>CM055747.1:7870498-8470498 GCA_029465975.1 Dallia pectoralis | reverse complement strand
CTCACGGAAGGGGTAAGTTAGCGTTAACCCCGACTCATTGCACAGTGTGACGGTGTGACACATATTTACATTAGACATGCATGTTCGTTGTGGCGTTGACACTTTATACTAGTTTCAATGCTCGCCAAAATGTTGCAATAACCCGCGTTGAGCCTTTAACTTCAACGGAGACCAGTCATATTTTGCGTATTAGAAGCTGTGACCTGCTCTATGGACTCCAGTTCATGTTCTGGTGCTGGACTCGTGTCCAACCAAGTGTCTCATCTGTGTCCAAATCAGCCCATCTGGACAGGGTTCTGTAGCAGAGATCCGGGGTACTGAGTACCTGGATGACGGTTCCCTCCCACCGTCTATCAGGAGAAAAAGAGAAACAGACATTTACTTTGGCTGCGAAAGTTCAGTAGCATTTGGCACGGCGTCAGCTGAAGACGCTCCTGTTCACCCTGCTACGAAGAAGACATTCCTCCATGGGGAGGGGGCTGTCGCCATGGCCGAAGAAGGTGAGAGTGACGAACGGGACTCCGTAGTCTGCCCTGGACAAGCCCAGAATGATCAGCTGGAAGAGCCGGCGCTGATGAAAACCTCTATGGACACGTCAGAGATGAATACAAAAGAGGTGTTGGAAGAGGAGCCCGTTTCGGGCGGACTGGAGCGCGTACCCGTTGCTTTGCAAGAGGAGGGTCTTGATATTGATGTCTTCATGAGAGCGTTAGTAGGTGCCCTGTGCAGAGGGTGAGTAACAGGCAATAGAGGCTTGCTCTGTGTTGTTAGCTTTGATCAGCATGGCCGCAGTTGTTTTTGTGACATTTAGTACTCCTGACTCTGGGGTTGGATCTGAAAGATGATGAACACTACGTCCAAACGTCTGGGGTGACTCACGAATGTCCTTGTTTTTTATAAAATGTTAAAAGTCATACAGCAACATGAATAGGGAAATTTAATCTGAAAGATGACATACGCTACTGTTTAAATGTTACGGGTGACTTAGAAAGTTCCATGTTTTCATAAAAGCACACATAAAAAAAGACGTTTAGCAAAATGAATAGGGAACGTAGTAATTGACGAGGTTAGGAGTAATGATTTGTGTAATTAGTAATTAGTATTTGTAAATATGCGGTAATAACAAGCTTGCTGACCTTTGGTATTGTAGTTGTCATTGTGTTTACATGCTACCACAAGTTGGATTGGCTTGATGCGCTCTTCACATGTACCATACAATCAAGCTGCTCCCAGAACAGCTCTGGTTGAGATCCGGTGTCAATGCTGGCCATTCCATTATAGACAGAATAACAGCTGACTACTTCATTCCAAAATAGTTATTCAGATCATTGTAGGATGAAATTGGCTCCAATTAAGCGCCGTCCACAGGGTAGTAAACATTTTAACCTGTACAGATCTCCCACTTTACCACCACCAAAGCACCCCCAGACCATCACAATGCCTCCACCAAGCTGGACAAATGGTGTCAAGCCCTCTTCCAAGATCATTTAATTTGGTCTGGTTTCACAAATGTACTTCTTTGTCATCCAAACACCTCAAACTTATATTTAACATTTTACTCAACTAGTCTAAAAAAGTTTTTTAAATTGTTAAACAAGGATTAGCAAAAACTAGGTGCCATTTTAATGCAAGACTGATGGTTGCCTAATAATGGGCCTCTATACACATAAAATCAGACATTTCCAGCTACAATAGACAACATTGACAATGTTGATGCTATATTTCTGATACAATTTATGTTTTTTTAATGGACAAAAAAATTTGTTTTTTACTTATCATTATTTCTAAGTGACCATAAACTTTTGGACAGTAGCGTACTGTGCATATCTATTTGATGGCAGCTCTTGTTTGTGAAAACTTGTTAGCAATAGCATGCTCGTCTTACATTAGAAAGACTGTTTGAAGCAATTTACATAATCTGTGGCTCCAATGCCACTTCAAATTAAAAATGAACTGCATCTTCCATGCCTGCTGTAAGTGAAACCTGTAAAAACATTGTCAGGTCATCCTAAATACAGTATGTGTTCAAATATTCCTATTCCATAGTTATGAGACAGTGACTTCCATACTTCAGCCATCTGTCCAAGAGCCAACTGATGGGGAGGAAGAAGAACCTGACTCAAGACCACTTTCTCCATCCGTGTTTGAGATTTTACCACCTGACGCGTTTTCTGATGCATTTGAGGTACTCCCAGGCATGGAACAGGACTCTTCACTCACAGGGTCATCACTTGTCCAGTTGGCCCACCAGAATGGTGCAAAGCTTTCCCAAACTGAAGAGGTTGACAGGCTAAGCTTAGTGCAGACGTTGCGTTTAGCTGCCCTGAAGCAAGAGATGGACCCAACCAACGAGCGACAGGACGTACCACCCGATGTGTTCATAGAACCACCAAAGAAAATCCCAGAAACGACTAACGAGATTGCAGAACCACTTAAGCAGTTCACAGAACCAACAAGGAAAATACCCAACACATCAAACGAGACAACCCCAGTGAAATGTGAAGCCGAGAAGGATGTACGCCCACTTGACTTACCTCTTGTACGTAATGTGGATTCAAAAAGTCTTATAGACGATGTTGCACCGCTCAGAGAAGCGGAGATGGATGAAATTGCTTTCGAAGACTGGTTGCACAACGAAAAAGACAATGCCGTGCCTATTGTCAATTGCCCTAATGTCGTTAAAAAAAAGATCACGGAAAAGACTAAGACTGTGTATATGGCTGACAGTGATTCAGACGAGTTGGAGTTTGAGATGGGACATGAGGATATTGGCACAGTGTGGTTAGCAGAGCTGTATATGGATGGCGGGTAAGTGCCTGAGCTCCTGTTGCTCTCTGCACTTTCAATTTTCTGCATGGTCTGAGAAGGCTTGACGTGACAGGTTTTATTCGTTCGCTCTCAAGTTTTTGTCCTTGAGCCTCTGAGACGGTGCTGCCTTTTCTTTGCTTATGCCGACAGGTCTTTTAAAGAATTCTCGTGAAGTAATTTACCATGATTTTTTTTCGAAACTGCGTGCAAAGCAGACTACCATGCCTGAGGAGAGTTTAATTTGTTTTTGTTTTTACTGCTCTGGTTGTATTTGCATGTAAAATAAATAAAAGTTATTGAACCCAGTGAAATGTCTTTTGGGGAATGTGAATGCACAAAGCTGATTGTGAGCTTGCTGTGCTGATGTGAAGATGAGGAATTTGTGTCTGTCTGCATTTTGGACAAATTATTGAATTGTCATTGTAGCCATGCCAGATGGCTAACGTTGATATCTCTATTTCACAGTCCAGAGGTGTTATCTTCTTTACCACCTCCCACACATGAAGACAACCTCTTTGGTGGTGTGTCCCCACAGCAGGCAATATCAGCGGGACCGCCCGCTGTGGGGCTTGTCACAAGAACCATTGAGTTGGAGCCACTTCCCAGATGTCGGAGCAAAAAACAAAAAGACTCTCCTCTAGTGCCTCATCAGGAAGTCGGCTCAGAGAGGCTAGGTCAAGACACCGCCTCTGTCGCCAGTAGCTGCGCTCCATCCCATGGAAACACAGAGAAAACTGCTCCACCGCCAAATGCAACAGATAATGAGGCACGAGGTAGCAAACGATGTAGCTTAACAAAGGAGATTGTGGACAATGACGATGAAGAGGGAATTACAAAACCAGCGATCCTCGCCGTGGAATCAACTCCCTCAGACAGCATTCTGGTGACAGCCAGAGAAAACAGAGCCGGTGAAGAACACGCTGTAGTAAAGGCGGACGGTAATAACAAAGAAGTACCAGAGAAAGATGCTTCTGTCAGCTCAGTTGTCCCCTGGCCTTTGCCTCCCTCTCAGCCCGGAACACCTACAGGCCGTCCCCAAGTCCCTCGTGTGAGCCCATCGGATCTGCCCGAAGAGGACCTGAACCTCATAGCGGAAGAAAAGCTGCTTTTGGCCAAGATCAGTCAGATGGTTGTAGATGTGGTCTCAGATGAACCTATGCCCATGCCTGCCCCTCGCGCCCGGAAGCTCCTGATCCCCTTCCGCGGTGAAGATGACCCTTCTATGAATTTGACGGATCTACCTTCCTTTGACGCCAGTAAGGACCACGAGACTCCAGTAATTCGTCGTGATGTCTGTCTAGACGGGCCTGAGCCAAGCCTCCAAGATCCAGGCTTCCGGGAAATCATTTGTGGGCTCTCTTCCATCGCCAGTGCCTCCTCAAATAGTAGCTCATCCGAAACCTTAACTGATAGTGTGACATCGTTAAACGCACCTGTGAAATCGACTGGCCGCTCAAAGGATAACATGGAGGTTAATGACGGTACGCTGTTGACTTATGGGATACCGGTTGACACAAGACTTGAAACAGACAATGGTCCACTTTCCTCACATGCCTGTGTTTCTGCCCGAGAGGCAGGCTCATTATTGACGGCGACAGGGGAGACAGTTCCCAATGAGAAGGCGCCTGAAACAGGTGTTGAGGAAGAGGAGGGTATTGAGGTAGAAACGGATGCTACTTTTTGCACTGTTGATGCCTCAGTGGATAAGGCTGATAAGTAAGTTGGAAAACCTGGGACATTGTTTGTCTTTGGCAGAGCTTTATTTGAAGTTAGGCCGATCATGTCACCTGGCTGATGTTAACTTTTCTTTGAGTGGTATTGACTTTGTCGTCGCTTCATGTTAAACTGCTTTGGAGGGTTTTGTAGGACACACATAAGTAAGAAGTAAAGATATCGGCCAACTGAACCTGATCAACTGTTCCTCTCATTATAGCTCTGAGACAACAGAGGGGGATAAGAAGTCGAGCGGTGTTGCCGTTCCAACAAAAGGCGTTCAGAAAGCTACTCAGCGATCGTCTCCAGAAACCACAACACAAGGAAACATCCGGTCTCCGGCCACTGGTCCAAAGAATGAAGAGTCACAGTCCGATGGACAGGCTCCAGCACATGAAGAGGTTCGCTCCGGTCAAGCATCAGAGACGATCCTACCTCCCAAACGGATCAAAAAGAAAGCCCCTCCCTGTCCTATAGTCCTTCAGGAAATTGCCCTTGAGCCGCCCACTACCACAGGGACCAAGGACCAAGCGGATCGGAAGTCTGAGTTAGTCCGTAGCCAGGAGGTCTGTATTATTATAGTATTTTGTTGTTATATATTAACAGTTCATTATATTCAACATCCCATTAATGAATATGTACGTGTTTGTCAATGTCTTCTCAGATGGCTGACCCTCTACCCAGTCCGGGCCTGGTGACCTCTAGCAAGTCTTTGCTGGAGTGGTGTCAAGAGATCACAAAGGGATATACAGGCATAAAGGTCACCAATTTTAACACCTCCTGGCGTAATGGCTTGGCTTTCTGTGCCATCCTGCACCACTTCCATCCTGACAAGATGTAAGCAGTTAAATCACCCCCACAATATTCAACCCTGGTCTGAATGTAAAAAAGTCCAATAACATTTTTAGAAGGGCACATATTTCGTATTTACTTTAAAGTCGGCAGCTATTTTACGGTAATACTTTGGTGTTTCTTTCCAGTGATTTTAAGACCTTGGAGCCCAACGACATCAAGTTGAACAACAAGCAGGTGAAATTATCAACTTATTTACACAGAATCCTCCTTACATTTTGATGATCCTTGTCCCATAAACGTCTCCCGATCGCCCTCCGTCACCCACAGGCCTTTGACGGTTTCGCGGCGCTGGGCATCTCTCGTCTGATGGAGCCCTCGGACATGGTGCTGCTCTCGGTGCCAGACCGCCTGATCGTCATGACATACCTGAGTCAGATTCGCACCCACTTCACCGGTCAGGAGCTGCGTGTGCTACAGATAGAGCACAACAGCAGCCAGTCCAGCTACGCCGTGGCAGAGCACAGTGAGGCGTCTGACGTAGATGCCGCTGCCCGCTTCTGCGCCCGCAAACTACAAGAAGGTAGCGCCTCTCTGGAAGAGGGCGCTACGGAACAGGCCTCTAAACCCAACGGAAGCCTGGCGCCACCTCCACGGACTAAAAGGTTGTCGAGGGGGGAGGAGAAGGGGAGCGGAACTGGGGGTTCGGACACGCCTGTGCCTCCGCCCAGGTCCCACGGCTCCTCTGTCAAGTCAGGATTCAGTCATGTGAGAGACGCTGATCTGGTGAAGAAAAGGCGGTTGCGGCTGAAAAGTGAGTCCATGGACGAAGGGGACGGGCCAGAACCACACAGCAGTGTATGCAGGAGCACTGAGGTATGTGCTGACTGTATAAATGAGGTATGTGCTGACTGTATAAATAAGGTATGTGCTGACTGTATAAATGGGGTATGTGCTGACTGTATAAATGAGGTATGTGCTAACTGTATAAATGAGGTATGTGCTGACTGTATAAATGAGGTATGTGATGACTGCATAAATGAGGTATGTGCTAACTGTATAACTGAGGTATGTGCTGACTGTATAGATGAGGTACGTGATGACTGTATAACTGAGGTATGTGCTGACTGTATAGATGAGGTATGTGCTGACTGTATAACTGAGGTATGTGCTGACTGTATAGATGAGGTATGTGCTGACTGTATAACTGAGGTATGTGCTGACTGTATAGATGAGGTATGTGATGATTGTATAAATGTGGTATGTGCTGACTGTATAAATGAGGTATGTGCTGACTGTATAAATGAGGTACGTGATGACTGTATAACTGAGGTATGTGCTAACTGTATAACTGAGGTATGTGCTGACTGTATAGATGAGGTATGTGCTGATTGTATAACTGAGGTATGTGCTGACTGTATAAATTAGGTATGTGATGATTGTATAAATGTGGTATGTGCTGACTGTATAAATGAGGTATGTGCTGACTGTATAAATGACCAGGAAATGCAGTCTATCTTGCATTTTAACAAAGATTGGTGTTCTTTTAATTTGTCAATTTGTTGCAATGAAGACCAGGTTGTGTTTGTCCTTACATTTAATGTACAGTCTTTTGTATTTTTGTCTCCTGTTCAGGTATCTGAAGGTGTTTCCGAAAGAGGTGTGAGAAACAACTCCTCAGGATCAGGTAAGATGTTTAACCCGGATTTTGTCTTGGCCACAAACCACTAAAAACTGCTCAAGCAATATATGAAATGATGAATTCTCTGAAATAAAAAGGTTCTGTGAATGAAATAAAGTGACCATTCACACTGTTTTATCTACATGCAGAGTCAACAAGTCTAGCACCAGCGCAGGACTCCAGTGTTCCAAGCAGAGAGGAAGAAACTTTGGTCAGTTTGGACTTTTATTTTTGTTATTATCTACTTGACTTTTTATATTCGTGTTTAGGCCCCCTTCTTTGACTTTTTAACAGCATGGCTTGGCCCATGTAGCTCCTACTCTCAAACTATATCTGTTTGTTTCATGTTTATTATCTACTTCTTCCTTTGCTTCACTTCCTGTTTCTTCCTCTAATCTCCTGACCATTTTCTGTTATCAATGTGTTTGTCTGTCTCTGTATGTGGTCTCATCTGTTGGGTTTTTGTTTGGTTCGGCAATGTGTATGTGCCTGTATGTTCTCGGTCAGCATCTGCAGGACACCAATCAGTATGTGCTGAGTGAGCTTCAAGCCTTGGAGACGGAACAGAAGCACATTGACAACCGAGCTGGAATCGTGGAGAGGAGACTCAGGAGACTGATGGAGTCAGGTGAGAAGAAAGGAATGATATTGAAAACATACTAAACCATTGGTGCAATGGTTTAAGATGCTGTTTTGTACAATAAAGCTGTCCACCACTGTCTAGGTTTGTGCTTTCACTGAGCCTCCATAGGCTCCATAATCCAATGAGCCAAGTATCGCCCCAGAGTGGATGCTAGCATCCTCAGCAGTGATTTCCTTGTCTCACTGCGCTCTAGCGACTCCCTCAAGTGGGATCTGACCCGTGCAAATAATTGTATCCAGATGTCCCACTCATCTGATTGACTTTCTGGATGGATGAGCAGTGTGCGAGAAAAAGAGTGAATAGCTTGGTGCAAATGTTTAGAAGCAACACATGCCACAATCTTTAACTCTCCTGATAACATTAAGAGTTGCTGTGACTAGAGAGCAGTTTTAGATGCATAATAATAAAATTGGTTTTACAATGGACTTTGTGTCCTGGTCCAGGTAGCGACCGTGACGAGGAGGAGAAGCTGATCCAGGAGTGGTTCACTCTGGTCAACAAGAAGAATGCCCTGATAAGGAGACAAGACCATCTGGAACTCCTGTAAGACACATACCTCACCCCTCAAAGATCTGTAATTCTTATAAATACCTAACCACCTTGTTACTACTAAAGTTGTCCATCCTAAGTTTGTCGTCACATGTTATGTTCTGTTTTGTTGTTGTACACAGGGCACTGCTAACTGAATATATTGTGTTTACAGGCAAGCGGAGCAGGACTTGGAGAAGCGATTTGAGCTGCTGAACAGAGAACTCAGAGCCATGATGGCCAATGAAGGTTAGGCCAGTGCTATCAAATCAACCTTACTCCTGTTTGAACTGTGTTAACGGCCGCAGGCCTAGAAACGTTTTTCAAACAGTGTGTGTAATGTAAAACCCTCCCCCCAATCAGAGTGGCAGAAGACAAAGGCCCAGCAGCACCGGGAAGAGCTTCTGTTGCAGGAGCTGGTCTCTCTGGTCAACCAGCGGGACGAGTTGGTCCGAGACATGGACGCCAAAGAGAGAGGGTGAGTCGTAGTCATATGTTAGTTACAGGAGCGATACGCAGCCATGCGCCTGCATTGTGACATGCAATTATGACATGTTCGGTTGGTTCTGTTTTCCTCAGAGCCATTGAGGAGGACGAGCGTCTGGAACGGGGGCTGGAGCTGAGACGCAGGAAGTTCAGCAACAAGGACAAGTGTGCGCTGCAGTGAGATGTGAGATGACAGCGACAACTAGGGCAGTGCCCCAAATAGCCATCCTTCCAGAGCAAATCTTCACAGTCTGTGCTTCACACCATGCTTCTATTGACTCAGCGTCCTGTAAAACACTTCATAGGTGAACCACACGCCCCAGCAGTCAATCCGAAAATCTCTGAACCTTCTGGTCATTAGTTCCAATGACATTCTCTGGGAAGATGATGCTGTGTGCAGCAGAACCGGGAAGATCTACATGGAAAACGTTTGATTGAGAAACATTACATCAATGTGCCTTTGTCTGTCTTTCAATTGACAGAAAACCCACTGTACCAACAATAGCTTTGGCTGGTGGTTTCATGCAAAATAAAAATATTGTATACAGGAATTATAGGACAGTGATTTTGCTTTTGACCCAGACTCAAGTATGATAATGTCACATTTTGCTAGCCTTGTAAAGACTTCTGCTTGTGCTATTATTATCAATTTTTCTTTTAATTATCAAATGGACGGTTTGCATGACAAATCTGGATTACCTATGTCACATTTTGACTATCTTAAACCATCAACCAGTCTACCCAGAAATGTAAGAGATTGGATTGTGAACAAACGTGAAACTTTGGTTGTACCCGGTTCTACTTGTAATACACTCCACAGAAACACCTGTAAATATTAGTAACCTGTTTACACCACTATTTTTACATTGGCACTGGAGTTCATTGAATGATTTATTGTGTTATTAACCCGTGGTTATGAAAAATCATACATTTAAAAATGTTTTAATATATCGTTTGTTTGAATATGTTTCATATATTTTCTGGTACTGGTTCAGTTTTTGACAGATGTCATTGTTTTCTGTGAATAAGGATTCAAAACTGAATGTCTCAGTAATCATGATCTTGCACTATTATTTATTGCACGTGTGCACAATGAATAAATATGCTTGCTTTGGTGTTTCAGCAAATGCGAATGAATGTCTCCGGTGAGCTATAGAATATCTGGTCTTGGGCTCAACTACATTTCCCATGATCCTATAGGAAGGCAGTTTGACGTCATCACTGACTGACACTTGCGCAAAATTGGGGATGATGATGTAGCAACAAGTAAAGGAAGCCTGACCAACTGAGGGGACAACAACTAGCTTCAAACAGCAACGTGTATATGGCAACAACATTGATTATAACAGCCTGTATTGATCGATAAACACATTGATAGTTAACTGACCAATATATTACGGGATACACAGTCGTTTGGTTCGTGTAATTGTATAATACTTTGTTTTAACGCGGTTTGGTGAGCTACATATAGCAACCAGCCTTTATACGCTAACGTTCGCTAGCTAACTGACTTGCCAAGAAGATAACTGTGACCAATACAAGCGCACACCATTCAGACACCATGAATCCCGAATAGTGAGTAAAGTTAGTTGGTAATGTTTATGTTAGCTCCACCATAGGGATGATGGTGACGATGCCAAGATCTAGCTAGCTATGTTAACGTTACAGCTAGGTTTACGATGCTAATCACAAATACATATTAGTTGCGTCATCACTTGTTTACATGCTTGTTTGTTCTCCTTGACCTGAATATCTGCAACAATATCGTATTTTACACAAGCCAGTGTGGTTATTAACAGAGCAATAACTAGCTTCAGTTGCTTAAAGATAACTTAAGACTTTGCTGAAGCCTGTCAACGCAGGCTTGTTTGTCTTCATCATTAATATGGTAGATGAACCCAGTATTCTTGTTTGACATTATACCTATTCACTTCTCAGAACTCATTTAACTCTGTTATTTGGTTTTGATAGTGTACATGTGGTAGTCTTTAACTATTATTTGATATCTCTAACCTGATGATTTTTACCTCTAGTGACTACCTGTTCAAACTGCTTCTGATTGGTGATTCAGGGGTGGGAAAGTCTTGCCTCCTGCTTCGATTTGCGGTAAGAATGTTTTGGTGTCGACTGTTATTTGTATGTTGATCAGCGTTTAACATTCAAACACTCTCTGTTGGTGTGAATTTTATTTTCGTATCATCCATTGCAGGATGACACCTACACAGAAAGTTACATAAGCACCATCGGTGTGGACTTCAAAATCCGAACGATTGAATTAGACGGCAAGACCATAAAACTACAGATTGTGAGTTTAATAAAGCACCCCTGCCCTCTGATGTGGCATTGCAGCAATGCTTGGACCCAGGTAGTCTTTTTTGTTGTCAAATTATCAAGTTAATTTTTACTTTTGTTTGTAGTGGGATACTGCTGGCCAGGAGAGGTTTCGCACAATCACCTCCAGCTATTACAGAGGAGCTCATGGCATCATTGTGGT
Source organism: Dallia pectoralis (assembly GCA_029465975.1). Lineage (NCBI taxonomy): Eukaryota > Metazoa > Chordata > Actinopteri > Esociformes > Umbridae > Dallia > Dallia pectoralis. The sequence continues at coordinate 8,459,353 of CM055747.1, read as the reverse complement.
CTACGATGTAACAGATCAGGTCAGTGGTGCATGTACACAACATGCTACACATATGAAATTTGGCATTTCAGAAAATATCCATGATATATGTCTGATAGTCATGCGAAGAAGTAAGTACATCCCTTGGAGTTGTCTTTTACATTTGGGCACATGGATTTTTCAGCAACATTTTGGCAACATTTATTGATTAGGCAACCCAGTTTAAAGAATCATATGAAACATTAACTATTTATGCAATTACATGGCGAAAATGGGCAATTTGATGTACATTATTTCACTGTAAATTATTTCATCTACAAATGTAGTCATTTCGAGAACACTGGCAATCTGCATAGCAAGCACGTATATTTATTTAGCACAATTCATACATAGAAGCAATTTTATGTGCTTTACAAAGAAAATTATAATAAAATGCATGCATTTAATTTATCCTCAATGAATAACAGTTTCCCAAAACCTTTACTGCATAGCCTGTTTTACAAAGCCCCCAAAGGGTCCCAACAGGTTTAATTAAAAAGGTATTTTCGAACATTTCCCCCATCGGAGTGAATACAAGAAGTATATATATGTGACTGGTAAACGTGAGATCTGAGTTTATCATTACACCTAGATTACGCACTTTGTCCTTTGTTTTTTGGTGCCCGAGAATCCAGTTATTTTCTAATTCTAGTTTTTCTATTTTTGTTGCCAAACACAATAACCTCATCTTTATTTTGGTTTAATTGTAGACAATTTTGGTTCATCCAGGCATTTTTGTGCTCTATGCAGTGACGCAGTGAGTCTATTGAGCAATAGTCATTTGGTTCCAGAGCTATATATATTTGAGTGTCATCTGTATCCCTGCAGTATTTAATGTTGTTCTGTAGAATTCGACCCAGAGGTTGCATATAGAGATTAAACAGAAGGACAGACCATCCCACCAAATATAACTCAGAATCAGAAAAATGTTTAATCGCCATGAATGTGTTAACAGACAAGGAATTTACATTGGCAGGAAGGTGTGTACATAATACATATGAATATAACAATATAAATTATACTAAGGGGCTGAGGGGGTAGAGGGATAGTAATATACAAGATGCTTAACAAAATACTGATAAATAACAGTGCAATAGAGCAAATATTGTAGTGCATAATCAGGCAACTCACAGGCTGACCTGAAGATGCTTATAGAAGTCTCTTAGACTCCAGCTTAATATCAGAGGATCTTGAAACAGTTGATGTAGTGCATTAGTGAACTGTCAGAAAGAGACTGCACAAACTTGGCCTACATGGCGGGACAAAAAGGAACAGCACATGGGTATAAATAGGGCTGTCCTCAACCAAGATGTGTGCCCATGCCACACAATCACCAGACGTGTGGGTACGCTTGTGCTGCACAACAAATACATGTTCGGCTACATTTGCGCACACCTGTGCATTGTGCAAAAATAAAAAATATTTCAGATAAATGAGATTGGCTTCACATAACAGTACACATTTCTGGAATATTGTGTTCTGGATAGATAAGTTAATCATGAAATGGTGATCAATTATTTTTCACCTGCGTGTGCGTAATGTTCATATAATTTATTTTAATTATTTAATCATATACATAGCCTAGTAGGACAGTTGTGATCATGACAGTTGGAACTGCCCTGGAGGAAGTGTAAATCCGTCCAGGTTTAGAGGCCGCAGACTTTTACCATTTTTTACTGTCATAGTTCAAGCCTCTCCCTGTCGGTGTTGAATAATAATTATTTCACAAAAACAAGGCGTTAATGCCGGCGGTTTGCTTTGTGGTGTGAAAGATTCTGAAGGTCTGTAACAACAGCTATAGTGTACTAATTGATGTTGATTTTTGATGAATGAATGTTGGTGAAGTTGTTTTTGTCAGTGAGACTTAAATTAGCTCACCTTTATTTTTTAATAGTGTTGAAGTAAATATCTCTAAAAGAGTCTAATTAGGGTGAAAACTCATCCATTGGGTGCACTTAGTTTTTCACATTACTCTACTTATTTTATTTTGAGCATGCAAAATAATTACCTTCTACAGGCATTTCTTTTTGACAGTCACGGTCATCTTTTTTGTCAAAATGGAAAAGCTGTAATATAATGTAAAAATGTCTGACACTTTTTTGATATAATCCATGTGTTCAAAGGATTCATGGACCTACATTCATAATATTTGCCAATTCCCATCTTACATTGATTAACAATCTTCTCTATTTCCTAGGAGTCTTACAACAATATAAAGCAGTGGCTGCAGGAAATCGACCGTTATGCCAGCGAAAATGTCAACAAGCTGCTTGTAGGTAACAAGTGTGACCTCACTACCAAGAAAGTAGTGGACTACACAACAGCCAAGGTGAGTTCACCAGAGACATTTAAACTGACACAGCTTCGTTACAGCATGTGAATAATGTAGACTTAGTCGCGTTTGTAGCAGTTGACATGATCAGTTATAAACCTCTAGGGTATAGGGTGTGTATCAGTTACAATTGGGGCGGCCAGACTACTGGGGTGTCATATTAGAAGAATAGAAGTTGTTGTCAATTTGTCGATCAAATTCTATATATCAATTATATGTCTGGGTCTCTAGGGCAAATGCATCCTCTTGTGTTAGACTGAAATGTGTTTCCAACAGTTTTGATCAGGATGGAAATTCAAACTGAGGCCAGACACAATTCAGGTAGATATGTTGAGCTTAAACTTTAAAATACATATTTTTAACGGAGCTACACCAAAGCATTTGGGTCACAGAGTGTTCGCTCATTTCTTTCCTTGATCTCTTTAGGCCAACAGCCCTTATGTATACTGTGGCTGTGCGGGCTCTCACACACTCCTGTTGTTCAGCTGCAATGACAGGGGCAGGTGTCGTGTTGAAGTATTAATGACAGTTAGTTACTCGTTTTTTACTTAGTTCTAACAGAAATGTATGTTACTGAAATTGCTTATTTGGAGAGTAGAAAAGCAAAAACACTCAAGGCTTATGTGCGACTGGCTTTCCCAAACCGAGATGTGCACGATTACATTATTGAGAACAAATGCTCGGGCTGTCGGATACCTGTTTGGGCTGAAATGGAGAACTCTAGTTTTTAGGCCTCTGACTTTGCTGTTTGTTTTGTGCGATATACATTCCTGTAAATATAACTTCAATAAACATGAATACATAATTCAAATATAAAAGGTTGAACTATATTTTGATATGTAATTAAACATTAGGCGTGATTAATATTAGCCTTGTTATCACACTTTTACATTTAGCAATTGGAAAATGTGTAGTTAATTTAAATGACAGTCAAACCAACCATCTATCACATAAATTCCAAGTTCAATAAGAAACGTGTCCACAGTCGTACACCCGTGGTGGGATCAAAGTAGATCTAACGCCAACTGACTTCTCCCTCCGCTCAAACAGGAATTTGCTGACTCCCTCACTATCCCCTTCCTGGAGACCAGTGCGAAGAACGCCACCAACGTGGAACAATCATTCATGACCATGGCGGCAGAAATAAAGAAGCGCATGGGGCCCGGGGCCACCGCCGGCGGAGACAAACCCAACCTGAAGATCGACAGCACCCCAGTGAGGCAGTCTGGTGGCGGCTGTTGTTAGGACTCCCACGTCCCGGTCCTCCGACACGTGGAGGGTGTAGTGACTGAACTAGGGAGGTGCTTCTGACAGAACAGGGAAATGCGGTGATGGATGTGGAGGTGGTGGGATCTTTAGGAACTGACTGACATTTTTTCATGTTGACCGGGTGAGATGGGGTTGGGGCAGAAGGAGTAGTTCCCCCCCTGCAAAGCGCCCCACTCTTTTTAATTCACTTTTTATATGTGTAGAAGTGGAAACATCTTAATTGAAAAATCGGGTTGGCATTGTACGATTTTTAGCTAATCTAGCACTTTCTGTTTCTCTCACAGATAAATGTAGGTCAGGGTGTTTAAATGCACAAATGTACATTTACGTAAGAGCTTGAAAGAAATCATGAATGTTCTTCAAACACTTTTTAATTTCTTTCCTTGATTCACGTGGGTTTAATTCTTTATTCGATAAGACATGTAACCAGCAGGCTCCGGACCTTGTAGGGCGGGAATTGGCAACAGTTTCATCCATCAAGTAAGACGGGAGTAGTGATTGGGTCTCAATGTAATCGCGGAATTATTGTTGATGTTATTTACAATTACGATCTCTTTTTGGGTTTGTTGTCAACTAGTAAACACATAGATAAAAAATAAATATATATATAGAATTATGTTCCGACCCTTTTGCACACACACACACTCACTGACCAAATTCATCTTGTGGCTGAATCGAGTAGGATCCCCATATTGTAGGGCTACGGTTAAACTCCTATACGTCATGGCCTAGTCTGACTGCTGAAGGCGAGGACATGAATAAAAGACTCATTGACTTACATGGGCAGCTTCATTCTTTTTTGGTATTTTCCACCGTACTTTTTTTTCAGGGCTGATCTGGTTGTACCAGTTTGTGAAGCAATGTGAGAATTGGGTCTGTGCACAGCCATGGTGACCTTTAACCCTGAGGCTGTGTGGACACTCCAGAAGACATTGTGGGAACAACCTCCATTTGTACCATCTGTTTGTCAGAATTCAGATCTACAGGTTGCCATGTGGCCCATATACAAATACCTGATATAGCTAGCCATATAGCTAACAAGGACAGGAGAAAAGGGTTCAGTAATTATGACTGTGTAAGTTAGGGACGGTACCTCAAATGGTTATCTACTGTCCGGATCTTTGTTTAAATCATTGCTATTAAATGTTATTATCACTTGTCTGTTTGATTCTCTGTTGTTTGCTCTATTGCCAGTGTAACTGTGTTACTACTTTTTGTTTCAGCAATGAAAGCCAACCCAAAGGCCAATAGTATTTGGCAATTTCTGTTTGGAGTACTAGCTACCTTTCATAAACATGAGTGGCATGTCTAATGTTTCAGTTAAGTTTATGTCTTCCGTAGTAGTTCAGGGAAACGACTCCCGCGTTTACTTTGGTGACAAGTCAAATGGAAAAAGGATATGGAGATAGAATTACATCACATTTTATTCAGACGAATAGTTGTCATTTATATTGTAGCAAAGAAAAAAAACATGCTTATGTCTTTATGCATTTTGCACCATTCCACCGAGCCCTACTTCTGTTCCAATTTAACACCTGCCTAGGTCTCTCGTTGACAGGAACACGTTTTTGGCAAATCCCTATGATATCAAGTAGGTCCAATTTGTCACAATAGACATGGACATCAGATCAAACAAGCCTCTAACCTCAACAAGTGTTAAACTCTTAGTGTATCTGCAACTTCTGTGTTGGGCTTGCAGGTGTTGGACTTGCAGGTGTACTTTCAGGAACATAGGCAGTTGCATAAAGTTACTTCTTATGGCCTCGGAAGGCCATACCCTGCCTAGCAAGATACTGCACTAAACTAAACAAAGTCACCAAAATCGAGCTAGGAACGAGTCGCCATTGTAATAAAAACCACCTTTTAAACAATACTATGAGTGTAAAATATATAATTCCTTAGCGGTTAATATAGTTACTTAAGACCTGACATCATCCTGAATAGTGTGTCTTAGTTGAGAAACGTTTAGGCACGCGGCAGTCACTAACCTACTCTGCTCTCCCACCAATCAGAAGGAGCAACGGGCATGCGGAGGGTATAACACATATTTGGGGAACCCTACAAACCCGTGGGAACCCTACAAATAGTGTATGCTGAGTTTAATTTACATACGCCTTACATTATTTACAGATGCACTAGTCAACGTCAGTTGTCTACCTGCTATTTCATAAAAGCCGTCTTTAATAGCCTGCTGTTACCCTCCGCTGAGAACCTATATATTTTATAAAGATAGTTATCTGGAAAAGCAAATGGGTTTTGGCTTTAAGTGAACCTCCCTTCGTGCACCGAACGGGATCTTCTAGGAATGGTGACGACATATTTAATAGAGAATTGATTGGTCAGTAGGCGCGGTGCTTTAATTTGCGTTAATCTTGACTATAACCTGCTCCGGAGCAGTTTAGGTTCCCTATCAGGGAACTTCGAGCTGCGTGAAAACACTATGGGAACGCTCTGCGTGAGTGTGTCATGAAGCACATGTGTAATCAGTCCAATGGCGTGACGGAACATCACAGACGGGTGACGTCGCGACCAGGAAGTCATAAAAGCACCCATAATTACCGGCACCTTCAGTTTTTTGTTGCTTCAGCAAGTGCATGTTGTGACAGTCCTCGCGGGTTTCTGCTATTACGTTGTTAATTCCGAAATTTTCTTTGCATTTATGTACAAGAGCTCACCGCGATTATGGCAACCGAGCGGCGTTTCAGACAGTGTGCTTCTCCCTGCAACCGCTTTCTCACGGGCATGTTCTGTGCGTAGTTAGTTTGGGAGAGGAGCATGCTCAGCTAGCCTTGGAAGAGGCTAGCTGTAAGCATTGCGACCGTCTCGCCATCCGTACACTTCGCTCTCGCCTGGCGCTTTTTCAGGAAAGCGGCTCGGTTCGCGTTCCCCGCGGTTCAGGTCCCGCCGCTGCCGAGGCACGGCGCCGACTGACGTCGTGGGGTTCGCAAGCGGATCTAGCATGCGGTTCCGAGACGGCTTCTGCAATTTCTCGGTCCTCGTCTACTAGAGCCAGTGCCTCAGCTTGGGGTTCGGAAGCACCCCCGCGCGGGTTTCTTCCGCCCTGGGTGAGGCACCTTTTTCTCAGCCGTCCAGTTCTGAGGAAATGGAGGTTGAAAACCTCGAGGCGGAGGCTGAATTGTTGGTTCAGTCACCCGCGAACGAGGAGCTGCTGGAGGTACTCACCCGAGCTGTGGGAAAGCTCAAGATCGAGTGGCCGGCTGACAGGCAGGAGTCTGCTTCAACCAGTAAGTTGAATGAACGATTCTTGCCCTCCCGTGCTTTACCTCCTCGCCGGTGTTTGCCTTTCTTCCCGGACCTCCACGCTGAGGTGTCGAGGTCCTGGAAAAAGCTGGTGTCGTCCCGGGTGTTTAATCCGCGGACTCATATGTACTCTAATGTTGCCGAGGCTAATGTTCATGGGTACGGACCAATGCCGGTCGCGGAGGAGATACTGGCTTGCCATTTATCTCCCGCGGCATCGTCTCTGAGGACACCGGCATTGCCCTCCAAGGCGTTGAAGACTACTTCAGCGCTGGTGGGCAAAGCTTATTCGGCGGCGGGTCAGGCAGCTTCCTGCCTGCATACTATGTCTATTCTACAGGCATATCAGGCAGAGCTGCTTAGCGACGGGGCTCAGGGGGAGACCTGATGATGTTCGAGAACTTCGTCAGGCGGCGGATTTGTCCCTTCGTGCCACTGAAGAGACGGCCAAATCAGTGGGCCGTGCTATGGCAGCCTTGGTGGCTACGGAGAGGCATCTCTGGCTAAGCCTCTCTGATATGAGAGATAGGGAGAAAGCCTTCCTTCTGGACGCGCCTCTTTCCCCCGACGGCCTCTTTGGCCCTGCTATTGGCTCGGTCGTCGAGAGGTTTCAGGAGGAGAGAAGGCAGGCAGCTCCCTCCAGAAATTTCTCTCCCGTCGTAGCCGCGTCGCGGGGGCTGTCAGACGGGGGCAGCCCCGCCCGGCGCCAAGCACGGCACACCGGGCGCAGCAGAGAGTGAGTGTCGCTACTCGGGCGCCCCCACACGATGAGTGGGCCGGGGGGCGACGCTCACAGGCGGGGCCTTCGAGGGGTAGGACAGTTCCGAGGTCTGTCGCTACACCCAAGAAGGCTTTGTCTAAGAGACCCTGACAGGGGGGTCAAACCGCTGGGGGTGGTCCCCACCAGGGGAGTAGTGAGCTTCTCCTGGTGCCCTCAGCGGGGTGGTCTAGGCGAGCTTTTTCCCGAGGGGCGCTCGCCTCCTCCGAGGAGGGGCCCAGAACTGTCGAACCAGTTGTTCCCTGCCAGTGCGCTGTTACAGGGCACTGTGTCTGCAGTACCTGTTATTCCAGAGGCCAGCCTCGAGAGGATGGTACCCCTAGTAGATTTTCTGGCAGGGGGAAGACCCTGCCGAATATATCTCAGTGGGTCCTGCGGATAATCGAGAGCGGGTATGCCATCCAATTCAGGACGCATCCGCCTCGTTTCAATGGGGTCCTGCCCACAGTGGTGGGCCCAGAGCAGGCTCTGGTACTGGAGCAGGAGGTACAGACTCTCCTGCTAAAAGGGGCTATAGAACGAGTTCTTCCTCTCAGCAGGGAGTCGGGCTGGTACAGCCGGTACTTCGTTGTTCCCAAGAAGGATGGGGGGTTGCGTCCTATTTTAGACCTACGTCTGTTGAATCAGACGGTCGGGAGACTCAGCTTCAAAATGTTCACTCTCAAACAGATCGTATCACAGATCAGGTCCGAGGACTGGTTTGTCACGATAGATCTGAAGGACGCCTATTTCCACATCTCCATCCTTCCACAACACAGGAAGTTCCTGAGGTTCTTCCGTTTGGCCTAGCACTCTCTCCCCGTACGTTCACGAGATGTATAGACGCTGCCCTGCCGCCGTTGCGCCTCCAGGGCATACGCATCCTCAATTACATCGACGATTGGTTGATTCTGGCTCCGTCGGAGCATCTAGCGGTTCGGCATCGAGATGTCGTTCTGGCTCACATCAACAAACTGGGGTTGAGGCTCAATGCCGGGAAGAGTGTGCTGTCGCCGGTACAGGTGACCACTTTCCTGGGCGTAGTCTGCGATTCGACCACGATGCGGGAACATCTGTCTCCTGCACGTGTGGCGTCAATCCTTGCAGCCATCGAGCAGGTGAGGCTAGGCCAGTCACTCACTGTGAAACAGTTTCAGAGACTGTTGGGTCTGCTGGCAGCAGCGTCCAACGTTATTCCTTGCGGCCTGCTGTTCATGAGACCGTTACAGTGGTGGCTCAGAACCAGTTCCGCATGATCACTGTTACGCGGCGTTGTCTCCGCACGCTGGTCATGTGGAGGAAGCCTTGGTTCCTAACCCAGGGTCCCGTGTTGGTAGCTCCGTGTCGTCGTGTTACACTAACGACGGATGCCTCCCTAACCGGCTGGGGGGCGATCATGAGTGGTCGCCCAGCTCAAGAGCTCTGGCGGGGCCATCAGCTATCATGGCACATAAATTGGCTAGAGATGCTGGCAGTTTACCAGGCTCTGAAGCCCTTCCTCCCAGACCTAAGGGGTCATCATGTCCTTGTCCGGTCGGGCAACACATCGGTGTTTTTTTACATCAACCACCAGGGGGGTCTGCGCTCACGCCCACTTTACAATCTGGCCCGCCAGGTCCTTCTGTGGTCGGGAAGCTCCTTTCGGGAAGCTCCTTTCTTTAAGGGCCATTTTTATCCCGGGGTACCTAAATCAGGGGGCAGACACCCTGCCGAGGCCCGGGGAGTGGATACTCCATCCCGAGGTGGTGGAGCTCCTTTGGTCGCACTTCGGTCGGGCCGAAGTGGACCTGTTTTCGTCCAGAGAGACGTCACACTGTCCTCTGTGGTTTTCGCTGACTCATCCAGCCCCAGCCATGGTGCAGGCATGGCCGAGGTCACGCCTGTACGCTTTCCCCCCGGTTGCTCTGCTCCCAGGAGTTCTGGAGAGGATCCGTCAGGAGCGGGTGAGTCTACTGCTCATAGCACCGTACTGGCCGGCCCGAGTATGGTTTGCGGACCTAATATCTCTCCTCGTCGGCTCTCCTCTGGAGATTCCGATCAGGAGGGACCTGCTTTCCCAGGCGCATGGGGTCATCCTTCACCCCCGCCCGGAGCTGTGGAAACTATGGGCCTGGCCTCTGAGGGGGCCCGCCTCTTAGATTCAGGTCTCTCGACTGAGGTCGTTGAGACCATCCTTCACTCCAGAGCTCCAGCCACAAGGAAGGCGTATGCCGCCAGGTGGAAACTGTTCACCTCGTGGTGTAGAGAACAGCAGGTGGACCCAGTTAACTGCCCAGTGTTTGCAGTATTGGAGTTCCTGTAGCAACGCTTCTCTACAGGTCTATCCCCATCCACACTGAAGGTGTATGTGGCGGCTTTGTCCGCATGCCATGTCCCTCTAAATGGGGTTTCTCTGGGGAGACACCCACTGGTATCAGGCTTCCTTCGTGGCGCCCGGAGGCTGAGGCCAGCAGCCGGCATGAGGGTGCCATCCTGGGACCTGGCCATTGTACTAGAAGGCCTCTCCCGTGCTCCGTTTGAGCCCATTGAGGAGGTCCCTGACAAGTTCGTGACCCTCAAGACGGTCTTCTTACTTGCCATCTCTTCTCTGAAGAGGATTGGTGATATCAAGCTGTTGGAGCCAGATTGTATGCATTTGTATTTCTTAGTTTATTACAAGCAAAAATAAGAGTTATTATAATTTGTAGCAATATTTGTGTTTCTATTTTGTTCTTAATTTGATGAACCTTGGGACTGGAGTTACGGGGAATAGTAGCCGGAATACGGCGACCCCCCCCCCGCCTGGGTAGACTTATGAAGTCACCTTATCAGGTTAATGAAGTGATGAAATACAGCTGTGGGTTTTTGGATATGGGGAGGAGAGAGGTGGATGGAGAAACAGTTTTAGTAACGTAGAGTTTTGCACATCCTGGTATGTTATCATTTATCATTTAAAAGAGTCAACCACGGAGAAATCAATACAATAAGGATGAGCAAGTGGGTGGTTGAGGCCATCTCACTTGCTTACGAGTCGGCTGGTCAGCCTTCACCATTGGCTGTTCGAGCCCACTCGACCAGGAGAGCCCTTTTGTCAGGTAAAGTGTCTCTACATGACGTCTGTGTTGCGGCAGGCTGGTCCTCACCGCACACGTTCGTGAGATTTTACCAGCTTGACTTTAGCTCCACGCCAGGGGCGCAGGTGCTTTCGTCCGAATGTGCGCTCTGACTTCACATGGCGGACACTTGCTCGTATGGCGAAGTGGGTAGTGGCGTTCCCATAGCGTTTTCACGCAGCATGAAGTTCCCTGATAGAGAACGTCTCCGGTTACGTATGTAACCTTAGTTCCCTGAGGGGAACAAGACGCTGCGTGTCTGTGCCATACTCCCAGCATGCCCTTGGCACTTGCTTCAGCCCATCAGAAACTGAAGGTGCCGGTAATTAGGGGAGCTTTTATGACTTCCTGGTCGCGACGTCACCGGTCTGTGACGTTCCGTCACGCCATTGGACTGATTACACATGTGCTTCATGACGCACTCACGCAGAGCGTTCCCATAGCGTTTTCACGCAGCGTCTAGTTCCCCTCAGGGAACTAAGGTTACATACATAACCGGAGACGTTCGCAGGATAAGTTACCATCGGGATGTAACCCAAGTGGCAACCTTCCTGTCTCTCTCCTGAAACCAATAAGGAAGTGAGTTAAACTGCAATTCATTGACTGGCCTCTTGAGGCTGGCTCCAGAAGTGAGTCAAATCTGTATCTCCCCCATGTTAAAATGATCAACTTTACAGCAGAAAAAAACATGTTTACAGCCTGGTTCTCTATTTGGCTTTGGTCTATACAGCTAATTTTGCCCTTCATAACAACTGTGAGGGGGGTGAATTTTTTTATAACTCATCCGTTTAGTTGATTAATATTTAAAGTTCTGCATAATTAAGGGTGTGTCCAGCGGATTCCGGCATTACCGGATGCCTGCATTTTCATAAATAGCGTAACATTTATTAACACTGACTATATTTGGAAGTATTTTTTGACATGTCCTCAAAGATATGTGTAAGAAATTAGCCTATAATTACTCAGTAAACAGCATCCAGGCTCCTAAGCTCCATCCACGTACCGCCTCTTTGACTATTTTCTTTTATCCGGGAGTGACGCGTGCCAAGATGGCGACGGTCGGCGACGCCCACTTTAGGCTTCAAAAACGGTATTCAGAAACCTACGGGTGACATCACGAATACTACGTCCATATCTTTATACAGTCTATGGATGTAACCCGGAAAGAGGTTAACCAACGTCGTGATACCAAAAACCCAGGTTCAAACCTGAAGTTACCTCGCTAACCATAATTCTTGCTTCTTAGTGCAGTCCTCTGGTGTCATCACCTCTCTAGATAAATGGTGCACATGAACACAGCCGTCAATGTGATGTTAAAGAAAACAGGACTCATCGGACCAAACAACCTTTTCCACTGCTCCAAGCTCCAATTCCTTTGCACGTGTGCCCATTGTAGGTAATTATGGCGGTGGACAGGGGTCATTATGAGCACTCTGACGCTACGCAGCCCCATTCACAGCGGCATGTTTTGTTTGACATCGCTCCCGTAACCATTACACGTTTTTTCTGTAACTTGTGCCATAGTTGACCGTCTGACTATTGTTTACTTACCATCTACCCAGACGTTGGCATGTGCCCTTGTTAGAAGATGGTCAATGTTGTTCGCTTCACCTGTGAGTGGTCATAATGTTTTGGCTCATCAGTGTGCTATATATCTGTCTGATACATTTTTCATGAATAGTACCATGTAATATCTTAAATGACCCGCAGAGGGCAGAGTGAGTTCTGAAACTTCACCTGGACAGTTGCTATGGTAAAGATATTATCAGCTACCAATAATCCCCTTGAGCCACACATCCTCTTTCATAAGAGAGTTCCCTTCTCAGTCCTGTAGACCGGCCCTTCTCAGGCCAGGGACCTGAAAACTGTATTATCTCAACACACTTGTGCCAGTTGGATGATAAAGATGGCGTGTTGGCCCCGGATAGTTTTCAGTGAGTACATTCTATCGTCCTTACTGTCTTTATGTTGTGAGATGCACAGTGTATGTATATATATATATATATATATATGTGCAGGTTGCATATTATTATGCACATTACAGTGTTTATTTGTGAACAGGAATAATCCTATTGTAATTAAAAGGATGTTTACCAGGTGACCCCAAACTTTGAAAACGCTAGTGTATATCACAGTGCATGCTTCCGACATCACCATAAGATTCTCACAGGCTTGTTCTCAGTGAGTTAGTGAGAGCATGAGTGACTGCTGGGCTGGTTTCTGAATACTGTTGTGGGAACCTTGATGTTTCCCTTTGTGACTGTTTGGTCGGACAGTCTGAAATAATTTATATTGTATGTGGACGGAAGTTTCAACTGAAATTCAATGTCCTCCATAATTATAAAGATTTAATTACAGAATAAAGTGAAATATAACTTTGAGGTTAAAGTAATGGTTCCCATCTATTATTTAAGCATGTTGGTGTTAGACATACTGTTTTTACATTCATTTTTAGAAATGACATCACTTCCTACACATATTCCCACTAAGTCCCTAATTTGATTCCACAGTGTTAATTACAGACTATGCATTTGGACAAACTCTCCTTTTGCGCAAATTTACTACATTTTGGCAAAAGAACAACAGCTCACAAAGGAACATTAGCTTGTCTTAGTATTGCTGAGCTGATAGAAGAGGGAGAGGGTACCACAAGCTGGTGTTCTTTTATTTGACCAATAAAAATAAGTTGTCCTAAATTAATTACTATCGTAAAGTATTCACCCTGTTTGCTATAACACACCTGAATGAGCTTATAGCAATTCTAAAGAAGTAACAAAGATGGGAAACAGTCAATACTGCAAAAAGAACTCATAAATCTAAGTTACAGGTTGCCAGGAGGCATATAGGAGACTCAGACAAAGTGAAAGAGGATTATATGGTCTGATTAGACCGATGTACAGCCTTTTGTCCTCAGCGCTTAAGTGCTATGTTTCACGTGAGTCAAACATTACATATCCTGAGAACACCATCCTTCCATGAACCACTGTAGTGGCAGCATCATGCTATTGGGATGCTTCTCGGCCTCACGTCCTGGACATTTAGAGGAGAATGAAGGCTAAATGGGTGCAGCAAAGTAGAGAGGAATCCTGGAAGAAAACCTGCTGAAGTCCTGGGGACCTATAGGGACACCGAAGATAAAACAATTGTCTCAATATCATCCCACAATTATCCATTGATAGGGGGACAATGTAAAAAAAACTGATGTTGTTTGTAAATGGTAAAACTAATATGAACATGACCTCAAATTTAAGATGATAATACAATCCAGTAATTGTAATGCCAATAGTTTTATTTCAAACATTTTAAAATGTACACCCAAAGGAATAAACAAGACGGCTCACTGTCTCAGTAATTCCACAGGGCAATGACTAGTATAGACCAATGGGAATTAATATATTCCAACTCAGAGTTACCTGGTAAAAAAAACTAAAGAAAGGATCTGTTTTCTTCTTGGAATATTTATATTTTGTCCCTGGGGTATTTTAAATGCCTATAACAAATCCATTCAATATGTATCTTTTGTCTCTGGGGTCTTTTAAATGCCCATAACAAATCCATTCAGTAGCTATTTCACACGTATTGACCTTAATGCATTCCCCTGACACACCATAGCAGGGAACAGTGTAAAGTTTAACTGTCTAAACCGGGCAGGGTTTTTATCACAGCTTAAGCACGGTGGGAGGTTTCCTACCATAAATAAACATTTAGAGAGAAACTTGCTAGCATTTATAGCTAAATCGTTTTCTTAACTAGATAGCCCTACAATTTTGTTAGATTACCTTTCCGTCTCTACGTCCCCCTAATCCTGCCTATTACGGTAATCATTGTGAACCACTGGGCTTTAGTTTTGATTCTGGAGAGATATAGTAGCCCAGAGTCTTCTACACGTCTTGTTTGTGTTCCCGTGTAGATGGATCAAACTAATGTTGGGCAAAACATCTGCCCACCGTATGGAGGTTTTCCCCGAAAAACAATAACTTATCCAAGCTGCGCAAGAGAAGACATTTCCTGAATGTGTGAAAATATTTCTCACATCTTGTGCTGCGGATCCAACCCTCCAGTACTACGCACAAAGGCTGATGTGAACTGATTATACGCGATGTGAGTCTGTAAACGGAGTGGAATGCCCTGTGGTTATTTTGTTTTATTCTTCCCGAGTCCAGCATGTGTGTAGCAGCTGTCTGCGTTTTGCCCAAGGTGTACGTTGTGTGTCTTAACAGACTGGTGCACATGAAAACGATTGATGCGGGTTAGAACAACAGAAACACATTTTGAAGGAATAAAGCTCTCTGAATGGACTCAGACGCCCTTGGTTTAAGATGGTGTCCGCCTGAAAAGGATACTTTTATTTCCATTCTTTCTGTTTTCTCAGGTTTAAGAGAACCTGGCTCAGAAAGGCTGCTCACGAAGCTCAAGGTCCAGGAAAACTTTAATTCCAGTGTCCTCGTGAGACACAGTGGAAACAGTGGAGGACAAAGAAGCCCCATCACAGAGATGTAACTGGAGACGGCCTGGAGTTTATTACCATACGGTAACGGTTGAGCTAAAGCCCCCTAACTATAACCAGTTCACAGGCCAGGGCCCTGCGAGACGCCATGTGACCCAGAGACAGCAGGTTTAGAATCAAGAGCAGAGATCAGTGGACCTGCATGTGAGTGCGGCATGCTTCTGTACACCTATGTCAATACAGGCCCCTCTATGAATCCAACAAAGATCAAAAAGGGTATTCCTGACCATGAATGTGATGGCTAAGGGAGAGTGAGTGAGGTTAAGTCACATTTGTTGAATTGAGAGAGAGCTGACAACCTCAGTCAAGCAATAAAACCATTATCGACCATATTCAAAACAATATACAGTTTGGTATTCGTTGGTGGGAAATGAAAAAATGTTAGCGCAATTCTATGCCACAACAAAAGACTGATACATTGAAACAATTCACGATTTTGACAGGGGAGCACTTGAACTGCAGAAAAATAGTAAACTTATTCTTTTGTATCAACTCACCAGTCTCAGATACTTGGTTCCCAGTCTCAAAGACTTTTACGCAGCTATCCCTTTTCTTAGAAACAACCTCTTATTGTTAATGCGATTAGCATGATCCAGTCACATTAGACATAATAAAGAACTTTACAATATATTTCTTTACCAGAGAGAGAGAGAGTTGATGTGTGTAAAAATGTCATTTGGTATATCAGTTTGCAATGAGTCCTTTAAACTTTCCTTTAGACAGGAATTCTAGTACTTGGAAAACCATCGGAACATTAGTTGTTACTGCTTCTGCTATACACTTGAATGATTTTGAGATGTAGGCATGTGTGGCAGGCGGTGGACAGAAATACTAATTTAAATGAGTTACATCTCTATGGTCATTGATAGCCATCAATAGACTATACAGCAGCAACTGTCATGAAACACCAATTTATATAAAATGGAAAAGCAGTGAGAAGCAGAGTGGACAGAGGACCATAGTGCCAACCAGAGAGCGAGATGAAAGTGTGGCTCCGCTCAACTTCAGCTTCAAGTTCAAGGAGATGTCACAGCGTGAGTTACCACTCGAATCTCATCATATCTTCCACCTCGGAATGGATCGACTGACAAGGCCGGAGGGCTGCAATGTTCAGCAGGCAGCTGACACACATACTAGAACGAAAACAAATGTTAGTAATTTTCACGTCATAACAAATCAAGTTAATCATTTACAGCTTGGAGAGGTATGCTAGCCAATGCAGGGACAACTCCGTATCCCCGTAATAACGGAGGCAAATACTCCCAAACTGTATTTACAAATGCATCCTATTTTTTGTTAGCAAAGCACAGTCAAGCAGAGGCGTGGGCACTGGCCAATAGCCCCCTGCTATGCTTCCTTAATGGCTGTGAGCCCCACTGACCGTGCTTCCTGAACAGAAATACAATTCTAGCCCAGAGTCTAAATTGAAAACGAATGCCTTACCCCCCACCCCTCTATCCAGACTATGTCTGTCTGCAGCTGCCACCGGAAAAAAAACCTTCAGCAGCTAAAACCAGATAAGCAACGATAAAATATTAGATCATAAATATGTCTTTTCAACTGTTAACAACTGTGTGAACAACTCTGTTTTTCTCTGCCAAAAAAACTCAATACTGGTGCCAAAATCAGCCCCCCTCCAAAAAAAGAAAACGTTAAGTAATTAAGCTGACGCTAAATTACAGTGAGTCTAACTTGCGTTGTGTGCAGTATTACATACATCTGGCACCTTGAGTGCAGGAGACCTTAGGATGCTGGCTGGGTTAGGTTGTTGATCATGATTTCAAGGCCAGGTTGGACATTTTGTCACAACGCTGGTGTTAATGCTGGTACAAGTTCCTCTGAATCTTTTGTAGCTGCGGTGACTCCAAACACCAGTCGCATTCCACCACAGTTTCTTCCCTCATTTCATCCCTGGGGGATTTGGGATTTGATCTTTAAACAGAGGAGCGCGTTTGCCCTCCTACACGGGGGCCGGCCAGATCCGACCCGGCATAGCTTCAGGGGCAAGCAATCATTGGGAGGCGGGGTACAAAAACAAATACCATCAAAAGTAGAAAACTATTGTGACTACAAATCAAAGTAGGAATCTATTAATATATAGAGAACAACAATGTATATGTGAAACAGGGGACCACTCCACTCTAAAAAAAAGGTAAAAACAGAGAAACTTTTGAATTTGTTGATAAACCCCATCTTGTTTGTAACAAAAGAAATCCTGCGTTCAAAACTATAAATAAAATCTGACATATTTATGAACTATCTCATGGGTAAAAGATCAGTCTCTATATGCTCAATTAGGATAATCTTTACCATATCAAACATAGGCCTTTACTCATATACAAACATAAATAATTCCATATTATATTAATAACATAGGTAAGTCTTGACTGCAAAGATAAAGACATTGTTGATGATTAAAAAAGATCAGAAGGTTCAGTGTTGGCGAGAATATTATAAAGCCTTGCTTAATACTATTCATATTTATAACAAGTAGAGAAGGTTAGTAAAAGTTACTTTCTTTTGCAATAGTTAAAATTAGTCAGTTAGACTAGAAAACAACATTGACATTCCTGGCAGATTTCAACGTGGATATCTTTCATGGACGGATATAGACTGTCCTCCACTTATTAATTTTAGTAGGAACCTAGATACTGCTGCTGAACTATGTTTATTTGTAGAACAACTACATAGAGATCCTTTCATTTGTATATCATTCTAAGTTGTAGACATTTCCCACAGTAATAGATTGGTCCGTGTTGGGGAGTTCATTATGTCTGTTGTGCTGACACCGTAATGGGACGTCTAAGCCCTGTCATTAGCAGGGCATAAACAGTGAATTACACAATGGACGACTTAACTCTCTTAAAAATCTGTTCACGGTCAAGGCTTTGGAGTTCAACTGAGTTTTGATTGCTCTGTCACTTTTTATTAATAAATCCGAGTGTGTGTTTCTTCTTTGTTAAAAACGCCATACACTGAAAACATTTGCTTATGATTTGCCAATAGTCTGAGCCCATAGGCTAAGAGACGACGTGGATATTATTATCTTCTTTTTCCATCACTCTGTACCAAAATCAATTGGAATTTGTTCCCTTCCATTAGTTGACCACATGGCTTTAGTTAATTGCTTCAGTGTGTATAAGGCTAGTCCCCTGGCGTGTGGTGTCTGGAAGCCAACGTGAAGAATATGGACAGGGCGGTTTGACTGACATCAGAAACCAGTGCTGTTTACATTAATATTACATTCGCACATTTGGGTTTAAACCCTGTCTTCTTCTCAGAAAATGTAAGAAAATATCACCCATAAAATTTTATAGAGATAACCCAAAACCAAATTAGAATGTTTAGTACCCAACTAGAAAAAAATATCAAGACAAAAAAGGAAAGAAAATAATACTGGGAGTAAAAACAACCTTAAATAGGTCTATTGTTTGATTCCTGAACTACAAAGAATATAACACCAGCAGCCACTGAAAGCAAGCGAATATGGGACTGATTAAGTGGGCTATCTTGAAATCTCCAGGGTTTAGACGTGCACAACGGAAGGCAAGACAACGGGCCATTTATCGTCTAAAAATGCAACTTTCAAATCTACTACATCTTAGTAGGCACATCCGAAAACGTCTAAGGTTTGTGCACACGGACTCCAGGGTCTACAGACCCAGTGAGCAGATGGTTTATGTATAAGAAGCAGAAAGAAAAACACATGGTATTGGCATCAGAGGTAAAAAAAATAAAAAAGGAAGGAGGTGAAAGGGTAAGAGAGGTCACGGTAGACTATATTGCTCCAGGGACTTATGTATTTGGATGCAATGTCTTATATTGATTATATGCAATTGATTTTGTTCTGTGTTTTAGTGGATAACCGTGTGGCAACCTATTAGTATACTGAAATGCAGATTCAGGAGTTCTCACTAAAACATAGGGTAGGTCTGTCTTTGTTAGCAGTAGAAAACCATACTGAGTCATGTAAACTAATTGAAAAGCCAGGCAGAGCGAGGGAGAGGTAAGGAAGACTGAGCGAGCCCCGCTTCAGACTATCTTTCATTGCTGTGTCTGAGAGCAGCGCCAGAGTGGTCCGCGTGGGTCTCCGGGCTCAGTCTGAGCTGGTCGGGTTTATAAAGTCCCGTTGTCCTCCCTCTGCTGCAGAAATGGTCGGTAGGAGAGATGTGGTTCTCAACACCCTGTTCCTGTGCTGGTGTTTGAAATAGGACCTCAAACCTATTTCAACACACTGTAGCCAAGTTCACAAAATTAGATGTTCAAAAATGATTAAGTACCGTGACTGTTTTCATTTGCACAAGCCACAGGGATTTTCAGTCTACGGTGATTACTGTACTTAACATTTGAGACACGCTTGTATCACTAGTATTACATAAAAGGGATGTATGCTGGTGACTTGGTGAAATTGTGTGATCTATGTGGGCCAAGCTAAACACATCCCGAGGAACAGAATAAGCAACCAACTATGCTTCCATGACTTCAATGTGAGCCGCACTACATCTTTCAAACGATGCAAAAAGAAATGACCTTTGTAATAGTCAAAGTCAAAGTATTTTTATTATCATATGCACCGAATGACATGAACTGAACAATGAAATTCTTTTGACATGGCCAGCAACAACTACGTAGTTAGCTGAACAAGCAGAAAAACAGAAAAAAATGACAGAATATATACAGAATATACATAGCTACAAGATACAGCTTACATAAGGAAGTGGGAACATGGACAGTATGCAAAATGTTAAATACTGCAGTTAAAGTGATCTTTTGCCAGTAGTGACTACATCAGATAAATATATGAGTGTTGCTGTCATTCTAATAAAAGTTATTTTACGGTTTGTTTTTTATTAGGTTAATAGTTCTGTTTAGTTTATGAGTTCATCAGCTGCACACAGGACGTTTAGGCTGTAGAAGTGACGTATTCATAAATTCAAGCACAAAGGTGAATTGTGAAAAATAATTGAAAATCAATGAGATCAAAGAGATTTTTATACTCGATACAATCCGTTGACGTATAGCTCAAGTTTCCTATTTGTTTGCATTGAAACTCAGCCAAAACGCAGCCAGCCGAGCAGGTCAACGCGCATCTGGAACTTCCTATACAAATGCCCTTGCCTGCATTCCTCTTTAGTTGACTGCCATACCTAGAGATGCATTCCAGCCTTTTGTTTTCCATCACTACGTCAACACATTTGAGCCAACCTGAACCCAGACATTTAACCAGTGTTTTGATCCTGACGTGTCCATTGTATTTGCTTATATATCAGTAAAGTCTTTGAAGGTCATGTGCTCAAAATAACCCCAAATGCACCCAAATATCAACAGCAGAAAGAGTCTTTCTATTCCGTATGTTTTGTAACCCGTCAGCATGGGACTGTATTTCGCCTGTCGCTGTATCGTTATGGAAAACTAGATCCTGTTGCCATCTGGAAGGGTATTATCATGTACCAGAGTTGTTTGACTTGGAGAAGACTTTGGTGATTTTTTATGTGTATTTTGCTCCAGGGATGGCCAAAAACCACAAGCTAGCATACCTGCTAAGGGAGTGATGCCGTAGTCAGTCCAAAAGCATTGGAAACCAAAGGTGGACTTAATTTATAGCCTGTAAGAGAATAGGTTCACTGAGCAAAAACTGACAGTGTTTGAACCCGTCTGTCTGTTGGACCATTATGCTGGTTTGGTGTCAATTGTATTGGTAAAGCTACAATAAACCTTCTTGTTACTTTTCATTCTGACCCTAAAAAACTTGGCATGACAGGAAATAACCATTGTTCAGCTTTTTTGTGCTTCAGATAAAGTAGACCAGTGTAGTTGCACATCTCCATCCTCCAATGTCACGATGATTGTGGGCCCAGCAGTTTTTGCAGGCTACTGGAGTGTGCATGGGTTGAAGGTACAGTAAGTATGTGAAATGGGATTATACAGGAAATCAGAAAGAAAATGGAAAAGAATGTCTCACTGACTAGACTTTAAAATAAAAACAGTGATGAATCTAAGTTGCCACTTCACCAGTCTAAGTAACTGGGTCAAATTAAGTTTCCATTATTGTGGATGGAACTAAAGTTTCTGATGTGGTGGGGGTGGTTAGTAACAGATTTCAGAGTCATTCTCTTTAAAGTTATTGGAACCATACAGCCCAAGTAAAACCACAGTCCAGCGCGGCAGACCCCCTCCTCCAAGCACTCAGTCATTATCCGCCCCCTCTTCCAAAAACATACAGTTCTTTTTCCTTTACGTACCCTCCTTCTTCCCTCCCTCCCCATTCTTTTCTTTCTCTGCGGATCAGTTAGAATGCTGCTACCAAGGCGAAGGTAGACAAATAGAGAGCTCAGAAAAAGGCCTCGGAATAAATGTAAGAAAAGTTATTTGTTCTGGAAAATTGGTATTAATACAAAGCTGAGAGAAAACGTCTAGTGCTGATGGGGGAGATGAGTTGTGCCTTGCGTTTCTGTGCTCTTCTGGCAGTGTTGGGTACCTGTTGGCCTCCCCAGTCTTTGGCACAAAAGCTGCAGGAGCAAGATGCCCTTTGCACGGCGGCTGGCTGCAATGCAGTCTATTTCCAGCGCAAGACCTTTCGTGAATCTGCACGGTTCTGCAAGGACAAGGGTGGCCACCTGGCAACCATGAGAAGTTCTGAGGAGGTGAGCGAGGTCCACGAGCTCCTGTCATCAGTGGAGCAGCGCGGCGCCCGGGCCAGAATCAGAGTGTGGATTGGGCTTCATCGCCAGCCGAGGCAATGTTCCGCCGACCGCCTCCTTAGGGGATTCCAGTGGATCACAGGTGAACAGGACACAGGGTACACCAACTGGGTGAGAGCGGACCTGCCAAACACCTGCGCCGCACCACGCTGTGTCGTTATTACCGTCAACACCGCGGCAGAAACCCGGGAGCAGACGGACAACTTCAAGTGGCTGGACGGCTCCTGCACGCTACCTATGGATGGGTTCGTGTGTCAGTTCAACTACAGGGGGATGTGCCCCGCTCTGAAGAGCGAGGGAAGGGGGCGCGTCTTGTACACCACCCCGTTCGACCTGGACAGCACCGTCCTCACTCACATTCCCTTCGGCTCGGTGGCCAACATGCCCTGCCCGGACGGTGAGGAACGAGTCGAAGACCAGTCAGTACTTTGCATCCTGAGGGAGAATGGCAACGTGGGCTGGTCGAAAGACGCCCCCCTCTGCTCCGAAGCTGCCCACAACTGGTGTGAAGAGGAAAATGGGGGCTGTGAACACGTCTGTCAGAACGCAGGGGCACAGTATTACTGCGAGTGTTTCGAGGGCTTCACGCTGGCTGAGGACGACCGGACCTGCCAGCCAGAGCGATCCTGTGGCACGGCAAATTGTGAGTTCGACTGTGAAAAGACTGCTAAGGGATTCCGGTGCAAGTGTCCCAATGGTTACCTGCTGGCTCCTAATGGACACAACTGCCTGGATGTGGACGAGTGTCTCCGGACGCCCTGCCCCCACATTTGTGTGAATGTTCCGGGGACTTTTGAGTGCCGCTGCAACGAGGGCTACGAGCCAGACGAGGACGGCGAGTGTGTGGATGTTGATGAATGCAAAGAATCCGCCAGCTGTGAGCATCAATGTGAAAACTCAGCTGGCTCCTTCGCCTGCCACTGCCGTCAGGGCTTTGCTAAGCTGCCCGGTGATACAAATCTTTGCCAGGACATAGATGAATGCCAAACCTCCACAAGCTGCCATCAGTTATGTCTCAATTATGTAGGCGGGTTTGAGTGCCTTTGTAAGACAGGGTTCATGCTGCAGTCAGACCAATACACCTGCATTGCCATTGAGGGTGTTGTTGAATACTCTGCAGCAACCTCATCCTACCAAACCTCCATCACCTGGGCCCCCGAATTCCCAGACTGGGTACCAGGCATAACATCGTTGGAGTGGCTACTGGAGCAGACCATTACTGAGAGGCTTCCAACTGACGTGGGCTGGTTTACTGAGGCCCCCTCAGCGGAGGCAATCTCTACAGCGGCTCCTCACACGCTGTCGGAAGAGCATAGCTCACCTGGGTATGTTCTCACTCCGAGAAAGTCCGCTCAGAACACGGTCGCGCCCTTGGCCAGTTCCTCTCAGGAAAATGACAACGCAAAAAGGATTAGCGACAAGTATGATAAGATGGCTGGTAGAGTGGTTGAAACCCCAGACAGTGACCCAGGTGTTAAGCCCACCACTACCAGACTCAGTGTCCTGGCTCAAGCCCAAACAACAGCATTTGCACCAGAGGATGAGCAGTCTGAAAGTAAAGGGAAAAAGAAACATGACAAGAGCTGGCTACTAGTAGCACTCTTGGTGCCCCTTTGTGTTTTCATCGTGGTGATGCTGGCTCTGGGCATTGTGTACTGCACTAGCTGCGCTGTAGAACAAAACAAGAGCATCACTGAATGTTATCGCTGGACCATCAACTCAAAGTCAGAGGACAAAAACAAGGCAACATCTCACGCTTGACCAACAGAGGGAATATTTTTTTATTATATACACATGAACAGCTGAGTAAAGAATGAATTAAAGACATTGTTGAATTATGGACACTGTCAGGGTCCAGACCAGCCTTCCAGTGGCCTCTATCGGCAATCGCCGTAAAACTGGATCTCTATATAATCCTGTGGAACATTGATGTGTCTCTTAAGTCCTTCTATAGATATTTCGTTTTTGGTGCTTCACGGATCACTGCAACATAATTTAAGTAGTGTTTTTGGACAAAGGAAATTACATTGTATAGAGGAAGGAATTCCTGCTGGTCCCTATTTCTAATGCCATCAGAAAGTCTTGCACAAC
This sequence comes from Dallia pectoralis, assembly GCA_029465975.1. Taxonomy (NCBI): domain Eukaryota; kingdom Metazoa; phylum Chordata; class Actinopteri; order Esociformes; family Umbridae; genus Dallia; species Dallia pectoralis. Next base: position 8,435,325 of record CM055747.1, on the reverse strand, counting down.
TGCTAACTCACCTGGTGCTACATTTTACATGATAATGTCTTGTTAACCTCATTATTGAGGTTTCATATTGTAAACAAAATACAGAATGCTAATTTAAGAAAAACTGATGACAAACAACCAGAACATGAATTGTATGGCGGTTGAAAGATTGACCAGCGCAAGATAAAAGCTCCTGTTAAGCAATATTTGTTAGCAGTTTTTAAAATGCTTGTTTTAGGTCAAAACTGAAATGTTCTCGTAGATATGGTGCACTGAACGTGCATTGGAATTAAATAATATCAATAAACTATTGCTGTTTTGTTTGACTAATACACCTCATACCATGAAACGTATAAATGATCCATTTAAATAATGCACACACTTGAGAAACTCACTTGCCTTTTATTAGTCAACAGCGCCCCCATGCATTTCAAGTCTAGCACTACAGTTTTTAAAACGTAAGTGGATACTGTCTGTGCTAGGGTAAAAAATAGTCCATTGTTTAATTTCCACTGATGTGGCACAAATTTAAGTGTTACTTGCAACTATATCACATTAACCCCAAAATTGTAATACACATTATTTTAAACTCATTTAACTGTGAGTAAAAACTCCTCAAAATAATTTTTACCCACAGATTTTTTTGTAACATTTCCCATACAATATTTAATGATATAGGTATATATACCTATACGTATGTCATGCATGTTGGTACTACTTCTATTCTAACCAGGGTTTTTAGCAAAAGAAAAAATAAATGTTCGACGAGGATGGGATTCGAACCCACGCGTGCAGAGCACAATGGATTAGCAGTCCATCGCCTTAACCACTCGGCCACCTCGTCAGTTGACACATGGCGAAACGTGTCACGTGATATTCGTGATATTCCATGATTGTACAAGTTATTATTTATTATTATACATTTGCAATATTAGGTAAATCAGTCATCATCTCCAAATACTTTTTGTCACTCTGCATACAAAGACATACCTTATTTAGAATGGATCACAGAAATCATATTGTTGAGAAAAGGATGTAGGCATGTAACCCCTAAGACGCTTTTCAAGTTTTCCCGCTAGGTTATATGGAGATTTTGATACTGTTTCAGTATAAATATAAATTCATGGCGGAAATATATACTGGGTCCGACAGAAGTAAAGCGCTAACTAGATCTCCGGACCTGACGCCGCCCATTTTCTTTCGGTGTCTTTGAGAATCTTGTGTAGGTGAGACCAGGGACAGTTGTAACCGTTTCTTGCGATTTTTCTAATAAATAAACATTTACACTGGAATAGCCAATTTGCTTTTTTACCAACCACAGCGTGTCAACTACTGGAACAATAAATTTAAAGGGTTTTATGAAATATGCACAGGTTGCATATTGGATTTTAAAACAGTCACTCTAATGTTTACAACCATCCCTGTGTACGGTTAGAACACATGCCTGGGACGGTTGTAACATGTCTAAAATATACAGAATTTATTGTCACTTGAAGTGAGTGAAGTGTGCAAGCTCATAAGAAACTATATTCAAATGATAATGCATTTTCACAATTAAAGGGTTACTTTTGAAGTAGTTGGTCTGAGGAGGTCAAGCACCTAGTGGCTTGGTGCGCAAAAAACAACCTGGCCATTAATGGCAAAGAAAGCCAAATCTATCTACATCCTGGTAAACTTTACATTATTAACATTATTAACAACTGTGCCACAACGGTTGCTTGGCAGTTTGGAAGTCCCTGCAGGAGGTGAAAACCGCTGAATGCATCATTGGTGCACAAAAAGCCCAGAACTTTCACCCACTTCTTCCTCTACTCTCCATTAACCAGTAACTGCTCTAGCTGGCAGCAAAATTATCTTGCTAACCCATCCAATTTAGGATATTTTTTCAAATTCAGAATTGTTTAAATCCAATAATTCATGAAAAATAGATTAATTCCAGAAATCCAGAGTCATAGAACGAGGCTTGTGTTGCTCTGCTCAGTGGGTCTTATTTATGACAATGACAACAATGCATTGTGGCTGTGTTCTACTTTCAACCTACCCTTTAACGATTACCTGTTAGCTGAAGAATAAGGTTTACCTAAAATACAGATTCTAAGGAATAGGTTGTGAATTCTCTGGTTGTGTGATGATGTGGTTTAAAGCTGTGTTTATTGGTAAATCAGAAAATACCACCGGTAATACACACAATAACCTGTACCAGTTCATTATAGCTCTAAGGCACGGTGAAAGTGGTATTCGATCGATATAACATGAGGACTCAATCACGCTGTGTATTCTGGCAGTCTGTGATTGTTTAAATATCCCTTTGGGAAATGTCTATGTGATTAATGAAAGTCAAATTATATAACCATATCTAGCAGAGTCTCTCATCTGGAAAAACATGCGGTTAGGAGTGCATACATTTGCATACTTTGTTGTACTCCCCAAGTTGTCATGACTACATTGGAGCAAGTGGTAAATATTGGCCCTATGCAATATTTCCTCTGGCCTTATTGCTCAGAAAAAGAAAACACCGTTACATTTGTAATCTTTATCATTGTAATAAAGTGCAGTATGTGATAGGGGAATACATCACAGTTTGCTAGGTCCATTTAAACAAATGCACAATTGGTTTTCTCATTAAAAATACATGGTCCTTACAGAAAGAAAGGCATGATCTGTTCAGAAATAAACAGTGAAGTTCATGTTATCCATTCAGCGTACAAAGTTGATGTGCCACAGTTGACTTTAGTAGCTGATCTGGGAGTGTACATGTGGGCATGTTTGGTTGTGAGCTGATCCGTTGCCAACGCTTTCAGGTGTGAGAATCTTAACGTGGCCTGGTCCAGGACGGAGGTGATCTCTGACCCCTGGAGCAGACACCTGGTTGGCCCCAGAATCCCCTCACAGTCCAACGGGCTTAGTACCGGTAGGGGTAAGGGAGTTTGCCATGTGGACCTCTTATCGGTATCATTGTAAGGTGACTGAGGGGCTTTGCTGAATTCTGGGGGCTGTTGTGTGCATCTCCACATAACCTCCCTTGAACGTGGTCCACACAGGTCGGTAGATACGTCCGGTTGGTGAACAGGAAAACAGTCAAACGTCCGCTGAGGCAGTCGAACAGCAGACACAAATCCACATAGATGTCTACAGGAGGCGTAATATTTATCACTCTCACGTTCTGTTAGGTGAGGCTCTTCCCACCTGTCCAGACCAGTGACCTCATTGTATCCGCGATGGCCACTTCTGTATCCTGACTGTGTGCAGTCCCTAGAAGAAGAGCATATCTTATAGGGCGAGAGACATCCGAAGTGGCAAACCACGAGACATGCTTAAGTTGTTGGGATTCACAGGGAACGTACGCGTATCTAGCGATAGAGATTCAAAGCTTGTGCCCACACTCAGGTGCTTACCGAAACACGGACTCCTGCACAGTGCGTCTGTTCTGCTTGATCTGAACGTAGTTCATACGACACTGGGGTGACATATCTGCAGGTGTAATCAGGGATGACTGGTCCTCCAAGCCAAGTGGTATAACAAGACCATTGTCTGGTGGTTTCCCCCCTGACATATCTGAGATCCCATCGATAACTGGGGGGAGAAGGAAGTCTTCTCCATCCATAGGTATGTATGGAGCCAACGAGTCCAGGTCCAGCTCATATACTTCCTGCAGGAGGGAAAAAATCCAGCGTTAAAGTAATTGGCAAAAGTCCACACAGTTGCAGAATTTTTCACTAGGTTTTAATATAATTTCAAAGACGGGCCTACTCACAGAGGGCGAGTTTGTATTCATTTGATACTCAAGTTTGAGCTCAGCATAGGTTTGGATCTTGTCTTCGTGTTCTATAACAGAAGGAGAATAACATAACACTTGAATGGAAACTTCTGCTGGACTATTTGTTCAGCTCAATGGCTAACTGTCTGCCAAAGTGACTGACTAGGAGTTGATTTTGTTTTGTTGTGTAGATGAATGTGGCAAACCTGCTGTGGGACAGGCCTTCTTCTGCACCGTGGGCCCGACCCCAAGTCCAGAGTAACAGGGCCTCAATAGTGCTTCTGTTTGCTGCAGTGAGAATGTCATCTCTGGTAGCTCCACCTCACTGTGATGAGATAAGGAGGTAGTGCGCATTGGGGGAAAAATAGCTTTCCGTCAGAGACAGCATGTACAGTTGGGCAGCCAGTAGAACGTAGGATTCTTCTAGAATGAATAAACGACTGAACAGAAAGTTTAAGGAGCCTCCTGTTTAAAAAGTCACCTTAAAATGTAGTTGATGCAGACGATACTCTGGGGTTGTCTGGTCTGGTTGTACACCACTGATGCGTCCGTCTCTGCCCACACGTAACCGCCCCCTTTTAGCAGCAGACGATACCTGCTCAGAGATGCCTGGCCCTTAGAGAGCACTGTCCCGGAGACATAAGCACGAAGCCATTTAAGGCTGGAACATCTTAAAGATATTAACATTTACCTTTTGTGTGAAATATATATGTATCCACTAGCCGGAGATTTGAGGGGACTCACAGCTCTGGTGTGTTTTGTAGATGTTCTGGCAGTCGAACGCGTGGTAGTACTGATATACAGACTGGCCGAGAAGTTCTCGTTCCGCGTATCCTGTCAGTTCTTTGACACTAAAACAAAATAACGTTGCTAGTCACATTTGATATGTGTCAACAGGTGACTGTTAACATATGGTGTAGTGTATAAAATGGTGTAGTGTATAAAATGGTGTAGTGGATAAAATGTGTATCACCACGTGTCATTCATTGATGTAATGTATTTATTCAATCTTTTTGCTTTTACCCAAATTAATATTTACATTTAGTACTTCTTTTGTAAATCTATGTTGTCAGTCCCTGTCATGTCTTGGACAAGGTGGTTATGGCAAATAAAAAAGTGTGTATCAGTTGTTTTGTTTGGCAAAATAAAGAAACTAAATAGAGTGCCTTATACCCTGATTGGCAGTAGGTGAACCTCATGTCCGGGCTGTGTCTGCTCAGAAAAGTTCTGTGATTCAAGCTGGCGTCTCTGGCCATGTTCTGTGAGATGGGCAGTGGTCGGCACAATAAGACAAGGCAGGCAGTCTCGGGATAAGGACATTTCTTTTTAACTCCAGAACAGTGAATTGCCTGTGTGAGGAACAGATGGACAATCTGCTGAGTGACATCTCTACAGCAGGAGAAGATTCAACTTTAAATGTTAACACAAGCAGCTTTTTACTGACCTGCCAGTTTGTGTGTTTTTGGTTGAGAGTTCCACCCTGTGAGGTCAGAGTGCTCTTCATACGGAGGAGAAAATCACATTTCTGTATTCCCTCGGCAGCTGGCGAAAAGACATGCCAAGGACGAGAAGCAATCAGCCTGTATTCTGCAATACATCGTTGACCAAGTTCCTACCATTACAGTATGTGAAGACTCCTTTACCTAGTTCCTTTGAGAAGATATCTTGGACCTCCTTCTGGTCGCAGAGGTGTGTGAAGTCGAACAGACTCCTTCCGATGAGATCCATCTACACTTGAGGTAAAAAAAATGTAGTCACGCTAGCCTACACCATATGACCACCTATGTCTGTCCATATGATGACTGTACCTGGTCAAGACCTGTGTGTGTATGGATATCCCCGGTAGCGTAGATAATCTGCCCGTTCTCGGACACCAGGACCATGAAACCACCGAGAGCAGAATCGAGCACGATCTCTTCAGAGCACAGCCCAACCAACGGTTGCCTTTCTAAAAGGCACAAAGGGCGACGGTGTAATAATTCCACAAGGCTCTGAAAGCTGTGTTCGAAAACGGCAATCTTTCCACCTGGATTTTTTTATAAACCCACAGACTTTCATCAATAAACCTATGAACCTCTCTATGCATATGTATTTCAATAACACATATCTTATAACGTAAAGGCATAAAAGTCACGTCACTCTGAACACCCAGCAGGATGTTGTTACCGTGCACTGAGTGGTAGGCTGTGTCCCTGACACTGGTCTCTGGTGCTGAGATATCTCTTTGATCAATAGCTGCTCTCAGGCGCAGGTAGGCCAGGGTGAATCTGACTATGGAAGCTTTGTCCATGTGGACGGTCAGGCCAGCGGGCTCCGGTAGCCATGCCGCCAGCTCCGCAAACAGACGGCTCTCTCTCTCCCTCCGGCTCTTTGCTGCAACACGAGACTGGGCCCGGAGCCTCTCCGTACTCACCCTGTGGTACAGACAGGACCGTTAAATGTAACATTTAAAATAAAAAAATATATGCCGATAGGACTATGGAAAGAGGGCAATTGACAAGCCCAGGAAGCCTCTAGAATAGTGAGGGAATGTCTAAAAACAATATTTCCATGACGACAATGTAGAGTGGTTGAGTCCACATTTTTCAGCCCAATTAGCTTTTGCTGAGGCAGCAGCTGTACTTCCTTGGGTCAACAAAAAACATGACAAATAGATTAAACATCGCTATAGTGATAGAACAGAACAGCTACACACATTAAGAAATTGAACAATATGCAAAAGAATCAAATGAAGAATAATGTGTGTCTATGTGACCAAAAAACAATAGACCGTCGATGTGCGTGTCTGTGTGTGTGGGGGAAGGGGGGTTTAGGGGGCGTGTGTGTGTTGGTGTATCTCTTCACAGCCGTTGTCGTTTCGTCATGGGATGTCGTTTCATTGTTCAGATCCCTGTTATCTCTGCACCAGATGGAAACTACAGAGATGTGAGGCTCCCGAGGAGATACAGGGTGATCGGTGACTGTCAGCCGCACGGGGCCTCAACGTCACAGCTACGTCATGCTAGCTTATCACCACCAGGCTTGGTTGTCTGCTTCCAGAGATACGGACAATAACGATGATGCTCCTGCACCTCTGCTGGAAGTCTTGCAAAAACATGTTACCGTTGGTGGGCCACCTAGGTGACAAAGCCGGTATTACACTACGCTACCTATGTAGTCCCATACTTGTGTATGTTTTGTAAACACCAACTAAATTGGTCAGTTAATGTTAACTTAATGAAACAAACCTTTGGTTTCAAGGTTTGTACCTATAGACAAATGGGACGGATTCTACCTGGAACTGAGCTGGGTTCGTCTAAGTTTAGGTTCCCATTGTATTTATTCAGGTGCTGTGTTTGTTTACTATAGTGATTATAATTGAAGTACTCACCTGTTTCTCTTCTGTCCATCAATTCTGTTTCTCTCTGTCCTGTGGAGTTTTCGATCGCAATACCTTTGCAGAGAACCTCCGAAGTTAACGAACATGGTCAGGTCTCTAAATGGACTCGTGCTAACTGCAGACACATGCGAGTCATGCAGGTATTACGTCCAGTTGTACATTAGGAGTTTGAGCTAGAATAGGCTAGTGAACCAATGCACAGTGGCATGTCATTAATCTTTCTTCGGAGTCCCCTCCTCTTTTAGACGTGCCACCCTCCCACAAGGGAGGGTCTTATTAGGTCTTACTCTTTTACAGAACTTCTACTTTGGGCCCAAAGCTGTCAGCTACAAGCAGTTATCGAATGGTCAGAAAAGATTAACCCAATACCTTAAAATATCATAGTAATTATCTCAGACATTTTCTTTCTCCTCTTTTGTGATACCTACATCATATATAACGTTTGATTTAATTTAAGTTGGTGTCTGAACCATATGGGTTATTCTGTAACCGTTCATTAAAGCTGGCACAGGCCTTGACAAAATTTTTTTGTTTTAATTAATGCTTTACAGGATATCCGGCGAGGTTTTTAGTGCACACAGAACCTTTAGCTCGTTACGAAATTGCAACAAAAGAAATATACATTAACAACCCCTCCCAACCTGGCGTACTTCCTGATCCTAATCGATGGCGCCAGTTGCTTGCCCTACGCTGTAAACAGTCCCTCCAAACAATCTGTATATTCACATACTTGCAAGGCCACAAAAATAAACACGTCAGCTGAATTCTTCACAGGTATAATTATGTGCAAGCTCTCTGCCACAAACAAAAACGGTCATATAATACAAAAATCAATAATAATGACCACTCAAGGCCTTTCACATGGTTTTTAGTCAATATAAAGTCTTCACATGGTCTATAGTTTAAACAGAATTTATTCCAAAGAGATCGAAAAAGCATCTATGCTAATAGATACGCTGGTTCTAATGGGTTTTTTGTAGAAGTGGAACATTTATACTAGTCTTATCTCTTCAAGTGGTTGTCCACAGTATGGATAATCCTCTTCTCACAGTAATCAAAGAGGACCATGTCAGTCTATCCTGGCGTAGTCGTGTGCAGCAAAAGTTCCTGAAACGTTGCCGTGTAAGTCCAAAGAGGAAGCAGTTCAACAGGTCTTGACGAAGGCAACTGTTTTTCTTCTGTCCATGTCCTGGATGGTGATCTTCTTGATTTAAATTGAAGTGAAGTACAACGAAGTGAAATTAAAGTCCAGATGAGTCCGTCATGAATGTCACTACTACTGTGTTTCTATGGCTTTCTCTGTCTAATGTAAGGCAGTCCAGAGGCACTGGGAAGCCACACTAATTAGGCGTTCTACCAATTCCAAAAGATGTCAGGTAGTGGTGATTAATGAAGAGTGTCTTCCTGCGGTCAGCTTGGTTGGCACGCCTCAGTTTCAGGCATTTTGCACGATCATATGAACCTTGTTCATTTACACTGGATACTCCGAACTGATTTCCTGCGCTTAAAAGCAACGTCGTGCCAGATAAAGAAAATATGGAATTTTTTATTATCCTGTGGACAATTTATTTCAAACTATTGCTGGAATTTGCATCTGTGTTTCTACTGGGAGGAGAAGAGTAAATGACGAGGGTGAAACATATCTATGGTCCCAGGCCTCTAGGTTTCAGGCTTGGTAACAGGTACTGTACTACTGACCCGGAGCTGGACACATAACATGCTATGGTCATCCTTTAGTTGGCCATACGAAGACACTAGAACAGGTTCAGGGACGGTAGGATTGGAGGACGTGAGCACCCACACTGCTAAAGCGGCTGGCGTCTTAACCAGCCCTGCCCGGAATAAACAAAGAAACGCTTGGATGACAAGTCAACAGATCCTCTCTTATCAGCATGCTTCCAGCAAGCCACGGAACATTCCAGAACATTACCCGTGGAAAAGCTGGTACAATTAACGTTTAGGCTTCTTAAAAACTGATTGGATAACTGGAAGGTATGATTTAAAGAGCCTATGAGGCCATGCATACTTTACCCCAGAGTGGAGTGCATGAGCTAGGGCGTAGTAAAGCAACTTCAGCTGAGGAGTATTACTTGTGGATTGGAGATCTGGGTGGGTGGTCATGGTGTGGCCCATTAATCACTGTCAGGTCATTTCTAGACCAGTTTAAACTAGAGTTCCACTCTCGCCTGGTTTCATAACATGTCCACTTTTCAAATACAGCCGACTCATTCGCATCTAAAGCTGTATTGTTAATAGTCAAGTGAAAAGGTTACAATATACTAAAGTAACACTATACTAATATATCAGCTAAATTCCAACCACATCCATCAATAAAGATAACTTCATTTTACACATTACAAAAAAGTATATAGTTTACAGTGTCAAAAAAGTAAGTACACCCTTACTTTTAAAATGTTATACCCTTACACCAATATACCCTTACACTTACCTTTACCATTACCCTTACCATTAGCATTAGCATTACCCTTAGCATTACCCTTAACGTTACCCTTTCCCTTACCATTACCCTTAGCATTACCCTTAGCATTACCCTTAACAATAAATACACTAAATATGAATCAGGTGCATCTGAAGAGGTGGAAATATTACAAAATCATTCTTCAATAAGGACTTAACTTACTGTTTATGCTCTACAGATTTGCATTTTGGTTCATTCTGCTTTTAATTGCATAAATTATTTTACAAAGTTACTTTATTTCTTGTGATTTGTTAAAATGGGTAACCTTTATCAATGCATATGTAAAAAATAGTGTTTCTCGGAAACAAATCTACCATGCAGACAAGATTCATTGTTTGATTTAGAGGCGGGAGGTAGCCATTAACAACATGTTTTTATTATTTGGTTATTTAATTATTCTGGAACTACTCAGTTATATACTATCCACAACTCCCAATCAAAACTTTTTTTCATCTCGGAATATAGGCTTGAGTGTCGGCAAATAGGCAATGGTCTGCAAATGGCTTGCTTGGTGGGTGGGTGTTATCTGCTAGACAGCGATACAATCAAGATAGTATTTGTCTATTAGCACTGGGCACAGTTATTTCCTGTTTATGGATTCTCTTTTGAGAGTTTTAACTCTATTGTGAAGGCAGAATCAAGAGCGACGGCTGGCAGTGTAGCTTGCAGTATACACTGAGAAAACATCTCATAAAATGTCAGGAAAATGAAGGAAAGAAACTATTTCTCCAAAGTTTCTGAAATGCAACTCCAAAAAGTGTTTTTCTGCATATCGTTGTATCGAAACATCATGATAGCATGGCCTGATTATATTGTGGTCAACGTTTCCGTGTCCCAGCCTGCCTTAAAACGCAACGAAGATAAAACTTGCTATTTATGTCCACATTTACTGTGGGGGGAAACAAAAAAAACTAAGTTTATTAGGTGATATTGACATTAATACAAGAAATTAAAATATAACATAATTGATTGATTGTTTTTTTAGAATCTGCATATTAATAGTGAATCCACACAAACAATCTATACATCAATAATATAAACCTCTGTAATAAAACTCTACCACTTATGCTTATGTACACCAGTTAAACTAGTTGCACCACCCAAACCTGTGACGTCAGTACTTTTTACTCTAAAACAGTATTTTTTATTTTGACACTTGCTGATTTGTTTTTGATGTTGGAATAACTGTAATGTTAAATGTAATCATGCACAGTGTCTGTGTTAATCACTCGGCTGTTGATCATTGTGTGTGGTGGAGTTACAATATAGTTTACTTTTTACTCAATAGTACTTAGATGATTATTATTGCATTATTACATCCACCTATAAATATAATATAACACCTTTGTGCTGTTTCTCTTCCTGTGTTTTTAGAAAATATAGGATGTGGTCACTGAATCTTGGTGCTTACAGGAAATGGATCACATGTGTAGGCCCGCTGTCGCTGTTTTAAATAGTAAATGTTATTCAGGGGAAGACAAAGCGCGTACTAACATATACAGGCAAACATGATAATGTTCGGAATCCTGTTGTTTCTCAGCATTTCTCTCCAACGAAATGAAGCTTCCTTCAGACCTAGTAAGTTATTTCTATTATTTGATTATTGATTTTGATGCCAATTGTTTGTGACATTTATTATTCACCATAATTAGTCTACAACGAGACTTGGCATCAATGTGCCCCCAAACCTCTGATGTTTTATCTTAACATACAAACATTATTATAATTTATTGAGAAATGTGTTTGATTTGATTATTAGTTTCAGTTTGTTCTTAGCCCATTGTGTTAGTGGGTGCCCTTTCGTTTCACCTCTGTGTTTGATTGCAGTTTTTGTACTCACTTTACTTGGTTCACAGAAAATAAAACTGTTTACAGCCGTTTATTTGGCGTTTAGCTTAAGTAACATGACATCTGAGATTTTATACGTTTATACCTTTCTGTTCTTGGGATTAGTCAAATAATAAGTACCAATGCTTTTTCTTATTTCATTCAATTGTATCAAATCATTATATCAATAAAATGAATCAAACTGTTACAAAACATCATCAAAATGATGACAGTTCAGAAAAGTCATTTGAAGAGTTCTTCAGAAGCCCTCACTTCTGCAACAGCAAAAGTCCCTTGCTAGAATAAGCTTGGCGTCAACTGCTTTGCTGTTTCCTGTTATATGATCTAACAGATATCCCAAGTGGTTTATGACATTTTCATTTAAATAACATTATAATATTACGAAAAGACATTTACCCAGGATGGTTCCATCACGTCTTTCCAGGGCTGATCAGTCCCACAGTGTGGCCAGCAGGCACGAGTAGAAACAAGACACAAGGAATGGTTGAGACACTTTAGTTCCCGGCACAAATGTATAGCAGCATAAATCTTAAAATGAGACAGTGGGTCCAGTGAAACTGTGCCCCTGAAACGGTTAAACCCTGGACAGTGCCCAACAAATCGTGTTTGTTTTTAATAAAAATACCACGTAACTGCTCTGCGTCGGGCTCATTTCTACACTAGACCTTGGATATTCGTGACACATTGTTCATTTTCAAACTCAGTTATGGCTGATTCAATCAATCAATAACACTTTATTTTGCAGATGTCACATGCATGGTCATTAATCTGGATTATGTCAACTGTAGCTGGAGTGAACAGGGGAGCCCAGATATGAACTATACCTTCTTCCATAACAAGTTAGTCCAAAGATTTAACCGTGTCATAATTTCAACATGTTTTGTTACATATTGGTGGTGGTTGTGTGGTAGTAATACTTAGGTACTAATTCCCATTAATTATTTTCACATTGTTTGTCTTCAGGTTCAACACACAAAAAAATTATATGGAAGAGTGCTCTGCATATCTCCTTGAACAAGGTTATGTAGTGGGATGTAGACTGGATTATGAGAGGGCTGACAGGTTTAAAACACTGATAACCAAACTGGTTATTCAGAACAAGACATATGAGCAAAAACATTACCTCAGAGACAAGGGTAGGTTTTAGATAATAACATCAGAACTAAACATACATAATTGCATGTAACATAAATCTAATGTTGAGCATATGACTTTTTTTTGTAGTGAAGCTTTACCCTCCTGCTAATCTCTCATTGGAAATGATCAAAAACACACAGCTGAATCTGTACTGGAACAACAGCAAGAACACCCATTGCATTGAGAGTGAAGTGTGCCTTAAAATAAACACCAACGGTTGGCAGGTGGGCTGAAGATTAACTGGAGGACCGTGTGGAAATATTAACCTAATGTTCATGTTTTAACATCAAATACTAGTTTTTGACAACTACCTCTCCATTTTTCATTTCATAAATTCTTCTTTTAGAGTCAACATCCAAGGCAGGAACAGATTTATTCTGTGCCTCTCCCTTCAAAGAAGAACAAGTACGAGTTTAAAGTCAGGGCACGAACTAGCAACATTTGTCACCAGTCATTACTCTGGAGTGAATGGAGTCCGATCGTTGTCTGGAATCCCATGAAGGCAGATAACAGCACAGGTACACGCATTCAAAAGCTATATGTTGTATATGTCGTTTAAGGGCTTTAAGGATGTTCTCAGACGTCTCTCAGAACGGTGTGATACCAAGGACCATATAACTATTTCGTCCTTGTTCTTCGCCCTAGACATACCTGTCAGCGCGATGCCTTTTTGGTTGCTAACGCTGTCCATTGTGGGTCCTGCGTTCCTGTTGATGTTGGCCTGCATGCTGGTCTATGGGGAAAGGTTGGTATGCAAGCCAGAAATAGCAAAACACCTAGACCCTGAATAAAAATATAATTTAACGGGTCTGGTAAACATAACATTTAAATGCTCCATTCTTCCTGATAGACTCATACGTTGCCCTGATGTTTTTCTAGAGAACGGCTGAGATTTATCTTCATCCCTATTGTGCCAAACCCAGGAAAGAATCTGAAGGACCTTCTTGACTGTGAAAATGACAAGGTAATCGTTGTGACTTCATGGCGTTTACTTCAATAATCCTTCTATTTATTTAATGTGTTACTGCATTTAATGTAACCTGTATCTTTGAAGGCTTGGCTTCAGATCCCCAAAGATGTTTGCTTCCAGCCCAACTTCACCGAACGTGCCTGTTCTGTTAGCGAGTACAAACTGGTTCCCCAAGCTGGCAGCATCAGTGGCTCTGAAAGCAACCTCTCCAACCCAACCGACCAATCAGATTGCCTATCCACGTCCTCCTCTTCAGCTTCCACTCTTCCTGCCACAAGTGAAAATTAAAAGTCTGGTATTGAATGAGTCAAAAAGGTGATGTGTGAAATATGTCTTTTTCATATTTAGATAAAAGTGGAGATGTGTTTTGAGGCTCGTAGCTATTTTCTATAACCAAGGTCCAAGGCCAAGTGGAAGATGTTTTGATCAGGGGGTGCTGAGAGTGGAGAGTGTTATTCGGCAGTAGTGACAAGGAAGAACCGACAAACAAGCACACACATCTGTAACGGTCATACTGTACACACATCGGTAACGGTCATACTGTACACACATCGGTAACGGTCATACTGTACACACATCGGTAACGGTCATACTGTACACACATCGGTAACGGTCATACTGTACACACATCTGTAACGGTCATACTGTACACACATCTGTAACGGTCATACTGTACACACATCTGTAACGGTCATACTGTACACACATCGGTAACGGTCATACTGTACACACATCTGTAACGGTCATACGGTACACACATCGGTAACGGTCATATGGTACACACATCGGTAACGGTCATATGGAACACACATCGGTAACGGTCATACTGTACACACATCTGTAACGGTCATACTGTACACACATCGGTAACGGTCATACTGTACACACATCTGTAACGGTCATACTGTACACACATCGGTAACGGTCATACTGTACACACATCGGTAACGGTCATACTGTACACACATCTGTAACGGTCATACTGTACACACATCTGTAACGGTCATACTGTACACACATCTGTAACGGTCATACTTTACACACATCTGTAACGGTCATACTGTACACACATCGGTAACGGTCATACTGTACACACATCTGTAACGGTCATATGGTACACACATCGGTAACGGTCATACTGTACACACATCCGTAACGGTCATACTGTACACACATCGGTAACGGTCATATGGTACACACATCGGTAACGGTCATACTGTACACACATTGGTAACGGTCATACTGTACACACATCTGTAACGGTCATATGGTACACACATCGGTAACGGTCATATGGTACACACATTGGTAACGGTCATATGGAACACACATCGGTAACGGTCATATGGTACACACATCGGTAACGGTCATATGGTACACACATCTGTAACGGTCATATGGTACACACATTGGTAACGGTCATATGGAACACACATCGGTAACGGTCATACTGTACACAAATCTGTAACGGTCATACTGTACACACATCGGTAACGGTCATATGGAACACATATCGGTAACGGTCATATGGTACACACATTGGTAACGGTCATATGGAACACACATCGGTAACGGTCATACTGTACACACATCGGTAACGGTCATATTGGCCAAGTATGTATATATACATATATCATATCATATTGTATATATACACAGGATTATGTTTTAATTGCAATTTATATTGATCCAAAAATTGTGATACGTTTCTAAGAAGGATATTTCTTGGTCAACCGATTATTTTTTCTTTGTACAATTATACCTTAATGGAACATATATTTTCTTTCATATTTTAAGGGAAACAAAGACCTGATAAATAACAAAAACGTTTTAGAGCCATTTCTGCTCATCTTTTTGTAGTGCGCTAATGATTTTTAATGTAGTGACAAGCCGTCTGCTTTGAATAGTATTGTCTCATACACCCAGTAGACAGTTTATTTGATACACCCATCTAGTGCCAGGTCTTACCCCTCTTTCCCTACAGAACACCAATTCCTGCAATTAACATGATAAAATAGGATCCCAAATTCATCGTAAAGGGCAGCTTTCTTCACTCCACGGTGGTTCAGTTTTGGTGATCGCATGTGTACTGAAAGCTCTTGTCTTTTAGGCTAATACGTGTGGAACAAGTTGTGGTAATCCGGTGCAATGAACTGTGACAAGGGCATACACATTTTACCTTTCAAAATGTAATTCTGCACACCACTGTTGTGCAAGATCAGTTGAGGTGATCCATGTTTGTTAATGGGGGGGGTGTACCTAGTTTTTGTATATTTTGCATTTGATGCTGCAACGTTGCAAATGATTGTCAGCTATCAGCCTATTTCCTTTGAACTCAAGATAACTGTTTCCCGCTGTTGAGCATATTTGTTAATGTGATTAGCAGAGCCATGTTGAATAGCCTACGCAGTGACATCATATTAGAATGTGTGTACCTGTGTGATTTGAGATGCTATTGTGAGCATGCGCGGAATAAAACAGTGAGTGAGTTCACAAACCAAAGAGACGATGGTTGTTTGTCATTCTTCTCCTGTGAATATTAGCCACTAGTAGATGCTAGCTAACCACTTTGGTGACTGCTATAATGATAGACTGCTGCTATGATAAATATAGTCCAGCATATACCGTGTGTTATCCTGAGGAAAAGTCCTAAAAGATAGGCTGGTGAAAAACTCCACCAAAGGTAGCGCAGATAGCCAGACAGATTGTGACATGGGGGACAACGTTGAGAGGTATAAAGACATGTCACCAAAGATAGTGAACCAGGATCAGGGACAGTTTAAGGAGAGTATGGAGCCCAGTGTTCTGGAGACCCCTTGAGGCAGGTCTGATCAAGATTGGACTCAGGGAAAACAGGGTGAAAAAATATATCCTACCTGACAGAAAAAGTCTCCAGAATACTTGAAAGAGTACCAGTGTGAAGCTGAGTTCAATAATGACAAAGGTGAAAATTGAGATTGTTTCTACAGAATGGTTTATAATGTACCTGAAACATTAAGAGAGGCTATGGACTCTGAGAAGTCTAAAATGTGGACTGACGCGATGAAAGAGGAGATGAACTCTTTGACAGAGAATGAGACTTTCACTCTGACACCACTGCCAAAAGGTGGGAGGCCGCTGGGTATATGCAGTGAAAGAGAGCCCAGACGCAGACGGATATGAAACATGTAAGGCCAGATATGTTGCAAAAGGTTATAGTCAAGTTGAAGGGATTGACTATAAGAAGACTTTCTCACCGACAGCCAACATGACGTCTGTCAGAGCATTGAGGCAGGTGACAGTACAGGAGGATCTAACCCTGCACCAAATGGACGTGAAGACTGCTTACCTCAATGCTGAGGTGGACTGTGAGGTATATATGAAACAACCGACAGGTTTAAAGATCAAGTCAAAAACAAGAGAACACATGTGTAAAGTGTAAACTCAACAAGTCATTGTATGGTTCAAAGCAGTCCGGCGTAACTGGAACATGTCACTGCATGATCACCTGACAAGAGAATGGTTTCGTACAAAATGATGCTGATCGTTGTGTCTACAGCAGAGAATCTGAGAAGGAGAAAGTGATTCTGTTAGATACTATAGATAGACCAAGAACTACACCTTGAAAATGTAAGGAAAGTCTACAGCTTAAAGGCTATAGTGATGCTGATTGGGCAGCCGATCAACATGATAGCAGGAGCTCAACTAGATACTCTCAGCTTAACTGAGAATACTTATAGTTATATCGTGGAAGAGTAGGAAACAGCCAAAAGTGGAATATGGCACTAGCAGCCACTATTCAAGAGATTATGTATCTTGTACACCTACTAAAAGGAAGAGTTGTAACCGACATGTACCGGTCAAGATATATGAGGACAACCAGGGGGCGATAGCTTTATCTAAAAACCCAGTATGCAGACAGAGAAGCAAAAACATAGATATAAAGTATCACTTTGTACGATCTGCACACACAGAAGGGAAAATATCTATAGAATACTGCTCAACTGAAAACATGGTAGCAGCTGTCCTTACCAAGCCAGTGACAAAGGCTAAGATAGAGAGTTTAAGGGGATATTGGTTTGGTGAGTAATGTGAACTGGGAAATGTAAATGTTTTTGATGTTTTTACAGCACTGCCAGTATGCCAGATGTTTTATTGTGGAGTGTATGTAAGTGTCATGTATTATGTTATGGTTTTGTTTACTACTATAGAAAGCTGTAAACTTGTCTTTGAGTGGGAGTGTTGAGCATATTTGTTAATATGAGTAGCAAAGCCATGTTAAATAGGCTACGCAATGACGTCATATTGGAATGTGTGTACCTGCTTGATTGAGATTCTATTGTGAGCATGCAAGTCATGTAAAATAAATTAGCAAATATACCACGTTGCGTCGGACCGGTATTTGTTTTTTTATTTATTTATATTTGTAGTGGTTAAGCACCTGGATGTCAACAAGCTTCTCCTGTCACTCTACTCGTGAGGCTCTTGCTGTACCAGGACCAGTAGACAGAGGAGGAGGCAATAGCCTGCCGGGCCTCCTGTCCTGGCCTGCTGGACTCTAGTACAGTAACACCAGTGCAATACCCCAGTCCGGTACCTCCCATGCCATACCATAACCCTTGCACCAAGGTTAGCTGATTCCCCACCCTGAGGCGCCCTGGCGAATCGGCCCTTATCTTGAACTTCGGGCAAGAAGCATGATCTGAACCTTAATGAGTTGTTGTAGGATCAGCTTGACGGTATAGTATGCAAGAAGTGCACATCAAGCCAATCCAACTTGTGGGAAGTGCTTCCCGGAAGCATGGAGCGAAATCTCTTCTGATTACCACATGGGCATTTTCTAAATAGAGTTAGGGTCAGTACCACATGGGCCTTTTCTAAATATATTTAGGGTTAGCGTTATAGTTAGTACTACATGGGCATTTTCGCAAGCTGACAAATATGCATCAGACCCACAGAATAAGTGATGCAGCACAAACCAGCATCATAGGTCAAATTAGTCAGCTTGTGTTGCTTTCCCAGAGCGGATATCTAGCAAATCATTTAGGGCGTCCTTCACATTGAATGCAGTAAGTGAAAAACACATTAACATTTGAGGGACCTTGCATAAATGTTTGATATTGATTTATTTGTTTATTCCTTGATTTTCTTTATTTGTTTCAATACAGTTGGGGTGGTAATGGCAGTTTTCTCAAATTGAAAGCCTGTAGCAATGAAGTGGTGATTGAAGGCATCAACATGAATTTTAATCAGTAATGTACTTAAAGTCCAAAACTATCTGTTTTAGAAGAGGTGGAAGAACTGTTCTTGTGTCTCTTTAAGGCCTTCCAGAATTTGTCAACCTTTGATAACCAAGTTTCTTAGAATTGCCTGATCTTGACTGAGATAAAAAGATCTTAGTGAACGCCAACTTAGACCTTTCCCTCTGTATATTTAGGTGCAGAAATCCTAACCCTAACCTCCTACGATTTATAAAAACATGTGGATTGCCAATAAGTACAGCATTACTACAAGTAGGTTAACAATTAATCACCAGAAATAGGAAATAAAAAGCAGTTAAATTAGTAATAATGCCTCTCTTAGACCCCTCACCACCATGCATACATTTATAATGTATGATAATACCTTCCCATCCAAATTTCTGCAAGCCACATTTCTCTATATGCCTCTGGAATACAGTCTGACTTCCAGGCATTACAAAAGTTCCTCACTTTTTTTACTCGTCTTTTATGCAAAATCAACCAAATATCTGTCTAATTAACAAAGTTATCCAAGACGCAATATGTTTTTTAAAACCCCTAAGACTAAAAAAGTTTTTTTGTTTGAAAAGCTTAATATAATGTGAAAACAATGTTGGTTTCCTTCCTCCATCTTGAAAGTAGTTACTGATTAACTTTTTCCTAAGAAGTAAGGATTGGGCCAGTAAGTAGCAGTATTTTTTCAAGAGGGTCCATGAAAATATCTGCTACAGCTGGAAGCCCATCGGATATTTCGTTCGTCGGGGACTGTGGGGAGGTTGACCAATCACTTTTCAGGTTGACATCAGATGGGCGTACGGTCGCGTTTGTCATTGGTTGCATTTACCGTCACTTACATTTCAGAGCCCGTGGTTGGTTGGGAGGCGGAACTGGCATTGAATGAATATAGGAAGTAGAAGATTTGAGCGTGAGATTGCAATTTCAGGTTCAGAGGTGTCCGCATATAAGCAGGTAGATCAACTTGATCAAATATCTGCTTGATGTTTCGTTGTAAAGTGATTCAAGGCTTGCGTATTTGGAAGAGGTAGCTACGCAATTATGTAAACGGTGCAGTTCAATGTTCATGTAAATTAAGACATTGTATAGCTCGTACTTAGCTACAACCTGCAATGCATGTGCTACAGTAAATTAATATAAATTAAATCAACACCATTGTTATGAAGGTGCACGTTCATCTGTTTGTCCGTTAACGACCTTGCAAAATATCTCCCAGCTTAAGTGACCTTCTTTTATTAACAGAGCAAAGTGTTTTTTAACCAACCCTTTCGTTTTTAGTTTCACTATGGCTAGCTAGTTAGCTTACCCGGCATGCTTTTTAACCGACACATTCGTTAGCTTGTTACTTGATTTTGGACACAATCTAATCCTAATCCCATTACAACGAAATACTTGTTTGTGCAGTGCCATGTGGAGGTGTAACTATGACCCTTGCATATTTATTAATGCTGAAAGTGATTTATTCATTTTTGTTTGCCGTTTAGCTATCGATTCTCAGCTGTCTGCGTTGGGCTGACAAGAAAGCAACAATCCCGGCAGGTGTTTACCATGGTGGACTCCCAGTACTACCTCCCCAATGACATTGGGATCTCTGCGCTCGACTGTACAGAAGCCTTCCGCCTGCTCTCCCCTAAAGAACAGCTCTATGCACACTACCTCTCCCGGTCTGCATGGTACGGAGGACTGGCTGTGCTCTTGCAGACCTCGCCGGAGTCTCCCTCCATCTATGTGCTCCTACAAAGGCTGTTTCGCAAGCAGCCACCAGCACAGCTGGAGAATGTAGCCACTGCTGCTGGACTTACTCCTGAGGAGTACCAGGTGACTTAAGGCCTCATTATGCTTCTGCGTCAACTCCACGGCGTAGCTACGCCGTCACTCCTACGGCGTCGTGGCCGTTTTATGGTTCTGCGTCGGGTTGCGTTGCATTTCACCTACAGATGTATAATCTGACCAATCACAGCCCTTGTGGTCTGCGTCGCCTCGACGCGTAGTTACAATTTTTTGGAGTTTTGGAGTTGCACGTCGAGCTACAGCTTAGGGGTCGGAGAGGGGTTCGCGTCGACGCAGAGGGGTCTGCGAGGGTACGCCGTCGATTCGACACAGAAGCATAAAACAGGCTTTACAATAAAGTACCTGGCTGCCTGGACAGAGAGCGTTGGGATACACTGTGAAATTAGGATGTGCGATACAAATGTCTTGTTTTTCTTTCTCATGCTTGCAGGCCTTTCTTGTCTATGCTGCAGGCCTTTATGCCAACATGGGCAACTACAAGTCATTCGGGGACACCAAGTTCATTCCCAACCTCCCCAAGGTAGGTAATCCCCAGTTCTTTATCGGAAGGTGTTGTTCTTTCTCAACATGTTATAAGTTTATATACTAATACAGGTGTTTACATTATAGGAGAAGCTGAAGGCCCTTGTCTGGCAGAGCCAAGCCTTTCACGACAGCCCCAGCGAAATGGAAGCCCTGTGGGACAGCTGCTCGAACCTTCTCTTCTCCCTGGAGGACAAACAGAAACAACTTGGATTGGGTGACAAAGTGAGAATGTGTGAATCCCCCACCTCCCATCTGATTTCGACTGTTGGTGGGACCCTTATTGCTGACCTTTCTGCCTGGCATCCTATGTGCTGTGTTGGTAACAGTGCTCATGTCATGTCCTCAGGGAATCACTTCATACTTCTCAGGGAATTGTTTTTTGGAGGATGCCGAGCTGGCCCAGCGATTCCTGGATTCAAAGGTGTGTATTACTGTCGAACTGGGAAACAAGTGTGGCAGCTGTATGGAAGCATCCTTCAGAAGGTCCCAAACACTCCTGTGTAACAAAAATAAGGGCAGCGGCTGCTCCAGATGTCTGTCCTAAGATAGATTAACACCTCTTGGTCCTTCATGTCGAATGCAACGCACTTGTTTGCGTCGTTTACTGTATTCAAGTTTGTCTTGTCTTGGCATTATTAGTATGACAGGATTGAAATGACTTTCATCCTTCAGAATCTGAGTGCCTACAACACGAGACTGTTCAAGAGGAAATCCGAAATTAAAACATGCTATGAGGTGCGCCTGGCCTCCGCTGTGCAGAAGGGTGAGACCTGCATATATCCTGTTGAAAGCAGTGCTATCTGTTAAAGTCCTCCGTGAGTTCTCGCTGAAGTCTTTCATTCTATATGTCTCTAATGAATTGTCCGAAATTCCTTATTCTGTAGACAGTGCAGTCGATGGGGAGGAAGAGACCATGTGTGGCCAGTATGTCTTTGAGGATTGTGTCTTCACTGTTTCCAGGGGTGACTATGCTCCCCTCATGAAGAAAGCGAGTGAAAATCTGAAGAAGGCTATGGTGAGTTTTGACGGTTTCCTCATTTGAAAGTGTGTTCGTCCCTTTTAAAACCAAAAACTGCAGGCGATTGAAATTGCATCCTCAAAATAAATTGTGTTAACGCGTCGTCCCGGATGATAGGAACACGCGGCCAATGAGAACCAGAAGAGAATGCTGGAGGAATATGCACGGAGTTTCACCTACGGGTCCGTGGAAGCGCACAAGGAAGGCTCTCGTTTCTGGATCAAGGACAAGGGACCCATTGTGGAGAGGTAGGGGTGCCCTGTAGATTTGGTCTTTCAGTCTATTGATCAAAGAAGCGTTCCCTTCATATTTTTACAAGCTAGTGGTCTTTTTTTTGCCATTTTCCCTATAGTTATATTGGATTCATTGAGAGCTACAGGGATCCCTTTGGTTCCAGGGGTGAATTTGAAGGTACAAATTAAACTGCAAAGCATGCATTGTAATCTGTATTCTCATTAAACGGGTGTCAAGACTCCTCTGTGATCTTTTTTGTTTTGCTTTCTCCTTTCAGGCTTTGTTGCCGTGGTAAACAAGGCGATGAGCGAACGCTTTGCTAAGCTGGTGAGCTCTGCCGAGGTGCTGCTGCCTGATCTCCCTTGGCCAAAAGAATTTGAGAAGGACCGCTTTCTCCTGCCTGACTTCACCTCGCTGGACGTACTGACGTTCGCTGGCAGTGGCATTCCCGCTGGCATTAACATTCCCAACTGTGAGCGCCATGTCCGACTGTCTCCTTTATGACTTAATAGTGTTGCCAACCGATCCACATCTCAGTAAGGTCTTAGAAAGGACATGTGACTTAAGACCGCTGACTTTTGTCTGTGTGCATGTTATCTCTGCCCAGATGACGATATCCGACAGTCAGAGGGCTTCAAGAATGTCTCCCTGGGCAATGTGCTGGCTGTGGCCTACGCCACCCAAAAGGACAAACTCACCTTCCTGGATGAAGACGACAAGGTAATCCACATGGCCACTACTATTTCCAGAAACTATGTGTCATAATAGTAAGGGCAAGGATCGGTATGTCAAGCGTTGGTCTCTATATTTTTCTACAGTCATCTCTGTGTCTTTCAGGATGCGTACATTAAATGGAAGGGGCCCTCCTTTGAGGTTCAGGTTGGCCTTCATGAGCTGCTGGGACATGGCAGTGGGAAGCTCTTTGTCCAGGTGAGAAATAGGTCCCAGCCTCCATGTTTGTCATTCATGGTCCATTTTTGCGTTCACAGGTGGTTACATTTGTTGATTTTCCAAACAGTGGCGAGATGACTGCTTAGTTATAGTTCAAACTGATTTAATAGCTGTTGTGTTTACTGATACGGGGGGCTGCACAGTGCTTTGGGAGTAAGTGTGTTGACATCTTTGCAGGATGAGAAAGGAACTTTCAACTTTGAGCAAGATAATGTTCTCAATCCTGAGACTGGAGAAAAGGTGAGTACTTTGGCTAGCATACATTTTCCTGAAAATTTGTTTCAGCTCGAAAATGAAGAATGCTGTGGAATAAACTGACCATTGATCAATAATACGATTTATAGTTGTGGGTTTTGTTTAAAATATGGATTCTGGCCGTCAGATCACCACCTGGTACAAAGGCAACGAAACTTGGGACAGTAAATTCTCCACCATTTCCTGCTCCTATGAAGAGTGCCGAGCAGAGTGTGTGGGGCTCTACCTGTGTCTCAACAAGCACGTGCTCAGGTCGGTTTATCCACGCTTTGGCACACACACAGAATCACCAGATGGTGCATAATATGCATTTTAATTTATACCGGTCTGGCTTTGACAATGTTTTCCTGTCCCAAACAGTATCTTTGGCCATGAAGGCGAGGATGCAGAGGAGTTGGTTTACATCAACTGGCTCAACATGGTCCGAGCAGGCCTGCTGGGTCTGGAGTTTTACACCCCCGAGAGCAACAGCTGGAGACAGGTCAGCAACACTGAAGGGAAATGTGTCTTAGTTCTGAAGCTGTGTGTGTGTGTCCGTCCTCACCCTTAATAGCACGTGTTTTAGGCCAACACATGAATTTGTTTGAAAATGAGATAAATGAAGTTATCTATTTAATTTAGAATTGTTATTTCATGTAGGTTTAAAAACAATGTGCCATTGGTGCATATAAATGGCTAAAATAACTTAATGTAATGCATCTAAGGCACCGATGGATTTTATGTGAATGGGTACTCTGTAGTACAGACGTAATTCGGTTGGTACCCTTAAAGTACCGAGTTCGATACCCAACCCTAGTTGACCAATAATAAAAAACAAAAAAAACAGGAAGTCAATATCACTAACACACATCGCTATTTAGAAAATAATGTGATGCCATTTCAGAGGCATGCCACCAACCAATGGGTATTACAAGGGTATTACAACTTAAACCCTGCTGTTCCCTCCATCTCAGGCCCACATGCAGGCACGCTTTGTGATTCTGCGGGTGCTCCTAGAGGCTGGCGAGGGGCTGGTGACCCTGAAGGAGTGCTCGGGGAAAGACGGGCGCCCCGATGCCCTTGTATCTCTGGACCGCAGCAAGATCCACACCGTGGGCAAGGCTGCCATTGGGAGGTTCCTGTGCAAACTACAGGTACTGCTGAAGTATGATCATGGCTGGGATTACAGGGATGTCTAACTGTCTACTCTCCTGGTTGATCTGTGGATTACAGGGATGTTTTAACTTTCTGCTCTCCTGTTTGATCTGTGGATTACAGGGATGTCTAACTGTCTGCTCTCCTGGTTGGTCTTTGCTGTATCTTTATCTCTGCAGGTGATCAAGTCCACCGGTGACGTGGAGGGAGGCAGAGCCCTGTACGTCGGTTACTCTGCCGTGTCAGACAACGGCTCTCACAACTTCCTGCGCCTTCGGGAGACTGTTCTCCTGCGGAAAGAGGCTCGCAAGATGTTTGTTCAGGCCAACACCTCGGTCAAAGGTCAGTCTACCGCTGTCCTAATTCCAAGCCTTAACATTTAAGTCCGAGTTTGGAATTATCCATCAACATCAGCTGACGTTTTTCTTGTGTGGCCTTAATCTTCACTGGAGTATTAAGGTACTTTTATCACCCACAAAAAACCTGGCATGGATGTGTTCAACCGATGACTGTGTGTATATGGTGTGACACAGGCGACAGTGTGGACCTGGTAGAATACGAGGGCAGTGCCGCCGGACTCATCCGCTCCTTCACTGAACGCTTCCCGGAGGACGCAGAAGAGGTGGAGGCCAACCTTCTGGAGCTTGCCGAGAGGGACGCCCCCTGCTGGTCCTGAGAGCACAGTGCAGGTCCTCAGTCAATGCTGCACTTAGACCTAGACAAACTACTGCCCTGACCATACCTGCCTGATACGCCACATGCCTGGACCTGTCACAGGAACTGATCTTTCAGTACGCCGTCTAAAGCATTTACAGGTGGTTATGGCTGTGATTGCGGGGACTTGAGAGGCTTATCCCAGAGGCAGTTTCCAAACTAGTTCAAGCTCGGACCGTCATGCATCTCTCCATTTCCCCACCGTTAGAGCTCATGTGTCTGGGGTAGTCCAGTGACAACTGTTTTTCCCCGTACTCATTTCAGCAATGTTTCTTTTTATTGTACGTGTTAACATTTAGAATATATACAAACCTCAGTGGTGAAATATTCATTAAAAAGATGAGCAATCACAAAAATAACTTTTTATGGAACTCAAGCGGTCTAATGGTTGGGCTGGAAGTCAGTTTGAAACAAAGCTGTATTATCAAAAATAGATGTTGTAAGGGAAGCATTTACGATTCAACATGAGCTATTCAGTCAAATCCAAATTCAGAATATTTCATGTTGACTACAGTTCTTATTTAAGAGATCTCCTTTCAACAATAGACCTCATATGATAAGGTCCTTGTGTCACTGGTGATGAGGGAAATAAAACTCTGTTTATATAATCTAAGGCACGGTCCCCAGGTCTGTACAGTCTCTGTTGGTAAGAAATGGCTGATACAATGAATAAATATGAATCAAAATAAATACATGTATTTATTCTAATGAATTATTGTATTTACCTAATGAGTCAAATACTAAAAGGTCGAAAATACTTTCCACTTGTGAATTGTAACAAACCGTGTCTTATTATTATAAAATACAAAAAAAAAAAAAAACAGTAACACACAAGCAAGTTATTTTGGCAGTCAATACTGGGGTTTAAGAAAACGAGTACATAACGTGTGGATGCAAATGTGGACAACCCAATGTTATTCCTCAAGGTCCACAGCCCCTTCTCTTGTTAATTTGTAAGTCTCAAGTACGTCCTGGTTGTCTTGCTGGTATACTAGTGGTTTCTGCCTGCAGCCGTGACCCAGTACATCCTGGATCAGTGCCTGGGGATGGCACTCTTGAAGCTTCCCCTCATTCCGCAAGTACAGTTTGTGTAGTTGTGGGTTGTCTACCCCGAACTTAGCAGCACAGAGTTCAATCAGGTTCTCCACATTATCCCCTGCCTTCCACTGCAGGGTTTTCATACAGCTTTGATCTCCATCTTGAAACAGGATCCTGAGGCACTTCTGCAACACAAACAGGTCATATCAGTCATTTCAAACCGAAACATTGTGGTTTGTTTCATATGTTGTTCCAAGAATCTATCCGGTATGACCATGGTCTTAATTTCAGTTCTGATTTATTGCTTACAGCTGCTTTGTGCAATTCAAAAGAGTCTCAGTGGCAGTAAACAAATAGAATAGTACCAGGTGCTGTCCTAGGTTCTTCTGGACCTGGCTGCTCCGGCGTCTGCTCCAGTTTTTCAGGGAGTCTCTGGCCTCCTGGGTCAGCCCGCCAGAGGGTACAGCTTCAGACATGCTCTGAATCAGGTGCAGGCTCGCATACACGCTGGTCAGGTAGTATCCACCTGGCACAAACATGTAACAGACATTGCCGAAATATGGATAATATTGACATGGTATTTCACATTGCTTGAAGTCCAGAGTGAAATTTCCACAGTCAGTAATGATTTCTGGTGATATGTCCACTGTGTTTTATCAAGTCCAAAGTCAATGCAGCCATCTACCAGGAGATATTAGAGCACTAAATACTTCCATTTGCTGACACTACCAAAATGACCGGTAAATGGTTTGCTGCACATGGTATTACTGTGCTTGATTGGCCAGCCAACCCAGCAACCTGGGCTTCCATAAAACCTCAGAAGTGGCACATGTTGATGCCACGGCATATTGCCTCCATCCCACACCGCAGTAAGTTGTGCCTCAAGCCCGACCAAGTATTGAGTGCTTAATTAAAGGTACTTTTCAGAAGATCGACATTTCAGTATTACAAAAAAATATTATTTTTAATTATTCTAAATGTTGTATATACTATACAGGTCAATAGCCTTGAAATAAGTCACCTTATGTGTAATGAATCTAAAATATATGAAGGTGTCAGTTTCTGAATGATATTGCGAAACAAATTATGTTGTCAATGATATTACATTTTTTTGAGCTGCACTTGAATATATTGGCAACCCTTAAAACTAGAACCGTCTATCCTGGTGTGGCACGCGCCCTGCTATATTGTCTGACCTACACCGCTCTATTGGGTCATTTTTGGTTTTGTCGTTTCCTGTGACCCTTACCCTCCCCTGTGAGATAGGAAAACTCCAGGAGCTCCATCATATACTCCACCTCTATCATAAGCTCCGGCATGTCGCACTGTACCAGGACATAGGACAGGGCTGGAAGGAAGTCATCCGCACCAAACTCCTGGCCTTATGGAAACAAGACAACGCCACCATGTTGACACAAGCCATGACAACACCAAAGATGGGAGGGATTGCAGGCTGCAGTTGGTTCGGTTTGTCCTTATGCCCTCACCTGAATTTTCTGTCATGGCTTTATAGATGAGCTTGCAGGCCTGCAGAAGCAGCATGACCTTATTAATTGGAGAGTAGGCCCGAATCATGAGAATTAACTTCCGCCGGACCTTTTCCACTCCGGCACCATCCGGTACTCCCACACGCACGCCGAAACCGTCTGACAGGGTCGTCCCACGGGCCCTTGCCAGGCACTCTGCCATTTTCTGGCTGGAGCCGTCTCGCTCGTGCAGATCCTTTAGTGTCCTGTCTACCTGCCCCTTCAAAGGTTTCAGCACACAGCGTAATAAGGCTTTCTCCAGCACCAGGTCTGCACACAAACACATTCAGAAGATATTATCAACAGTAAAACGAAACATGGTAGCACTGGTCACATTTAAAATGTCCGGGAATATTTCGACTGGTTATTTGCAGTTCGCTTTAGGGGTAAATGCTTCTGTACCTTTGTCATCATCCGACAACATGGTCTCAATGGGAGGCTCAAGTTCACGACAGTCCAGCAGGAAGGCCTTTGCTTGGGATAGAAAGAGGCGGATGCCCTGCAGTAGCTCCACAGCAGACCGTAGGTACTGTGGCTTGACGGCCTCTCGCTGCTGACTAAGGAAGTCCTGAACCAGGGCGCCAAAGGCAGTCCTCCTGTCGCGAGACAGATCCTCCACTAGCCTCGCCACCCGCTTCTCGGGCACAAAGAAAGACACAAATGCTGCACTCAGTTGGCGCAGGGCGGATAAGGGCTGGCGAGGGCGAGTGGTGCCCGGGGGTGAGGGGTTACTGGCGCCTCTGGTGACGGGCGGACGTTCTGAGGTATCCTCGACCTCGTCCAGGCTGCTGAGGGAACTGCTGCTATCCATCTCACTAAGGGAGGGGGCGCATTTCTGCTCTAGCAGGAGACCCACCTCCTCCTCACACACTCCCTTTTCACTTTTGTTTGGCTCGGTTAGCCCAGGCAAGAGACCAGCCTTTTCCTCACTCAACAACTCCTTCTCAACCCCTTTCTCCTGGGTGAGTCCAAGCAGGAGACCTACTTCCTCCTCAGTCACTTCCTCCTCACCTCGTTTCTCCTGGGCTATTCCTGGCGTGAGACTCGCCTCCTCTCTCACTCCCTCCTCACCTCGTTTCTCCTGGTCTACTCCCGACAGATGACCCTCCTCTTCACTCACTCCCTCCTTCTCACCACTTTGTTTGCGGTCTACTGTTGGCAGGAGACCCAGGGGCACATGGTAGTCGTCCTCAACAGTGGGAGATAGGGTGGGCACGGCCCTGGTTTTCTTCGGAAGCGTTGGATGAACCTGCGAGTAGTCTGAGGCCTCCAGGGTGGCCCCTGTCCCTTTGGACTCCGATGCTTCACTGGCCTGCTGGGCTTTCTTAGCCTTCTTCTTGGCCAGCAGGGGTGGGGGCGGGGGAGGGGTGACCGGGGGAGACAAGGCACTGGAGTTCTCGGTGGAGACGCGCACCTTGATACTGTGTTTGAACTGGTGCCGTCTGTGCAGTTTGGGCTGCAACTCAAGGAAGAGTGGGTTGATGAAACAGAGTGCACCGTGGCCAGCTGCCCCGCAGTTCAACTCCCTGGGGCTGCGTGTTTGAATGGGGCAGAACTCCTGGAAGAGGGTGTGGCATCCTTGGTGTGTGGCACACTCCACGACGGTTGGGCTCGGCGGTGCCTCCGCTGGTGCTGGCGCTGGCTCACTGCGTGGACCTCTGAAGTTCAGGGGGGAGCTCCAGAACTCTTGAGTGAGAAAGGAGAAGATACAAAATTACACTTGAATACGTCCTTCAGGCAATCCTTGAAGAGCAGTGTGAACGATACAAAACACTGGTTTGCTTCACAACAACTGACAAGACTTAAGTTGATTAGACCTCTGCGCCAATCTGCGGTACCTACCCACGCCCATGTGGGCGATGGACTTTAGCTCTTTTTGGGATGAAGCCCTGACGATGGCCTCTGGTAGCTGTAGGGGGAAGGGCAACACATCCCTGAAATAGACGGTACAGAGGTATTACATTCCTGAAAAAAAACATCAGAGAGCTTGTGCAACCCTTAAATAGACAGAACAGAGGTTTTACATTCCTGAAATAGACGTCAAAAAAGTAATACATTGCTGATATAGACAGCACAGAGGTTTTACAGACAAGACCAATTACATTAGTAGCAAAACACGATTGGTTTGTGATGTAGAACGATAGTGTGTTTTGACCAAGGCGGATAATATCAGTCACCAGTTGTCTGCAAGACTTGAACTGATTTTTCTCTGAGGAAAACTAATAGGGAAGTTTGAAAAGTGAAACATACCGACTAACACAGTAGAAGGCGATGAGCCGGCAGAGGTCGGGAAAACTGAGAGCTGCTCTCTCCAAAGAGAAGGCTGTAAATGTGAGGGAGACAGGAAAGCAGGAGTCAGGCCATTAGTAGAAAACCCTCATCGTGCACATCAACGGGTTGTAGAACAAACACGAATTACTCACTGGATTCCACTTCACGGATAGAAAACTGTTTGACAAATGAGGGGACGCTCTCATCCATGAGCCGGACACACAACACTTTCTTCTGTAAGGTGTTGGACTTGCGCACCAGGAAGGTCTGAGGGGAGACGTAGATGTGGAAACTCAGGTTGCCTTTAAACTTAGGTTGCGTATATAAACTCAGATCGTGTGTAAACTCAGGTCGTGTTTAAACTCAGACCGTGTTTAAACTCAGACCGTGTTTAAACTCAGGTCCTGTTTAAACACGGGTCGTGTTGTGTGTGTGATGTGTGTTTGTGTGTGTGCGCCTCACCCCCGGCGGCTCCCGCTGCAGTATGTGTAGAGCGGTGGCAGAGTTGATGGAAAGCTGCAGCCAGACAGAATGTGTGAACAGGAGGCGGTCCAGAACACTGATGTTCTTCAGGGAGCCTCGCTGAGGACACGCCCGTCTCTCTCCCACCGACTCCCCCGCCGGCTCAGGAAAATCATACACAGGGTCCTCCTGCATCTTTGGAACAGACATATACCAATAGATGGACAGCACTAATAAGGCCTTTTCCCATTTTGATGTAGTCAAGAGGGTGGAACTTCCATTGGATTAAAGGAACTTCTGGTGGCAGAAAATGTCCAACTATGGCTTCATACAGACGCCAAATTTCTTTGCCAAGTGGTAAAATAAAGAAATACACAACTTAAACATGTAAAGGGTCTGTATTAAACATGTATTGTTTACCCTATGTATACGCCTGAAGTGTTTCCAGTGACTGACATAGGAATGAAAATAAATATAATTACCTCATCAATGTAGTTTATCAAATACAATTTGTTCCCAAACAGAAAGAACTACAGTTGTAGATTTCGCTGGTAATAAAAACATTTTGTTTAGCAAGGGTACAAGGCCGAGTTGAGTTCTCACCAATACAACAGTGGGACTTGTGTCTGGCTATGGGTTATACGTCAAGGACTATTTTCAAAGATTGTTGCTTCCCATTCTGTTCCGTCTTCCTCAGACAAATACTTCAGAATCCAAATCCTTTCTGTTCATTTCTGGTAACAGCGTTAATCATGTCATGTGCCCAATGTTATGTGCTGACCAAGGTTCCTCCATCATTCTGGGAAACTCCCACAACCTTCCTCTCACTGACTAATCTGATGCTGTGTATGTCATCAGATTAAGTTTCAGCAGTATAGGCTTGTGAGGCTGTTCTAAAGTTTGCTTAATCAAAGGATCCGAACAGTGAAGTTGATGAGAGAGACTGAAGTATAATTTTCTATAAGCTTGTTACCATTGCATATAAGAAAGCTATATTTATTTGACCGAGGCAGTTATTTACACAGACTGTTATTACAGAAAATGACAGGATGCCTTTCCTTCAGCTTCCGTGGAGGACTGTGTTTCTGTTCTATAAGACAGCGGCGAGCTCATTCATGATAAGTAATTCTTAAGACGAGACCGAGGTGTCTCGATAAAAACATTGGCATGTCTAGACCTGGCAGGTTATAATAGAGACAAGCGCTGAAAACACTATCCGAACGTGCAGAATAACCCTGCAAACAATTGAAAGTCACTATAGTACCTGATTAAAGGCAGTGTGTTCAATTTAAACAAATTGAAATACAAGTGAAATGCCGAGAATAATATATATATATAATAAATATATTACTATAATAACATTGATGATAATGCAAACAGTACATATTAATTGATTAATGATGAGGCAATTGGTTTATTTACCTTAAGTAACCGGTGGAAATAAATGTAAGGCATAATTAATAATTCTCTTTTAGAATTTTAACCAGGAAATTACATATGAACAATTATAGCTTTTCTACAATAAAAGCATACAATTACGCCATGCTATTTCTGGACATGGCCCTCCAGCGTAGCATACTTGTTTCCACACGTATAATCTACTGACTCGTTCTGCTCTGTACATCGCTTACTTCCTTGATTGATAATTTTTTGCATACCTTCAGTTAACGAGTGTTAGATCTCGGGATTACAGTAACAAAACTGTTTGACTGTTTCTTTGTTAACACTATAGAACACAATAAATGGCATCAATGACAGAATTTACCTTAATCTCCCGATGCCCGGTCGTTCTTCAAAATATGACAGAGATTAAGCAATAGCCTACAGTAAATTCCATTTGATACTTAGATTTACACATATTATTGAAAGTTATACTTTAGAAAATCTGAAATATGTCCTCTATCCTCTATATTCTCCTGACATGCCATGCAAGCTTGCCTCCTCACTGTGACAAAGTGCTGCGAAGTTGTGATTCAGAAATTCCCAGCACTTCCTTGTCTCTTCCTTACAATTTCCATTAACACTTTGAAGAGAAACAAACCTGAACCCAATGCGCATGCGCCCGTCACCACGTTGTGAACATTCCGAAATATACTCAGTAGGCTACTGCCATATGGGGCGCCGTTTGTAAAGTGAAGCACACAAAAATAACACCAACATTTTGCCACATTTAGCCTCAAACCACATTTAATAGTCACGTTTTTAACACATTTAAAGCATTATTTGTGAACTTTGTCTTATTGACTTTTTGTGTAAAATATATATAAATGCTAAATGTTAAATGTTAAATCTAAATGTTAAATCTAAATGTTAAATCTAAATGTTAAATGTTAAATCTAAATGTTAAATCTAAATGTTATATGTTAAATCTAAATGTTAAATCTAAATGTTAAATGTTAAATGTAAATGTTAAATGTTAAATCTAAATGTTAAATGTTAAATCTAAATGTTAAATGTTAAATCTAAATTATAAGTCATACATTTAACTATACAAGAATTACGGTACTTAGCCACGCCCCTAGTTCGTGACCGTGAATCTTCACAACTCGCACAGCTCTATTTCACAAAGATGTCTTTCAAAATGGCAAGTCATGTAGAGTTATAGCGGCTGTATTTGAGAGAGCTGTTGCTGCTGGGGTTAGGATGGCTCTTCATGACCGACCTACACCAAGCACATCTTCCCAATCAACCACCACATCATTGCCATCGTTAAGTACTGAAGTTATGCGTTTTATGAAATGGAGGGGTCTTACAGTTAACCTAGCTGTCGTAGCTAGTATCATATGTCACCTGTTAACTAGACTACCATAACCCAGTTAGTGGTTAACGGTAACCAAATTACCCACTTTATGAAGCTATTGTTGTGGTGAATTTGTGACCAACTTTCCCAGATTGCTCACGAGCGCACTAACTAAGCAATCTGGGTAAGGCCGGGTTGGGTACGGAGACCCGCTGCTAATAGGGCACAGGTGCCTTAACAACCGGTATCTTTTGGACCGAGTAGCAACGCGGATTTGTGTGCCTCATTTCGGCGCCACTTATTATACCTGAATGCCTTACAGTGCATTCAAAATTATTGTAAATGAACCTTTTCCCATCTGGTGGTTGTTTTTGTTGTCCAACAGCAATTTACCAGTGAAATTACTATATTATTAAATCATTTAATTTTTACCATATGGCCTTAGCAATAATCAAGCCGTTCTTTAATGTCGCTGACTGTTGTTTAGTACTTTACTCTATTCATCTAGTCTTCTGAATCCAAACTATAATGTACAGTTTACTGTAGGCCAAAATATGGTACCAGGCAGATTTAACCACTAGACCTTGAACTGGGCTTTGTCGCCATATCTGACAGTCAAAATATGGGCTCTTGTTTCAGGTCTCCACACCAGTAGTGCCCACTGGCACTTCCAGCTCTGCCACCACTGTCACATCACTGAGATCAGTAAGTGAAGTTGTGTTATACAGCTAGAACATTTTTGTTACCCTCAGTGAAATGAGTCATGTAGCTCAAAAAATGAAATCCATCAACAGACTATTAGGGGTTATATGACAAATTGAAGTGAGTCTCGAATGATTTGACAAAAAAAACTGTAAAAGCTATTCTTGGTTAATATTCAAGTTCAACATTTTTTGGCTCATGTTATTTTAATATGAAGTGTATTAATATGGGTGGAGTATAATGATTACATTATGTGCATGGCAAAATTATATCATAAACACTGAATGTCCTGTCTGTTTTTCCCCTTCTTTTTTAGGATGGGCATACCATGTTTTCTAAAGAGGACATTGAGTGCTTGTTACAACTTGGGACAACTCTCTGCGGTAGCTCCGGTCCTGCAGATATCCAGACCCACGTTATACAAATACCTGCGGCATACTGTACACCACTACATACTGATGAATTCATGTTATTGTTCAGTCTTAATCCATGGCACTGGTTGTATTTACAATATGTGCTTACTGTACAACACTACATACTGATAAGTTAGTTACATTTTTATTATTGATTAGTATAAGGAAATGGATTCAATTTTGAATTTTGTGGAATACAAATTCCTTTACTCTGTGAAGTTGTTTTTTTCTAGTCACCATTGTTTAACTTTTGAATTGTATTTTCATATTTTTACAATAGAAATGGTACAAGTAAAAAAAGATTCTACCTGTAACACAATGGCCTTACCTTGTTTTCTGTGATAAACATGTACAAACTAACAAAAAAATGGGCACACGTGCTACTATACTACACATTTACATCCTATATTATGGTCTTTGGGGCAGTTTTTCCTGCATACAGAGACACTGAAACATGCCCACACACACATAATGTTGCATTATTACCTAGGCACTGAGAAGCTGTTTGCTTACTCTTTCCCATAGAGGAAAATGTTTTCGAACATGAGGATGATTTAGATAACAATTCAGAGTATTCTGAAGTGAATTACAAGATGGCCTTCACTTGGAATATGTACCACAGGCGTAAGCTGCAGCAGCCCCACTGCCAGTTACTGGAAGTGCCCCACACCATTAGAGTTTGCATTCAAAGTAAGAAATGTTCATGAAAACATTGTCTCACTTTTTCCCAATATAAGCATGATCAAATATTTAACACAAAAAAACAAATCACACTTCCATTGTTAATTGTGTTTTAGTAAAGACTTGATTGCATTGCATATATATCAAATGTCATCCAAATTGTTTGAAATTAAGATACAGACAATAGTTGTAAAGAAACATTTTATTTCACAATTGTTTTCAAATCTCTGACCCGAGAGATACCAGAGGGTCCCAAAAGTAAAGACAATACAAGGGTTAAGAGGATTCACTGCAATCACCAAAACTTGAAAGTCCTGCTGCTTAATGTACAGCACTACTTATTCACAAGATAATGTTGTCTTATTAGTATAAGAACAACAATATTAATACATTCAATTTTACGCACCTGTCAAGAAAGCCAAAGACACTGAACAGCAATGAGACAATAAAAACACAATATAAACAGTACTAATATACAAAAGGGGTAAGAAAGGACAGCTAGAGCAAGCTATTCTGGAGGGGTAAGCTTAACAACAGGGATTTAAGTAACAACAGTTACAGTTTTTACAATTTTGTTGAATACAAATTTGTGTACTGTTGTATGTTTTCCCCTTGTTTCCATCATTTTCAAGAGGGTTTACTGAAACAACCAATTCTTGCAAGTCCTGCTGGTTAAGTGGGCAAAAGGAGATGTGCAAGAGGTGCCGATACGGAGTCCTCTGTTCTTTCGTCAGTTGCAGTTTCTGGATTGTTAGTTAACAGAAGATGTCTGTCTAGGGTGAAAAGCTGAACTGGGGTTCTGTTACCTTCAGAGGTGATTGAATGATTGTTAAATGCATCTTTAAACTCATCCAATGTCCGATTTATCCTGGGAATATATACATAATGGAGAAAATAAATCTGATTCATTATCTATGTCTAAAGTCTCCATTGACTCTAGCTCATAGAAAATGGGTGCAAACACATCACAGCAGTTTCTGTTCAGGTCCCGATTGAATCGTTCGATTCATTGATTATGTACAGAGCTTCCAGTCAACACAGAATTGTCACCTCTGAACTCTCATGTTTTCCCAAATACAGACATTCTCCCTTCCATGATCAGTTCTGATATGAAGGGGCCGGCCAAGATCACTGATGGCTGTACTGAAGAGGTCCATAACAGTTTCAGCCCGGTTGTTGTTGGAACACCAGATAAACGTTAACATTCTACTGTAACCATCCATTGTGCAATGTACAACTAATTTCCATCTAATAAGTTTGTATGCCAATCCTAAAAAAAGAAGGGGAAAAACAGACAGGACATTCAGTGTTTATGATATAATTTTGCCATGCACATAATGTAATCATTATACTCCACCCATATTAATACACTTCATATTAAAATAACATGAGCCAAAAAATGTTGAACTTGAATATTAACCAAGAATAGCTTTTACAGTTTTTTTTGTCAAATCATTCGAGACTCACTTCAATTTGTCATATAACCCCTAATAGTCTGTTGATGGATTTCATTTTTTGAGCTACATGACTCATTTCACTGAGGGTAACAAAAATGTTCTAGCTGTATAACACAACTTCACTTACTGATCTCAGTGATGTGACAGTGGTGGCAGAGCTGGAAGTGCCAGTGGGCACTACTGGTGTGGAGACCTGAAACAAGAGCCCATATTTTGACTGTCAGATATGGCGACAAAGCCCAGTTCAAGGTCTAGTGGTTAAATCTGCCTGGTACCATATTTTGGCCTACAGTAAACTGTACATTATAGTTTGGATTCAGAAGACTAGATGAATAGAGTAAAGTACTAAACAACAGTCAGCGACATTAAAGAACGGCTTGATTATTGCTAAGGCCATATGGTAAAAATTAAATGATTTAATAATATAGTAATTTCACTAGTAAATTGCTGTTGGACAACAAAAACAACCACCAGATGGGAAAAGGTTCATTTACAATAATTTTGAATGCACTGTAAGGCATTCAGGTATAATAAGTGGCGCCGAAATGAGGCACACAAATCCGCGTTGCTACTCGGTCCAAAAGATACCGGTTGTTAAGGCACCTGTGCCCTATTAGCAGCGGGTCTCCGTACCCAACCCGGCCTTACCCAGATTGCTTAGTTAGTGCGCTCGTGAGCAATCTGGGAAAGTTGGTCACAAATTCACCACAACAATAGCTTCATAAAGTGGGTAATTTGGTTACCGTTAACCACTAACTGGGTTATGGTAGTCTAGTTAACAGGTGACATATGATACTAGCTACGACAGCTAGGTTAACTGTAAGACCCCTCCATTTCATAAAACGCATAACTTCAGTACTTAACGATGGCAATGATGTGGTGGTTGATTGGGAAGATGTGCTTGGTGTAGGTCGGTCATGAAGAGCCATCCTAACCCCAGCAGCAACAGCTCTCTCAAATACAGCCGCTATAACTCTACATGACTTGCCATTTTGAAAGACATCTTTGTGAAATAGAGCTGTGCGAGTTGTGAAGATTCACGGTCACGAACTAGGGGCGTGGCTAAGTACCGTAATTCTTGTATAGTTAAATGTATGACTTATAATTTAGATTTAACATTTAACATTTAGATTTAACATTTAACATTTAGATTTAACATTTAACATTTACATTTAACATTTAACATTTAGATTTAACATTTAGATTTAACATATAACATTTAGATTTAACATTTAGATTTAACATTTAACATTTAGATTTAACATTTAACATTTAGATTTAACATATAACATTTAGATTTAACATTTAAATTTAACATTTAACATTTAGATTTAACATTTAACATTTAGCATTTATATATATTTTACACAAAAAGTCAATAAGACAAAGTTCACAAATAATGCTTTAAATGTGTTAAAAACGTGACTATTAAATGTGGTATGAGGCTAAATGTGGCAAAATGTTGGTGTTATTTTGTGTGCTTCACTTTACAAACGGCGCCCCATACTGCCATAGATATATCTTTGGGCTGCTGCTATTGAGAAATGTGCCAGTAACACACAATTAACATTCATTGTTTATTCGGCCTGCTGTAGACACCCACGTTGGTAAATACTTGAATGTGTTTTAATTGACTGTTAGACATTGTTTTCACAAAGTATTAAGTATTTGTATAAACTCGTTAACATACTTTTGAAGCACAATGACGGTAGTAAATCCCAATCTTAAAGAAAATGAATATAACCTCAATATTATCTTGTATATATTATTTATTAAAAGTCAACAGGAATGATCAGAGTTCACATAATTCTGTCCTCGTCCTGTTGTTGAAAACGAAGTTGTGTTCGAGAGAATTAAAACGACTGCAGGCAACTCATCTACATATCACCGTGTGTCACCAATATCCGCAGAAAACGTTGTAGCCGTCAGCCATTCCTGCGTTTTACAGGTGACACGTTGATGTTTTGATTCGATCGAACGCCCCCAAAGACTAAAAACGCTGGCAAAGTTCACCCGTCACTCGCTGAAAGATCGGAACCGGATGTGGTCATTGAAAATATTGCACCGCGTTAGGTAAGATGGAGGCACACTATGCTTATAGTATATTCTGTTTGAGTAAACCATTACATTTTTTTTTGCTTAACTCAGCAACTCGTTTGAATGCACGGTGTGATGTTAAAATGTCCACTATTCTGTAATTGGTTGCAATTAAATGTAACCACTGCATCTGAATATTATTTTAACACAACATCGCTAATGTTAGCTTAGCTACTGTTGTCAAGCTAACGGGAACTCCAACCCGCGCCCAAATAATAGCTATAATAGCTATCTAGTGAGGCGGGTTTAATCTGTGACCACACGTCGGTTTATTAATACTAATAACGTATGTTACTCCAGCAGTTTTGACTATTCCGGATTATATCGTGTTTCCCGAATCGCTGTACGGTCGTGCTGGCCAATAGTTGCCACCTCAACTCGAATGGTGGGGTGGCGGGGGCTAGGTTAGTTAGCATGTTGCTAACAACGCGTTAGCTACGTTGTTATTTCAAGACATAATCATTGCCGTCTACTTCGACCGTATTGTTTGCAACTTTATACCTTACCTAGTTATTTACTATATTTCAGTGGGTTTCTTATAGACGTTCACTTTCATTTCACTTTAGCCCAGAGATAAACCGTGACGACATGTTGAATTGGTCGGAACGGGCAGCGACTTTATAGAAGCAGCACGGTTATAGATGAAATGGAAGGCAATCATTATTGACTGCCGAAATATTGTGCATATAGGTTCAGAGATCATAAAGTTTCCCTTGTAGCTTGTGCATGCTAGAGCTTCGTTATTGTACCATACAGTCCTAAATTCTCACACACGATGCAAACAAACATTTTACAGTTACCACTCGTCTTGAAACAATGAATACACTTTTCTGGGCCACTGACCTCCTCTATTTCCCGCAGGTGTATTAACCATGGAGTCAGCCGATAATAACAATGCTATAAAGCTCTTTGTGGGCAATCTGGCATTGGACACCTCTCAGGAGGACCTATTGGAGCTCTTTGGACCATACGGGCAGGTGGTCACCTGTAGTGTACTCAGGCAGTTTGCCTTCATCCATCTTCAAGGAGAGGGCGCAGCCGATCGAGCCATAAGAGATCTGAATGGGCGGGAGTTCCGTGGGCGCAACCTGGTAGTTGAAGAGTCACGTGGACGGCCCCTGCACTCTACCAAGGTGTTTGTGGGCAACCTTAGTGCCATGTGTTCTGCTGAGGACCTGCAAGAGCTCTTTCAGACCTTTGGGAAAGTTCTGGAGTGTGACAAGGTCAAAGGTGAGCCATGTCCATTTCCCCAATTCCTGCGTTTCTATAACATACATAAATTATGTAAATGGTTTAAATGCGTCTCTTGTGATTTGGCACATTGGTTTCCATCCACATAAAAACTAAATACGGATAATATTTTCACATCAGAACAAATTACATTTGAAAGCACATTGTATAATGTTTAATTTGTCACGTGCAAAACTGAAGTTTCACTTTTTTCACTGGAAGATAGGATTTTGTACAGAAGCCTTGCAGTAAACACATTTGCCCACTCGTGTCTGGTCAAGCAGATCACTGTGCCCTCTTGCCACCCATTTAAGTTCTAAATGTCATTTATCTGGAGCCTCAAATACAGCATGCATTTGTAAATGAAATAAGGACACACACCAGAGCTCTGCATGTGTGCACGTTTACTTCATAACAATAGGTATGCACTCAGCCAGTTGGAGGGAAAATTATTCGATTTAATTAACTGTAAACACCTCACCCACTCCTGTCAAACATATTTCATTTGACATTAAAGGCACATGTTGAAAATGAACTGTCTTCTCCAGAATCATTGTAAGTTTTATGTTTTTAATGAAAACGCCTTTGCCGCAACATTGTCTGTTAGATTAACCCGCTGACCAACTTTCTTCCCTGTGCTTCATCACAGCGAGGCTATCTTCCTCTGCCGGCTACGCCTTTGTGCACATGGAGCGTAAGGAGGACGCGGTGGTGGCTATCGAGGCTCTCCACGGCACCACCTTCAAGGGCAGGCCGCTCTCCGTGGAGCTCTCCAAAGTGCAACCCAGTAAACCCACCACGACGACAGCCAAGGTGCCCATCATGAGTCATTACGCCAACGAAACCCCCTCCATCAAGCCCCACATGGAGCACCACCAGAGCCAGGCGGCCGTACTGGCTGCTGCCGTTGCTGCTGCCGCTGGCCTCCCTCTGCAGGTGCAGCAGAGCTTACACAACTCTGTGTACAACACGACTAGCTTCGATCCCACTTACGCCGCTCTCAAGGGCATGACCTCTGCCAGCGGCTCCGACGGAACACCGGTGAGCCCCGCTGTCTACGGCGCCCTCGCCAGCCAGGTCTACGGCTCCGTCGCCGATCAGGTGTTGGACTCGATGAACAAAC
Source organism: Dallia pectoralis (assembly GCA_029465975.1). Classification (NCBI taxonomy): domain Eukaryota; kingdom Metazoa; phylum Chordata; class Actinopteri; order Esociformes; family Umbridae; genus Dallia; species Dallia pectoralis. Next base: position 8,394,180 of record CM055747.1, on the reverse strand, counting down.
AAGCTGCCAGCTATCATAATTCCGGGGCGTCTGAAACGGCGGGCTATGACAGCCAGTACGACCCAGCTGCCGGAGAAGCCCCGTCAGGCCAGGCTGCCGTCAACCCGGCCTACAGCGGCGCCTCCACCCTCTACAGCGCCAGCTCGGCCTACGGAACCGACGCCACAGCCCAGGCCATCTTTGAGGCGGCGCGGGCCCGCTTCTTCCAGCAGGGCCAGCAGGTTCTGGCTGAGCAGCAGGCGGGCACCAAGTCCGGAGACAGGGACCGTAGCCCGGTACGGCGCTCCACGCCTCTACTGCCGGACCCCGTGCCCCAGGCGTTCCCACAGCCGCGTCCCAAACGCCGCGCCCTCTTGCCCACGCCACCTGGCCGCCCCGAAGACCCTGCTGCTGTGGACGGAGACCCCATTGCCAGGTAACACACCGATCTGAAAGTTTTTACTTTCATCACCATTCGGGCCGGTTGGGTGTTTTGAACTTATATTGATAGTGTTTGCGTTGTATTTTCAGATGCTATGCAGAGTACTATCAGCAGGTTCAGCAGTACCAACAATACCAGCAGTACCAGCAGCAGTACCAGCAGTACCAATACGGCTACCCACCACCTCCACCGCCACCACCCACGACCCAGATGGCCTCCCACCAGATGCCTATGCAGGCCCCACCTCCAACGGAGAGCCACCACCTGGCATCGCCATCCGCCTACGCACCACCTAGAGCGTATGACCCGCCTCCATCACACAAGGAGCCCCTCCTCCACCGCCCTGACTACTCGCACCTCCACATGCCAGAGCCCCCTTACCGATAACCCGTTAGATTGCAGTGAGATTGTGTGCGTGTGTCTGTTTTGAGTGCTGTATGTGTGCGAGTAGTTCTGGTCCGAATCGGCATAACTGCAAGTTTGCTCGTTTATGATCCGCGCCCAAGGTCTCGGTGCTTTTCTTTTCCAAACACGTTTCTGACTACTTGTTACGTTATGGTAGGCTAGGCCTCATGTGTTTTGACAAGTAAGCTGCCCCCACAATACAGTAACCTGTTTTGGGAAGTTCTTATGGGAGTACGGTAGTGTCTCGATGTTGCATACGCGGCGCATTGTTACTTCCTTATCCATTACCTTATTCCAGGAAAACTTAAATTGTCAAATTTGCGAGAACATTCATCCATACCAGAGGAGTGCCTTGTTATTTACCTAGCTGAAATATTTTGTAAAATAAATGTGTATATATTTGAGTGTAGAAAGGATGCTCCCAGATCGATCCATGCATTTTGTTAGCAGGCCTTTGACTCTGTCATCAAAGTGAACCTTTAGTTCGCTAATGTCATAGAAATGAGAGCTTTAATTATTTTCAGTTGGCCTGATTTGGTTTCATAATTTGTATTGCCTTCATCGAAGGCTTCGTATCAAAAGTCAATGTTCCAAGATGTTTCAGCATATGTAGGTCTTTGGTCAATAAAATTGTTATTTCGTTTAGAGCTTCTTTGAGAAGGTTTCAAGCAATGGCCCCAGTAGTTTTACACCCCCAAATTTGGACATGAGGACCAGTGTGTGTGAGTGTATGTATGTGTAGACATTCTAGGGGAACAATTAAAGCATGATGCCTTCACTCTTTACCAAAATCACAGGAACACACACACCTCAGTCATCAGACTTTCTCTCCATACAGTGTGGGGCTTTGGGAAAGGCTCAGGCGCTTAACTGCAGCAAAATGTCAAGTCTCTACTGGTGTGATAAGCAAAAAAAACAACTTTTTCCTTGCGCCCAGCCAGACTCTGGGAATGTAAATCCTCCCCATGTCTTTTCTGACCTCCTCCTAGAACTGGTCAAACTACTCAGATTAACATGCCCACAAGCAGACCATTTTAGTGTGACAGTCCACAGCTCTAAACTTGCATTTTCTTTGGGAGCTCTCTTTTTTCTCCAACAGATATCTGAATTCTTTCCTCTTGTAGTATTATCACGAACTCTATCTGGTGACTTTAATTGGTTGACCTACATTTGGTCCTGATGTAAAATGGCGATGGGGAAAAGATCTGCTGGTGGCGAGTGCATGCACAGGGCTTCCTTCAAGCACGCCTTTCAGGATCGGAGGCAATGAAGTGCCATTTTGCACTTGGCCTACTTTCCAGAGGACACAAACTAGTGGGTTTATCACACACAATGTATTGTGTGGGTTCATTGTGTAAGCAGGACAAAAAAATATTTTACGTTTGCAATTTTCTTTGTTTTCTGTTGGTTGAGGTGAACTTCCTGTGCGATAGTGGTAGTTTTATTCTGTGAGCATATTTACTTCAATTGGACCACAAAATTCCATAACTGTCTAAAATATATTGTGCAGCCAATGGGCTTCATAGATTTGAACAAAGCATATTCATCTTATTTAATATGTAACCTATTGAAGTGTTAAGCCTTTCCCGCTTAATAAAAGCAGGAGCAATTTGGTTTGAAAATAAATCGACACCATGCAAGTGTATTTATTCAAAATTAAATGTCATCCCAACGGTTTACATAGTGCCTTCAGAAAATATATTACGGCTCCTTTACTTCCCCTTATTTTATGTTATAGACCAAATTTATATTTTCCATCAATCAATCAGTGCCGCATAATGACTCATAACACGCTTTTAGGAATTTGACAATTCCATGAAAATGATTCAAGAACTTCGGTATACAAACCCTTTGTCACTCCAAAACGAGCTTTTGATGCTTTTTGTGTCATTTGCTCATGTTTGCGAAGTTTTGCACCTGATGGGAGTGAACAGCAAATTCTGTGAATTGTGAATTATTTACAGTATGTTAGCATAGTCTAAGTAAATTTCCGAAGACCTCAGAGATCCTCCACACACTGGTCCTTTCACACTGCCGGAAGCACTCTTAGAATATAAGGAAAGCAGTTCTCTCGTTTGATAAGACCAATTCAACATGTTTAATATGTAGCGCTATGTCTTACATAAACCAGGAACCACGCGTAATCTGACTAATACAATACTACGTTGAGGCATGGTGGTGGAGGATTATGCTGTGGGACTGACTATTAGCAACTGGAACTCTGAAAGTTCCTTGAAGAAAACCTTTTTCCTGATGCAAAGAACCTGAAATCGGTCGAAGATAAATCTTTTAGCATGACAACCACACCAAACAGCTAAGATAATGCAGCAGTGACTTGTGAGGGGTCTGGTTATGTCTTTAAGTGGACCAGTTGAACCCTGACATAATTTGAGAGGATCTGCAAGCATGTATGAGAGAAACTTCCCAAATCCATGTGTGTTAACCCAGTAGTCATTCCCAAGAAGAATCAAATGTGTGACCGCTGCCAATCACGCTTCCGCAAAGTCTTGAAGAAAGGATGATTTGTGTTAGAAAACATTTGGCAAATTCGCACACATTTCAAATAATGCGTTTTGAAACTTTGTCGTTATAGTGTACTGTGTGTAGATTGATGGCATAAAAAACTATATTATAAATTTAGTCTATGGCAACATTTTGAAATAGTAAAGGGGTTTGAATGCATTCTGAAAGTAATGTTTGAGGCATGCGATTAAACTTGCCATAACATCGTTTCCATGTTTCTTCAAAGGATTTAACTGTTTCAATGTTGCTTCTCTAAATGGAAACACGTATTCAAAGACAATGTTGCAACTTATATTTTAGTTGACCCGGTTCTTATGAACTACGGCAAAATAATTTCCAAGCTTTCTCTATTTGGCTGTGTTTTTTCGGTCTTCACCTAAACGGCAGAGGCAACATTTCAGCGGGTCATTGCGTTTTTTGCCTTCGGTGTTACGGAGACATTCAACTGCCCCTTTCCTCGTCAGAATATATCAAAAAACTATTTCTGTAGCCGTGTTGCTTCAAAATGTTTGATGTAGTGCTGGGATATTTGGTTAGGGATTGGTTTTCAGTTCGGTCTCATTGATTCAGGTTCCCTTGTTAACGTGCACGTTCTATACTACACCTGCTGTTTGCACACACACACACATTTCTTCATGGCTTTTTGTGATGTTCAAAACTGTAGTGCATGACCTTGTTACTCTTACTGCTCTTCCAGCCACGTTTTCCCTTCTCGCTAATTATTACAGCTATAATGGCTCCTGGGCCCCATGGATGCCATGTTGCGTGTGACGGGGGAAGAGAATTAGTCGCGCAATGCCGTGGACGCAGTCCCCACAAAGGTAAAGCCCTCAGTCCCCGACAACTCCTGCACTCCGACCACACACTTCCCTCATTGACCCCATTCCTCCTACACACGGCGGCACCCCATCCTATTATTTCTTTGTGATCTGTAATACTGGGAGCCCCGAAAACTTAAGACGTAGGAGCCTGACGATGTCTGGCCATATCCAGTGGCTTAGTGAGGCATTTCTGCCCTAATTGGAGTCCCAGTATTGGGTTTATCTCGACAGGCACATAGACTATCAAGGCTTGGCAGAACCACCTGACCCTGGTGGGGTTTCCTGTTAGAAGTGTCTGGAAATGTCCAGCTTTTTAATGGCTCTTTCGGGTGCCATGTTCCATAAGGGAATTAGTCCAATCATCCACTAGTCATGGATTTTGATTTTCTTTCTCTATTGATGTTTTGAAGGAATTGTTTAGCCAAAGTGAACTAAACTATGATATAATGTCAACCAACAAATCACTCAGTTTTCTACCTAAAACTTGTATTAAAACAATTCTAGGAAATCATCCTATTCTGTTTCCGGGTGACTAGATTGGGCTATGCTGCATTTGTTGCGTATGCTTGTGTTGTGGCATATTTTTCTGAGGTATTTCCAGTGAGACGAGACTTGAATTCACTTTGAAAACTGAGGTGTTCCAGCTGTGCTTTGAACGGCTAAGGACCCAGTGGCACGCTAAGGGCCAGGTGAACCAAGGGGAGATAGGGCTATCGACCTCTGTCCCCCGCATGCTGGGTGAGTAACAAATGCACCACTGAGCGGCTCAATTCCATCAACCCTCCCCCTTTCAGTCGGCAGCAACACAACGTTCATCCCTCTGATTCTATAGTCGCTAGATCTGCAGGCCCACATCACCTAGACAAAGCTTAGAAGATGTGGACGCCCAGCTGAGAACGTGCAGATTTCTCCTTAACCTGTATGATAACGAGAATGAAAACATTTACATCAATATCTCGTTGCAAACCTTAAATGGGAACCTTAATGTTTTGTGATTGATTTCTTAGTCTGTTTGAACAGTCAGCCCGATTCAGATGTTTGGCCTAATTGTTTTTTAAACCAATCAGATTAGATTAGCTGTCCACCAACTGGCAAAATAATCTGAATGGGGCTTCATGTACACTAAGAAGCCCACAATATTTGCAGTATACACTTTGTAATGTTGTGTTTCCGACTTCTGTGGCCTACCTCAATGAATGAGGTCTGTGTGCTGGACTATAGCTGGACTATATCGGCCTACCGTGCACAGTTCATAACAAAGATCCCGGTTTCACCTCTCACATTCAGCACAATCGAAACTAATCACATACTAATGAATACACGTCTCCAGGTCCCCCTTCCACAATTCTTTGGGCATTTTGTGCAACTCCTGAATATATATTTGACACATCTTTCCGCTCACGGATTTAGACAGATTTCTAGGTAAGAACAAGGCCTCATTTGAAACCAGTGGGGGAAAAAAATATCTCAGAAAATGGCAGATTGGAGAACAATGTGTTTGAGAAATATCACCTGGATACTTAGTTAAGGATGTGTTTTCATTTTTGTCAAATTAGTTTTAATTCATACAATTGTACCTAGTTCTTTGTAAGACTTAATAAATGAAAATGAAACAAATTGGTTGTGGTTAGCCTACTTATTAATGTGCTCATGGTTACTGTAAAATGTTCCACTATATGTGATGCTTTGAACGGTTGCTGCTGAGGGTGAATACAATACAGTGGCAGACTACCTGACCACTATCACAGACACGGTGGCAGACTACCTGACCACTATCACAGACACAGTGGCAGACTACCTGACCACTATCACAGACACAGTGGCAGACTACCTGACCACTATCACAGACACAGTGGCAGACTACCTGACCACCATCACAGACACGGTGGCAGACTACCTGACCACCATCACAGACACGGTGGCAGACTACCTGATCACCATCACAGACACGGTGGCAGACTACCTGACCACCATCACAGACACGGTGGCAGACTACCTGACCACCATCACAGACACGGTGGCAGACTACCTGACCACCATCACAGACACGGTGGCAGACTACCTGACCACCATCACAGACACGGTGGCAGACTACCTGACCACCATCACAGACACGGTGGCAGACTACCTGACCACCATCACAGACACGGTGGCAGACTACCTGACCACTATCAGACACGGTGGCAGACTACCTGACCACTATCAGACACAGTGGCAGACTACCTGACCACCATCACAGACACAGGATTAGTGACTAATTGCAATGAAAGAAAAGGGCAAGGCGTTGGAGGATGAACAACACTGTTAATAACTCATATTTTTTCTTTTCCTTTGTTATTCCCACTTAAATTATTAGCCCATTGTTACAACACAACATGGCTAATGTTACAATAAATATGCTATTCTCTTTTGAATAGTTTCCCATCCACATTTTTTTTTTATTGGTTTCCATTTTGAGCCAGCAAGTATTGGTTAGCAGCAATGCACCCCAGTGACCCCACCCCTGGCGCAAATGGCTACAGCATTAATCATCCTTCTGAACAAATACAATTCTGACCCATTTACACTGAATTTGCTTTTTGCCCAATCCAAAAAGACCCGAGTGAACTCCGCATACTGTGATGATAAGGATGGCTCGGATACGTCTATACGCTGAACTACATGGGATATGCACCTCTGGGTATTATAGGTCCGCCTATAGCCTTTTTAGTGTGTCATTAATAGCCCCACCTCGAGCCGGCCGTATTTAACTGGTCGCTGTCACGTGTGTCACCTCTGACCAGGGGTTGAGAGCTGTCTATCTCTGCCACCGAGTGTCCCGACAAGTTTGCGGGCTTAAGGAGTTGACTGGTCGGGGCGTGTATGTCGAATTGAAAGGTACACATTACATTGATTAGATCGGGGGATAAGCCTCTCCCAAAGGAGACAGTGAAATGACGGCAATCGAAACGCAGGTGCAGTATGGCTCCTATATGATGACTGCGGAGCAGATCTACAACCAGGAGGATGATTGGGACAGGGACCTCCTGTTGGACCCGGCCTGGGAGAAACAGCAGCGCAAGGTAATAAACCCATATGGGTTCATATTAAGAAGATACCAAAATAAAAGTTTGCCTGCCATTATGGTAAACTACACTTCCCATTTAATATGGGTTGATCTTATTTTGGGCCAAAAGGTCTATGATTATTAGATATGAATTAGTTTATATTGCGATTATATGATTGCATGCTCACCACACAGTTACATTGTAAAACATGGGTTTTTATAGGCTCGATTGTGTGTATAAAATCAATTAGCCAGAATCCGGAGCCACGGGTGTAATTCAATATTGTTCGTTCATTTACTGGCTTGATTATGTGTTGGTGATTTGCAATTGCATATTTGGTTATGCTACCCAGCTCTTGGTCTACGCCATCCTACTTTCTATCTGATCAGCGTGTAGGTAGTTCGTGCCCAAATGCAAGTCTTGCAGTTTTCCTATCGCGAAGACCGTCCAGATTGAGAGACCGCAACAGATGGCAACGCCTAGACAGGGAGATGTAGAAGTGTCTGGAGAGCTGGTTAAGACCCTCAAATAGACTGATGTCCTATTAATACTTCACCCGCTCATTATAGGATGTCCATACAACCCATCAATCCTATTGCTACTGCATACAAAAGTTTGTATTCACTGCTCTAAATTTCTAAATATATTTTCAGTTGTGTGTATCTGCAGATCATTCAAGTGTGTCAGCATCACGATAAATAAGGCTTTTATAATGCTCTGGAACAACCACCTTGCATCCAGCTGACAAAAAGGTCCTCTTCATGTCTTTTGGGAACATCTTTGCCTAACATTCCAGAACATAATGTCTAGAGCGTTAAAATTCCCATGTTAGTTGCTTACTGTCAGTGCGGTTACCCGATTGATCAGCAGAAATGGAGTCATCTCCAGCACTCAGAACCGTGTTTGCCAATTTTTGGTTGTTTTGTACGAATGACAATTACATTTTTTTCCGAGAGTGGGTTTATACACTATAAATCCAGAATCCATCAAACCAGGGTTTTTTTGAAACCCCATGAGTTTTTGGAAATTTTTATAAACTTTAGTAAACTTCCCACTATACTTAGAACCTAGAATAGTGTTGAAAAAAATTGGATTGACGCATTTTACAGCTCATCACTCTCTAGTGCTATTGTACCATGTGTATATATATATATATATATATATATATATATATATCTACACCATTATTGTCGTCAGTTAATGGTTGATGATGTAACCCATCAGGTAGTTGGGTGGTTGCCTCGCTACTTGTCAGCATTTTTTTCTACAGTAAATGGACAGCTCTCTAGTTTATGGCCTCTGACAACCTCATCTCTGACCGTCTCTAACATCTGCTCTTTATTTAACCTTCATCAGTTAATAGATTGCTGTTTTCATCTTCACTGCATGGGGCTCACAGGTGACCGGCACAGTTTGGAGAGAAATAACTGTTATTTGTCACCCACAGCACATAAAGCATTTGTAAAGGATTTGCACTAGGTATGACACTAGCTCTCACAATATAAAAAAATATTGTGTTCACACATTTAGCCAAATGGAAGTTTGTCAGATCAAGCCTCTCCAAACCACGTTAAAATATCAAGGGACTTTCTTTCAACCATTTAATTTTCGGTGTCTCAATGCATAGTTATCTATAGGCCTTTCACGCCACCTGATGGTCAGTGAATATATTTACACCCTGATGAAGTGGGGTGGAATCCATTTCATCCATTAGGGTGGTCCGGACCCAGGTTAGTTCCGGTTTTGGGATGAACTACAGCCAATCACGACAGATAAAGCCTCCTATTTTAAACATGATATATTGTAGAAATTATTTTTATTAACAGTAGGTCAATGTCTCATATCATATGCAATATTTGCTTCCTACAGCTAACTGCAGCGATGACTGCTACGCCATTGAAGGCATTAACCTGAATTATACGTATTGAGGGATTTCCAGCTGCACCTACATTCTGTAAGATAAATCGATGAATCACCTTTATGAAGAGCAGGGAATTAGAATTACAATCTGTCAGGAGGTCTACCAGGCAACCAAGCAAGTTAGAGAGAGAAATGGGGGTCTCTGAAAGCTATCTGTGTGATCAAATGGCAGTTGCTATTCCAGAAGAAGTGCCCATATAGGGCAGCTTCTATAAACTGCACATTGGCGGGGGGGGGGCTTGTCGATGTCAGGAGTTAAGTGAGGCAGGTATTTCTATTCAGCTAAATTCAGGATCCATCTAGGTAGAGGGTCGAAGCCAAGATCTCAGGTCGGCGAGGTCATAGGGTTAAGGTTGATTTGGTGACGCAAGCTGGATAAAAGCTGCAGGTAGTTTAAACTCTATAAATTGCTCTTCTGCAATGTAAAGTCTGTGGAGTGAGGAAAGAGATTTATTTTGTTATTGGTTACTTTATGTCAAATAAATCAACTTTCTTTGCAGAGGTACCGGAATAAACAAAATCCCCAAATTTGTTTAAAAATGTAATCACAGTTACTTCTCATCCCCAAACATTTGTAATTTTAAAGGGTCTACAAAACATTAAATTGTGAAAATCTGTCAGATACTTGTGAATGTTTCTCTATAATGAATATATTATTGATTTTCACCACAAACTTCTCGACCCGGACCAGATAAGATCTAATGAGATGTCTAGTGGAAAGAAAAACTAGGTCCTTGTACTTCTCTGCGAGTGGGTCACAATGTAATAACTACTGTATTTTCACTCTATTAACGGTTGGTGGTTAGATTTGGGTAAGTGGGGCATAAAATAGGTCCTGACAAGTCATACATTCCCATTATCTCAAACAATCTGTTTGATTTTAACTGCAAATGTCAATGTTAAACAGCTGTTTCTGCGTGGTTTATATCTAATAAGATGGAAGTGCAAATGACATTAACCGTATGGAGTTTCAGTACTACCAATACTGTCGCTGATGCTGTAAAGACGAACTAAGCTAACCAGCCTTGCTTATTCTGCCTGATTTGTATGTTTCTTTGTAGGCATTTATTTTGTATCTTTTGTTATATACAATCAAAAACGGTATGCCTCAATCAGTATAAATTATGCTGATGATGTTAGCTCTTAGCAGCTAAAAATAGGCCGTGCGTTTCCGCAGCCCTCTCAAATGTATGTATGAAGAGGCCTTTAAACAACTCAACGAGCTGATGCAACACTAGTTGACAAGTTACACGTCATTACAAAGTAGCCTGGTCCCAGAGCTGTTTGTGCTCTCACCAACTAGGCACACCGAGTGTAAATCACACAGGCTAGGATAGCTACCGTTGGTAGCTTTTAATCTTGGTAAAGCATTAAAGCAAATTCTCCCAATTTAGTCAGAGAGACCTAAGTGCATTTCACATGAATGTTGTTTTTCCACAAGAGCGACGTCCTTTCTACACAAAATGATGGTGTTGTAAATAATTAATGTGTCAGTTATTATAATCGTGGGGGCTGCTCCCATGCCCATGGTTTTTAGTAATTTAGCCATTTCAACATGGAGATGAGAACAGGATCAGGTCAGTTGCATTTCAATAGTTACTTGGTGCTTAACACCTTGTCTATATAATGTGTTTATTATATGTAACACAGAATAAACATTTGGATGGTGCGTCGTGGAACAGAAACTATAACCATTTCGCAGCTCACACCATGCCTGTAACCAATAGACAGTGAGAACAATTTGACATGCTTTTGAGGCCCTCTTTTACGGGGGAGACACCTTACAGCTTAAGAGACCAATATTCTGTGAATGCTTTGGGCTTAACACCTCAATAACCATTTCCCAGGGCGATGAAACCAGGTAATGCACAGTGACTGCAACAGAGATTAAGTCAATTCAGCCAACCAGTATAACATTTTAAAGAAAAACAAGCCTTTTATTAAATCGTCCTGTATTTTGATGGGATCTTTTTATGCTTTCGGGTTGGTTGCTTCAGAGGGCAGCTCCTTCATCTACAGTGGAGGAAGCACTTCGTTTGTGCTCAGCCTTGGTACAGCTTTAGCCAAAGCCCTTGACGAGATATAACAGTGTAGGTGTCATATTTTGTGGTTGTGAGAATTGTAGCCACTAACACTGGAGGACTGTGGATTGGTTTTTCACTGGCAAAAGATAAAAACACAAAACAGTTATTATTATAGAAGCCTATGCCGGCAGCTCTACCAGAGGCATTGATTACCTATTCGACCTATGCTTATATTTTAATATTTTTTGCTAAACTGGACTCCCAAAAGTGAATTTATTTTACCCATATATGATATTTTCCTTGAATGTGTGTGTCTGTGTGTTTCCACATGCATATTCGTATTTATTCTGTGCTCTCAGGCTTCCATGTGCCATTTGTCTTAATCCCAAATAATAGTTTAGAGTCACAGCGACACAGGCCCATAGTTAGTTATTACATAGGTGGTGGGACTGTGACAGATGAATATGTTACTCAGGTTTGTGTACCTGCCAGGGGGCTAATTGTAATACCGTCATGGCACCACTGCAGCCCTGAGGGAGTTCAGGGGTCTCTACCTCTAAAAGCTCCCTAGGAGTGCCAGGGCCTCTACCTCTAAAAGCTCCCTGGGAGTGTCGGGCCTCTACCTCTAAAAGCTCCCTGGGAGTTCAGGGTTCTCTACCTCTAAAAGCTCCCTGGGAGTGCCGGGCCCTCTACCTCTAAAAGCTCCCTGGGAGTTCCGGGGCCTCTACCTCTAAAAGCTGACTAGTCTCAGGTGCAGTTTAATTGCCTCAAGTTAGGCGTGTACATAAAAATGTTTTTGCCTGAATGTTGTTTAGCGCATTTGTTTTTAATAGTGAAAAAATCACGTATTAGGACAGCTAGAAAAAACGTTGGTAAATTACAGGATTGTTAAACTTTAGAGACAGGTCATTACAACATTTGTTATGTGTAATATGTGATATTAGGCTTTAAGTACAATATGCAGTACCAGTTATAAACTTGGACACACTAAACCCATTCGCTTGAACTGCTACTGTAAATATGTATATTTACAAATCCATTTCCCTCAGCCAGCATCTTGTTTTATACCTCTGCCTTCAGTTTTTGTCCCGGTGTCATTGTTTCGTGTTTCTTTTCCCATCAAAATCCTTTATTTAAACACACGAAACGCACAAATAAATAATGAACATTTTATAATAATAGCGATGGAGGTGTTTCATAGCGTTTATAAGTGGTCTCGGAGTGGCCTTCACAATAGCGTTCGCTGCCTCCTACTGAGTATGACGGTATTACTGAGAATCCGGATTTGTTGAAAAATCTCACCCAGCATTCCCTTTCCCCACACGGTTGGTTGGGAATGTCAACTTCTGGAATGCTCTGCTGTCAGCTGTCCCCTGGTGTCCAATAGCTGCCCGATATAGCCTCTTCCTACTGCCCGGAGCCTTCTCCTTCGCCTCCCTCCCCCACATGATCTAAATTCAGGCATCTATGGCAGTCGGGGGTGATTTGAGGGTTGGACACCTGGCGCTGAGGAGGCTCCTCTTCCAGCCTTACATCAAATTTCATTGGGCCTGAGCATTCTTCAGTCTGTCTATCTCTCTATGTCTCTCACCGTTCTCACCGTCTTATTAGCACTAACTCTAGTTTTAGGAAGCACATTGTGTGGGGGGTTTTTCTGAAGCACATAGAAAAATACAAACACGAGTGTTCGTGACAGACCCTTGCAGCTTCAGTTGATTTTGAGTCCACTCTTCTGGATTCTATTTCTAGATCCCGCTCTCCATCTCTGTGGGATATGGCCTCGGGCAGCTTTTGTTACGCATTGTCATTAAATAGTATCCTGCCGCTTCATCTGTCAACGAGTAAGCCTTTCAATGATGTGTAAACGATTTTTCACGGTATTACAAAAAGAGATAAACCATACTCACTAATGATTGGTATAAAGTATCATTTTACTGTCTCTGTGTAATGACATTGATACCAGAAGGGTCAATTGCATACCGTGAGTTGTAGTTTGAAAGCATATGTCGCATAAAGGATCATACGGGAAGGCGTTACATAGTATTTTGTACTGCGATATTAAGTAACCAAGTCTGGATCAGTTTTCACCTTTTACTTTGACATGATACAGTGAAAAAACATTACGACCACCTGCTTAATATGCTGTGGGTCCTTGTGTGCTGCAAAACAGAGCTGGCTTGCTGAGGTACGGACTCTGCAAGACACACGAAGGTGCCGTGTAGTATCTGGCATCAGGACATTAGCAGGAGATCCTTCAAGTCCTGTAAGCTGCGAGGTGCAGCGACTGTGGATCGGATTGAGTTCTATGGCATTTCTGCTGAAAGAGGCCACTGGCAGCAGTAAATGCCATTGCCATGGAGGGGTGGACCTGGTCTGCAATGGAGTTTAGTTAGGTGGCACCTGTCAAATTGACATCCACATGAATACCCAGAACCCAGGGTTTCCCAGCACTACATTGCCCAGATCATCCCACTCCCTCCTCCGACAGGTCGTCTTTCCAATGTCCTGGTGCCGTCACTCACCCAATTAAACGGCACACGTTCGTCCGCGTGATATAACAGAAAACGGGACTCATCGGAGCAGACGATCAGCTTCCATAGCTCCAGGGCCTAGTTTCCACGCCCAAGTGCCCGCTGTAGACACATTTGACCATTGACACAGAGCGGTCAGCGGATACGCAGCCCCATATGCAGAAGGCTGCGATGTGTTGTATGTCGTAAACAAATTTATTCTGTGACCATCATTAAATATTTCTATAACTAGTGCCACATTATGCCACAGTACGCCACAGTACGCCACAGTACGCCACAGTACGCCACAGTACGCCACAGTACGCCACTTTACGCCACAGTGCGCCACTTTACGCCACAGTACGCCACAGTACGCCACAGTACGCCACTGTACACCACTGTACATCACAGTATGCCACTGTACGCCACTGCACGCCACTCTACGCCACTGCACGCCACTGCACGCCACTGCACGCCACTGCACGCCACTGCACGCCACTGCACGCCACTGCACGCCACTGCACGCCACTGTACGCCAGTTTGGCCCTCGTCAGACTACTATCAGTAGGTACTCACCACTGCTAACTCTGGAGCTCCACACAAGCTGTGTGATTTCAGCATCAGGCCATAACAATTTGGCCCTTGGCAAAGTGGCTCAGGTCTTTTCTCCTGCCCATTTCTCATGCATCCAACACATAAATTCGAATGGATTTTTTTGCTTACCATCTAATCTTCCCGGACCATGAGATGGAGATGATCAACATTATTCGCTTTACCTGTGAGTGGTCGTAATGTTTGGGGATATCAGTGTATGTTGACTAAATGTCTGGACACTTTCTAGACATTTCCAGGATTTATCTCACCTGTTTATGATTTAAATCTCAATTTTGTGACATTTTGAATTTTTCCCTGCAGCCTCTAAAGTACATATCCAATCCTATTAAAGATGTTTGAAACCATTTTAAGAACATTTATACATTATCTTCTCTCTCTCTCTCTCTCTCTCTCTATTAGACCTTCACTGCCTGGTGCAACTCTCACCTCCGTAAAGCGGGCACACAGATTGAGAACATTGAGGACGATTTCAGGAATGGACTCAAACTCATGTTGTTGCTGGAGGTCATTTCAGGTAGATAGAGCCCACAAGCAGCGGGCAGAACTTCTGTTGAGCACAGAACGTTGTCCCTCTCATCTAAGAAACACGATTTCCTTTCATCAATGCCGATTAACCTGCCTATGTTGTGTGTTTGTGAACATGCAGGTGAAAGGCTTCCCAAGCCGGACAAAGGCAAAATGCGTTTCCACAAAATCGCCAATGTGAACAAGGCCCTGGATTTCATCTGCAGCAAGGGAGTCAAGCTGGTGTCCATCGGCGCTGAGGGTAAGAAACCCAAAACTCGGGTTGAGTCGGTTGGCTATCAATCGGAAGGTTGGTGGTTCGATCCCCGGTTCCTCCTGTCGAGGAGCAAGACACCTAACCCCAGCTGCCCCTGGCGAGCCTGCAGTCGCCTTGCATGGTAGACGCGGTCGTCAGTGTATGAATGAGTGAATGAATGAATGGGTGGATCTGTAAAGATCTGTAAAGCGCTTTGGATAAAAGCACTATATAAAAGCGCAGCAGCACTACTGCGATGACGTTGAGTCTTGCGATCCTGGTAGCGTAGCAACAAGACAAGGTCTTGCTGACATGTGTCTCCTCCACGCATGAAGGTGCCGGCTAGTTTTTCCCTACAAAGACAGCCCGACCAAGCGTTAAAATTCTGACGTGTTGAAAAGCTAAACTATTCCGGTGCATTCTGTACTTTTTGGGATGCTATGGCACGTAGTGCTTTAAAAATTAATAAGGCAACCTAAAAATGAACACGCCAACAGACAACCAATGCAGGGACTTTCAAATGGGTGTTAAGTACGCTTTGTTTCTAGTGTTGGCACACATGCAACTGCATTCCTGAAGTTTACACAATTTCGGCGGGAAGACCATACTGGAGAGCATTTTCCCGTCCAATCCCTCAGCCGCTCACCTTTTGTGCAATTTCTCTATTTGAGTTATGTTAAATACATATTTTGCCACAATATGTCTCTTTCCTTCTAACAACCCCCGTCCACTGCAGAGATCGTGGACGGTAATGTGAAGATGACCCTGGGAATGATCTGGACCATTATTCTCCGCTTTGCCATTCAAGACATCTCTGTGGAGGGTGAGATTCTTTAAAGGCACACAGCGCTGGCCTGTCAGAACACATCTCTGCTTTCACAATTCATGTGTACATGCTACCGTTTGAACAGGCATTTGTAATGGTTATTTGCTACAGGGCAAACAATCTGAATGTATGTATTCACTCGAAGTTCAACCTTACATCATCGTGTGTGTGTTCAGAGACCTCTGCTAAGGAGGGTCTGTTGCTGTGGTGCCAGAGGAAGACCGCCCCCTACAGGAATGTCAATGTGCAGAACTTCCACATCAGGTGAGCGGCCACTGCCCTCTTGTGGTCATGTGGATAACAACTAACAACATACAGTATCACATAAATTCTCTAGACAGGGATATATATCTGTGGTGTCCTTTTTGGTCACGGTTGTAATCCTGAATTGTCAGGACATTCTCTGTCGTACGTCTCATCATTTCGCTGTCATACTTTTATTCCCTTTTCTCCCCTTCCCATATTTTTGATTGATTTGCATGTTATTCTCTCCCTCCATCTCTTTCCGTCTGTGTCTCAGTTGGAAGGACGGCCTGGCTCTGTGCGCCCTCATCCACAGGCACAGGCCTGACCTCATTGACTACTCCAAACTGCGCAAGGTGCTGTCCCTCCCCCCACCCAACTCCCGGCATGATTGGTTGTCACATCCCTTTACCGCATTCAGCCAGGCTCTCCATACGTCTATTTGCCGAAAAAAAACATCACTCAAACAGTCCACCTTAAGTGTTTTTCCCACATACCTGGTCCAATGTGAATCTTTGTGACGATCTTTCTTAGTTTTGATGGTTCTTCGATAGGTTCTTTGTTTGTCTTTGAACAGTGATGTGGATGGAGAACTGAACGGTTCTGTGGTTAACATTTCTGACACTTCCTCTTAAGACATTTGTTTTTTTTAATCAATTGACACAGTTGGTAGCTCAGTGGTAGAGTGCATGCTTTGTGTGTATGACGTCCTGGCTTCAAATCCCAGCTGCTCCCCAGGTCGCCGTTGCAAATGACAAATTGTTCTCAGTCGGCCTACCTGGTTAAATAAAGGTTAAATTAAAATTAAAATGACAATGCCTGCAGAAATAGTTGATCTAATGGACGGTGAAATTACAAAACATTTTTAAATGCATGGATCTGCTTCCGATGTGACTACAGTGTGTGACGGACTACGACGATAACTCATCTAATATCATAGCTGATTGATTTCTGATGTTGTTTTGTCTGGAAGAGAATAAAACCTAGACGAAGGCAGTGTTCGTATAATTGAAATGCTGTGTGTTGTCGCAACATGAAATGATACAAAGAGTTCGAGGAACATTTTCGCGTTTTTATGTTAGATCGTTGAATGCCCTTGAAGAAATCCATGACTGAAGAAATTGTTCAATCCATGGTTCAGTTTACGTGAATCCATTATAAACTAAGCTTCAACCATATCTACTTCATCTAATTATCAATTGTTTGGATGAGCAATTATACAACAGTTATTTTGACCAAACCATGTTCCAGTCAGCATTCTTATTGGGGTGAATGAAGACAGAGCTTTGCTCTTCAGTTTAGCATGGCAATGATTGCATCCGGTCTGCTGAAACTGCGTTTAATATGTACCTCGTTACTCATCCGGCGTGTCTCTACTCTTTTTAGGACGACCCCATTGGAAACCTCAACACTGCCTTCGAGGTGGCAGAGAAGTTCCTTGACATCCCTAAAATGTTGGATGCAGAAGGTGAACCGCCTACTGTACAGGAATCAACTAATCAAATCACCTATTGTACAGGAATCAATTAATCAAATCACCTATTGTACAGGAATCAATTAATCAAATCACCTATTGTACAGGAATCAACTAATTAAATCACCTAATTTACAGGAATCAACTAATCAAATCACCTATTGTACAGGAATCAATTAATCAAATCACCTATTGTACAGGAATCAACTAATTAAATCACCTACTTTACAGGAATCAATTAATCAAATCACCTATTGTACAGGAATCAACTAATCAAATCACCTATTGTTCAGGAATCAACTAATCAAATTCACCTATTCTACAGGAATCAATTAATCAAATCACCTATTGTACAGGAATCAATTAATCAAATCACCTATTGTACAGGAATCAACTAATCAAATCCACCTATTGTACAGGAATCAACTAAATAAATCACCTATTGTACAGGAATCAACTAATCAAATCACCTATTGTTCAGGAATCAACTAATCAAATTCACCTATTCTACAGGAATCAATTAATCAAATCACCTATTGTACAGGAATCAACTAATCAAATCGCCTACTGTACAGGAATCAACTAATCAAATCCACCTATTGTACAGGAATCAACTAAATAAATCACCTATTGTACAGGAATCAACTAATCAAATCACCTATTGTTCAGGAATCAACTAATTAAATCACCTATTGTACAGGAATCAACTAATCAAACCACCTGCTGTACAGGAATCAACTAATCAACAATCTACAAATTTAATAAAAATACTATAAAAACGCTTTTAGGAGTGCTGTCTGATTTGGATATCTATGGATTGTTTTTTGACGTTCTTTTTCTCCTTTTCAGATATTGTGAACACCCCAAAGCCCGACGAGAAAGCCATCATGACCTATGTGTCCTGTTTCTATCATGCCTTTGCTGGGGCAGAGCAGGTGAGCCTTCTCCACTGACCACCGTCCTACATAGCTTTACTCACCTGTAATCCAGCCCGGTCAACCTCTTACTTCTGCTGCATCCTAGGCCGAGACGGCCGCCAACAGGATCTGCAAGGTGCTGGCCGTGAACCAGGAGAACGAGAAGCTGATGCAGGAGTATGAGAAGCTTGCCAGTGAGGTGGGTGGGAGCCTCGGACATCAACCTAGTCCGTTCCAGATAACGGCGCTCTGTTGACTGTGTTTGTTTGCCTCCCCCGCCCCTGTCCACTTAGCTCCTGGAGTGGATCCGTCGCACAATTCCCTGGCTGGAGAACCGCGTGGCAGAGCAGACCATGCGTGCCATGCAGCAGAAGCTGGAGGACTTCCGGGACTACCGCCGCGTCCACAAGCCCCCTAAGGTGCAGGAGAAGTGCCAGCTGGAGATCAACTTCAACACCCTGCAGACCAAGCTGAGGCTGAGCAACCGGCCCGCCTTCATGCCCTCCGAGGGCAAGATGGTGTCGGTACGTCTTCTGGCGGCCAACCCCTCGGGTGACGCCCCTCACAATGGCCCTGACTTAATCCCTCCATCGACCTGCGCTTGTTTTTAAGTTGCGATGGACTCGTCCTTCTGCAGGACATTGCCAACGCCTGGAAGGGTCTGGAGCAAGTGGAGAAGGGTTATGAGGAGTGGCTGCTCACCGAGATCAGACGCCTGGAGAGACTGGACCATCTCGCTGAGAAGTTCAAGCAGAAGTGCTCCCTGCATGAGTCCTGGACCGCAGGTATAGGACTGGAACGTGGAAATAGCGAAGGGGTGACTTAATCATCTTAAATCAAGTAGACAGTTTCTTTTACCCGCAGCTGCGGCAGAAACTGGAAACACCTTTTTTTTATAAGTTTACAGGGTATCTCCGTTTTCCTCATGCAAACGGTATCACAGGAATCTGCTTAGGCTGTCCTTTTACACCAGCTACGTTATGTTAGTTTGATATGAAGGACAAACTCCTGTTCTCAACTTTGCGTGATTGATAGATAGATAGTGGATTTTTACCTAGATGTTGGTTTGTTTCCGTCTCTGTGGCCATCAGGTAAGGAGGAGCTGCTCTCAATGAAGGACTACGAGTCGGCCTCGCTGATGGAGATCAGGGCTCTGATGAGGAAGCATGAAGCATTTGAGAGCGATCTGGCTGCCCACCAGGACCGAGTAGAGCAGATTGCCGCCATCGCCCAGGAGCTCAAGTAAGGACAGAAGCTAACATCACAGACATGTAGAGGCTGAGAGAACAAGAGGGGCTGCACAGCAGGCTGATGGAATTATTAGGATATTTACAATTCTACCGTATATCGTGTATAAATAGAAAAAAATATGTTGAGCGTCCCTGTTGATCAAAGGGACTTAAGGGAGGCTATCTCTAACTTCCTGTTTGATTATGTCCTAGTGAGCTAGACTACCATGATGCTGTCACCATCAACTCCCGCTGCCAGGGCATCTGTGACCAGTGGGACAACCTGGGCACCCTGACCCAGAAGAGGAGGGACTCACTGGAGGTAACCAGGAGGTGGACTGTAAAAACCAATAGACAAGACCGGACCAGACATGACAGGACAAACAGACAGGCATGACGGTGATCGGACCAAACACAGTCAGACTACCAGGACAACTGCTAACAATGCACGACAACGACCGGCAATACACGTCAACAACCACAACAACGGGACAGACACAACAACGGGACAGACACAACAACGGGACAGACACAACAACGGGACAGACACAACAACGGGACAGACACAACAACGGGACAGACACAACAACGGGACAGACACAACAACCGAACAGACACAACAACAACCGGACAGACACAACAACTGTAGAACAGACACAACAACTGTAGAACAGACACAACAACAACCGGACAGACACAACAACTGTAGAACAGACACAACAACAACCGGACAGACACAACAACTGTAGAACAGACACAACAACAACCGGACAGACACAACAACTGTAGAACAGACACAACAACTGTAGAAACAGACACAACAACTGTAGAACAGACACAACAACAGCCAGTCAGACATGACAACTGACAGAAACAAGCATTGCCGGACAGTCACAACAACCAGATAAACACAACTGGACCAGACACGAACAAAACCAGCCAATCACATCCGGACAAACACGACGCCATTCGGACAGACACAAAAACGGCCAGACAGACGAACACACAGACCTAAAGCATGGACCAACAGGCAGACACGACACTGTTTCCCAGCTCCACACAACTATGCCTTCTAAACATCCATCTAACCTACTCAACGTGCCAAAATAAGATTCAGATGATTCATTTTTGTTTTTTCCCTCCTCCGTTTGAGTCTGAGTCGCCCTTCAGTCTTTAGTTCTCAGCTGTTGACACCGTGTATTTCAGCGTGTGGAGAAGCTTTGGGAGACCATTGACCAGCTGTACCTGGAGTTTGCTAAGAGAGCAGCTCCCTTCAACAACTGGATGGATGGAGCCATGGAAGACTTGCAGGACATGTTCATCGTACACAGCATCGAGGAGATCCAGGTATCCAGGCGGCAAAGGGAGCGTGAAAAGATGGGAGCCTGAAATGAAACGTTCACGTTCAATTTATCATCCGTTCCTTCTTTAAGCCCTACGCTTCCTTTTTGGTGTTACTCTGCTCAATCCTGTTCTTCTGCCACTTCCTTCCTGCTGTCAGAGTCTGATCACAGCCCACGATCAGTTCAAAGCCACCCTGCCGGAGGCTGACAAGGAGCGCATGACCACCATGGGCATCCAGAGTGAGATCGTGAAGATAGCCCAGACCTACGGCATAAAGCTGTCCGGAGTGAACCCGTACACCGTGCTCTCACCCCAGGACATCACCAACAAGTGGGACGCTGTGAGTAGACGAGGGACATTTGCAAAGACTGCGGTCAAACTTTGTGCGACAATCCTTTAGCTTGTCATTGTCTACTACCCAGAAAGATACATTGAGATCTAGATGAAAGCGTTGCGTTTGATCCGTTGTTTGTCCCTGGTTAAACCTCCGGTACGGTTAGTAAAGCCTTCGTCTGTCGCGTACAGGTGAAACACCTTGTTCCTCTGAGGGACCAGATGCTCCAGGAGGAGGTGGCCAGGCAGCAGTCCAACGAGAGGCTGAGGCGCCAGTTTGCTGCCCAGGCCAACATAATTGGACCCTGGATCCAGACCAAGATGGAGGTACGGTTATGCACAGCTCCCAAAACTGCTGGCGTCTTCAGTTGTAAACCCCTGAACCGGTTATATCTGCACATGCAAGTCAAGAATCGTGTTTACACTCATTTTATGCGATGTCTTTTATTGATTATATAAAAGCTCTTGAAATCAATTGTCGGATCCTTGAAAAATGAATGATGTGTGGTCTTCTACTGTAGCTTAGGCGGCACACCTTCCAAGCTAGGATGCAGGGTTTGATTTTCAGGGCCACTCATAACTAATATGCATGCATGATAAAAGCACATTGTGATCAGAGGCCCCTGCTAACTTCAGAATGTTACATTATATTATCAGAACAGTTATTATATTCTGTGCCTCTAACCACGCCCACCCCCACTCCGGTGTAGGAGATTAGCCATGTATCTGTGGATATCGCCGGTTCCCTAGAGGAACAGATGAGCAGTCTGAAACAGTACGAGCAGAATATCGTTAACTACAAGAGCAACATCGACAAGCTGGAGGGAGACCATCAGCTCAGCCAGGAGTCCCTGATCTTCGACAACAAGCACACCAACTACACTATGGAGGTGACACAACTACACACAACTACACAATAACACACAACTACACACCAACACTATGGAGGTGACCTTACAACTACACACAACTACACAACTACACCATCATCAGGAAAATAAAGTTCCTTGCGTGCTAAAGGCCTGTTAGGGTGACTAATGTGTTTTCAGAGTCTCTCTCTCTCTCTCTCTCTCTGTCAGTACTGGATTGTGTGTCTTCAGATTATAATCAAGCCTTTTCTCTCGTCAGCACGTGCGTGTGGGTTGGGAGCAGCTACTAACAACCATCGCCCGCACAATCAACGAGGTGGAGAACCAGATTCTGACCCGCGACGCCAAGGGCATCAGCCAGGAGCAGCTCAACGAGTTCAGGGCCTCCTTCAACCACTTCGACCGGGTATGATGGAGCTTCAGCTCTGAGTCACGAGGAGCATCCAACATCCCTTTAGAGCCTCACGTCGTGACTCTGTGATCTCTGTTTCTTTCCTTCTGCAGAAGAGAAACGGCATGATGGATCCAGACGACTTCCGGGCATGTCTGATCTCCATGGGTTACGATCTGGTGAGCGGGGCCGCTTTGGAACCCAGTCGATTCAGGGCGGCGGACGAGCGTTGGTTCCTCTGTGTGAATTTTGAGTCGTTACTGCAATGGGTTCCTTCCGTTTGTCCATTCTGTGTCTGTCCGTGTCGCGCAGGGTGAGGTAGAGTTCGCCCGCATCATGACCCTGGTGGATTCCAACAACACGGGCGTGGTCACCTTCCAGGCCTTCATCGACTTCATGACCCGCGAGACGGCTGAGACGGACACCGCCGATCAGGTCATGGCCTCCTTCAAGATCCTGGCCTCAGACAAGGTGAGTCGAGCGGCACCTCTTACTCTTCTTTTGTCTTTTCCGTACCGCCGATGTCTCTGACGTGACCCATTTGATGACCCGCATTGACCTTTGCCCTCCCAGACGTACATCACAATGGAAGAACTGCGCAGGGAGCTGCCGCCAGAGCAGGCGGACTACTGCATCAGCCGGATGACCATGTTCATTGGCGGCGACGCCCCCCCAGGAGCCCTGGACTACATCTCCTTCTCCAGTGCCCTGTACGGAGAGAGCGACCTATAAACACAACCCTTCCTGTTCGCCCTCCTTTAACCCTGTCCCATCCGTACCCCACATACATCGCACACACATGCACGTCGCCCAACCCCGCCCCCGTCCCCGCCCACCCACCCCCCTTAGAAAGAAACGAGAGAAATTCAAGAGCACACAACGGGGAGGCTTTGCTCCAGTGTTACGGACTTCATTAGTCCGGTTATGTCAACCAGAACTACGCCCGCGAGAGGGAAAATAATGAACTCTTACAGTTTCAAGAACTCTTGGTAATCGTCGCAATCTGCAGATTATGATTTGCTATGTTTGGCCCAACCAGGCCACCGTAGACTAGGTCATTTAAGGCACTTTTGTGTTTCCGAAGAAGATCCGTTTTTCTCATTGACCGAGGCACTGGGAGCAAAGCCTCTCTCGCGTAGGCACTTTTGTTTCGGCGAAAGAAACGATAAAACTAAATGTACTTTAGGGAAGTAACTTGGTGTCGGACGTCGCTGATTCGCGAACGCCGACGATGCGCGCAACGTCGCTAGTCGTGTCAAACTGTCCAGTCTTACCGTCGTCGCTGTTAATGCCACGGGTCAGATCACTAATAGTCTCTGCATATCAAGTATCTCAGGGTGTAGTCCATAATGTGTGTGTGTGTTCAGGCCGAGACAGTGAACTGAGCGTAGCGGAGAATGAAAGGACGTGTGCAAAAGATGAACGGGCATATGCTTTGCTCTAGGTTCCATCGCCCATCCGAAACCGGTCAAGCCGAAGGGCTCAATTTAAGCTGTATCGCTAAAGGGGCGCGTGTCACGCGATCGAAGTTCAAACGTACCTCCCCGTTGTGCCGTGGCTCGCGGTCTTTCACAGCGCGAACGCGGTCCTCACTAACCCCTTAAAACTTCAACGCCACAGCTGGAATTCAGACCCTAACGGTTGACAGAAGGGCAGGCAATGAGGAGAGGGCTTATGTTACGTGGTTGAGGGTGCAGTAGAACATGACGGTGTCATCAAGTGACATATTCACATCAGAGTTTTCTTGGGTCATTGAACACACGTTGGTGTCATGCCAAACAGCATGTAACGTTAGAGAATTTCACAAGTGAATATTAGATATGCCTCTCGAAAACTCATCTCTACTGAATAAAATGCCAGACTGTCTTCACGTTTTCCGAGTCGATGTCCTTTTTGTAAGTTGCTCCGTTTTCTTGTGCGCTTGCTCACATCCCGTAATGAACCCCTTTCACAGCAGCTTACATGTTCCCAGTTGATGCACTGTGAATCATTTTTATACACATTACATTGCCTTCTTTGCAGTATAAATGTACTGTATCTATAAGTCACGCTAGGCAGTGATACAGTTTCTTACTAGTTCAAATAAAGTTACCTCAGCAATTTTAATATAATGTGGGGATGTAATTGAACTGTCTATAACGCCTCAACAAGAGCACGAAGCAATTGGCTGACATTATCCGTGTCATACACCCACAGTGTGACCCACTTATCAGACCACTGTAACAGACAGACTTGAGTTCATTTGATTTATTGATGTGATTTCTTTACAATTCCCTGGTTTAAACATAATATCTGTTTCCATTTGGTATCTTTTAATGACAGAAAATTTGCGATTTCCCTTAACAATGACTAATTTCTGAACAAATTGTTAGGACAAAAAAATATATTTGTCATGCAGCCACTACAGTACCATACAAAGATACTTGACAACTACATGCTTTGAAGTTGACGGCTCTGCTGATATTCTAGATTTATTCCGCGTTGTATATGTTTATTTCTATGAAAACCCATGCTGTGCACACAAAATCACAAGCCTTTGAGGCTGCCACGTATAAATGTACGCCCACAAACACAATCTGTGACCCCACGAAAGCAACATTTACTTCAAAACATGGCATCGTTTAGAAAGCTCGGCATACAGGTTAAATTATTTCAAAGATTTAATGTAAGTAAGGCTCGTTTCTTCTGTGATCATTGGTCACTTTCACTAAACTGACATAAGTGTATTTTTAGACACGTCAGAAAAAACACCACTGAGGGTAAAGTGCAATTAGCTAGACAACCACATATCTGCTTTACTTAGAATTACAACACGACCAAAAACAGCAGCAGCCGATACACTGAAGGAAGCCTATAATAAAGTATAGAGAGATATGAGTGAGGAAAACCCACAACCCTGTTAACCCCATCTGGTACCCGGCCCCACCTTAGAACAAAGGAACATGGCACGAGGAAGAAGAGAAACCCCTCATCACTCCATAATCAAATCTAGAAGAATAAATCATGGCCTTGATCTGTAAGTGGCGTGTCCATCCATGTAACAATAATCCTCATGTAACAATTATCCTCATGTAGCAATAATCCTCATGTAGCAATAATCCTCATGTAGCAATAATCCTCATGTAGCAATAATGTAAAAATTGTTTTTCTTTAGACGTGACAAAAATGATTATGATTAGTATTACTAAACCTTAAGGGTGTGTAATAAATGTTATTGGAACTCTTCCTTAGCCTGTCTCTCCTGAAATGGAACAACTCTTTAGACGTGTAACGCCTCTCCAGAAATGGAACAACTCTTTAGACGTGTAACGCCTCTCCAGAAATGGGACAACTCTTAAGACGTGTAAAGTCTTTTCGTGAAATGAAACAACTCTTTAGACATGTAACGCCTCTCCTGAAATGGAACAACTCTTTAGACGTGTAACGCTTCTCCAGAAATGGAACAACTCTTTAGACGTGCAACGCCTCTCCAGAAATGGAACAACTCTTTAGACGTGTAACGACTCTCCTGAAATGGAACAACTCTTTAGACGTGCAACGCCTCTCCAGAAATGGAACAACTCTTTAGACGTGTAACGCCTCTCCAGAAATGGAACAACTATTTAGACGTGTAACGCCTCTCCAGAAATGGGACAACTCTTAAGACGTGTAACGTCTTTTTGTAAAATGGAACAACTCTTTAGACATGTAACGCCTCTCCTGAAATGGAACAACTCTCTAGACGTGTAACGCCTCTGCTTGAATGTAATGAGACTCTTCAGAGACACGTAACCACTCATGAAACAATTTTCAGCCAATGGCTTTGTGTCCAGTGACCTCCGTCTGAGTCAGCTGATGTGGTGCCCAGGAAGCTCAAACAGAGCGGCCAGGTATGGGCTCTCTAAGTGGAGGTCTTGTTGTATCCAAACAGTCCCACGGGCAGGTACTTCACATGGGTGGGCCACTGGGCAGCAAGCTGGAAGAACTTCACGTCAGTCCATTCCACCCCGTCCACAGACACTGAAAGAGAACCAAAGAATTCATCACTCCAATCAACATACATACATACATACATACATACATACATACATACATACATACAATCATGTTGAAACTATGTGAAATGGATCATGTTAAAGACCCGATGTGCAACCAACTGGTGAAGTTGACATTGACAAGCACCAACATAAGGAGTCATGCTGAGATTAAATCTAGGTGTGTTTGATGCACCTTTTAGGCTGGTCTGCTGCTGCTTGGTAGAGCAAATGAGTCTGGTGATTCCCTCGACCACCTGGCTTTTGGAGTCCACATCCTTTTCTTTGGGTTTCTTGCCCAGGAATATGGTGGACACTGTGGATGTGTTTGAGATGTTCAACCGGTCAACCCGAAACGCCACCAATACCAGACAGGGCAACCCTTCTAAGCTGGCGTATTGTCTTGTTGACTAAACCTCACCCTCACCTTTCTTATTCTTTTCCTTGGTCACAACGGTCATGGCCATGATGTTGGTCTGGGCCTGGTGCTCGGTGGAGCTCCCACCTGGCAGCCTGCTGACCTGCAGGGAGCGGAAGGTGCTCTTCAGGGTGTTCTTGGCGCCCTTGTCGAAACGCTCGCCCTCCTTCTTCCGCTCTGAGGACGTCGCGATCCAGTAGTCCACGGTCAGCCCGATGGTGTCCACCCCTTGGGACATATTAGGGCTCCTGGAAGAGGTGGTGGCAAACAGGAAGTAAACACAAGATGTACAAGGGTAAATCCATGTGAATTCTTCTTCCTGTTTTATTGTTAAACGTCACAAATGGACACGTCTTTAAATGGACTGACATTCAAATGGACTTTACCATCATCCGGGCTGCACCACGACTCAACAGAAACATCTGCCCTGGCCGTCTTACCCAAATCCACTGCTGAGGGAGGGGGACGGTGGCGGGGTGATAGCTTCTCTGGCCATCCCTGTGGGAGATCCGTGGGGTGGGGGTGAGGTGGAGGGAACAGCCAAGTTGACACTGACAGCCTCTTCGGGGTCTCCACCTGCAGGAGCGAATCAACAGCGCCCTTAACACTGCTTAGCAGCGCCCTGAACAGAAAGTTAAACCCTAACCCAAACCCGGAAATAGGAACCCACCTGAATAAGAGAGATACGGTTCAACCAGCCCGACTTTCACCACCTGTTTCACACACACACACACACACGGATCAGCGTCAGGCGTACACTCCCGGTCGCACTCGGGATTCCCTTGGCAATCGCTTATCTAAAGGTTTGCATTGATATGATGGAGGTGGTTACTGGGCCAAATCCATGGCCTTAACATCAGCCACGATAACAACCAGAAGAGATTGACTCACCCCAACAAAGGGAACGAACTTCTGGTAAGAGTCTTCGTCATATCTGCCAATGGGAAACAACGCGAGACTTTGTGAAGTGCGTCCTCGTTAAACCCCGCTTGGGGACCGATGGCGTGAAAAATGAGCCGTGCCTGTCGCCCTACTCACGTCTTATACTTGCAGGTGAGCATGGCCTCAGCCACAGGCAACTGGTGTGTGACGGACACGCCGCTGATATACTGGCTGATCCGGGCCGCCACGTCCACTCCGT
Organism: Dallia pectoralis; assembly: GCA_029465975.1. Lineage (NCBI taxonomy): Eukaryota > Metazoa > Chordata > Actinopteri > Esociformes > Umbridae > Dallia > Dallia pectoralis. The sequence goes on along the minus strand of CM055747.1, from coordinate 8,365,936 downwards.
CCGCTGCCGCACCCACTACAGGGAGAACAGAAGATGAGATTACGCCAGACACCGAGGCCGGGTCGTTATGTGCCGGACTAAAATGCGAAACGTGGGCCGTTCGCCCGTTCACTTCATGTTCCATTTATTGATGTGCGGATCAAGATCTCGAAGGGGCGTGCTGGTATGCTACCAGCTGCATAACCGGCACCGCAGGGGAGGTGTTGTGCAGTTTTAAGTGTGGAGAGAGCCAGAGAATTAATGAAGCGAAGCATATTCTTTCAGAAAAGGAAATGAAATAACCCTGCAGGCTAGGTTGCCTCTAACAGCAAGCGGGAATGGCGCATTGATAACTCTAATGCAATGTCAGTAATGAGCTTTGTAAATATTGTCTTTTATCCGGCGCTCGTTAGGAACGGACAACGGTGGCTTACTTTCATTAGAGTACCGAGAGCGACAGAGAGAGAGAAGAGAGAGAGAGGGAGAGGAAGAGAAAAGAGAGAGGAAGAGAGAGAGAGAGGAGAGGAAGAGAAAAGAGAGAGGAAGAGAAAGAGAAAAGAGAGAGGAATATAGAGAGAGGAATAGAGGGGAAGAGAGGGAGAGAGAGAGGAAGAGAGAGGAATAGAAAGAGGATGAGAGAGAGAGAGGAATAGATAAAGAGGAAGCGAGAGAGCAGCGTGGAGTGTACCAGGGTGCGGAGGCTCTGGCCGGCTGAACAGGTCCCTCCAGGCGTTGTCCAGGAACGCAGAGCCGTAGCGATGGTCCAGTGTGGCCAAGTGTTTGGCTACAGGGTGACAGCCTGGAGGGGGAATAAAGGCTCCAACAGTGAGTCACATATCAAGAAGCCAACCAACTTGGTTCTGAAACTCTGAGCCAATCAGCCCACCGCACTGCGTTGAGGTGCACATGGCAACTAGTGCAGCAACTAGTGCAGCAACTCAGCGACAGGAGGAGTTATACGGAAAGGGAGAGTGGGTGTTTTGTGAATAGTTTTGTTCATGCTTCAGCCCGAAGAGGCCTATAAATAGACGTTACATAAGCATCATGGTTGATGTGTAGCGTGACTTATAGCAGTCAACATGGGAGGGGGGGGAGGGGCTTATTCTCTAGACCCGTTCGCTGCATTCAACTGGCCTTAGGCCCGGAAACGCACTTCGGTCACTCACCCAAGGGGACCACCAGGAAGCGGATGAGGCTGAGCCAATCGGACGTCTTGTTCGCAAGCTGAGTGACGAAGAAGTGCAAGATGGCGCCCAGGTAGCTCTGTCCCCCCGCCACCACCACCTTGACGGGCCGCGGCATGGATGAGTTACAGTTACAGCTGCCGCGGTGGACGAGCAAAATAAGAAGAACGTCCCACAATGAGATCAACGCACAATGAAACACAAATATGGTGTTGTTCGTTGAATAGTTACTTGAAACTGTTTACTAAAACGGGGACAATTCTATGTAAAAGCAAATTAATAATTTCAGAATGGAAAATGTGTCATGCAACAAGTAGGAAGTATTGATTTAAATTGTATTGAACCAGGAAGTGTTGATTCTTTGACTACTCACAACTTCTGGATGCGTGTGAGCAGGGTGGTCAGGACTGCCTGGATCTCCACCCCGCAGCACGTGCACACTAGAGGAAGATTCTGGGCCTGCAGAACCTCACACACAAACTACACACACACGCACACACACGCACACACACACACACACACACACACATAGACTCAGATTTATAAAACACACAGCTGCAGGTTGAGTGAGAGAATGATGTCGGGGTAGATTATGTGGAAGGTCTGAGTGGAGAATATCTATCCCAGCCAATCACTGGTGTTGATTACCTGTCCCAGCCAATCACTGGTGTTGACTACCTGTCTCTGCCAATCACTGGTATTGATTACCTGTCCCTGTCAATCACAGGTATTGATTACCTGTCCCTGTCAATCACAGGTATTGATTACCTGTCCCAGCCAATCACTGGTGTTGATTACCTGTCCCTGTCAATCACTGGTGTTGATGACCTGTCCCTGTCAATCACTGGTGTTGACTACCTGTCTCTGCCAATCACTGGTGTTGACTACCTGTCCCAGCCAATCACTGGTATTGATTACCTGTCTCTGCCAATCACTGGTATTGATTACCTGTCTCTGCCAATCACTGGTGTTGACTACCTGTCCCAGCCAATCACTGGTATTGATTACCTGTCTCTGCCAATCACAGGTATTGATTACCTGTCCCAGCCAATCACTGGTATTGATTACCTGTCCCAGCCAATCACTGGTGTTTATTACCTGTCCCAGCCAATCACTGGTGTTGACTACCTGTCCCAGCCAATCACTGGTGTTTATTACCTGTCCCAGCCAATCACTGGTGTTTATTACCTGTCTCTGCCAATCACTGGTGTTGATTACCTGTCCCTGTCAATCACAGGTATTGATTACCTGTCCCAGCCAATCACTGGTGTTGATTACCTGTCTCTGCCAATCACTGGTATTGATTACCTGTCCCTGTCAATCACAGGTATTGATGACCTGTCCCAGCCAATCACAGGTATTGATGACCTGTCCCAGCCAATCACAGGTATTGATTACCTGTCCCTGTCAATCACTGGTGTTGATGACCTGTCCCAGCCAATCACTGGTGTTGATGACCTGTCCCAGCCAATCACTGGTGTTGATTACCTGTCTCTGCCAATCACAGGTATTGATTACCTGTCCCAGCCAATCACTGGTATTGATTACCTGTCTCTGCCAATCACAGGTATTGATTACCTGTCCCAGCCAATCACTGGTGTTGATGACCTGTCCCAGCCAATCACTGGTGTTGATTACCTGTCCCAGCCAATCACTGGTATTGATTACCTGTCCCAGCCAATCACTGGTGTTTATTACCTGTCCCAGCCAATCACTGGTATTGATTACCTGTCTCTGCCAATCACAGGTATTGATTACCTGTCCCAGCCAATCACTGGTATTGATTACCTGTCCCAGCCAATCACTGGTGTTGATTACCTGTCTCTGCCAATCACTGGTGTTGATTACCTGTCCCAGCCAATCACTGGTATTGATTACCTGTCCCTGTCAATCACAGGTATTGATTACCTGTCCCAGCCAATCACTGGTGTTGATTACCTGTCTCTGCCAATCACTGGTATTGATTACCTGTCCCAGCCAATCACTGGTGTTTATTATCTGTCCCAGCCAATCACTGGTGTTGACTACCTGTCTCTGCCAATCACTGGTATTGATTACCTGTCCCTGTCAATCACAGGTATTGATAACCTGTCCCAGCCAATCACTGGTATTGATTACCTGTCCGAGCCAATCACAGGTATTGATTACCTGTCCCTGCCAATCACTGGTGTTGACCAGGACAAGGCTGTCCGGAAGGGTCGTGTCTGAGGAGAAGATCTGATTCAGCTGGTCATACACAGCCTTCCTGGGCACCTAGCACACACACACACCCACACCAAAATTAGAGTAAATACAGGCACCCAGTTTTCACTAAAGGACCACCTGTATGGTGAGTGGGATAAAACTATGTTTAAGAGGCCTGTAGGGTGAGTGGGAGTATGACCTAAGTTTAAGTGGTCAGAGGTCACCTGTGGAGTGTGGCTGAGCTCCGGTGACCTCTCGCTGTCTGAGCTGTTGGTGCGCTCGCTCAGGGGTTTGGACATCGCCCGTCTTTCCTTCAAAGGGGTGCAGCGCCTGTGTCTGGGTGAGTGACCGCCATCCAACCTGGACACACACACACACAGTTTTCACAAAGAAACAATGATTATAAAAGACGGTATGTGTCTCTCTGACAGATTGCGTGTGATTGAGAAGTAGATATAATGTAACTTATAATTGGATTAAAGATCAAGGTTAGGGTTAGGTTAATTGATTTTTTTGTCTTTGGGGGTTACTGTAAAAGTCAGGACAAAATATATTATGGGAATGGTATTGTGCTGTAAGTCATGGACGTGTGTGTGTGTGTGTGTGTGTGTGTGTGCATGACTGACCTGGGGGAAGGTATTGTGCTATAAGGCATGGACGTGTGTGTGTGTGTGTGTGTGCATGACTGACCTGGGGGAAGGTATTGTGCTGTAAGTCATGGACGTGTGTGTGTGTGTGTGTGCATGACTGACCTGGGGGAAGGTATTGTGCTATAAGGCATGGACGTGTGTGTGTGTGTGTGTGTGTGTGTATGTGCATGACTGACCTGGGGGAAGGTATTGTGCTATAAGGCATGGACGTGTGTGTGTGTGTGTGTGCATGACTGACCTGGGGAAGGTATTGTGCTATAAGGCATGGACGTGTGTGTGTGTGTGTGTGTGCATGACTGACCTGGGGGAAGGTATTGTACTATAAGGCATGGACGTGTGTGTGTGTGTGTGTGTGCATGACTGACCTGGGGAAGGTATTGTGCTATAAGGCATGGACGTTTGTGTGTGTGTGTGTGTGTGTGCATGACTGACCTGGGGGAAGGTATTGTTCTATAAGGCATGGACGTGTGTGTGTGTGTGTGTGTGCATCACTGACCTGGGGGAAGGTATTGTGCTATAAGGCATGGACGTGTGTGTGTGTGTGTGTGTGTGTGTGTGTGTGCATGACTGACCTGGGGGAAGGTATTGTGCTATAAGGCATGGACGTGCGTGTGTGTGTGTGCATGACTGACCTGGGGGAAGGTATTGTGCAATAAGGCATGGACGTGTGTGTGTGTGTGTGTGTGCATGACTGACCTGGGGAAGGTATTGTGCTATAAGGCATGGACGTGTGTGTGTGTGTGTGTGTGTGTGCATGACTGACCTGGGGAAGGTATTGTGCTATAAGGCATGGACGTGTGTGTGTGTGTGTGTGTGTGCATGACTGACCTGGGGGAAGGTATTGTGCTATAAGGCATGGACGTGTGTGTGTGTGTGTGTGTGCATGACTGACCTGGGGGAAGGTATTGTGCTATAAGGCATGGACGTGTGTGTGTGTGTGTGTGTGTGCATGACTGACCTGGGGGAAGGTATTGTGCTATAAGGCATGGACGTGTGGCTCTCACTCTTGCTGCTCCTCAGTTCCCGTATGGGTGTTCTGGGAGGCTGATCCGGAACGGAGACGGTGATACAGGGGGTCGTGTCCAGAAACACCTCGGGGTCAGTAAGCTCCTAAAGCACACGGTCACATCTCTTAACAACGCGAACGCCTCGTCTAGCAGACACACACATGCCACCTATAACATGTTGGATATGGAGCTAGAAGAGTCCCAAAAAAGATAAATGCACAGACTAGATTTACAAATGCACACACCGGATTCATACATGCGTACAAAATTCACAAATACACACCAAATATAAAAAGCACATAAGATTCACAAATGCATACAAATTTTTAAATGCACATAGCGAAATATATCTTGATTTACAAACTGCTTGCGTGCAGTGAATTTGACTGCATTTGTGTGTGGATTCTTTTTGAGACTCCCCTGATGTGGATCCACACAAAAATGCATTTTTTTTTTACAGAGAATGATCTGCAACCAATCAGATATCTTCCCTGTTTTAGCCAATCACATGAACGCACACCACGTGGGAGATTGTTCACTTGAACGGGGATGGTGTCCACTCTTACATTTTGTAATTCTTAAATGCACTTTCAGCATGCATTTCTGCAATACCAACAGTATTCATGTCACACTGGTTTACAATGTAATGACATTTTAAAATAAATATGTAATAAAAGTTGAGAAACGTTGGCTGAAACGATGTAAAAAATAACATTGGAGTGAAATATAAAAGTCCACGAGGGCGCACTGTGCTAGGCAATGTAAAAGCAAACTAGCTAGCTTTCTTCGGAGTCATGAATATTAAAGAGTGAGTACCTTATTAACATGAAAAAGGTGGAGCTATATTAAATCATACAAACGTTTATCTGGCACCTGTAACGTTACTTTAACATAACAGGCGCACACGCTTATTTAACAGGCGCAGGCGCTTGCTTAAAACAGGTGCGGTGGTTGAACAATCACGTTTTGAACGCATGAATTGTGACCCATTTGGCGTTCCATACGTATCACATACAGCGCGGTGTGAACGCGTTCAAGTGAACAATCTCCCACGTGGTGTGCGTTCTTGTGATTGGCTAAAACAGGGAAGATATCTGATTGGTTGCAGATCATTCTCTGTTAAAAAATGCATTTGTGTGTGGATCCACATCAGGGGAGTCTCAAAAAGAATCCACACACAAATGCAGTCAAATTCACTGCACGCAAGCAGTTTGTAAATCAAGATATATTTCGCTATGTGCATTTAAACAATTTGTATGCATTTGTGAATCTTATGTGCTTTTTCAATTTGGTGTGTGTATTTGTGAATTTTGTACGCATGTATGAATCCGGTGTGTGCATTTGTGAATGTAGTCTGTGCATGTATGAATCCGATGTGCGCATTCGTAAATCTAGTCTGTGCATTTATCTTTTTTGAGACTCTTCTAGCTCCATAGTTGGGGGGGGGGCTCTCACCAGCGTGTCCATCTCGGAGTCGTCCAGGTGGCGGGAGTGAATTAGTTTAATCTTGCTCAACGGGGTCCGCTCTCCCTGCTGTGGGTGGGACAGTGAGAACAGGGATCAGAGGGGGTGCAGGGGCACCTTAATGAATCTTAACGAGGTACTGTGCTCTACTCACTGGGCTTAGGGTGTCTCTGGACAGGCTACACCTGCTGTTCAAGCTCCCGAACTCGGCACGGGAGCTGGACTGGTTGACTCCCTCGAAGAAGGGCCTGGGCGGTCAGAGAGAAGAGTCGTTAGCAGTTAGGCAGGGGGACTCCGCGACGACGTATGTATCGGGTCACCTAGAGTTAAGTCTGAATTTCCGTAACCTGAGTTTAGGTTTAGGCGTGCTGAGGATGCTGTCAGTCTCGTCCACGTCGGGCCCACTGTCACTGGGGTTATACATCTCCAGGCTGTCGTAAAGCTCGTCCAGGTCCACCTCAACGTCGCGGATGTTATCTTGTGACAAATCCACCTCGTCGGACACTTTGAACCGCTTCAGCAAGGCCACAAACTTCTGCTTGATGTTGGGCTGCCGGGTTTAAGGAACGCGCGGGGTTAAAAAGCGGGACCGTTAGAGCGATGACGTGTGCGGTCACAACAGCCCATGCGGACGTCATCTATCTGGACGGAGACGCGTCATTCATTCATCTGCGTGAAGACACAGTGCGAGAAGGCTTACGTGGCCTCTGGTGATGGACGCCGCCGAGGTGAGTTTGCGTCTGTGCTTCTTCTTTAACATGTCGTCCTCTTCATCGAACAGATACTGAGAGGACGGAGAGTGCAAATATCAAATATAGCAAATATCAATTTTGGAAGACCCTGTCTTTAAGGGGCCGTTTTATAGGAGAAATATTCAGGCCAGTCGAGGAGTGAGAAATAAAGATCAATGGCCCTAATTCATTAAGTTCTGGACTAAGCTTGATCGGTGCTTCGAACAGAGAATGCTTTGTTCCCATCCTTACTCCGGTGGATGTGTTAAAGCACTCCGGTATTCACCCTCGTCTCCTATTTCATACCTGGTTATGTGCGGGGTCATCACTCCCATCCTGCTCCGATGAATAGCTCTCCTCGTCTTCCTCCGAGTAGTTGTCGACGTCAGGGGAGCGATCTGCGAGAGACAGGAAGCCAGAGAGGAGATACAGTGCGCGCGTGTGTGCGTGAGGGAACGTTGAGACAAGGAGAATTCAGAGTGACAAACACAATATTCAAATTGGGCCGAATGAGATGGCTCTGATGAACACAAATTATGCCACGGATTGAACGTGGGTGGAGCTGCTCAATATGCCCCCTTCCCTCCTAATAAAAAGATAACCGATTCCTGTTTCATTTTTTAGCTCGTTCGCTTATTCGCGACACCTCGCCGTCGCCCTCACCAGACATCTTGGACTTGGACACGTCGTGGTCGATGGGCTGGCTGGAGAGAGAGTAGACTCTCATCTCTGCCACTGGCACGGCCGTGTCCTTCACGGTGGTGTGGAGCCCCAGCACACTGGCCCCTTCGCTGGGGTGCTGCATCACCTGGGAAGAGTACGACAAATGGAGAAACCACGGTAACAAGAGAGGAGGAGACAGGGACGATAGAACAGCGTCTGTGCCACGGTCTCCATATGGCTCTGGCGAGTTTTACATACAAAAGCCTGAGTCATCATAATTGCGTGCGTATTTGAGTCATGCAGCATTACGTAACAATTTTGCCGTGACTTAAATGTGCAATCAGGGCTAAAGGCGCGACAGGTTTTTCACCCCGTCGAAGCGGCTAATCACTGGGGTGAAGTGTTTGCCTCTCACCTCTGCCATGTTGATAAGGCCCAGAGCCAGAGTCTTATAGCCCAGGATGGTACGGTTCTTGTACCGCTTCCTCCTCTGCAGCATGATCTGCAGTCTGTTGGCATCTCGTTTCAAAAAATGTGGATACTGGATTTAATTTAGAGGAGAGAAAAAAAGACGGCAATGTTGAGCAGAATCCGAACTCTAATCACGCACACAAAAAAGACGCCCTCCGGAAAACGTTGAAGAGAACCGGCCTCAGACTCGTAACTGTCGCGGCAAACTCCCGCTGAGGAGAACTCACTTGCAAGGAGAACGTCAGCTGAAGGTCGGTCTCTGTGATTCCAGCCGATGACAACAGGATTTCGTTGGACCGTAAAATGCGCTTTGATCCCTAAGAGGGTGGTCCACAAATTCATACATGTTCTGCGTACATTTGCCACGGATTAAAGATCAGAAGATTGTGACTGGCCACTAGTGTATTCAGTCAGAAAAACGACAGGAAAGCACTGTTTAATCATCCCATTATACAGAGCAGATTGAAAGTATGTGAACCCCATGTGAGGGGTAAATAAAAGATTTGTATTAGTGTTCACCATGAATTTTTAATCTGTAGGAGTTTATTTGAATATTTCCGAGAATACAATTATCACCATTCCTGCAGGGACCACACACACTTTCAAACAGCCATGTATGCTTTGGAGAAGGACAAGGAGTGTATACGAATGTCACCTGGAGTTTGACTGCAATGACAACAGAGGTTAGGTCTTTGTCCAGTTCCTGAAGCATCACAAGTTTCTTCAAAGTAACCGTGAAGAGCCTGGGTTTGAAGAGAGACAAGATAATACTGCTCAGTTTCTAGTGGATTCAATGAATGAGTCCTTCACATTGTAGCACTTGGTATTTTCTGAGTAACGTGTGCGAGGTGTAGAGACCACTAGGTTTGTAATGCAAATTGGAAACAGGAATCGTTCAGGTTTGTGGCCAAGAAAAGCACTTTAGGAATATCTGGCTTTGGATGCAAATCACAGATGGTGACGGGTCGATGTATTCCTCCGGTTCTAAGTGCTCCCGTCAGAACAGAGCCGAGACAGATTTGCTGGGAGGGATCTTTTTCATACAGATATGAGACAGAACAGGGCACAGGAAAAATGAATGTTTATCGTTCTCTCGAGGAAGAAACCACTAAGCTGTAAAGAAGAACTGAGCCCTTGTTGATTCCCTTCAAATATTTCTGTTGAAACACAAAACAAAGGAACGATACAAGATTATTATAATACTTATATAGCATGTACTGCTGCTTGATTTGCGTATATGTGGAAAAAAAACACTTAAATATAAACAGAAAAAAATGGAACATACATTTACATTTAAAAAAGCAAAGTACAACCATTGCATGAAGACGGGTAGAATCCATCCTCCCACTCCGCTATGGAATTGAAAGTGTCTTTATAACTGTTATTTATCCAGGACATCGTGACTAAGAACATATTATTATTTGCAGCAACAACCTCTGTCCAGTAACTGGCTGCTCATTCCATTCTGTCCTGACGGCCTCTGTGGGTGTGAGTTGACAGACTCTAAGTTAATACATTTAGCAATTAGGAGGAGAAAAGGTCTCCCACGTATCGACCTACGGAATGAATCCCAAGATATTTACTTTGCACAAATGTATTAAAATGGTTGGAGTGAACAAAGGGGATGATTTATTTCTATTGGTAGCAGGAATGTTAAAAAAAAATCGGAAAAACCTTGTTGTAGTTCATGTTTTCTATATTATTAATGGGGAAGTCTCTCTGTTGCTAAAGAAATGTAAGGTGCAATTTTGGCCAGTTTGGCCCTTTAAATACTCACATAATACCAGTTTCCACAAGTAACGTTAGATTAAACGTCCACATTGTAATTTTGTGAAACATCGCCAAGTTTCGAGGAGAACTAATGTACAATATGGTTCGAATACTATGGTTCTGTAAAATGTAAGAGTAGGATTCTAGCAAAAAGAAGTCAGGTTGTTGGTGGTTTTTGCATTCACTTATGCTCAATTTCGTGAAGTGTTAGAATACTTCTTGTGTGGACAACATTGTGGCTATGGCCTCCACTTTAAAGACAGCCGTCTTGAATTCCTCTGTGAATGCAGCAGCAGCTTCTTAATTGCAGCAGAAAGATAGACCACTGTAATAGGGAACTGGATGTGTCCATAATTGTGGTCTCTGGTGACAAGACTGAAAAAGTTGCAGCCAAGGCTTTCATGATACTAATACAGTCATGTGAAAAACTATGCACACCCAATGAAAAGTTGTTGTTTTTTTAAATTCAACACAAGTTACATTCATGCAAAGGTAACCAGATTTGAAAAATACACCGAAAGATTATACTTGGCAATTTTACAAATAAATATAGTTTCAAATTACCCCTAGCTTCACTGGCTGGTGTTGCCTTTTTTGATGAAATGTCGCCATTTCTTGTAACTGCCGACATCTTACATCGCCTGGGAGGAATTGTTGCCCCCTCTCCTATACAGGGCTGCTATAATTGTGTCATGCTTTCTTGCATGCACAGCTCCCCACAGCATTTTGATAAGATTGAGATCTTGGCAGTTGACTCATTTTTCTTTGAAAACGACTGCTTCGAGTGCCGTGCAAATCTGTTAATGTTACTCTGGTGTTACACTTCTGCGAGAATCCTCGCTCAAAACATTTATTTATATAACAGTTATTATTCAATACTTTCAGTGAGAGGAGTGACATAAGTGTTTTTAAGATGGTTTTGTTGAAGATTATGAGAGTCGTACTGCAACCAACCAACCAACATCGTAATTTCTGAAGCAAATGTCCTCGAGCGTTTCATTTTGAACAACCTTTAATTAAATTTGAGTCCTTGGTACAATTGCTGGCTTCAGACAGATCAGGTTCTTATACAGGGTGACTTGTATAAAAATAAACTAGACTTGGCCTCATCTGCTGGTCCTCACGAAAACATCACATCCAATACATGTCTTGGCCTCTACTCACTAATAGAAAACAATGAGGAGAGAGAGAGAGAGAGAGAGAGAGAGAGAAAGAGAGAGAGAGAACAGAGAGAGAGAGAGAGAACAGAGAACAGAGAACAGAGAACAGCTGATCTCTCTGGTAGCTCTATTAGGATATTTCTGGGTATTCATTTATATATTTTGAATAGAATCCAAACGCCAAACCAGCAAGACACTAAAAGCTGAGTTGCAAGATCAAAAGTGAAATCTCCCAGGCTAATTGTATTCGTAAAATTGGATTACTTGTAGTGGAGAATTCTCCTAAAAATGTGTACTTTTCTCCCGAATTGGAAATATGCAGGTAAACTAATGCGTGGGCCAGCCTGAAAATAATCTGCTCTTCTTTAAATCCACCCACATTCTCTCTTTCTTTGCTCTGCCATAGGGAGCACCGCCGCAGGCAGCCTTTACCTTTCAGAGGGGACCTTCCAGAATCCCCACAGCAACCCCTCCCCTCCTCTCTATGCTACGTCTAAACACCCGCGGAGGATGACACGACAAGAGCCGAATCAGAAGAATTCGAACAATATCCAAAAATGGAACATTGTCGTTATCTGTAAGAAATAATAATGGAGGGGTACACCCTGATAGCAATGTTTCATAGGTGTCTGTATATAGGCTTATATTAGGCGACTTATTCCAACAACATTGTGTTTGTCACGAGCCTGCTGTAGACTAACAGTGAAATGCTCACTTATTGTCCATAAACAGAAGATAAAAAAGTAGTAACTTGGAATATATAGTGAGATATAAAGAAGATGGAACACATCCTAAACGATATGATTCACAGTACCCGGCCAGGGGGTACCAGTACACTGTGTCTAAATGTAGATCTGCGTACATAATTTATATGTAGGTTGGAGTAACGGCGCATAGGAAATAAACAGTAGCGGTGTGTGTGTGTGTATGTGTGTGTGTTGGGGGGTTAGAGTCTGATAAGTATGCTTTACTTGACAATTTGAGGCCTATTGCGTTCTGCTCTGGGATATTTTCATTTGGACACTTTACTCTTGAGCGTTATCCTACAAAAGTAGCTTGGTAGTCCCTCTGCTAGCTAGCTGCAGTTAGCTTCACATTACGTACTATGGCGTGGACAATAAGCTTATGCAGTGATGTTACTGTGCGTACATGTCTCGTGGTTTAACTCGCAGTATACCATGACAAAATATGTGACATGATTAATATTTGAATATTACAAACCATTTAAATCATTAAATAATCAATCCTCCTCAAATGTATGGTAATATGGTGCAAAATGTACAAGAGGAAGTCAACTGATGTCATTGATTCTCAACAAGGTTATTAGCTCAATTATTTCATACAGGGTACCCGGGGTAGGCTCGAAATTAGCCTGCGTCATTGCGGCAACTCTTCACAGGCTAGGAAGAGTCAAAGATTGAGTTGTTTCTACAGATGATCCTTTCATCAAGCCGTTCTGCCTATCTTTACTGCTTGCTCAAATAAGAAGTACTCGCCAGTACCTATACGCGTGGAGGAGAATGTATTCCGCAGCCAACATCCACAATTTAGTATGCAGATGCTCAATCCATCACAGGGCTGCCCCCCCCAACACCAAACCACCCTATGCAAAATCATGTTGATAAAACTGTGAAACACAAAAATAGCTACCACTGCAATGTCAGAATGTGTGTATATGGACATTAATGAACTGGGTGAAAGATGTTTTTTGTACGGAGCGGTCTGATAATAATTACACAAATATATGTTTTTTGGAGATACATTGCGAACTCATGATCAACAATGTACGACGCTCTTTCCATGACTCTCTACAGTTGTTAATTGTAAATATTATATTGTTCTTCAGCAAACGACCTCAATTTTCTCAGTTGAAGACAAATTCATTTTTACTCTATATTAAACAATGGAAACCAAGTAAGTTCTGTAAATTCATTTGCATTTTAATCCATAATTCTATCTATATTTTCAAATGGCAACCCAATCACTGACATGTTCACAATCGGGTGTACTTTGTTGTAGTCTGTAGAACACCCTTTTAATTTAAGACACTTCCTGAATATTCACTATAACTGCAGCAATCTGCAACAACTAAAGGCTCTCTGTATCTCCACTATGACTCATCACTGGCTTGATCACTGGCAATGTATTAACAATATTGCAGTCATCTGACATAAAAATCGAAGCAAAACGACCTGCCACATTCAACTTAAACAATGTCAAGTGATATAGAAGTATACATTATTTTTTAAATGTAATGATACTTTTTATGTTTTCTATATCAATCATTGCAAGTCGTTATGGGTTCTGCAACAGCAGGGGCGATTTGTGATCAGATCTTTAGAGTGATTTTATGATCAGAGCCCCTATAGTGTGAATATTCCTCAAGAATAAGAATAATATTTAATGCCCTTTGAACCTGTAATTGTTTGTCCTTTGTGACTGTAGACCAACGGACAACTTCGCCAATTCTAACTTGGAGCACTAAGAAAATATTTCAGAAAATATTATTAATTCAATACAATACAAATGCTGAGATTACATGTCGGTGTGCTTGAGCACCTAAATAACCTAAAATCTCCACTGTGCAACTGCAACAGCCTCTAAAAACTTAATGTCGGTTGTCAGAATCAAAAGTTAACATAACATAGGCATTTAAATCGTTAACCCGTTGTGTTTCGGCTGGCATGTGCACACATAGACTGGCATACCTGGGCACACAGAGACTGGCATACCTGGGCACACAGAGATTGCCATAACTGGGCAGACATAGACTGGCATACCTGGGCACACAGCTTGGAGACGATCGATCCATTTCCCAGGTCGCATACAGGTTCATCTGAACCGGACGGTTCGGGGCGATCGTTACGGTTCTGGACGACAGGAAATTTGGAGATGGTGTGACGGCTGTCCGAGGGAGACCCCCTCTCTCCCCTCTCTCCATACTGAAGGTGTTTTGGATATAAGATAAATGTGCCTTATTGTGTCATTCAGCTTCCCGACTTCGGCATACAAATAAGTTCAGCACTTCGCGCACCTTTCAACTGTGCTTTCATCATCATCACAGAAATCCGCGCCTCTATTGCGAACTATTCCAGCTTATCTGTTCTGAAACGATGTCAGCACGCAAGTTCGATGCTCTTAATAGCAGGAAGCGGAAACTTGCCCTAAATGGAGCACAACAGAACAGCTACGCCTCTTGTTAAAGACGCACTGCTGACTACAATCCCTGTCCGTAATAATAATGTTGGAGTAGGGCCGCAGGTGCATGTCGTGTGTGAGTGAGTGCGTGCGTGTTTTTCCGTGCGCACGCTCCCTTGCTTGCTTACGCTCATATAGACACAAACACACGCCCAGCTATTATTGTTTACCCCAGCTTCCCGGAGCTGCCACCCACACAGTATAAAGAGGAGGCATGCCGCCGCAGAGCCATCCTCATAAACATGGTATATAGAACTCATAAAATACTGAAACAGAACACAGATTCTTGGTTACAATTTGAAATACACAACACACTTTAAACCGGAATAAGTTCACAGAATTACAAACAATCAGTAGCCTTAATATTTTTAAGTTTCTAACATTTTGCAAAGAGGCTGGTTAAACACATATTTTCATTGCATACGACTGCATATTATTGATAAAACGTTCACCAATTTGTTTTAGCTGATACAACTCCAAAACTAAGGTTCAGATTTGGTTTGTGTTAGCTTCCAAGAATTGTGCAATACTCTAAGACACACCTACAATACAATTTCTCAGTATACATTGCCCTTCAAAGTGAACTCTATAGTTACCACCCGTCCCTGTATATGGTACAGCGGACCACTCCAGTATTTGGTACACCTTAACTCTCCTACTTCCAAAATCTGTATACCAATGGCAACTGGTCCTTAGGGGCAGGTGTTGCGCAGCCGCCCCCTCTGCTGTCAACTTAAGGAACTGAAAACAAAAAAAATAAAATCTAGAAAATTATTATCGGCTATAATTAATCATTTTATTATCTATGAAAGCATAAAATATATCTAGAATAGCCTATATCTTCCATAATTGCTCAATTTCAGACTTTGTTTGCTCAGAGTGTTTTTAGCGTAGATCACCCGTATTTCTGTCTGTCTGGTGCCAATATTATTCGGCAAGATGAACGAGATTGCCTTTATTTCGCTAATGCCAGTTCACTTGACAAAATGAAAGAAGTCGATTTCATACTCGAGCATATAGGTAACCTTTAATTTGTAGGAGAAAGTGGAAGTAAAGCACCCTGGTGCCCACCAGCCGCGGGATATTGTCATCACACAAACAGCCGGTGATTCACAGCTGATCTTAGATGTTTGCGGGCGATCACAGAGAAGGCTTTCAGAAGGGGCGACACCTACATGAGTGTGACATACCGTACAAGTAGACAAATGGCATCGTGGAGGAGAATTGGACTTTAGGTACCTCTTTCGGGCCTGGCTCAAACATGGCCAGAGCGGATGGGGGTGGCATATTGGTAAGCAACAGCTACACCTGAATCCTGAGCCCAGAAATGGCGCCCAATTCTTCTCAACAAATGTTTTCAGACCCACCTTCCCACAGTAATAACTTCGACCAACATTGCATCATTCCCAATAGGTCCATAAACGACCACCTGCAGCTGGTGGATATTACAAATAATATCCAATCCATTGAATTTACCACAGGTGTCTCCGCTCCCTCCGAATCAATTCTACTGCCATCTGCAGGTAAGCTTTGGCGTTCATCTTCAGCGGTCTTCTAGGTCCACCGTTCCTCCCATCACATCATTGTCTTGTCTCGTCATCATACACACCTGGTGTCCATCCCCTCATTAATAAGAGTATAAATCTTCCCTGTGTTTGGTAAAGTATTAGTGTGGAATTGTTTCATGTAGCGTGTCGTACCTCATGAGCGTTTGTCACAATTCCTAGTACACCAGGGACATCGAGTGGGCTAGTTGGGTGCTGGAGCAGGTTTGGTTTATTCTGTCGCAGCTGTTTAGCATTTGGTTTAATTAAAGTGTCACGGCTGTATGGGATTTGGTGATTATGTGTGTGTTTAAGTCACTGGATCTAGGTGCACAGTGTTGATTATTATTTCCAATAGATTTCTAAGAGATTTAAGATAGATGTGAGATTGCTGTTGTTTGGATGCTTGTTATAAGCTGTTATAGGGCATTTTCATTTCATGTTTATGTTTTGGTGTGCTTCAGTGGATCCCTGTCCTACGCCGGCTAGTTCCAGCTACCCCAGATCCCCATTTACGCCCAGTGCCAGCTCCTAGGCGTCGGGTAAAGGCATGTGTGGGTTCAGTGCCACCAACAGTCCTGGGGCCACCACTGAGCCCACCTAGAGCCTCATTACAGCTAAACAGCGACCCCTTTCAGCCACCAACCTTCAGGACACAGAGGTGGCAGCGAGGTGGTGGAGGGCATGGCTAGAGCTGCCAGAGCCAGTGTCAGCAGGCAGCTCTCCAGAGGAGCCACCAGGGCGGATGGAGCAGAGGAAGAATGGCAAGTCTATTTATATAGCACAGTTCATACATAGAAGCAATTTAATGTGCATTACAAAAGAACAAATTTGAATGAATAAAATACATTGCAATTTATATTCATAGCAACCTGTTTTCATCATGTACATTTAAAACATTACATCACAGTTGTAACTGTGTACATTTTATTCAAGGGGTCTTCAGAACCTTTTCAGGTCTTTTAAACCTGGCTGAGAAGTCTTTAAAACATCCAGGTCTTAAGACATTTATTCAAAAGGTCTTCCGGTATCCCAGTATGCAGCATCTCCTAGCTCCATCGAAATGGGAGCTGTAGTGGAGGGAGGTGGAACAGGCAGACAACTTACTGTACGACCTCTGGAAGCCAGCAAGTTGTCCTGTCCGATGGCCATGTGGTGGCTCGCTTGATCCACCAAGAACCAGCCGCCAGGGTCCTGAACTCCAAGGCAAAGCCCTGGGAAGACCACTTCTCCTGCCTTGTGTGGTAGAGTCACTCACCCACCTATCTTCCCTTGCGTGGGTGATCAAATACGGCCCAAAAGATGCAAACTCCCTGTGGTCGGCAGGAGACCAGGGTGGACCTACCCCGATCCAATGGGGCAGGGCTGAGGGCAGCGCCGCCGCTCCCACCACGCGCATCACGCGCTGTGCGTGGGGCACCAAGTGCTGGGGGGGGGGGGCACCAAAAATAGTCAAAATAATTATATTGCCGATATTATTTCCGTATGGAAAAAATTTTAGGCACTTTTTAGGGATGTTTATAAAAAAACGGGCGGAACGAGAGTATTTAATTGCGCTAGAACGTGACGATGGCGCGCCCCCCCCCCAAACACTGACTCAACTTCCCAAGCTCAGTGGTCCGTTGCGCGGCGCCTGACGAAGTATGATAGTAGGCTGTTCATTTTTTTGGAAATGGCCCCGAAAAGACAACAGGGGTCAGGATACGAGCAAAGAAAGAAGAAAGAATTGCAAAAACAATGTTTTTTTCTCGGGTTGGTTGGGGGGGGCATCATAAAGGAATCATGCTTAGGGCACCAAAATGGCTAGCAGCGGCACTGCCTGAGGGTATAGAAATACAACTCCAGCTGAAGGACTAACCCCTGACATCGGGCAGCGGCCCTCTTGCACTTCCTCTGTAGTGCCAGGTGGATAGCTTGGGGCATCAAAGGGAGAGTGGCTCAGTCCATGCGCTCAGCTGGGTTCGCTGGATCGGCTCCCTTATATCTTCAGGCGTTGGACAGCCTGGAGAACCCGATACATGGCCTTGACCAGGCTGGCTAGCATGCTGAAGTGTTCCATGACCGTTCCATGACCGTTTTCCACCACTCCTGGCTTGTTTTCTGCTCCTGCTGGCTCCATAATGAGGCGTGTTATTCGGTCAGAACTGTGCTAGAAATGAAGCCAGGTGCATGAGGGTTTATTTCCCCAAATAAACTTTGAAAAAACAACAAATAGCGTGATGGAACGGCTTCGGAATCACTGTGCCGGTTTTCTTACAGCAGATAGCAATCTAACATGAAACAATATCACCCAAAGACACTTTGCAAACAGAGGGAAAAGAGCTCCACAGAGGGGAATCCATGTCCTAAAAGGATAACACACAGACAAAGCAACCACACAATGGGGAATGTAACAAGGCTGGTGACTATAAACGCAGAAGTCTGCCAGATGAAATAGAGAGGCAGCTTTGGGGTGAGACTGGTGACACTAATGACAGACATTCCACATTCAACAACACCACTTAAGTGTGCTAATCGAAAAACATATTCGTAATTGTATGCACACACCACCATTACCAAAATGTACACTGATCATAATCTTAACTCATTATTGTCAATCAAGCCGTATTTAATTTAAGAATCAGAATAATCTTTATTTCCTAAGTACATTTACTTGTACACTATTACATGGAGTAAACACACATCACGACTTGTAGAGCAATGGCCATGCCATTGCCATTGGAATATGCAAGGTCTAATAAAATATGACAACGTTTGTTTTTTTAGACCTTGCTTCTCCCTTCGTACACATTTTAATCTACTAGAGTGTGTTGTTCAGTGCACAAAGGGCCTTTGTGCGGTCCTTCTGGCCAATTATGTGTAAAACAAATTTTGCTGACCTGGAAAAAACTGTTTATTAACAATGTGTAACTGCAGGATCCCAGAACCAGCTCTGCATGAATGCTGCAGGTCTCAGATCCAGAACCAGCTATGCCTGAATAACAGTGGGTCCCAGCTCCAGAACCAGCTCTGCATGAATGCTGCAGGTCTCAGATCCAGAACCAGCTATGCCTGAATAACAGTGGGTCCCAGCTCCAGAACCAGCTCTGCATGAATGCTGCAGGTCTCAGATCCAGAACCAGCTATGCCTGAATAACAGTGGGTCCCAACTCCAGAACCAGCTCTGCATGAATGCTGCAGGTCTCAGATCCAGAACCAGCTATGCCTGAATGACAGTGGGTCCCAGCTCCAGCATTCCATGTTAATTCTTCCCGTTTCCTTTTACTTAAAGGAACACTTGCACTATTTTGGATTGGTGCAGCCATCTGAGTCAGTGTTTTCCTGTCTAAACACAATGCCACTGGAGAATTACGTACCTTAGTAATGTACCTTATTATTTCGCAGTAAAAATGGGTTGTCACCCTAAGTAACAATTTGTGTTGTATGTAATTACATATATGTACACTGTAATAAGGACACCTTAAAATTAATTGTTTCCAAAAATCCTTTCAGAAATTGGGAGATTTGGTTTTTGCGTTTCTACATCTCTCATTCAAAAAGGTAATTGATCTTTCTCATTTGACTTGGGGTTAAACAATGACTTTGCTGGGGATGTATGGGAAATCAGCTCTCAAATGCCCATCAATATGTGTTTGTGGTGAACCATGCTTGTCATAAACAAACAAAATATTTTGCTAATTAAATTGGATTTTCTGGCAGATCCAGTAGAAGCTAATAGATACATGTATTGGTCGGAGACTCATAAAAAAATATTTAAGAACAATGGCTAAAATATTTTTAGATTGTGCTCAATTCACCACTAGTTGGTTATATATATATTATATAGATTGTATATTTTCACGTGACAACACTGAAGAAATTTGTCTCATGTCATGTGACTCGTAAGTGTTACAAGGTCTCAGGTGTGAATGGGGAGCAGGTGTGTTAAATTTGGTGCTTTCGCTCTCACACCTGAAGGGGTGGGGGTCACCCTGTCAGTGCTCAGACCATACGCCGCACACTGCATCAAATTGTTCTCCATGGCTGTTATCCCAGAAGGAAGCCTCTTCTTAAGATGATGCAGAAGAAAGCCCGCAAACAGTTTGCTAATGACAAGCAGACTAAGGACATGGATTACTGGAACCATGTTCTGTGCTCTGATGAGACCAAGATAAACGTATTTGGTTCAGATGGTGTCAAGCGTTTGTGGCGGCAACCAGGTGAGGAGTACAAAGACAAGTGTGTCATATGCCTACAGTCAAGCATGGTGGTGGGAGTGTCATGGTCTGGGGCTGCATGAGTGCTGCTGCCACTGGGGAGCTACAGTTCATTGAGGGAACCATGAATGCCACCATGTACTGAGACATACTGAAGCAAAGCATGATCCCCTCCCTATAGAGACTGGGCCACAGGACAGTATTCAACATGATAACGACCCCAAACACCTCAGAAGCTGAGGGTAAAGGTGATGGACTGGCCAAGCATGTCTCCAGACCTAAACCCAATTGAGCATCTGTGTGGCATCCTCGAACGGAAGGTGGAGGAGCGCAAGGTCTCTAACATCCACCAGCTTTGTGCTGTCGTCATGGAGGAGTGGAAGAGGAATCAGGTGGCAACCTGTGACGCTCTGGTGAACTCTATGCCCAATAGGGTTAAGGCAGTGCTGGAAAAATTATAGTGATCACACAAAATATTGCCACTTTGAGCCTAATTTGGACATTTTCACTTTGTTGCCAGCGGTTCAGACATTAATGGCTATGTGTTGAGTTATTTTCTGGGGAAAGCAAATGTACACTGTTATACAAGCTGTTCACTCACTACTTTACATTTTAGCAAAGGGTCATTTCTTCAGTGTTGTCACATGAAAATATATAATCAAATATTTACTAAATTTTGTGAGATACTGTGTATATATATATATTTAGATTAGCTTAATTGATTGGTTTAGAGATTATTCTGAAGCTATGAGGTGCATGTTTTCATGAAGGATCTGTCTGTAATTTGTCTCCCAACCCTTGTGGTTGAAAAATATCCCACAGCATTATGCAAAAATAGGGAGCTTTTTGACAAACTTCAAATGAGCTACCGTGTGGCTTTTACTGACAAATGGTTTCATTCTGGACATTCTACTGTAAAAACCTGACGGGTAGAGTGCTGCAGAGATGGTTGTCCTTTTTTTCCGACACCAAAGTATGTTCATCTCTAGGGGAGACAACACTCCTTCCTGAGTGGTATGGAGGCTGTGGGGTACTTTTGTTTGCACAGTAGAACAAGGTACCTTTAGATGGTTGGAAATTGGTCCTATGAATGAGACTATTGGAGGACTACAATAATTTTGTATATATTTGGATTACTTTTGATTTTCTTTCATTTCCTATGATGCCAAGCAAAGAGGCACTGAGTTTGAAGGTAGGCCTTAAAATAAATCCCCAGGTAAACCTCTAATTGGCTAAATTATGTAAACTGGTATCAGAAGCTTCTAAAACCATGACATCTTTTTCAAAACATTTCTAAGCTTTTTAACAGCTCTGACAACTTAGTGTATGTTAACCTCTGACCCCTGTAATTGTGAAATACTGAAATGGTAAATTATAAGTGATATGTTTTGTCCGTAAATAATTGTTGTGCCATGCACAAAGTATATGTCATAACTGACTTTCAAAACAATAATGTGAAGTCTGTGGAGTGGTTGAAAAATGAATGTATGTTAACTTCCGACATCAACTGCCTGGACAGGTGTGTGCTTCTCAAAAATGTTGTCCAATCAATTTAATTTACCACAGGTGGACGCCAACTAAGTTGTACATACATCTCAAAGATAATCAACAGAAAGTGGATGCATCTCAGCTCAATTTCAAGTGGGTCTGAAAACTTACAGAACCGTTGAAAAGTTTGGGGTGTTGAAAAAAACAATAATTTTACTGACCATTGAAATAGCATCAAATTGATCAGAAATACAGTGTATTGCAAATGTGTTATCTAATAATCATTTAACTTTTTTAAAATCATAAACGTATTATGCAAACACATTGTGCCATTATAACACAGGAGATATTGTTGCAAATAATGGGCCTATGTATGCCTATGTAGACATTCAATTATAAATCAGGCGTTTCCAACTACAATATTCATTTACAACATTGATAATGACTAATTATGATCAATTTACTGTTATGTTAATGAACAAAGTGTGCTTTTCTTCACATAAACAAGGACCATTCTACATGACCCGAAACTATTGCACGGTTGTGTATACAACAAAACATTTTTTTTGGCCAGTTTGATTCAACCTGAGTTTGAGAATGTATGTCAGATTCAGTTTTGAAGTCACACGGATTATAGTTTCCTATAATAATCTATCTGTTTCCACTAGATGGAGGCAGTGTTACAATAGAACAACTCTAGCAAACGCTTGAATGTATGTGTATAGGAAAGTATATGTCGGAACGTCTTTTAGCATAATATTACTCCAAGAAGCCATACCCTACATGAACTAGTTAATTTCCTCATGGCACATGCGTCTTCTGTACCTTAAATAATAATCTATTGTTCCTTTTGTATAATAACGTTTTATAATTCTATAAAAGTGAACACTCACATTAGAATACATTTGGTAACAATATGACAAACAATGTGTTAAAAATGTTTGTTAAAATGCCCCTCCGATCAAACTTTCATCAGAATTCGTGGGCCAGATCCATGCTGGGTCGACAAATCCAATGCGCTGTTTATGCGCAGGCCTATAGAGGGTGTTTTCATGGGACAGTTTGCCTGACTGTGTGAAAACCGATCGAGCGGCAGACAGGAACCAGCTTTCAGTACAATGGACCAGTGAGGTTTTTAACGGTGGCAGTCACAAGATTCCGACGACTAAACGTTTTCAAGGTATTGTTTTACAGTTGTTATTATATGTTAAATCGGTTAAGAACAGCTGGCAGAAATTAATTGTCGCGTTTATAATTAATAATCCGCCATTCAATCAATACAGAATCCTTTTTTAGGAATACATTTAACCCTATTTAGAAAATAACAATAATCACATGTCTCTTTTGTGTTGCTGTATATGTGTCTGTGAGAAAAGTAATTACAGTAATAAAATAAGTACCAGGCTGCAATATTTAATGAATAATAAAATATTGTGTTTTAATTGTTGACAACAATTGTTTTGTATCATTTAGGTCCCTAGAGTTGTGTGGAGTTGGGCAGTAGGTTATGGCGCAGGTAATAGAGCGTGTTTTTGCTTCTGGGGTGGCTTCTCGTCTGAGGAGCCAGTGGGACCGTGACGAAGGCTTCGGTCAGAATGACAAGGCTCTGAAGATCTTGGGCCAGGATTTCAAGGTTCTCCAGGCACACTGTCTGCAGAACAGTTGCCTGTTTGAAGACAATACATTCCCCGCTCAGGTCTCGTCAATGGGATTCAAGGAGCTTGGACCAAACTCTGCGAAGACCCAGGGTGTCCATTGGATGCGTCCCACGGTGAGGGGGAAACCATATGGAGGTCATGATGACATATATTTATATGGACGAGATGCTAGTATTCACGTTGAATCTTCTCTCACCTCTATTTATATAACCTCTATTTGTGTTTTGCAGGAGTTCTGCACTGACCCTCATTTTATTGTAGACGGAGCCACACGTACGGACGTCTGCCAGGGGGCCCTGGGTGAGTTCACTGGGCGTTGGCACTCATTAGCGGTTAAGAACATTAGGTCTGAAGTATCTGAAGGTTGCTGGTTCAGTCCCCGAGCTGACAGTGAGAAAAACCATGTCGCTGCGAGACAAAACCGTTAACCCATGCTCCCATGTCCTTAGCTGTAAATATCTGTTCTTATCCTACCTTCCCGGGAAGATAACGTTAACGAAAATGCAGTGCTGAAGAGTGATGGTGACCTTATAATTGGCAACAAATGGGTTGTTGGGAGAATCCATGATGGCCAACACTGTGTCATGTGGTGGTCGGTGTCATATTTTGTATATTTGGTGTTGCCAGGTGACTGTTGGCTGCTGGCAGCAATTGCTTCCCTCACGCTGAATGAGACTCTACTACATCGAGTGGTTCCCCATGGCCAGAGCTTCCACACCCAGTATGCTGGGATCTTCCACTTCCAGGTACTTACACGCCATACAACCCATACCAGTCTAATCCTCGGGTTTTCCGCCATATTTAAAGATATCCTCTTTTCAAGCACGCACGCACGCTTTGTTGTACAGGAACGTGGTGAATGTCTAGGGTTATTTGGTTAAAGAGCAGTAGGTCAGATTTGAACCCACACTGAAGCAGTAGAGCGTACGGGAGAAAGCGGCTTCGACCACTGGACCACCCGACGCCACCATGCTTAACACGTTAGCTCATCGACAGTTCAGTATTCCCTTTCAGTAGGCTACAATGAAAGTACACATCGCACACTGCATAAACATAGTTTAACTTAACACTGCCTCCTGTAACTGATCTGTCCAACTCCCCCAGATTCCCCATAAACTGCCACAGTATTAGAATGCCACTCCCCCTCAACCCCTACATCCTCGTCAGTCCTACTCCGACAGCCTGCATGCATGCGAGGCGGCTATATTTACTGCCTGTATTTATAGGTGGACGTTTGCACTGTGTCACTTCGGGTCGGGCCCCACTAGCACCACCCTGCTAGATTCCAGGAGTGGGGGGCAAGCCCAAGACCACGAGCCAGCCTTACTTCTTAAGTATGCCACCCAGAGAGAGTACACCAAGCGTGGGCAAAATATAGATCTGGGGCACTTACTTTAGTACATACAGATTGGTTTGGTGAATACAGGAATGACACACACATTAATATTGTCTTTAATGTTTTTCATTGAGGAAGCATTGGAGTTTGGGTCACTTTTTCAATCGACTGGAGTTGAAATAGAACTGACCCCAACGCTGTTGAGGATTAGGAGACAGGGCAGTCACAAGAGAAAGAGACTTTTTATCTCTTTAGGGTTGAACACATGATCTGGGCAGCCGGCTGAACTGCCGTCTCCGCTCTGCATGGCTACTTGATTCGGTGCACTGCAGCAGTGCAGAAAGATCTGCAGCAGAGCCACTCCCATCAATGGACGCAGCTCAATAAACACGCCCCCTCCTTGAATCACAAATGCACCCGGGCTTGTAAGACGTGTACTAACCCACAATTTTTTTGCTAGCACCTTTGCACGTCTCCCTATTATTATTTTATTGTAGTTCTGGCAGTTTGGGGAGTGGGTGGACGTGGTGATCGACGACAGGCTGCCAGTGAAGGATGGCAAGCTGCTGTTCCTCCACTCGGCAGAGGGGGCGGAGTTCTGGAGCGCCCTCCTGGAGAAGGCCTACGCCAAGTAAGCACGATGGTTTGTGAGAGGGAGCAAAAGTACAGCACATGTTAGCGTCGTTTATTACTTACAGGACCCCGACAAAGTACCCCGACAAGAAAACACCTACTTTTGAGCTCCTGCTTGATACGGCTAGAAACAAGGACAAATCATCATCATTAAATTATTATTTAATTCCAAAAGAAGCGTGCCACAATTATTGGCACCACTGCATTTAGTATTTTTTAACCTTTTGACAAGAGAACAGGGGGTCATCTCTTATAATGTTTGATAACATTCTAAGGGATTTATAGCCCCTCCTCCATAATGAGTGTTCTGATCTTTCAGAGCAACGGTTGAACCAAAGATGTCACCTCCTACAATGCTGCAACTGTGATCCTTGGGGATTTTATGGTTTTATAGATTTTATAGTTATTTTTAGATTTTTACACTTCAACCATCTTTCTCACTGTGTATGACAGCAAAATACAAGGAGTCCTCTTCTAGGCAAGTTTGTCACAGGTTCAGTGGGTTTCCATTTCTTAATTATTGTAATGAAAATGTTGCAGCTATCACCTCATATTTATGCACCAGTGAAACTGTACATTTTGGATGACCACTTAAAAGTGACCACTTAAGACTCAGTTGAACTTTCAGGCGTGAAATCTTAATTGCAACATTAATCAATTGAATTTCCATTATTGCGTTTTATAGACGTACCAATCATTGTGGCACGCATGTTGAATAAAAAATATATTTGAACATTTTTCATTCAAAAGGGAGTTTGAGGTGTATGATTTTAGTGTGAAATCAAGCTAAAACAAGATTTGCACTGTATATTTATTGCGTAGACACAATTAGACACTATGGAAATTCTCCTAACAAAAACAGAGACATGGCTACTACGGGAACTCACTGTACGTGTGTCACAGGCTTAACGGCTGTTACGAGGCCCTCTCAGGGGGCAGTACATCGGAGGGATTTGAGGACTTCACAGGAGGCGTGACGGAGATGTTTGAGCTAAAGAAGGCCCCCAAAGACCTCTTCAGCATCATCAGCAGAGCAGTGGAGAGAGGATCCCTGCTTGGCTGCTCCATAGATGTTAGCAACTCACACACACTCCTATACAACACACAGTAAGCATTATTCATGACCAATAAATCCTGTAGGAAAATAATCGCATCGATCCCTCCAGATCTCTGGGTTTTTCGAGATGGAGGCCATGACTTTCAAGAAGCTTGTGAAAGGCCACGCCTACTCTGTGACAGGGGTAGAGGAGGTGAGTGAACGGGAGTAATTCCTATTGGGTGTGGAGAAAGCGCCAATCATTTCCCTAACACCCCGCGCCTCACGCTCATTGGCTAGGTGAAGTATAAAGGAAATCCCACCAAGCTGCTGCGGATAAGGAACCCGTGGGGAGAAGTGGAGTGGACCGGCGCCTGGAGTGACAAGTGAGGGAAACGTTGAGTCTTTCACGTAATGTTCAGTCGCGGGTCGGCTTGTCGGGATGTTGATATATGTTGAGGGATGTGTAAATTCTTCGGTTTCAGTTCAAGGGAGTGGTCAGGCATCGATCCGTCAGTCAGAGCTGGATTGTACAACCGCAGCGAGGACGGGGAGTTCTGGTTAGGAGTTTTGAAATATTTTTAAATTTTATGGGTATTGCCAATACTCCTCTAATATTGCCTCTAACATAAACCCTCATACACAGGATGTCTTTTAATGACTTCCTGCGCGAGTTCAGCCGTTTGGAGATCTGTAATCTGACAGCGGACGCCCTGCAGGCGAGCCAGGTGAAGAAGTGGAGCTCAGCTCTGTACCCTGGAGAGTGGAGGAGAGGCAGCACCGCAGGAGGCTGCAGAAACTTCCCCGGTACGCCGTGTTATTGGGTTTATACAAATGCAGAGGTTTAACACAACAACACCAATGACAGTGGCCCTCAGACTCTGCTCAAATTGTACATCCGTACCCCGTTCTGCCTTATCGAGCCTTTCGTTGGTCCAGCAGTCAAAGTTCTCTGTTCAACATTCCAGGACACCATTTTAGGAAAACGTCTAAAGCCCTACATTTCAAAACAACTATATTCGTCCCTCACTCCCGCCTCCCCCACCATTGCTGATGGCTAGTTTCTTAAATAAGATGTACAGTAAGTATTTCATACTGGGTTCTGTAGTTCTCCCACATCCATCCGTAGATAAATGCACTTACAGTAAGCTGCTCTGGATAAAATAATCTTCTAAATAACTAAAATGTTAATGTGTAAATAGAAAAACATATATATTATCATTTTCTATGGTCCTGCCTTCTACAGCAACATTCTGGCTGAACCCTCAGTTTAAAGTAGCCCTACAACACCCTGACACAGAGGGCCAATCAGGTTGCAGCTTCCTGGTGGCACTCATGCAGAAGGATCGTCGGCGGCAACGGCGTGAGGGGAAGGACATGGAGACCATTGGATTTGCCATCTATGAGGCAAGATATTCACTGGAATTATTATTTGGTAACAGCAACATGAAAAAATAATCGGTAGAAATCATGAGAACAATCTTTTTACATTCCAGGTTCCAGAAGAGGTATGGCACATTCCGGAAATCTCTGTGGCCGTATATGCATGAGAACGTGACACAAACATTGGGTTACTTAGAACATCTAAAAGCAAATATAAGTTATCTCGTTCCTGTTCCATCGGTCACTCTTTCCTCTCCTATTTCCTGCCCAGTATACTGGTCGGGCGGGGGTGCACCTGAAGAGAGATTTCTTTCTGAGCCACAGCTCCAGTGCCCGGTCAGAGCTCTTCATCAACCTGCGTGAGGTCAGCTCCCGCTTCTGCCTGCCCCAGGGGGAGTACATCATCGTACCCTCCACCTTCGAGCCCCAAAAGGACGGAGACTTTGTGCTCAGGGTGTTCTCTGAAAGGCCAGCTGACTCCCAGTGAGTGAGTGGATTTGAGGCGAAGGCAAATCCAAGCCAATAAGACAGACTAAAGACTTTCTCCATTTCTAACAGGGAACTGGATGATGAAATAACTGCTGATATGCCTGAAGAGGTAAAACATTATTAGAAGAGAATACACCCCAAACAAGAATATAGCAGGTGACAAAGTGTAATAGCCAAACCATCCATTGTGTGTTTTTGCTGCAGGTGGAGCTCGATGAGAGCCAGATTGACGCAAGCTTCAAGAATCTCTTCAGACAGCTAGCTGGAGCGGTGAGACTTCGGTTTCTTCAAAGGCGGGGCACGGTATCTATAGATCTTTTTTAATACTGTTTATTTTAACAGGAGATGGAGATCAGCACTTCCAAGCTTCAGACAATCCTAAACAGAATCATCAGCAAGCGTGAGTCCGTGTTACCAGCAATTGTTTTGGGTCAAAGGCAAAAGGCACGCGAGGTAAAATTTGTACGGGTGTTCCCTGTCCCTTTGTGAGTCACAGATAAAGACCTGAAGACAGACGGCTTCGGGAAGGAGGCATGCCGTTGCATGATAACCCTCACGGATGTATCCTCAGTCTTCACACCACCTGGCATACGTCAAGCTGCGTATTAGCAAACCTAAATATGGCAATAGCTTTTAATCGACGTTGATACACAGGTAGCAGTAAGCATTTTTAAGTGGCCTGGAATTGGCGACGCTACTCTGTTAGCGATTTGATAGAAGATGTATCGTCTTCATGTCTCTTGTGTCGGGTTGCGTGAGTCTTTATTTAGAAGATGCTCCGAGAGAAGGTTCTTCATGGTATTATTGTCTGTGCGTAAATGTGGCAGGTTTGTGTCTATCAACCTTTCGTGTTCATTCTTTGCCACTTCTGCCCTTGACGTTGTCGTGACAGACCACCGGCACAGGGAAATTGGGCTTGACTGAGTTCCATGTGCTGTGGGAGAAAATCAAACGCTACCTGGTGAGTCAAACAGTCCCAGCACTTTTCAATCGACCTCAGAAGGATCCAACCTCTTCTAGACGTCCACAGTGTTTGCTGTTGTAAACCTCAATCTCCTCTACCCCAACCCCTTTACCCATCAGACTGTGTTTAGGAAGTTTGACCTGGACAAATCTGGCACCATGAGCTCCTATGAAATGCGCATGGCACTGGAATCCGCTGGTATTGTTTAATATATACTTTAATCCAGTCAATTCAGCTAGTTGCACAACAACAGGCTGCCTACATCAGTCTGGCTCTTAAGACTATTGGAATCTTGGTGAGATAGGACAGCTTTTTGATGGTCACCCACCTTACGTTTCCACACAGGTTTCAAGCTGAATAACCACCTGTTCCAACTCATTATCCTGCGCTACGCCAAGGAAGACCTAAACGTGGACTTTGACAACTTCGTCAACTGCCTCATCCGCCTCGAGACCATGTTCAGTAAGTAGACTACGTCGCAAACACAGCAATGGTACTTGTAATAACGCCTTTACAAGTTCAGAGCAAAGTGATTGGCTAGAAGCAAACGGAGAACCTCCCTGTTTACCATCCTAGAGACATTTAAAGAAATGGACACGGATGCTGACGGGGCGGTCTCCTTCAGCTTCATCCAGGTACTTCACCACCGTCAGAAACACGACGCATTTTTATCTCGCATTTCTACGTCGAACACATTCGTTGAGCTCAGAGGCGTTAGAGATGCCACTGTACCGACCACTGTTGAAACTGTTACGCGTGATGGCGTGAAGTCTCTCACACACACACACACTTTCTTTTCTAGTGGGTCACCCTCACCATGTTTGCCTAGACAGCTGGATGTACATCCCCACATCCCAACGGCCTTGGTGTACCGTTCAATAGCCTCGTTTCAACACGTACCGTGGAAGTTCGGCCGCAACAGAGCCATTTCAAATGTGCTCATAATTCCTGCGTCCGCTGTGACTTCGTTCTATGTAAACGCATGTCCGATCGAATGGAAATGAGCTACTTCAACGGCGCTACAGCACTGCACTTATGCAACGCACGCTTAAACAAAGCCCTTCACTCAAACAGAAGAATCGGCGTTCGTTGTACGCTGCCTTTGCGTGACATTTTGATTGACTTTTTTACAACACTGATAAGTGGTGCTCGGTGTTCATTTTGTTTTCTTAACAAGATGTAATCATGTGACACCATGACGCCTTGCAAGTTGGAATAAAAACAGCAAAAATGAAGACGTTTAGGGTTTTATTTAATTTGTGATGGTTTTGAAAAGGCTAAATTCTCTGTCTACCTTAGCGCTTCTCATTCTGAGGAATGTATGGACTTTGGTTACTTTAAAAAAAAATAAAGTGCAAATTAATTAAGAATTTGAACATGTTGTTATTACTCTCTGTCATAATATGAATGTCAAACATGTTAACAAAAGAGCAGCACGGGAATCACGTTTTCCCTTCAACCATTCAACCAACTTTAAACAAGCCATAAATAGCTATGATTTACATATATAAAACAACTTTAGACTTGTTTTCAAAACTACCCTATTTGTACTGACAAGTACAATTTCCACCTAGCATTTCGGATTGAGAATCCTGCCATTTTAATCCTAAACGCTCTGGACTCCCCCCTAGGGTAAAATAGCCCTACCTCTTTCTCTACTGTAGTGATGCTACACAGGGCTTTTAAACCTGTGGCCTACACAAGCAGATCCTGTCCAGTCCCGTTGATCCAGCCCTGTCACCAGGGGGCGCTAGAAGCACAGGGTGAGTGCACATGGAGGCCAGCCCAGGCCCCGTCGGTGCCACTCCGTCTCTCAGTTGAGCGCCAGTCCCTCGCTGACGGGCATGTTGATGTGAGCAGTCAACAGCGGTGCACTTTTGCCCTCTCGTAGAACAAACACCTGAAATTACACAACGAGTGCAAACAATATGTGAACCTTTTAAATGGGCCTCAGTTCTGGGAAACGCCGGGTAATCTCAAATGAACCATTTCAAGAGAGCGTGACAGAAGATTGAAATAGTTACTTTAATCATGTCCGAGATTCCTTTATCACTTAGGCACTCCACGAACGTGTCAATAGGGTAGTTGACCCCGGGAACCAATAGGGGGATCTGTGGAGAGAAGTAAGTTAGTTAACAACACTAAAGAAAGAAATACAGCATACACAAATGGTTGTGACGGGCTACAGTCTGAGTCTGCTGGGTACGGTACGGGTCTTAGGGGTTTGGTACGGGTCTGAGGGGTACGGCACGGGTCTGAGGGGTACGGCACGGGTCTGAGGGGTACGGCACGGGTCTGAGGGGTACCGCACGGGTCTGAGGGGTACGGCACGGGTCTGAGGGGTACGGCACGGGTCTGAGGGGTACGGCACGGTCTGAGGGGTACGGCACGGTCTGAGGGGTACGGCACGGGTCTGAGGGGTACGGCACGGGTCTGAGGGGTACGGCACGGGTCTGAGGGGTACGGCACGGGTCTGATGGGTACGGCACGGGTCTGAGGGGTACGGCACGGGTCTGAGGGGTACGGCACGGGTCTGAGGGGTACGGCACGGGTCTGAGGGGTACGGCACGGGTCTGAGGGGTACGGCACGGGTCTGTCACCTTAAAGAAGGCTGTTCTCATGCTGTACAGGCTCTCATCGTAGAGAAAGCTGATGGCCAAGTTCATGACGGGGCAACACGCGGCTGTGTTCTGGATGTTCAGGGTTAGCTTGAAGGACGGGCCCAGGCCCTGCACCTAAACACAGACAGGACGACAGCGATGTCATTCACCTGGTGGAAAAAAATGTGTTGCTTTTGGAGATAGATGTACATTGAGAGTTATAACTGTGCTAAAACATTGAATAGAGTCATCGTGTTGGACAGCAGACTGACCACAGCGTTCATTCTGAGCGGCTCAGACAGGCTGGAGGACATGGGAGGGAGGCTGGACTCCAGGGCTTTAACGTAAGACCTCGCTGCCGCCAGCCGGAGACGACTCAGGTCCATCTGGAAGGCCCTGTGCATCGCTGGGAGACGCATGACACCAAATCAACCGTGAAAACGGGACCCAGAAGGCCCTCCGAAACAGCGAAAACAACAAACGGACAGACCACTGTTTAGTGTGAAGTGGTTGTGGCCAGATCAGCTCTGGGTGGAGACACATACCCACAGAGTTCTCCCTCTCTCTCATGGTCTGGTCCACGTACAGCTTGGTCTTCTTAGGGACATTGAGACGTATGCTTTGTGCCAGAGGGGGACCAGGGGCCGAGTCTCTGTCGTCGAATACAGCCGTCCTCTTTAGGATCTTCACGATCAGGCCCCCCCCTACAGAACAGGAACACGCACTGAAATCAGCGCCACGTTGGCATTTTTATCAATTCACCATCGGCCCGTTGCAACGAGCGTCCGAGACCCGAGGACCCTCTTTCAAACAAAGTCTCCAAATCCCACGTTTGCAACTCGATGCTAAATAAACCAGTTAGCGTGTACCTTTGGTGGTCATTATCAGGGTCCCGTCTTCTCGTCCATATCTCCCAAAGCAAATGCTGGTCACCACATCCTGGAACACATGAACTGACAAGTACTAATACAGACAATACAATATGGTATTTAAAGTCCTAAACACTTTGGATTGAACCGTACGAAACGAACGCAAAAGGACCAACGAGGTGAATCGAGTTGTGAAGCGTCAGGGTCGAGTAACCTCTGGCGCGTGTTATAATACCGGTGTCTTGATGGTGCTTATGAGGTTTTTATCCCGATACAGGTGGACTTCAGAGTTAGCCAGGCCCACTAGCACTGCTTGGAAGCCCCGGGTGGGAAGGTCCATAACGCTCATGGCGGTGACTGGGGCAGGAAGACAGACCGTCCACAGCTTCTTGCCCTGGAACACACACAGTCAGGCTTATTTCCAAGTATCACCTCCAAGTGTGGCAGCTTCTAAATGAGCGTACTGAGGTGAGGTGTCGCCTACCTTCTGCGTGAAGCCCTGCAGAGTCTCCTGGGAGCAGCCCACCACCACATTCTTCCCAATCCTCACCAAACCCACGGGGTGAGAAGACAGCTCGATGCAGTACTTGGGCTTGGGGGACTCCCTGTAAAGAGACCGCACAACCTGATGACATCCATCCACACCGTCTGAGAACATAAATGGTTCACTTTAAAGCAACGACAGCCTCTGCATCTGGAGGCGAAGGGTGTTGGTTGGTGGCCGTACCTGCGGAGGACGTATATGTTTCCGTTACGACAGGCCACTGTGATCCGGAACTCCACGTCAAACTGACCCGTCACGTCCATTTGGGTCGGAGCGCTGGGAAGGGACATCTGAGGCAACGAGAACAGGGAGGGAAAAAAAATAAAAATACTGCTACCGCTAAAAGCCTACTCCTAGAATTGCATTAGAATCCCACCAAATATAATTTGCTTGTCCGCCCTCTAACATTAACACATACAGAGAGAGTGCGGAAAGCCAATCATACCAAGTCACAAAACACACACACACACACACACACACACACACACACACTGCACCTGAATCCGGGACAAATTTTTGTGGCACAATTTCCATTTAACCAGCGTCTGATCGTTCACTTGACAATGACCGGGTAAACTGACCTTGGAGAGGACCGTGAACGCCTCTGGGTCCAGGATGTAGATGTCTTTACTCTCTGTGCCGATAACCAGACAGCTGACTGCATCCTCGTCAGCCATGTTCTTCTTCAGGGTGCCGATGCACGTAATGACCGTCTAAGAACAGATGCGAACAGTTAACTGTGGGGGATTGTCACAGCGAAACCACCGCTGTCAGGAAAACTACCTGTCTTCGTATCGGCTGCT
This sequence comes from Dallia pectoralis, assembly GCA_029465975.1. Taxonomy (NCBI): domain Eukaryota; kingdom Metazoa; phylum Chordata; class Actinopteri; order Esociformes; family Umbridae; genus Dallia; species Dallia pectoralis. The sequence goes on along the minus strand of CM055747.1, from coordinate 8,331,932 downwards.
CCTTATAAAGGTTCACGAAAGTTTCCATCTCTTGAGGGTCCAACACGAGAAACCTTGAGGAAAAAAAGGGATTTGTGAAAATATGAAATTGGATTAAGACCCAGTTACTGGATGTGCCTCAACAACAGGGTTACATGTTCAATGGCCTGATTTTATACCTTAACGATCTGACGGAGAGGGGAACATCAGCCTTGTCTCTACAGGATGGCAAAAAGGAAATGTATTTAATACAAAGACCTAATCAAAATGCAAGGTCCTAGTCCCATTTTGTGAAAGCTTTTGGGTTGTGTCACATAGCCTGGCTTTACAGTGAGCAACTCTGATCATGTTTTGTCTGATTTGTCTTAAGACAAATCACACCTTCTTAGAGAAAGATCTTACAAGGCAAAATAAAAGCCAACTAGTCAAACAAATATATACCAGAATTGAACAGCATACATTAATGAATTTGACAGGAAACACCTTTGAAGAGTGTTAGGTAATCATACCTTGCCCAGTGAAAAAATTAACTAAAACATATTAAAAGAATCATAACATACTTTGGTCTGAAACATACCTAATGTCGTCCAACATTTCCTTCAAGCTCAATAGGTCAATCATGTCCTAAAAATTAAGAAAGGAAAGTACAGTAGCCAGAAAACAAACACCAGAAGCTGACTTCATTTTGAATTCATTGCATCTTCGCTCACCTCTCTGGCCTGGTTCCAAACATCTTGTTCCAGAGCATTGACCTCTAATGGGGGAAGGGTAAACTTGAAGTAGGGTCGCAGGTTTTTATAGACGTAGATGTAAGGTCCGGATGCCACCGCGATTGCAGGTGTGCGCGGCTCGTGCTGGTCCATGAGGAAAGACACCAAGCCAGTAGGCAGGTCGAGCAGCATGTTCTCACTCATCAGGCCCGTTCCACGGTAAACCTTCAGCTTCATGTTGCTTGAACCGGTCCCCAGGTCCCCAACCACTAACTGAAACAACCGGAAGGAGAAATTTAAATCTAGCACACGCACATTATAAGCACACTAAGAAAAACACAGAATGAACGCACACCCGATTTCTTGTGTCCATAGGTGTTTCATGTTTTACACTGTGTCCCGGGGTTCCGGCTAGTAAAACTTCCAGGCAAGTGATGTTAGGAGAACTGCTGCTGCATGTGTAACAGGTGATACCAGTTTCTAGGAACGGTGATGCAACCCATGGTTGGTCAAAACAAATCACACCCAGAAGCCATTGCGGTTTTGTATCCACAGTGGTCATAGATCAACAAATCAAACGTGTGTGTGTGTATGTGTGTGTGTGCTGGGTCTCTGTATAAACATACTGATTAGTTTATGCTGCAATTTAAGATAAATGTAAAATAGTGGAAATGGTTGTGTTTGTCTCTCTGTGTGAGTGAGTGATTGTGGACTAGAATAAGGTAGAGTATATGGATTGGTTATATTTTTAGAATTATGTAATATTTACATATATTGTGTAACACAAGGGTTTAATGTTGAATGGGACTAGAATGCTTTTGGTACCACATCGGTCATAAAGGCCACAAAGTCACTTCTTCAATTGCACAGGGTTCAGTTTTGTTATACACTGACATGATGTGGTTAATGTACACATTAGTGATCATCAATTTCTAAAAGAGCAAATAGTTAGAATTGAAGTTGTTCATAACAGGTTCAATAACATGGAATTCATTATTAATGGTTTTCGATATGAAGTAGATCCATATTTAAGATGGCTGAGATAGTAAGGTACAGAAGTGCACCCTATATAAACTACGTACTGTCACAGCAAAAACACGTATGAACTGCTTTTTCCTATTGCAAAAAAGATAAGTAGAAAAAACAGCAAGTGTATTGACATCAATCTTACTTTATTCTCTCCATCCCCATGCAGGTCTGCCAAAGCTAAATGAGAAATACACAAGCCACAGTTAAATTCATTAGCTAAGGACATTACGTAGCTCATTTAGCTCAACATGTATAGACAGATTATGTATGTATGTATGTATTTATTTAGCATCAACATTAAAGCATTTTTTGTAAGGAGAAATCTTACCAATACAAGATGAAAAGGTATAAAGATTGGCCACTGGATCGTAGTGTGCGTCTAACCATTTTCCGTTATTCTCTGTACTGTAAAAAAAAAAAAGATCACCTTTATTTATATATGGAAAACAAGTTGACACCTATAAACAAGGCAAATATTCAAACATTAACAAAGCCTAACTTACTATACAGTATCCTGTCGTTACACCAAACAATGTTAATCTTAAGTTCTGCCAACTACATCTCAAGACATTTTAAATATATTTTTTGGCATATCCATGCTTTATTAAGTGACACTGAAAATGGAAAAGACAGAGAGGAGCGTGGTGCAAATGACTCGAACCCCCGCGGCAGCAGTATGTGTGCACCTATAGGTGGCAGCCAAAACTGCTGGACCACCCCAAGCCATACATTCATGCAAGTTTTCTAACTAACCTGGCTGTTTTTTTAAACAGCATCTAGCAGCGACTTTAGCTCCTATTAAAAATGTATTTGAAACTTTTAGCATTCTTTGATAAGTGAATCAAACGCTAAAATGCGCGCATTTCTCTAATAAATGACACAATTGCCACTGATTTTCTTTGTCACACACTCAATCACAACACACCTTCCTCACTGCAGAAGTGCAAAGCCAGCAGCAATTTCTGCAAATTGCAAATCATTGTTGGCTGACTGCAGCAGGCGTAAAAATGAAGATCTAGTACAGAAATCAATTAACATGTCTCAATCTACAGCCAAAACTACAGAAAAGAATGTAATTCTGAACCTGAATTAAAAGGTGGACTGGTCCATTAATTGGGGAAGATTTGTCATACTATGCATTCTGCAAATCAGATAAGCGTGCAAAAATGCATGACATCAAAAAACATTGTGTTACAGCAACGCTTATAATAAATCAAAACGTTACCATCCTACATCACAACATTACCAATGTTAATTACGTGGATAACTGCAAAAGCACCAAGGTCACTATGGCAATTGCTATTGTGCAGAGTATTGTTTGCTGCTAAGATTTAGGTATGGCTTGCAAAGCTGCCATTTCAGATTAAATGGCGACAACAAAATTCCAAATGCATTGTACCAAATGCACATAAATCATTTTTCACGGGAGTACTGACTCCTTAATTGCTAAAGGTGTAACATCCGATTTTGGGGAAACCGCTGTGCCCACATTTGTCGGGCTAGTTGAATAGGAGGGGGCCAATGCAGATCAATAGCAAAGGCGGTAGTTACTTTTAGAAAAAAGTGAACCCGAGACCGCGAGTCAATTTGAGTAACTTTATTGTATATTCAATGTAATTACCGAGATTTATGGTTTTACGTAATGACGTCATGTCACAATGTCATCACATATGGAGCTAGAAGTCTCAAAAAAGATAAATGCACAGACTAGATTTACAAATGCACACACCGGAATCATACATGCACAGACTACATGTTATATATTAGGGTATACTTTATACCTTCCTAGAATTACAAAATGTAAGAGTGGACACCATCCCCGTTCAAGTGAACAATCTCCCACGTGGTGTGCGTTCTTGTGATTGGCTAAAACAAGGAAGATATCTGATTGGTTGCAGATCATTCTCTGTTAAAAAAAATGCATTTGTGTGTGGATCCACGTCAGGGGAGTCTCAAAAAGAATCCACACACAAATGCAGTCAAATTCAAGCAGTTTGTAAATCAAGATATATTTCGCTATGTGCATTTAAACAATTTGTATACATTTGTGAATCTTATGTGCTTTTTAAATTTGGTGTGTATTTGTGAATTTTGTACGCATGTATGAATCCGGTGTGTGCATTTGTGAATGTAGTCTGTGCATGTATGAATCCGGTGTGTGCATTTGTAAATCTAGTCTGTGCATTTATCTTTTTTGAGACTCTTCTAGCTCCATAATCACACTGTCATTTAGCAACAAATCAATCTGCCTCCAGCAACTGAACCTGAAAATTAGCTGGCAACACTGTATGTTGTACAGTTTTTTTGTGCAAATTGAGCTTGCTTGATGGTCACTTTAACGGTGGTTGCCTGAAAATCTAAAATGTTATTGACGTTAGCTACACACAGCAAATACCCACAGTAGCTAAGGTTAAAGTAGCTACTAAAGTGCATGTACTCGTTACTGTACATTAACTAAGACTGTCAATAACGGTATTAAAAAGCACGTGCCCAATCATGTATCTTGCAAGCTAGCTAACTCACATTAGTCAACATCATTAAAGTATACTAGCTTAAGCTTGTTCGCGTTAGCTAGATACTATTGTAGAGATGTATAAGGCTAGCTGTACTGCACAGTTTCACACAAATGAAATGATTAAGTTAACTATAGCTACCTAGCTGTAGCTACATTAGTTAAACTTACCTCATCTCCGGGACTGAAGACATACTTGGCACGATTTTGCTTGAATGATATTGCAATGATATCTTAAATTGCGATTTGTGGGTGTGCCGCTGCAGAGGTTTTTTGCCGTCTTGTTGTTTAGGCTAACGTAAATCCGTAGATCGGCTTTCCCGTTTCTATGGCAGCAAGGATAAGCGCAACGAGGAAGATGTTCCCCAGCAAACGCGACTATTAGTAATAGTTCCGCTAATCAAATGGCCATCAAATATTTGATAATTTAAACGTAATTATCATACTTATATTATCTTAATATGCAGCATGTCTTATTTGAACACAGCATTATCTAAAAATATCATATTTATGTTACGTTCCGGGAACAGGACTAAAGCTACCGAGGTAAGCTTGGTTTTATATTCGCACATTCACATTCATCAACAGACATTCAACGGACATTCAACAGACATTCGACAGTTTGGAAAATCAATTATTTAGTGATTGTCAGAAACACGTCAAACCACATCTGATTAATTCTAGAAATAGCTGGCATACTTTTACAACCTTTGTTTTTAATCAAAGTTGAATCTAGATTTCAATAAAAAACATTTGTCTGACATTTGTTATGGAATTTTATGATCATTCAAGAAGCTTAATACATATAAGTCTCATAGATGTTATTTAGGCCAAGAGGCACAAAGAAAGGGATGCTCAGAAACCTTCATCTAGTTATACTGGGGTGAACAGGGATGACATCTGTATGTCTTAAGAGGGGCCCAATGCTAGAAATAGATGTCTTGATTACATTACTTGTGATGGACTGTCAAAGCAAATGTATGGGTTTACATGTGTCTCACCATAAATGGATATGTACCAGGCCTCCCCTTTACTTGACTGGGGAGTGAACCTCGGGTTTCATGACAGCTCCATACATCACCCATATTATACTGTATAGTTTGTTGAGATTATCTGACGGCCTGATCTGTTCTCCATTGAGTATTGTTTAGGTTGGTGTGTCAATGAGTGTGCGTAACTTCATTCCTTTAAATACCCCTGCAGAAGTTCTTCTCATTAGGTCAGTCTGATCCAGCACAGGTTATTGTCCTGTTGTCTGATGAAGACTTTCCTCAAACCCTATTCTTTAAAGCTTGCTATAGGGATTGATCTGATCAATGCAAAAGCTTAAACCTGTATTTGAGAAATGGTTTCTTACTTACAATTAAACAAGTTAAAAGTGTCAACTGTAACATACTCTCGTGCGTCTTACTTTAAGTTCGAATTCAGCGATTAAAGTCTAAAATTTCCACGACACATTCGAAAGACATTCGACAGACATTCGACAGTTTGGAAAATCAATGACTTATTCAGTGATTGACAGAAACACATCGAACCACATCTGATTTATTCTATAAATAGCTGGCATACTTTTACAACCTTTGTTTTTAGTAGAAACCCAACTTTGGATTTAGTAGAAATTGTTGAATGTATGCAAGACACAGAAGACATTCAGGAAAGTGGAGATAGAAATTAATAGAGTGGAGTGATTCATGATAGGGAAGAATGTGGTATGTTAAGCTTTTCAGAGCCTTTTCATCATCAGTAAGGCTTATTTACACCCTAGAAATACACAATGAATCAATGAATCATTAGTTATGCTTTTTCTTGGACTGATTTAAAGTGAGAAAAAATTCACAGTTTATACACACACATAACACGGTGGTGTGCCTAGTCATGTCTATGACACCAACTCTCCGGATTAAAGGAGTGAAAACAGCTCTGGCGCTCCAAGTGTTAAAGATCAACAACAAAATGTTAACATAACAACAGGTCATGCCCTTGTCCTCCATAGAATTTGAAGTGTTCCTTCTACCTAGTGGCTAGGTAGTCATTCATAAAACATAGATTAAATAACTCAATATGACACAATAATTAATATAACATTAAGATTATGAATAAAACTTTATACCTAAGGGTATTATTATAAAAAATATTATTATTTATGTATGTCACCCAAAATAGCTTTTTCCCCATTAATTTTCTTGCATGACTGACTGCTATGTGTGCTTTTTAGGGTGTTTGTGAAATACATTTTCCGTAGTCTGTCATTAGCTACCTAAATACAGAGAATATTTCCATTTGTTTAAATACTGAATGTATATCAATAATGATGTGTCAACACACCCAACCTTATTGATGTATTGATGTCATGGTGAAGTGTGGAGGAACCAAATGCAAGCATAAATCTCATTGGATTGGTTTTAATTTGTAAAACAAATAACGAACGGCAACAACACATAAACTGTACTTTTGAAAATAAAGTGTGTTTAACTTAGCGTTGACTAAATATAACAACACAGCTCTTACACAAGCACTAACCAAACTAGAAGACAGGACATTAAACAATAAAGCACAAGACAAGGAAGCAGAAGGCAAACATATATACACGTAGTACTGATAGGGACCTGGCATGAATAATAATTAACAAGACAATACAATGAACCGAGTCTGGGGCTGCGTTCATGGTTGCAATGCAAAACCGGGTTACACGGCGTGAAGACATGTGGTATTCAGCTTATTGTGACAATGGATGGCCAAAATTGAATTAATAATGAGTCCTGCTTTTTTCCAGGCAAACAGTAAGTTGTACATCGACTAGAGAAAAGTAAGGATTTAAGTCCAGTTAAGTAGTTTATTATCATCAATAGCAAGAAACTTTCATGGAAGACCATTTTTCAGACATATTATGGTGTTTAGTGCTGTAAATATTAAATTACTTTATCTTAGAACTTCTGAAATCCGAAATCATACTCCATCAGTCTATAAAGTTTAGCGGTACTCTTTCTGATGTATCATCACCCAGATGCTTTTTCAGAAATGGCAAAACTTTAAAAAGGTTAATGTGGAAATCTCTGGAGTCATCATTAGATTCCTGTTTCCGACTGTCACCCTCAGGGCACAGATTTTTGGTTGCCCAGCTGATCACGCCAACCTATGATAAATGAATGAAGTGTCAGTTGATTACAAAGACCCATTTTACCAAGCGTGTATAAACCATGAAGGATGTTATTTTCTATACAAAGCCTGGGATTCATGATCATTGTTGTTTGCTTATGAATGTTGGTTAAATCTGCAAACAGATTAAACAAAGGAATACAGAAAGCTAACAGAACAGTGGCTTGAAGCAAAACTTAACACTGGTCGGAGTAATCTTAGTTTCAACTGTGAAAATAAGACTTTGAGCTGCAGGTTTGACTTATTGACACGTAGACACTGATGCAACGTGGACATTTACGTAACTACACTACTTTCAGCCATTACATATTGCATTCAATACAATGGAAGCAGCGATTCAAGAGAAGATTTTAGTCGTTTTTCCAAAATGTTCACTGTACAAGAAAATCCAGTACCTTATGGATCCATGAGGCTTTTGAGATTCACCAGCCCAATCTCAATGTCCCCCCTAATCCCTAAGACCGGAACCCTTACAGACATAATTGACTTCACCTGGTAAGTGCACACTATTGTGGGTTTGAAACTTTTTTTAATTTTAATTACTTTCTTCGTCATGCCAACATAGAGCAGACTACAAGCAAATGTGGCTATATGAACCATTAGTGAGCTTTGTGTTTATACTTCTATTTAAACTTTTTTAACCATGTTGACGTCAGGGTTGGTTGCCTCTTCGATGCTTGTTTGTTTAAAGTTCTTCTTCCTTTCAGGAGGTGGATTTGTCTGTATTTTTCTCGCACATCTGGGTTTCCCTTGGTAAACCCCAATGTTTTGCGTCACTACGCTGTGAACTGTGGGCAATTCCCTAAGTCAAAATCTGCAGAAATGCAGACTTACCGAAAGGGTGCCTAAAGGGCTAAATGTCTCAATTCCTATACAGATTTAGAAGATTTATTTGTACGCTTTGTGATTGAACGTTTAGAAAAGTTTATGGTTCTAATATGTATATCGGTACAGATGCAGTATGCCTTCTACTTTTCTAACCTGGATTGTACGGTAATCATCATAGTCCTTAAATACAGCGCCGCCGGAATCACCTGAGTGCACACACAGAAAACAAACCCAAACATTTGAGTTAAATCCAAATAATAGCATCCTTTTTTTCTTAAATCATTAAAAAATCTACTATAAAGGAAAAAAGTGACTGCATTAGATTGTGTCTCATTGACTGTAAACATACCTTTACAGGTCACATGATCTCTAGTAGGGTCGCGGCCACCAGAGCACAGGAAGTTATCGGTCACAATCGTCTTCAGATTGTCTGCTGTTATTCCTTCTAGTTTTGTAGCCAACCCAATGCAATTGTCCCTCTGTTAGAGAGAACAAATGAGAAAAAAGCATGGCGATATCTTTTTATGTGTATGCTTTTGTTTAACCTGATGTGGATTTGAAATCCTGACATAGAAAAAAAAATAAACAAGGAAACTGCAGGGATTAGAATCAGGGTACATGTTTTGAGTTTCATTTAGGAAAATAGGATCTGAAATGGGAATAATTGTGTTAACAAAAGCATAGGGATTGAGAGAAAGAGATCACATGTCGACATCCTGAAAGAACTCACGTGATCCTTAAGCTTAAGTTTGACCTCGTTTTCCTGCTCCATGTTATCTCTTAACTTATCATGTGACATGAACTTGGCTTCTTCGTATGACTTATCCAGCAAAAGCTCTTCTGTAAATAGGGAAATATATGAGACTAGACAGCATAGTACTTAGTTTAATTTGTCTACCATATCTGGTTATGCGAGCAGCATGTTGATGAATGTGTAGGTGTGTGTGAACTAAAACTGCACCATGTTGCTTGCAGGTAATTTGATCTCCAGACAATTTTAAAGCAGCGCTTGTTTCTTTGGTGCAGGGTATGCAAATTGGCCTGAGAAAGAGAGAAAGAACGCATTAAAGAAACTGCTTCACTTGTCACTCGGGAGGCTTAGGATTAGGAATTTCTACATTACCTTGTTTTAATACTGGGCGTGAGGGTTTTTTTCAGTTGAAGGAGAGCTACATCGTAATCATAGAATTCCTTTACCCCCTGATCCACTTTTGCCTTGATGTTATATTGTGGGTGTAAAATATGACGTTCGACCTTCAAGACTGTTGCAAGAAGAACAGAATGTGAGTAAGCGAAACCATCACTTATTTAAAATAAATGCGGGATCCTGACATGATACACAATATGGTCAAAGGTTTGTGGACACGCGACAACTACACCAATTCCAAAACCATGGCCATTATATGAAGTTTGCCACAATTTCTACGTATAATACATTTTAGATTTACTTAAATGTGTGATTGAAATTACACCTCCGGCGACCTACTGCTACAATTAGACAAGCTACTATTAATTTCAGTTAACTATTAATGTTCAGTTTTCCTATTATTTATGATGCGTCTCTGGCTTCGTATGGATATTTAGTTTAAAAAGAGAAGAATGTTTCAGAGATCGTTGGGATAATGGGTGAGTGATACATGCTTTAACAACTTTTTTGTGGTGCAGTCACAAATAATAAAGTAATTGTAATAATTTGCGATGACTTGTGTTTATGAAGGCACACCCGACTCCAAGCTGGCGTGAGCACACCACAGAGCTCACTTAGCTCGCCAGAGATTGGGATTTTTTAAGATGAGGTAGTTGGTGGTGTGCATGTAAGTTTACAGTTGACCGGGCAGATCTATTAGGGCAGAATTTAACTCAATATTTAGTAGGGCGTCCACATACCTGTGGCCATAGTGTATTTTGTAAATTATACTTATCATTTCAATAAAGTAGTTATGCTATTTTTAACTGCAAAGAAAAAGAAACATATACTACATTACAACTAATTGGCTGTGAATTAAGACGTTGGTTGACGAGTGGTTCCACCTTCTTTATTGCCAATCAGAACTGTGATCATGTCGGCTGTGTCTTCGAACTTGAAGCAGTGAGCAGCGGTCAAGATGTAGTCGGGAGTGACCAAAGACCCCATGCATTTCCCTAAACCGCCATCCTTATGCTGGAGGAGCAGAAGAGAAATTTTAGACGTAACGACAAGAAAGGGTACTGAGTTGAAGTATTTTTGAGACGATTGTACAGACTGATGTGCTTTTCCTAGACTGATGTGCTTGACAGCCTTCACTATTCCTAAGATCACATGTATCAGATAAAAATGACTAGTTCTGATTGACTAAATATTTAATGGTGACTTTTTTATTTTATATATAGACAGAAGTATCAGTAATTACCTTGGTTTCGATCCGTGCAAGCCAGGGGTATCTAAGACGTTGAGTGTCAGGGGTGCCTGAGTCGTAGTTTTTATGGAGACCGCATAAACCCACAACTTTTTCTTCATCTAGGAGAGAGATGAGAGATGAGAGATGAGTCAACAGACTGAAACAAAGAAAATAATAAAGTCCATGCAATTACAGAACCAACACACTCTTCCAAATTTGTTGAATAAAGTAGGACATTTACCAATTATTTCATCAAAGGTTTCCTCCAATTTTTCGCCATTCTTTACTTTAAAGTAATGAGTCTCCCCTTCCCTTTTTGTTACAAGTGGTGTAATATCTTCATCAAAAATGACACTTCCAACACCAAAAACATAGATATCTGCAACAACAAAAAACAAGAACAAGTGCCCAAAATATTAGACATGAGTTAATATTAGGAGCATTCACAACCTATAGATGATGGCTCAAATATATTCCAATAGTCTAGTTCTCCTGGTTGTGTAGCAGATCAAGTAGCTGATGACTTTGGCTACTACTCTGCTGCTGACAAGTTGAAATAAGAAGGTAGTGGTGATAAGTAGGTGATCAAGGCTCGCCAATCTGCCAACACTATAAGATCTGCATACCCTAAAGACAAATCAATAGGATTTGAGGCATTAATATCCTGACATGGGAATACTTTTGTCAGTCAACACTATTCACCGCTGGGTGCTAGCGTGGCCTGCCTGCAGTCTTGATCTGTCTTCAATTGAGAATGTGCGGCGGAGGCCGCGTACAGATGTGCAGCAGAAGAAATGCGTAGTGGATGTATGAGGGAAAATACCGCGCCCAACCGCTTAATAAGTTTTGTAAAAACAAATGGTGATGTTACACAGTGTCACGAGTGGTGAGGTTTTGTTTCCACAAGGACGATATTCGGTGGTGCACGGTCTGTTTGTTTACGTTCTGTCACAACTGTTAGCATTTTATTCATAAGTGGGCTATAAAGGGTTACTAGCGAGTATTCAGCTTTGCTTATAGCATTGTTCTTTGTCACACGTTGTTGGTAGGTGACTGTTTGTTTATGTGGGTTCATCGCTGTGTTGAGTTTTGTAGTTATCGCTTTATGTAAGCACACTTTTGTTTTCACAGTATATATTTTGTTCCACCGTTTGTTGTCGTGTTTGTTTTATTTAATAAATAACACGAAAAGGAATATCGTGCTCTACAATTGGCTTCACCCTGCACCTGGTTCGTGACACAAAGTGGTAAATTTCACAGAAATTACACATAGTTAAACAGCAAATAATGTGTTAATATTCTTTTAAAAATAAAGTACATTGTGAATAGAATTGATCTAATTTTTGCTTGTTTTTTTTTCATACTGTCCCCACTTTTTGAAATCAGGGTTGTTAATGTAAAGACATGAATTATATTGCGTTTGACCTTACCGAGATGATTCTCCCGTTTCGCGTCTTCATCTATCTCAACCATTGCCTTGATTTTGGCAACGGTGTCTTCGGGTCTACCCCCCATGTTGTAAGCACCTGTATGTAGACAGTCAAGTAATTATTACACAGCTGACCAAAGAAAATTATTTAGCTAAAAACCGCAGTATATTCAAAAACAAATATGCACGAATAGTCATATTATAATACCATCTGTGAAAAAGATGAGAACATGGTACATCTCCTTAAATAAAGTTGCATTTCGCCCCTTTTGAATAGCCATGCGCTCCAGGATGGTTTTAAATGCAAGGTTAAGATCGGTCCCGACATTTTCTCTTGCTGTAAAGAAAAGGTTGCACACACACACACCCACAAAATGTTAAGAATTCTCACAGTATATGTTATCCTTTCACTGTAGAAGTCAATGGTTAGGACATTGTAGATGTACAGTATTACATATACAGTGTATTGACCATGTGCTGTTTATATAAATCATTAATCAGATATATGTTTGTGTGTGGAGGTTTTACTCACCATCATATTCAAAGTTATCCAAATCAGCCAAGATGTCCACAAGTTTTCTTCTATTCTTTCCATGAGAATCTAGTATGTTGACAACCTCTTTTACGTCCGAAGCGAAAAAAAGAATCCCATAATTTGGGCTGACTGTAAAAGAGCTAACCTATGAAAGAACAACATTCAAATCAGAAAGAAAAATTAGGAAAAGTACTACAGTGCTAAATCAGCAATGCAATACAGGATTTAAGCTATTTGTCTGGGCAATACGTTTTATTTGCTTGTTAAAACACAATATAACATTAACAAAAATCTTTACAAATAAACATGAATAAAATAAATATTAAGAAGAAATTGTATTGTCCAAAGGTAAATGATATATTGTCAAATGGCTATAAGAAATGTCATTAAGAAAGAAACCTGGGCGAGCTGACAATACACTGCATCTGTGAAACAGTATTAATAGATCACTTTGTTAAGGGACTAAAGAAAATCATCTGGCATCAAAGTGCCAGACACCCTTCAACCATAAGAAGAATCTTGTCCGAAATGGCCTTCCGGCAAAGAGACCATTCTTGAGAAAAGGCAAAAAGAATAGAAAACTAGTAAACTGATCCCCACAGAGCCGGACCTCAACAGCATTTATGATATGTGGAATCGACAGGGAAAAGAACATCAAGCAGCTTTGGTCAACATTAGAATTTTTCAGGTCCTGCTAGAACTTCGAAATAATTTAACACAGTACATGAAAGAAATTACACTGCAGTTTAACAAATGTTTTTGAAGGCCACGCGTAAGAAATGTTTTTTAATACTTTTTGTTGCCCTGTATTTTTGTGTTAACTAAGAACAAATTAACACTTACTGCTCAAATACAATTCTCTAAGTTGAATTTGTCTGCATTGTTATACATTGGATAATAATGCAGACAACAGTAGTTTAGAATGACTTTCAAAGCAATTTTTGCTGTACTTAGATCATATTGAGGTGGAGCATGTTTTTACTCAGTGATATAACTAAATGAGGTTATTATTTTTCTACCATTTCATGAAATTCTATTTAACAATGCCTTATGTGTACTATAGTTGCAACTGAAATGTTTTCACTATACTGTTCTAGATGTATAATCACTTACAGAGATGTTTTGTCCTTGAGGAAACTCACAAAACAAACACTAAAGACAGGACTGTGTTCTGACCTCAGAAGTTCAGTATACTTCTATATTATATATATTTCATTTATCACAAGTTGGGATGAGGTTAAAAGGAAAATGTGGGACATATGCAAATTCTTTCCATGTGCTACTGGCCTCCTCAACAAGGCCAGGGGTGCACACAAGTCTTGAACTCTTTGACCCATTCATTTTTGCACATTGCCTGATTTTGCACTACAATATTTGCTCTATTGCACTGTTATTTATCTGTATTTTGTTAAGCATCTTGTATATTACTATCCCTATACCCCCTCAGCCCCTTAGTATAATTTATATTGTTATATTCATATGTTGTATGTAAGCACCTTCCTGTCATAGTAAATTCCTTGTATGTTCACACATTAATGGCAAATAAACACTTTTCTGATTCTGATTAACAATACATTCAATACAGTTGACTGCATATTTCAATAGATATTGCGCCAAATGAAGGAGGATACTATTCAATAGAACACTCAATTATATAACTTTCTAAAGCGACCCATATTTTTGTATTAAACGGTTACACAGGTAATGCATTAACATACCTTTCTGATAAGTTTTATGACAGCATTTCTTGATTTCTCAAACTCAGCTTTATCAATGCTGTCAGAGATGTCCATGGCAATGTATATGTTAAGCAGACCACCTTTATCCACAGAAATCTTCTTTCCAAACTGATCAGTGTCACCTGAAAGGCATCAGATGCAAATTAAACATCCACAATCATTTATTAGATTAGATTAATCTTCATTTAACAGTACGACAAAATGCCGTTTGCAACCGACCGAAAGTGCAAAAAGAGCAGTGCAGAAATGGTATGCAGGGAAATGTGTCAATGTGTGAGTCAAATGGAGTGCAATGTCAGAATGTGCAATTGACATAGATAAGTAAATGTGCAGTTCAAAAATGTAACAAACGTACATATAAATTATGTAGAATTATGTATAAAACATACAGTTTTTCGATCCTGTATATTATACTGCCAAATCACAGGTGCATGGAACATAATGCATGTGAGAGGACTGTGCCACAAACGGAAATATGTGCGATTAGGCGAATATGGTGCGCATAATTAAAATGGTACTGAGAACTGAGATGAGAACAAATGCAAACTGGTTGGTGGTTGTGGAGACCTACTGTCGGTTTCTAAAACCTGAAGGCTCTCTCTGAGGGCGCTGCCAAAAGCCTCCGTGATCTCCAGTGGTGTGTCGTACGTGTGTTTGTCTGCCACAAGAACAACAGAACAGGTCTCACATGTGGTATATTACATTCTTCTGGTGTCTTTCAGCCTTGAACTAGTTGTGAATGCATCATATTTATTGGAATTCTTTTGAAGATGTTTTTGTTCTGGGGTCTTACAGTAACATTTTGGCTCAGTCCCAGTCCATTGGCCATTTTCTTGACACACACGCACTTTCGACCCGACCAGATTTAGCCCCGAGTCACAGCGGTACGTCACTTTGTCACCAATGCCAAAGAAGTCTCCGGTCCTCCCAGCGCCAGGCGGGATCCCCGGGTCTGCACATTTCGCTCCATCTTCGACTGTCAGAGTGTGGTATGAGATCAGAGGGAAATTAATCAGACAATACAGCGGCAATGAAATAACATGCTGTTTTAGAGCGAGTCATTTGGACCAAATGAGAGTTGACCGCGGGAAGAGGAGAGAAGACTCACTACTCACTCGCACCGCTGCATATGGGAGTTCCCCCACTCCACTTTCCATTGGGTTGGCAGGTACGCGAGGAGGAGCCACGAAGCGTGTATCCAGAATAACACTCGTATGTGGTTTGATTGTCGGCAAAATATTGAGATAGCACAGGAAACACCGAACCACTTTCTAAAACCAAGGGGTTGGGACATTCAACCACTAAAGGGGAAAAGACAGATGTAAAAAGAACCGTTTAACTAGCGTTCCTTTATTTTTAAACGCTGCCTTCAATAAAAAAAATATCTGGACAAGGAATTGTTACTTACTCCTGCATTTTGGAGTTGGCCGTCGTTTTGGAGGCGGGGACCACGATCCACTCTTCTGGCAACTGCGTGCCAAAGCCGGATAAGGATAGTACCCTTCTGGACAGTGGTACACTAGCATGCTGCCATAGTAACGTTCCTTGCTTAAAGTGTAAGTTCCTCCTTCAATGTCCAAATTTGAGTCATTGCAGAGAGTTTCACTCAAAACACTTACACCTGTAAGGTCGGCGAAGGAAAACATTTTACACATGGGCATTACTGTACGAGTAACATGAGAAAGGTTTAGGATCTGTCTAGAATAGCATGACATGTCAAATTTTGTTTCATCATATCTATATCTTTCAGAGTGCAAAGATGTCTGACGGGAGTCAAAGCTGAAGATGTGTGTGGAGGGAAATTAAATTGCTTTTGGTTACTGTTGAATTTCATGATCTGTACTAATGAAGTCTTAAAACATAAGCCTATAATCACCTCCACTATTACAATGGTTTGATATTTGAGCTGTGAATGCATTATCAATGCATTATCAATGCTGCACTCGGATCATATTGGGGTGGAACATGTTTTTACTCAGTGATATAACTTCATGAGGTTATTATTATTTTTCTACAATTTCATGAAATTCTATTTACAGCAACAACAATTTGCATACAACTACAGACACACTAGTTATGGAGGAATTTCAGGGACTTTATTGAATAAATATATATACCATGAAATAAATAAATACAAAGTGAAATACATCAATAAATAAATAAATACACCATTAAATAATTACTTAAATGTGTCATTAATTAATAAAAAATAGAATTAAATACATAAATGTGTTATTAAATGTGTCATTAATTAATTCAAATACCAATTCATTTTATGTAAAATACATATATAATTATTTCACTATTTACATTTCATGATCCTGCGTTGCAGTGCTTCATGAATTACTTAAAACTGTCTGCGACGCAGGATCATGAAATGTAAATAGTGAAATAATTATATATGTATTTTACATAAAATGAATTGGTATTTGAATTCATTAATGAGACATTTACGTAATTATTTAATGGTGTATTTAATTATTTAATGATGTATTTCCCTTTTTATTTATTTATTTCATGGTATATATATTTATTCAATAAAGTCCCTGAAATTCCTCCATAACTAGTAAGCTAAAAAGTGATTTACATGGCATAATGATTTGATTGCAGGTGCCATTTGTGGACTTTGTTAGAGTTGGTTGCTGTGGACTGTCTATATTAAATAGAGTTGATTGCTGTTGACTGCCTATATTAAATATAGTTGGTTGCTGTTGACTGCCTATATTAAATAGAGTTGGTTGCTGTTGACTGCCTATATTAAATATAGTTGGTTGCTGTTGACTGCCTATATTAAATGGAGTTGCTGTTGACTGCCTATATTAAATATAGTTGGTTGCTGTTGACTGCCTATATTAAATGGAGTTGCTGTTGACTGCCTATATTAAATTTAGTTGGTTGCTGTTGACTGCCTATATTAAATTGCTACTCAACTCATCCGCTCCTGTTTTGGGCCCCCCTTTTTACGCACCCACACTACCAGTTACATTTGAACTCTGACATGCACTGTAGGACCATATATAGGCAGGTGTATGCCTTTCCAAATCATGTCTGAACAACTGAATTTACCACAGGTGGACTCTAATCAAGTTGTAGAAACATCTCAAGGATGATCAGTGGAAACAGTCTGCACCTGAGCTCAAATTTGAGTTTCATGGCAAAGGCTGTGAATACTCATGTTGTCTCGCAACTATAGGTGTAGTGCAGGATAAATCCAGGCACAGTTTGTGATAAACCATTTAAAACAGGTCGATTCAAAGTAAAACAAACCATAAACGGTGGAAAAATGACACACATGTAAGGATGAAAATGAAAATGCACATAAACGCAACTTAATAACATACAACTAGGCTAGCTCTGGGTCTTGAGGAAAATACAACTCCTTCAAGTCCTCGAAAGCAGATTAGGAAGAGACAACTCCTCCAGGAGCTCTGGCCGAAAATTAAGGGACAACTCATCTAGGAGCTCAGGCGGGGTCCAGCTCTGTCACACCGCATGGGTCCGGCTCTGTCACACCGTAGCCATGGGTCCGGCTCTGTTATGCCATCGGTGGGGCCCAGCTCTGGCAGCTCCAGCCATGCCCTCAACTACCTCCCAGCCACCTCCAGGGGTTGGTTGTATAATCTCTCTGGGGACCCTTGGGTCCTTGAGGTTGTTGGCTGTAAGGGGTTGTGGCACAGCTGAAGCTGTGCTGGCTGCAGCTCCAAGGCTCTTACTGGCCCTGGCTGCAGCTCCAGGGCAGTGGGTGGTAGTAGATGCAGCCCCAGGGCGGTGGGTGGTGCTGAACCCCACACTTAGGAGCAGGCACTGGGCGTAGTTAGAGGTTCTGGGCCATCTGCCCTTTAGCTCCCCCTCAAAAACATATTTTGGGTCCTTTAGGGATATTCTAGTGCTCAGTTCCTTGGGGAACCGTCGACTCAATGTTGTTAACCCTGGAAACCGCATGGGTGGCTCATATCCAAAATAAGCGCGGAGACGCCTGTATTCCTTCTCAGGCGTCTCCGGCTAAAGCCCTCCCCTCTGCTCCATGCGGCGGCGGTGGGAGACTCTCTACTCTACATGCTATCCATTTTAAAAGGTTGGATATTCTGTCACGCTTGAGGTGTAGTGCAGGATAAATCCAGGCACAAAGTAAGACCAACCGTAAACGGCGAAAAAATGACACACTGTAAGGATGAAAATGCGCATAACCACGACTTACTAATAACATACAAACAGTAATTGAACATTACACTCACCATAAACATTAACGTGGCATAGATACCATATCCAACCCCATGCCCCAAGACTAAATAAGTAAGACTTAAATAACAACCTAACTACTGAAGCCCAGCTGTGCCCATTCTAATCACCTACATGAGACAGGAGACTTTAAAAAATGCAAGTACTCATCGGGTACTGCACTGCCCTCCCAGCCAACAAGATGTTCTCAGTAGGACAGGAATTGTTATGTAATTTTTTTTATTTTATATATTTGCAAAGATTATGAACAATGTTTTTCATGTCATCATCATGGGATATTGTGTGTAGAATTTTAATGAGAAATTAATTAATCAATTTTGCAATAAGGAAAAATGCACTGTATATGCTCTGAAGGGAAGATGGTTTAACAATTTCACTGCTAGAAGACTTTTAAGAGCAAGAACCATCTTATACTACTAGTATGAACAGATAGGAAAGGTCACAATCTCAGGAGAACGTTGTTTACAGGACAGTTACTGTATCTTAATTTTGTTAGGAGATGAGGGCCTGGTAAAAGAAAACTTCTTTGACTTTATCTGGGTTATTGCTCAATGATGTTTCTATGTTGCAACTTGTAAGCAACCAGATGGATTTTCGATTGATTTGATCAATGTCCACTTGTCTTTATTTGACCTAGCTAATTACAATGTGTCATTATTGAAGTATATCTCAATGATAATTATAGAAACGTATTTATAAAGTATAGCTGATAGAAGGCAGCACAGTGATATAAGAAATTATTTTTGTATATATTTACTAAAAGTATATTAAGTTAAGTATAGTAGTAAGTAAGTATATGTTTTTGATTTATAGTTATTTACTCAGAAAACGTGGGACAAGTGTATAAAAACAACAACAGATATTTACAAGTAAAGACACTTACCTAACAAGAGAGTACATAAAATAAGCGCCGCACACAAACTTGAGAAAACAGAGAGATTCATGGTCGGTGACAGCCCAAAAGTGAGACAAACTGAAAGTGATTTTGTAATTATACTGAAGGAAGGAGGATGATTAACCCCAAGTCAAATAGAAGAAGATCAATGACCAACTCAATGAGATAGTCACACTCACAAATTAAGTATATTATTTTTGAAATTATTCATTTAATATGAGGCTTAAACTGTGACTTATAGAGTAATATCGTACTGTGCAAATGTATTTAACATTTTTAGTTTAAACTCAGAATTGATACAGTTTAACAACAGGTTGAGCTTTGTTAAGGCGAAATATCATAACTGTATTCATGTGTATTCAATAAGTAAACCTAGCCACAGCGGGAACAGGATATGTTAAAATAATACGCTAAACACTAATTCATACATTAAAGCAGTTAATCTGTCATTTTGGTGACGTAATCTAATAAAGAGGTAAATTGGTGTTTTTTGGAAGTCCCCTTTAATAAAAGTCACCTCCCAGAAATTGACAAAGAACAAGTGTAAACAAGTCAGAGTGCACTTACTTCATCATTTCCCGAAACACACTGGATGCAGTGTGTAATCATTAAATAATGATTTTATTTATTGACTGCAATTTTGGTTTTTCCAGCACAGTTCATAAGAGTTTAACTGGCCCAAATTACTCCAATTAGGCCTATATATTTTGCACCATCAAACTGCAGTAAGACATTCATAAATTGGCCTTTTGAGGCCCGTTGTATCCCGAAAACCAGATTGGTTTTGTTAATTGACGTTACTATTCCTACTGGAGGCATGATGTTATCAAAATGGTAGGAGTTTTGTGTTATTAGGTTTTTATTTAATATGATTTAGAATAGGATGATGATCTGAAATACATACACCTTTTTCATTTTGAAACATCGAACAAAAGAAACTATAATGCCAAGCTCAAATGCAACTGTAATTCAAGAACAAACCATCACAGTGCATTTCATTTCCCAAAACACACTGTCGCTTTATTCAATGTGTAATGACTAAATTATTTGATTTATTTATTGTCTTTTCTCGAGTCACTGCGCTGTGTATATAAGTGTAACTCACACAAATCACACTAATAGTTGTGATTTATTTGTGATGTGTTTCTTTTATGATTAATACAACCCAAAATATATTGATTGCTTCAATGTTGACTGAACTAGCACAGAAGTGTTGTCTTGCGTCACCATATAGACAATGCTTTAAACCGTTTGACAAATAACATTTTCCCTGGTTACATTTCATAGTTGTTTACTCACAAACCTGTTCACTTAGTCAACCAGTCTCCAACTTGATATTTGAAATAAGCATACCATACAGGAAAGGGGCTGGTAAACATGGAAATTGTAAAACATGTAGGAATGTATCATTAAAATAAAACTTACATTGTAAAAAGTATACTGATTCTTGGGATTTTATCTTGAAAACTGTATCTGTGTTGGAGCTCTTCCAACATATGCGCTGTGTCGCAAGCTTTCTATGTTTGCTGATATCATGGTGATATCTGTTTCTTTTGATGCTTGGTATTATTGTTAATCCTCATAGTAGTACACGCTCAAGCTATGTGGTGTGCTCAGGATATACTTGTGATCACAATAATACATGGATACAGTATATTTGCATACTGAAGAGCTCAGTGTCTGTTCCCCGTGCACAACATAAAGGCAAATTTGGTGTGGAGTAAGTTGTGTGGCCAGTACAGAGCCCTGAGCTCAACCCATTTAAACGACTTTGGTATGAATTTGAACAGTAATTGCAGGCCAGGCCTTCACGGCCAACACCAGTGTTTGACCTCACAAATGCTCTTTTGAATGAATGGGCCCAAATATACTGAGAAACATAAAAATCTTGTGATAAGCCGTCTGATAACAGTGGTGATTGGCAAAGCTGCGGGGGATGTGGGGGCAACTCTATGTTAATGCTCATGGTTTTGGAATGGGATGTCCAACAAGCTCTGATAGGTTGATGGTCGAGGGTCCACATACTTTAGTCATTGAGTGTATATGTGTTGAATAAAAGTATACATATGTTGAGTATTGCGGTTTTGTGTTTTTTTTGTGGTTGCGTACTCCCTCTTGTGGCCATTTGTGTTCTGATCGGTTTTTATTTTTGTTCTATGCATGGTGAAATGTCCCTATGGGGTTTCCGTGGGAGAAAAGAATGAATAGAAATGCAAGTGCGTAAACAAAGTGTCATGGCTTCGTCCATTTTTATTGTAGCCTATTATACAACAAACCCACAAGATCAATTTAACTGAAAACTCCATTAGGGAAGATGCTATTGTAGTGCGAAGTAGGGTAGACGGAATTTAAAAGACAAAAACATGAAAATAATGTCGAAAAAACGATTTTCTGTGAATATTATAAATATATATTATATTGGAAAAAGTATTTGGTTTTCTTGGTTTTTGAATAATGTGTTAATGTAATTTAGCCAGGCCTTTCTGTGGGTAGTCATAGTGTATATTCTGTACGTACATGGAGTCCGAGAATGAAAATGTTTCATACTAGTTAACTCAATCCAATGATATCGAGACAGAAATTTGCAAAGGCGCTCTTTTGAACGTTGGCGCTATATTGACGTAACCGTTTTTAAGAAATTAGTCGCGCCAGATTTTGAATAACCTACGCGTTTTCAGTCACGTGGTTACTCTGACAGCCTGCCTATTGGTTCACTGATTGGCCAGTGTAGCTTAGTGCAGCCCATATATACATATAGTATATATATATTATATACACCTATGAGTGCAGCCAACACAGAATTGTGTGACATAAATGTACTGGTAATATCAATGTGTTACCCGGTGTCAGTTCAACGGCACCAAATAACTTATTTATTATTAATTTAACTAACTCCATATGATAAACTGGAGGTTTAGCGAGCTGCACTAACCTGTTGGTTGCATTGGTGCATACGAAAATAGACCATGTCATTCATCACAAGTATTACATGTAGATGTAATGATTGCTAATACAATATTTACACTAATATGTGGATATTTGATAACTAACCTGTAATTAAATGTTGGCTACAAAAACGAGTGTAGGCTACTAGTTTGACTGCTGCCATTTTCCTGCGACCTGCCAGGGACAGCAGCACGTCTTACTGCACAAATACATAACCAACACCTCTGGGTGTTATTTTTCGGACGGGAATCTGCTTTGTTAAGGCGAAATATCATAACTGTATTCATGTGTATTCAATAAGTAAACCTAGCCACAGCGGGAACAGGATATGTTAAAATAATACGCTAAACACTAATTCATACATTAAAGCAGTTAATCTGTCATTTTGGTGACGTAATCTAATAAAGAGGTAAATTGGTGTTTTTTGGAAGTCCCCTTTAATAAAAGTCACCTCCCAGAAATTGACAAAGAACAAGTGTAAACAAGTCAGAGTGCACTTACTTCATCATTTCCCGAAACACACTGGATGCAGTGTGTAATCATTAAATAATGATTTTATTTATTGACTGCAATTTTGGTTTTTCCAGCACAGTTCATAAGAGTTTAACTGGCCCAAATTACTCCAATTAGGCCTATATATTTTGCACCATCAAACTGCAGTAAGACATTCATAAATTGGCCTTTTGAGGCCCGTTGTATCCCGAAAACCAGATTGGTTTTGTTAATTGACGTTACTATTCCTACTGGAGGCATGATGTTATCAAAATGGTAGGAGTTTTGTGTTATTAGGTTTTTATTTAATATGATTTAGAATAGGATGATGATCTGAAATACATACACCTTTTTCATTTTGAAACATCGAACAAAAGAAACTATAATGCCAAGCTCAAATGCAACTGTAATTCAAGAACAAACCATCACAGTGCATTTCATTTCCCAAAACACACTGTCGCTTTATTCAATGTGTAATGACTAAATTATTTGATTTATTTATTGTCTTTTCTCGAGTCACTGCGCTGTGTATATAAGTGTAACTCACACAAATCACACTAATAGTTGTGATTTATTTGTGATGTGTTTCTTTTATGATTAATACAACCCAAAATATATTGATTGCTTCAATGTTGACTGAACTAGCACAGAAGTGTTGTCTTGCGTCACCATATAGACAATGCTTTAAACCGTTTGACAAATAACATTTTCCCTGGTTACATTTCATAGTTGTTTACTCACAAACCTGTTCACTTAGTCAACCAGTCTCCAACTTGATATTTGAAATAAGCATACCATACAGGAAAGGGGCTGGTAAACATGGAAATTGTAAAACATGTAGGAATGTATCATTAAAATAAAACTTACATTGTAAAAAGTATACTGATTCTTGGGATTTTATCTTGAAAACTGTATCTGTGTTGGAGCTCTTCCAACATATGCGCTGTGTCGCAAGCTTTCTATGTTTGCTGATATCATGGTGATATCTGTTTCTTTTGATGCTTGGTATTATTGTTAATCCTCATAGTAGTACACGCTCAAGCTATGTGGTGTGCTCAGGATATACTTGTGATCACAATAATACATGGATACAGTATATTTGCATACTGAAGAGCTCAGTGTCTGTTCCCCGTGCACAACATAAAGGCAAATTTGGTGTGGAGTAAGTTGTGTGGCCAGTACAGAGCCCTGAGCTCAACCCATTTAAACGACTTTGGTATGAATTTGAACAGTAATTGCAGGCCAGGCCTTCACGGCCAACACCAGTGTTTGACCTCACAAATGCTCTTTTGAATGAATGGGCCCAAATATACTGAGAAACATAAAAATCTTGTGATAAGCCGTCTGATAACAGTGGTGATTGGCAAAGCTGCGGGGGATGTGGGGGCAACTCTATGTTAATGCTCATGGTTTTGGAATGGGATGTCCAACAAGCTCTGATAGGTTGATGGTCGAGGGTCCACATACTTTAGTCATTGAGTGTATATGTGTTGAATAAAAGTATACATATGTTGAGTATTGCGGTTTTGTGTTTTTTTTGTGGTTGCGTACTCCCTCTTGTGGCCATTTGTGTTCTGATCGGTTTTTATTTTTGTTCTATGCATGGTGAAATGTCCCTATGGGGTTTCCGTGGGAGAAAAGAATGAATAGAAATGCAAGTGCGTAAACAAAGTGTCATGGCTTCGTCCATTTTTATTGTAGCCTATTATACAACAAACCCACAAGATCAATTTAACTGAAAACTCCATTAGGGAAGATGCTATTGTAGTGCGAAGTAGGGTAGACGGAATTTAAAAGACAAAAACATGAAAATAATGTCGAAAAAACGATTTTCTGTGAATATTATAAATATATATTATATTGGAAAAAGTATTTGGTTTTCTTGGTTTTTGAATAATGTGTTAATGTAATTTAGCCAGGCCTTTCTGTGGGTAGTCATAGTGTATATTCTGTACGTACATGGAGTCCGAGAATGAAAATGTTTCATACTAGTTAACTCAATCCAATGATATCGAGACAGAAATTTGCAAAGGCGCTCTTTTGAACGTTGGCGCTATATTGACGTAACCGTTTTTAAGAAATTAGTCGCGCCAGATTTTGAATAACCTACGCGTTTTCAGTCACGTGGTTACTCTGACAGCCTGCCTATTGGTTCACTGATTGGCCAGTGTAGCTTAGTGCAGCCCATATATATATATAGTATATATATATTATATACACCTATGAGTGCAGCCAACACAGAATCGTGTGACATAAATGTACTGGTAATATCAATGTGTTACCCGGTGTCAGTTCAACGGCACCAAATAACTTATTTATTATTAATTTAACTAACTCCATATGATAAACTGGAGGTTTAGCGAGCTGCACTAACCTGTTGGTTGCATTGGTGCATACGAAAATAGACCATGTCATTCATCACAAGTATTACATGTAGATGTAATGATTGCTAATACAATATTTACACTAATATGTGGATATTTGATAACTAACCTGTAATTAAATGTTGGCTACAAAAACGAGTGTAGGCTACTAGTTTGACTGCTGCCATTTTCCTGCGACCTGCCAGGGACAGCAGCACGTCTTACTGCACAAATACATAACCAACACCTCTGGGTGTTATTTTTCGGACGGGAATCTGCTTTGTTAAGGCGAAATATCATAACTGTATTCATGTGTATTCAATAAGTAAACCTAGCCACAGCGGGAACAGGATATGTTAAAATAATACGCTAAACACTAATTCATACATTAAAGCAGTTAATCTGTCATTTTGGTGACGTAATCTAATAAAGAGGTAAATTGGTGTTTTTTGGAAGTCCCCTTTAATAAAAGTCACCTCCCAGAAATTGACAAAGAACAAGTGTAAACAAGTCAGAGTGCACTTACTTCATCATTTCCCGAAACACACTGGATGCAGTGTGTAATCATTAAATAATGATTTTATTTATTGACTGCAATTTTGGTTTTTCCAGCACAGTTCATAAGAGTTTAACTGGCCCAAATTACTCCAATTAGGCCTATATATTTTGCACCATCAAACTGCAGTAAGACATTCATAAATTGGCCTTTTGAGGCCCGTTGTATCCCGAAAACCAGATTGGTTTTGTTAATTGACGTTACTATTCCTACTGGAGGCATGATGTTATCAAAATGGTAGGAGTTTTGTGTTATTAGGTTTTTATTTAATATGATTTAGAATAGGATGATGATCTGAAATACATACACCTTTTTCATTTTGAAACATCGAACAAAAGAAACTATAATGCCAAGCTCAAATGCAACTGTAATAAACAAACCATCACAGTGCATTTCATTTCCCAAAACACACTGTCGCTTTATTCAATGTGTAATGACTAAATTATTTGATTTATTTATTGTCTTTTCTCGAGTCACTGCGCTGTGTATATAAGTGTAACTCACACAAATCACACTAATAGTTGTGATTTATTTGTGATGTGTTTCTTTTATGATTAATACAACCCAAAATATATTGATTGCTTCAATGTTGACTGAACTAGCACAGAAGTGTTGTCTTGCGTCACCATATAGACAATGCTTTAAACCGTTTGACAAATAACATTTTCCCTGGTTACATTTCATAGTTGTTTACTCACAAACCTGTTCACTTAGTCAACCAGTCTCCAACTTGATATTTGAAATAAGCATACCATACAGGAAAGGGGCTGGTAAACATGGAAATTGTAAAACATGTAGGAATGTATCATTAAAATAAAACTTACATTGTAAAAAGTATACTGATTCTTGGGATTTTATCTTGAAAACTGTATCTGTGTTGGAGCTCTTCCAACATATGCGCTGTGTCGCAAGCTTTCTATGTTTGCTGATATCATGGTGATATCTGTTTCTTTTGATGCTTGGTATTATTGTTAATCCTCATAGTAGTACACGCTCAAGCTATGTGGTGTGCTCAGGATATACTTGTGATCACAATAATACATGGATACAGTATATTTGCATACTGAAGAGCTCAGTGTCTGTTCCCCCGTGCACAACATAAAGGCAAATTTGGTGTGGAGTAAGTTGTGTGGCCAGTACAGAGCCCTGAGCTCAACCCATTTAAACGACTTTGGTATGAATTTGAACAGTAATTGCAGGCCAGGCCTTCACGGCCAACACCAGTGTTTGACCTCACAAATGCTCTTTTGAATGAATGGGCCCAAATATACTGAGAAACATAAAAATCTTGTGATAAGCCGTCTGATAACAGTGGTGATTGGCAAAGCTGCGGGGGATGTGGGGGCAACTCTATGTTAATGCTCATGGTTTTGGAATGGGATGTCCAACAAGCTCTGATAGGTTGATGGTCGAGGGTCCACATACTTTAGTCATTGAGTGTATATGTGTTGAATAAAAGTATACATATGTTGAGTATTGCGGTTTTGTGTTTTTTTTGTGGTTGCGTACTCCCTCTTGTGGCCATTTGTGTTCTGATCGGTTTTTATTTTTGTTCTATGCATGGTGAAATGTCCCTATGGGGTTTCCGTGGGAGAAAAGAATGAATAGAAATGCAAGTGCGTAAACAAAGTGTCATGGCTTCGTCCATTTTTATTGTAGCCTATTATACAACAAACCCACAAGATCAATTTAACTGAAAACTCCATTAGGGAAGATGCTATTGTAGTGCGAAGTAGGGTAGACGGAATTTAAAAGACAAAAACATGAAAATAATGTCGAAAAAACGATTTTCTGTGAATATTATAAATATATATTATATTGGAAAAAGTATTTGGTTTTCTTGGTTTTTGAATAATGTGTTAATGTAATTTAGCCAGGCCTTTCTGTGGGTAGTCATAGTGTATATTCTGTACGTACATGGAGTCCGAGAATGAAAATGTTTCATACTAGTTAACTCAATCCAATGATATCGAGACAGAAATTTGCAAAGGCGCTCTTTTGAACGTTGGCGCTATATTGACGTAACCGTTTTTAAGAAATTAGTCGCGCCAGATTTTGAATAACCTACGCGTTTTCAGTCACGTGGTTACTCTGACAGCCTGCCTATTGGTTCACTGATTGGCCAGTGTAGCTTAGTGCAGCCCATATATACATATAGTATATATATATTATATACACCTATGAGTGCAGCCAACACAGAATTGTGTGACATAAATGTACTGGTAATATCAATGTGTTACCCGGTGTCAGTTCAACGGCACCAAATAACTTATTTATTATTAATTTAACTAACTCCATATGATAAACTGGAGGTTTAGCGAGCTGCACTAACCTGTTGGTTGCATTGGTGCATACGAAAATAGACCATGTCATTCATCACAAGTATTACATGTAGATGTAATGATTGCTAATACAATATTTACACTAATATGTGGATATTTGATAACTAACCTGTAATTAAATGTTGGCTACAAAAACGAGTGTAGGCTACTAGTTTGACTGCTGCCATTTTCCTGCGACCTGCCAGGGACAGCAGCACGTCTTACTGCACAAATACATAACCAACACCTCTGGGTGTTATTTTTCGGACGGGAATCTGTATAAAGACAATCCAGTATTGTCTCCTCTTCCGTTAGCGCATCTAATACAGCAGCAACTATCTGTTCTTTGTCAATGGAAAATGAGTTTGTTTTGCCACCTGGTGGGGCGTGTCCATATTCCTTGACGTGAAAACTATTGTAGAGATTCTTTTTCGAGCACTTGTCAAAGAAGATACAGTTGCAACTAACATCTAATTGGGTGAGTTTAATGTTTCCACTAACAGTGTTTAATTTAATGTGTAACGCTATATGGGAACGTATGACATGCGGTCAGCAACTGCTGCATTTATTGAGTTTTGACCATTATTAAACTCATGTTTTTAGTGATGCTTTTAAATTGTTAGAATAATACAATAAACAATTTTGAATAGACTCATTTCCATATGAATGGTAACTCGGCAATGTTACTGAAATTGTTGAATGTTTATTTCTTCTTTGTTACTTAATAAAGATATTGCCTAGTCCATATTTTCCCGCCATTACACGAAGTTAGCTTTATATTCATGATTCGGACATTCACAGTCAATACCTATAACGAATCCAATATAATGAAGCTGCAGTCGATAGAGAACAAGCAGCTCACCTTGTTTTTCTATATCAATTTAATCTTTATCTTTCAGTTGAGTCGAAAATAACGTGAAATATGTTTTTTAACATAATAGAAGGGTTAAGGCACCGTCTTAAAAGTGCCGGTAATTAGAATTTCTAGTCTTCGTTAACAACGCTATATATTATCGTCCATCTGTCCGTATCCCCCACCCCCTCGGGTGATGTTTCAATGTAGATCTCATACAATGGCAATTTGGTAGACATCACACAACCCTAGTGCACACCCTTAAACTAATACGTTGTTGAAGGGCCTTCTGATATTATTGCAGCAAGTCTTTTTGGGTACGAGTCTATTAGCATGGCACATCTTGACTTGGCAATATTATACCACTCTTTGCGAAAGCGCTCCAAATCTGTCAGATTGTGAGGACATCTCCTGTGCACAGCCCTCTTCAGATCACCCCACAGACATAAGCGTCATTTACACTGGGGACGCTGGGGACATGTCTCCACCACTTTTTGAAATGGCTGATTTTGTCCCGACCACTTTTTGAAAGCATTTTGTTAAAATGTTCTGAAAAATCAAGCGAAGCAAGAAATGTTAAAGGTTTATTTCCACAAAATAAAACATGCAATGCAGTTTGGATACAGAAAGAAACATTATCATTAATCCAGCGCTGTGTTGTAGTTGCGCTGTGACAAGCAATGATGCGTCACCATGGAAACATTAAAGTGACAGGTTCCAAATAACGGTCGCCTAGAAAAACTCACGCCGGGGGATCAGTTAGAATATTTTAAACTTACGTGTGAAAGGGTTCCGTTCGCAAAACCACCCCCTAACACGCAGATTGGCTACTGACCAATGTCAGTCTAATATTGAAGTCGCTATGCCCATTTTTATTATTTTTGTTATTCAATATTTTTCCCGTCCTGCTGTAATGTTTTTTCGTCAGGAAGGGAGGCTTCCTCGTTTATTATCAAAGTTACATTGGGTCTTAGGTATTGGCCTTCATTTTAATAACAGGCGATACAGGTATTATTACATTGACATTTCTAATAATGTAAAACACTTATTATGTTAATGGTAGGGCACCACATTCTGAGCTCTTTATAGTTGTTATGTCATGTTTGTCAATATGTTTTTGTTGCAATACAATTGGCATTTACCAGTATAAAATACATTCGTTGTGCACTTTTAACACACTCCCTTAACAGAGAACACACGGAAAATCCGTTATAGAGATAAATGTAAAATCGTATTTTGAAAATTGAACGCAACAGAGAGAACAGAGAGTGTTGATTGTTCTCTATCGGCAGCAGATTCAGAATATGTATTTTTTTGTTTCTCGCATGTTTCGTTTATGCGGGATTGACGATCAAAGTCCGACTCTTGAATATGAAGCTAACTTTATATGATTCATTAGATGAGTCAAGTCAAACATCCTCCATCCATGTGGCGGGAGAAGAGATCTCTTCTCTTCGTTCGAACGCGTGTACATTAGTCATAACAACGTGTTAAGAAAACGCCAAAGGACTTTATTGATATTAATTACATAACGAAGATAAACTGTAATTTATTTAAATCATACGGCAGGTAAGTGAGTCAACAGATGCGGGCGACTCTATGCTTTGTTCGGAGATGTATTTTATTTGTTATTAGATTTAGAGGCTTAGAAACGTGGAAATACATGCTACAATCAGCCTACTTCGGTTGTTAATTGTAGAAACGAATAATTGTCCAAAGTACCGAAATGTATTTGACTACTCTTCATGTAATAAGTCGTAATGTCTAATTACTCGGTTTGTCGGACTTTAGATATAGTATTACATTAACCACTTGTGGGGAAT
The DNA here is from genome assembly GCA_029465975.1 of Dallia pectoralis. Taxonomy (NCBI): domain Eukaryota; kingdom Metazoa; phylum Chordata; class Actinopteri; order Esociformes; family Umbridae; genus Dallia; species Dallia pectoralis. The sequence goes on along the minus strand of CM055747.1, from coordinate 8,301,149 downwards.
AACGCTTAACCATTTCGCTTTGCCATAATAAACAACATATCTGGTTATTGCAAATTAGACAAATGTATGATAGATCAAATTATGCCTATTAAAACATATATATTTAATATACACTCTTATTCTTATGTCCTATGTTTGTGAACAGACTCTGAGAATGACTAATCAGAAGAATGCCCCTGTGGATAGGTGAGTTCCCTTACATCTCATGAATCATTTAAGACATTCTGTAGAGATAACTTTAGCATGTTTTCTCAGTCCGGTACCCATTAGTCATTTCAGCACAGGTCCATGGAGATCTGACAGTCATATCATGGTGTTTAGCACTAGGCATCAGTGTTGTTTATTGATCGTATATGTAGCCTAACCATTGGTACCATTAGTAAAGATTTACCAATAACAATAAATACCTGTTATGAACTGTATTTCTTTTATACTGAAGTTCAGAAAACAATATTATTAACATAAGGTATTATTTTGTTCACATAATCCAAATGTTCGCTCCCCCCTAGAAATGCTTCAAACAAACTCAAACAAAACAGCTCTTTTTGCTCAGATTTGTCATGGGCTCTGGTCATTTTAGTTGCCAGTAGAGTGAGAAACCGTAAGCCACCTTCGTGATTTAGGATGTCGTCTCTCCCCTGGCAGAGGTGCTGTGGGCCTAATCATCTTCATGCTGGGACTCGGTACACTGTTGCCTTGGAACTTCTTTATCACAGCTACAGAGGTAGTAGCACACAGACCCTGTCCCTAATCACAGCGAGTCACTCAAACACACAAAACTATGTGCTATGCAAATGTTTCTTACTCTCCACAATTGTAACCTTTTACATAGGTACTACAATCATCTTTACCTCATAGCAAGCAAAATCGCAGGCGCTACAATTCTAAAAGTATCCAAATGGATGAATGTGATAAATGTAGTTTTTTTTTCAGTTGATGTCAACCCCTGTTTTTCCATTTGCTTTGCTCTGAAGTATTTTGAAGACCGCCTCAAAGAGCGCACATCACTCGGTGGAACCAATGGAACCAGCCCAGCAACTAAAAACTACAACTTTGCCAGCTGGATGACCTTACTGGCCCAGCTGCCCCTGCTCCTCTTCACCCTAGCTAACTCTTTCCTGTATCAACTGTAAGCAACATACTGTGGCCTTCTATGTCTACCAAAGCAAATCCACGCCTCTGCTTTTAAATCGGTGAGGTGCTGTGCGGTCGTCTATAATAAAACTTTTTCCATGCGATCGTAGTGTCAGAGAGAAGATCCGTATTGCTGTCAGCATGGGCGCCATCCTATTCCTGTTCATTCTCACTGCCGTTACGGTGAAGGTGGAAATGCAGCCGGACAGCTTCTTTTCCGTCACCATGGCAACCATCTGGTTCATCAACTGTAAGTCGACTCGATTCCCGGCCGTCTTTGCACCTTTGCGGATGACGTGTTGTTTAAGAAACGATAGTGGTTGAGTGAGCTAGACTCGCCGAAATATGTTTCAATGAGATTAGAAGCGGATGTACTTATATGTTGCCTGTTACTTCCTCTAGCTTTCGGAGCAGTGCTCCAGGGAAGTCTTTTCGGGATGATCGGCCTGCTCCCCCCGAAGTACAGCACATTGTTCATGAGTGGTCAGGGGCTGGCCGGGATGTTCGCTTCGCTGGCTAGTCTGTTGTCTATCATCAGTGAGTACTGTAATCGCCAACATACACACACACACACACACACACACACACACAAAGTGCCAACACACGCAAAGTGCCTCACTAGAGCAATGGCTGTTATACACTGTTCCTTTACCATGAACTCTCTAAAAATATTCAGATAAACCGGTCTTTGCTCAAGTTATTTCATTATTTCAGTTTAATACAGTACCAGTCTAACGGTTTGGACACGTCTATACGGTATTTCTTTAGTTTTAATATTAAAGCCATTCTAGAATAATTGTCTTTGAAGTAACACAGTATAATTAGGTTGTAAACGTAACTTGTTATATTTCTCCATATCATCCCCAAACAAATGTGTCTAGATACCGAGTTAGTACAACGTCAACAAAGGATATCTTTTATGCATACAAACCTATAAGTAACCAAATGAAATCCTTAATACTTTGGAACTATGCTTAGCCGCAGTGAACAATGTAACTACTACTGACGTCCTACTTGCTATCACTCTAGACATGTTACAGGCAATAAACAGCGTCTTAATAAACATGTAACTTACTGGTTTATGAACGCACACTCAAGAAGTTCACCTAAAATGTGAAGCCAACCCTTTCTTCAGTTCGGAACGGAAACGTAGTTCTTTTCTCTATTTCCACTGTTAAAAAAAAATGTGTGGGGCTGACTAAGTGCCAAACTACTAGGTGTTTTATTTTAATGATATTATTACATTTAGTGTCAATGTTTAACAGCTATAAATAAAGACACAACCTTTTTATTTTGGTTTAATACATTTTTATCCAACATATTGAACATCATTATTATCAGAATAACTTGCTCAATGGTCGACAGAATATACAAATCCAAAAGTGTCCAAAATAGTCATAATGATGGTCTTGTCACTGGGGCTATCACTAATGTCTGAGAGCCTGTTGGTGTCAAAGTGCACCTTTGAATGATTGCCCAGGCACAGGTCTGACACATGTTTTTAGTGAAAACATGGTGAGACGGCCATTAAATCATAAGACCCGAGGGCTTATCAAGTAGGAAGCAGGGCCGGTATGTATAAAGCCGCTCCGAGTCATTTTTTTGTCTTAAGTGTGTCAAAATTCTAAGAATGACGTGATTTTACTCTTATTCTTATTCTTAAGAATAAGTGTGATTCATAAAGGTTCCTAAGTGTTAAGACTAGGTCTCAGCTCCTAAATTATTTAAGACAGCTGGAGAGGTCTCTTAACCAGTTAGGAGTAACAAGATGGCAGCTGAGAGGTGGAGGCCGCGCAGTTTCCAACAATGTAAGAATGTGTTGGAATTAGGGCTGTCACTTTTGAGAAAAATCAAATTCGAACGGATATCGAATATCGTGAAATGCATTCGAATATATTCGAATATCTACGTGCCGCCAACCCCCCCCCATCGCTTATATAAAAAAAACACTGTAATGGAGATTCAATCACAAATGTATTAAATGTATTAACAGTGACAGTCATAAAAAGGACTGTCTGAATTATATATTTTTTTTCTTAATGTTAGAAACAGCACAGCAGGTTATCAACTTCTATGAACAACATCAACTTATATGAAGTGCTATATTATGAACAAACTTTACTATGCGGGCTGACATAGTGGTGCATGGTCCATTATGAGGTCCTGAAACCCGTCTCCCGAAATTACACTTATAGGTCTCATATCCCTGCAAATAAATCTTGCCATCTTATCAGTTATGGCATTTACCCGTGCATCTGACAAGGTGCCGACTGGTTGTGCATGAAAGTATGAAGTCATGCGGTGTTGGATGCCCGATGCTCTGGCTGTATGTGTCTCTGACTCCGCTGCCTCATTTGGATGGTTACTCAACAGGTGAGCGCGAATATTAGATGTGGATGATAAGTACGTAAACCGTTTTTTGCAAATTCGGCAAATCACTTTATCTTGTACGGTTATTTTACCGTCTACGGTGAAGAACCCAAAATGTTTCCAGACACTACTCTTAAGATGCGATGGTTTTGTAATTTTCCGCTCTGGCTGGCCGTTATGTTCGTATGAGATGGCAAAGAATAAAATAAAAAACAAATGGTCTAACCATAGACAGTAAAAAATGCGCTACACATGGCAAAAACCGGATAGTTTATTTATAGTTCGAATACGGATATTTCACGTCATGTTCGAATGCATATTCGAATATCGAATAAAAAGTGACAGCTCTAGTTGGAATTATATGATGACAGAGATTTGTTCAAACGATACAGGCTTGATCGTCAGGGTTTTCTTTTTGCATCCATTTTTAACAATTTGTAACTTTTGTCTTTCCTTTATATACAGCTGTGACCTGTGAGTGCAATTTTAATTATGTGATTCATCAGCTTAATAACTTAAATAGCATCACATTTGTCCATTTAATTAATGTGTTGAAACTCTATTAAAATTATGTGAAATAAATGCATGTACTTATTTGTAATTTTTTTGCACAAAGCAAAAATGAATTATTCTAAATAAATTGAAATATTGAAATAATCGTTATGTCCTAATTAAATAATGAATTAATTGTGTCATGCTGCTGTGACCTCACCCTTGCAGGCTCACTATTGGCTGATTCAGATGTTCAGGGCGGACATTTTGGGTTCACATCATTGTAGTCCTTCGTTCACAGCACTTAAGACCCACTTCAGAAAGCACTTAAGAATCAGTCTTATACTTTACTGAAAGTTGCTTTTAGCTGCTTTATAAAAGTCTCCTACTCTTAGAAAAGTCCTACTCTTTACTAAGTATTTTCTGACACTTAAGTCAAAGCTTAAGACTATTATTAAGAGCATTTCTTAGAAGTTTTATACATACGGGCCAGGGCCCCAGTTTACTGGAGCAGGGAGACAAAGGTTTCACAAACTGGTCTGAAACTAGCACAAAAGGAAGCATAACAGGAAGAGCAGGATCAAACTGTAGTAAACAGGTGTTATGGCTCAGATCCACAAAAAAGCAGATCACCACATACTGTTTGGCGGGAAATCTCTCCATTTTCCATTGTCTCTTCATCCTGTTGAATAATCATTTCCTGTGTCTTCCTAAGGTAATGCAGACAAGGCTACCGCTGCTCTGGGTTACTTCATAACTCCATGTGTGGCTACACTGGTGACGCTGCTATGCTATTTGCTACTGCCACACCTGGTAAGCAAATAACAACCTGTAAATGTCAGGAGCACAGTGTACAGCTAGAAAAATGTATTCATTAGATGTTGTGTTGCTTTCTAGGAGTTTGCCCGGTTTTACTTCGTGAACAGCAAACCGGAGGCCACAAACATGCTTCCCAGCTCTGGTTGGTTTATGGAATGACGTTGTCCACCTTTAACATATAAAATATACTGCAGAGTATCTGCCATTATTATCAAGTTATTTGCAGTGATATAACTTAATTGACATTATAAGATAACACATTACATGTTCCAAAATGTAACACTTACACCATCGATTTTTTGACAATGACAGAGAGCCCTAACATCACTCTTCATTCCCGTTAAAGAGAAAGAAAAAGAAGCGCTGGCTAACGTCGACCTTGATGGCTACAAAAATAAACCCGTACTAACCAAAGGGGATTTAGAGGCCATCGGGAATGACGACAACTCCCGGTCTTCAGTCCTGGCAGTTTTCAAAAAGGTGCATCCATACACCACTGTAATTTTTATGTCATCTCCCAAAACATAGACTAAAACATGTCCCTGATTCTGTTACTGTTGGACAGATCTGGGTGATGGCTCTGTGCGTGACATGCGTGTTGGCTGTCACGCTGTCCGTGTTCCCGGCCGTCACTGTACGGGTGAAGAGCGTGTACAAAAACAAAGAGTGGGGTGAGTCAATGTAAACGAGCAGTTTGCTTCAATCTGGTTTGACCAGATTTGTAGCGCCATGGTTCCTGTCCTTGCAAGAAAAATGAACGATATTACAATGCATGGATAAGAATGTTATTTCCGGTTGTTGTTTTTGAACAAGTGCGTTACAACTCTTCCTTTCAGATCGCTACTTTGTCTGCGTTTGCTGTTTTATCGTCTTTAACTTCATGGACCTGATTGGTCGCAGTGTCACCTGCATGGTTCAGTGGGTGAGTTGGGCCTTTCAGATCCTCTGATCTCGCTCCATCAGCAGTAACTGTATTGGGCTCTGCACACAGTCTGTTTAAAAGAAAACGTCCAAAATACACATTTAGGTGTTTATATTACTACTCTTTGTCTTTTAGCGCCTGTAGATTTCTTACAAATAAAATAATGCATTCTAACGCAACATACATTTCCGCGGCTGTTGTCTAATGTTACAAGTGATATCGTTGTAAAGCTCTCTTTTTCCTGTACAATTTATCAACAAGTATCCTTTATATCAGCAACCAATTGTGAAAATACAAAGGAGGGGTTTAGGCCAAAATACAAAATCCCATTGGCTGGGGTCGATTTCTGACAACTCGGGATTTGGGCCTATCAGATCCTCTGGTCTCTGTTTGTGATCCGTTCCTTGTTCCGTCGCTCCGCAGCCCACAAAGGCGAGCCGTTGGTTCCCGTCGCTAGTGCTGGCCAGGGTGGTCTTCATTCCCCTGATCATGTTTTGCAACACCGGTGACCGCCAGTACATACTGTTCTGTCACGACGGAGCCTTCGTTGCCATCATGACGTTGTTCGCCCTGTCCAATGGATACTTCATTTGCCTCAGCATGTCTTACGCACCACAGTGAGTCACCCTGGATGTCAACCACAGTTTATTTTGAATTATTCAGTTCACTTTTTTTTGTCGGATTCCATTTGAATTATCACCTGTGTAGTGACAGCTGTTCACCGCAAATTTAGCGGTGTTTCACAATATCTAAGATGTTCTCGGGTTCCTTGTTCTTGTAACACTATATTTTAAGGGTACAGTAATAACCATTAATACATTAATCGACATGAATGTGTGCATGTGTTAGTAAACATTAGTTAACTAAATAAACAATTACATTAAACAGTGTGTAACCTAAAAATAATCAGGTAAGTAGGACACTAGCGCAGAGGTTCTGGAACACGTAACTTTTATACTACACTTGACTTGGAACTAGAATTACATACAAACAACCAAATGCAAGGACACAACAAGGCACTCCATAAATCAGGACTGACATCAACACAACGAATCAACAAGGACTGCCTAAAAGATCCAAACTAAATACAAGAACTAACAAGGATAAACTAGACACAGGTGAGGGAAAACCCAGGTGTTACAAATATCAAACGGTTAAGGAGAATACAAAACAATGACACAAGGACCAGGAGGGGGCATAATCGACAAGACAAGACAAGACAGGACAAGACCAGACTACAATCATTATAGTACAGTACAGAACTGTTTCTGGTTGTCCAAATATTTATTGATGCAAATTAGGATTGTACGCATGGTCTAGTTCACTGTAACCTGGTCCAAGAACAAACATAAATTCATACATGATTTAAAATTACTTCATGATGACATTGCAATTAATTGTTAAAGGTTTATTCATGGTTTGACTCACCTTTTTATATATTTACAAATGTATGCATATATATATATATATATACACTCCTTATGGTTTATCTTTCATCAGTGTTATGTGGTTCTCTTCCCCAGGTTGGTGAGGTCCAAAGATTGTGAGACAGCGGGGGCTTTAATGACCTTTTTCCTTGCTCTTGGTCTGTCTTTAGGAGCAGCTCTCTCCTTCCTGCTCAGAAGTATGATTTAGGGAACTGCTCATTTAGCAAACCCTAACCCTTACTCAACTATCTTTTTTTTTTTTTATTCAAAGCAATGTCAAATATTTAAAGAGAAGATGGTCATGTTACGTTAACTCTTAAGGCCAGACACGGCAGGCAAAAATATAGTTTTGTCATGGACTGCTCAACCAATCGTGAAAATACAAAATCCCATTGTTTGGTGTCGATTTCTGACAACGCGATTCGCTCAGGTGCATCACGTGACTTGCTCTGACACCTCCTTGTTTAGCTTTCTGCTGGACCTTTAAATCAAAAAATGCCCAAATCTGCACAAATAAAATCCTCTTAGAAAAGACTGCAACAATTGTCACTAGCAAGGAGAAATAATGGAAAACAAATGAATGAAGCAGATCATGAAACTCGTACACAAAGTGCATTTGAGTAAACTGTCATTCAGAAAAAGGAAATTTGATAGTGAGAGAGACCCAGAACACTCTAGATGTTCTATTATCCTGTGCTAATGCTTATTGATAACCAAGAGCAGAGTGTGTTCATGTGTGTGTGTGTGTGTGTTCGTGCAAGTGTGAACACTTGATCATGCTTGCTCTACCAAAATGGTTTCATTACTATACGTGCAGAAATTAGTGTTAACATTTTTTATTAATTTATTTTATTACTTCAATTCCTGTTTACAAGCACAGTCTGAAAATTATTGAACAAAAGTGCTTTAGGCCGGGAAGGCTACACTAACAATTTTCCAAGTAAAAGCAAAGAAAAACGTATGCATTCTGATGCATCAGAGAGTTGGACTTGACAGTGGCTCAAAGAAACTCCCTTATATTATTGTCTTATTGTCAATAGTAGTAGACAGTTGCCCCAACACGTTACAACAATCAAGTGGAGCAGTTGGTAGCTCAGTGGCAGAGTGCCCGTTTTGATTATATGACGTCCTGGGTTCCCCAGGTCGCCGTTGCTGTGAGAAATTGTTCTCAAATCGGCCTACCTGGTTAAATGAAGTTTGACGTTTAGCACTTCCCTGATGCCTCCTCGTCCCACACATTACACAGAAGCGACAGGCTGATATTCATGTCATTCATGTTAACTCAACATTGTCTACAATATGTCAACATTTATTTTAAATTTAAAATCATCAGTGTGGTAGTATTACGTTCCAATCCATCATCAATATTCATTGGCGGTCTAAAATGTGCTTTTGTGTCTCTGTTTTATGTGCCACCTGGTTAAAGTCAAGAAGATTTACAGATGAAAAACAATAGAATCAAAATCAAAACGCGTTGGCATGTTATTTGGGCAAATACAGGGGGATAAAGCATACATATCTAGCAGCGTTCCTACAGGAGCTTTCTGTAAGTTTATAGAGTGCCTCCAAAAAAATGTTTACGTGCCCATGGGTCAAATTACCCACTTACGGCACTTATAGTGATAACTGTTGTTGTTTTCTCAAATCTCTACTTCAGCACCACTTGCACGCATCAAAGTTCAACTGTCTGTTGACAATATTTCAGATGTTTACCCTATTCACCTGTAATGTCTGGCCTTAGGTCATGTTTTGTAAGTAAATCAAAAATGGTTTACTCGGTAGTGTTAAATTATTTAATTGGATTCAAATGTTTTGACAATTACCTTCGATTTCTATAAAGTTTTTTAGACTAGTGAAGGTATTGGGCATACTATTATTTTTTTATACTATTTTATACTGTTTGTTATTGTTTTTTGTACTTTTGTAATTGGGTTTTTCACAAAAAATATGCTTTTAGGGGGGGAATGGAACTTGATTTTGTGATCGGTTAAAAATAAAGAGAAAACGTTCCAGAGAACACAATGTTTTATTTCTCATTCCTTGTCTAGCTTACTCGGTGGTGAGGGAACTGAATGGTAGACAGATGTACTATTACCATTATTTCCATTAGAAGATCAAACCTGTGTCATTTGAATTCAATAGTCCTTGTCAGGGTTTGTACCGTAGAGGGCTATGTGACCTTAGGGGGAGTCTTTACTTGATTGTAGAGATCTTGTCCTCCCAGGGGTCCTCTAGCTGTATTCGCCGGCCCGGTTCCTCCAGCGAGGCCTTGCTCCAGCGTAGCGCCTCGTCCATCCCAGCCCGCTCCAGGATCAAGGAGAACTGCCTCTCTTTCCCGCGACGCTGGGGAGCGTGAGACGGGACACGCAACGCAATGCCCCTCTGATGTCCTCTCAACCCCTGAGATGAATGTGAAGTTGCAGGCAGCCAACCTCAGATGCACTTCACTCTAGTGGCATGTTATACAGTGAACTCATAAGTATTTACTTGAACAAAGTTGCAGCTGTATGCCTAACTCTGACCTGCAGGTGTCGCTTGAGCAGCAGGGGTCTACCGTTGACGCTCTCCACGATGTCTGCCAGCTCTGTTTGATACTCTGCATTACACACCTTAAGCTCATCCCTACGCCACACGAAGAAAGGGTATTGTTCAGTGTAATATCCTGTGACCGTCACGTCCCCTGTGGCCTTAGCGGTCATACCCGTAGCTCTGTTGTTGACGCTGTGCATGGACAGCACTGCTCTGCTTCTGGGCTGTGAGCCACATTGCCGCCTCCTCCTGAAGGCTGCAATTGGCTTGTGACTCCTGCACTGCTCTGAGTCTTATTTCCTCTCTGGCCATTAGCCTCTTCCTCTAGATGCAGAAGACATCCTAAAGTGTTTGTCAATTTGAAACAGAAACATTTGACAGTGAAATGAAATGTAAAAGGAGCACTAATAATGTGAATTTTCGTTTGTTGTAATAGCCGACTTGGCAAGTCTTACTTAGAGGCCCCTAAAATGGTGTACCATGTGACGTAGGCAGATATATTGCCCATGTCATCAATTCCACATTTTGTGGCTTTATAGTGTTTTGATTTGTATATTATTAACACAATATTGCACATCTAACCTGAAACTGAATATGTAAAACCAAATGTTATTAGCATAATGTAAGTGTGGTATACCGTGCACGTACTCGTTCGTCTCGTAGCAACACCGACTTGGTAAGCCTCTGTGTGTTGCTGATCATTCGAGCTAGGTCCCAGTTCACTGCGTGCAGGGCCTTCTTGCTATTCCTCTGGGTCTCTGTTGATGGATAGACGATCTGATCTCCAGTGTTCCTCCGGAATCTAAAAGGCCGCAGGACAGTGGAACGCATTGTCTTTCTTAAACTGCATAGGCTCTCCTTAAACCTTAAAGTCTGGTACGTTCCGCTTGATGATGGGTTGGAAAGTGAGCTCTCTTGTTGGATGTGGGCACTGACGAGCAGCCAGCTGGACACGCCTTTTAGATATGTCTTTATAGGAGCGAGCGGAAACCAAACTCTTTGTCTCTGGCTTTGGTTCATCATCTCCGCTTCTGGTTGTTGTTTCATCTTTGTGTCACCTTCAGTGACAGCTGTCCTAATGACAGAAGCATCTTTTGATCCAAGACTAAATGGCAGTTGCATGGCCAGCATGAGATATTTCCGTTTCTCATGGAGAACCTTTCTCTGTCTCTCACATTCCTCTACCTTCTTGCCATACGAGAGCCACTGGATGCTCTAGGGGACAGGATTACTTTTTAACTGAAGCAGTGTGGCAGTTTGCTCGTTGGTGGTCTCTTTCCACTCCTTTCTGATCTGCTTCTGCGTCCTGCTCTCCTCACGCAGGGTCATCTTGAAAGGATGTATAACAGTCACTTCAGAAGTGCTCTTAAGTTTTGGTGCGATGTTCCTTGTTTGCTGGTTGTGGAGACATTGGGGTGTGGCTGGTTTGGGTTTTGGGCAGTAGTCGGCTACATGTAAGCTCTCCCACATCCATGGAGGGACACCTCTCTGAGGCAACAAAGCTCCTGTGAAGCTATGTCCTCTCATCTATGTCCTCTCAGAAAGCTCAGATGTTTCTGAGTACCTGTGACCCTTGTTGTTGTGTCTTTTTTCACTAGAGACAATAGGAATGCAACTGTTGCTGGTTGAGTAAAATCTAATGCAGTTACACAATTTTGTTTATTTATGTTGCAGAAGTTACATGCAGCAATGTGAGTTAAATCATACCATGTCCTTCTTACCATTTAGGATCCAGAGGCGCAGTGTCATATTTACTGAACTGAACATAGACTGTACTGCACTTTAATGGTGTCTTGGCTGCGGAAAAATAACATGCAAGCATTTATCTTAGAAGTACATTTTTTAGACATGAACAATGATATTGTTTCACAAAATTGTACATCATCGGGGTTTATTTTCAGATTGATATGGATCGGCTGGTCATGCTAACTGTTTAAAATGGATTTATTTTCCATCTTCCTACCTTCAAACATCTCAAACGCACGACATCCGGTGGTTTATTGGGTTCAATATTTGCAAGCGGTCTCGGTTGTTTCCGTTTCTGGTAAACCGGCGAAGAAATGCATCCATTTAGGATGGCGGAATTTCGATGCGCCCCCCACATTTATTTAACGTGTTGCAGGAAGACCTATCGCCCAACTCTAACGGTGGTTACCGTTTCTAAGGACGCACAGAAAAACTGCCTGGTATAGAACATTATGTCACATGGGGGACCAACACATATTATACGCTACTGTTTCAGCTATCACGCAATGTGTAATGTATATTAGTATTATTTATTCTGTCTTATTTTATTTCTCACTATAACGCGTAATATGAAAATGTGAATTGGTGTTATAAATAGACAACAATGCACATTTGAGGACACGTCGGATAAAAAAAGTGAGAACAATGTCGACCCAGGGAGATTGGGGATAGAAAGGGTGGGAGGATTGGTCGCTCAATAGTTTAATTATGTTCGCCCAGCCATTGCCTATAGGCATGTGAACGGGTCAGACTGATATACGGCTCTATAGATAGAGGACGCAACGTTATTTAGATATGTCCTGCAGTAGGAGGCTGCTCTGTGCTGGGTTTCTAATGTCTGCACTTCTGGAGTATGGTAAGTTTAGCGGGTGGCTGATCACGCAAACTAATTAATTACACATATTATAGGGGGATTTTTGTTGCCTCAAAGATTGCCTTTGAAGCTTTATGTATAGCTCGACTATCATTTAATTGGAACATCTCTGCATTGAACATTGTATAACGTTGTATAGCCTAACAAGCGATAGGCTACTGTTTTTTCGAAGTGTCTAAATGCGTTATGACTAAATGCAACCAAGCATTGCATTTCGTCTAAATGATAGCACCAGTGTAAACCCTAGATTACAGACCTCGTTCATTTTGGCAGAAAATTTACCCAAAAGACTAAGTAAACCTACTGGTTATAAAAAAAATAACGAACATGTGCCTTCATATGATTGCCGGTATTTCAAGAGTTTTCTAGACACATTAATGTTAATAAAAAGTTAATACTAGAAAGTTTTACAGCATAGAAATATGCCTATTGTTCATGCACTCCTGCAACAGTATGCAGTATTTGGCTGTTTGGTCCGAGTTGTCAGCAGTAATTAGTTCCCACACACATACAATGAGCCTTAGTAGAGTGTGGATGGGGGGGGGCATTATTACAGTAATGAGGTAGAAGGGGAGACCGGGTTGGGCACGCATCCAAGACCTGAGGTCACGAGCATGCACCGGACAAACCATTATGCCAAAAAAAATCCCCGAAAACACACTGCTATTTTTCTTGTTATTATTTCTTTTTTTTTACACTAAACCTAAAACGAGGCTTTAGTCTCGTAATGCTGCCGCGTGACTATGAGGAATTTGAATAGCGGAACACATCTATGGAAATAGGCCGGGACCTGTACTAATGTCAGTGTTCTCCCGCGGTTGCAGGTGCGGTAAGAGTGACAATGAAAGAGACGCGTCTGGAGGTGGTTCAGGGAGACTCGGTGACCCTGCCGTGCTCCTTCTTCGCCCTTAACCCTCTGTCCAGACTCAATATAATCTGGACCCTTGCGCCATTCTCTGACCCAGGCTCGCCTACACAGGTTAGAACAGTGGTTTTCAAAGTGGGGGTCGCCAGGTGGGCCGCAGCAAGTTGGAAGAAAAAAAAGTTTTAAACAGAATATACCTTTATATTATTAGTATTATGAAATAGCTTTATAATACTTTGTCGCATATGATATGTGACAATAACATTTAATGCTAACCTTTCTGATTGGCCGGTATCAAACACCATTATTGTCCATCTATGGGTTCAATAACACATCGTGCAAAATGGGGGCCTTGGCCAAAGCCTGGTGGCATTTGGGGGGCCTTGTCATGGAAGTTTGGGAACCCCTGGGTTAGAATACCGACGCGCTAATGACCGCGCGGTGACGTACCTCTTGTTTCCTAGGTAATAGTGTTCGACCACGGCCACGTGATCGAGGATCCCTCCCTGACCGGAAGAGTTGGTTTCGCGGGGCTCCCATGGAGCGCTGACGTCATCCTGAATAGCACGCGCATATCAGACGCGGGCACCTATCGCTGCATGGTGAGCAACCCCCCGGAGATCGGAGACCCCGGCATTGGGGAACTGACAGTCATCGTCATGGGTGGGTGGACCACACTGCAGTTTAAATTGACGCAAAATAGGAAAACAAACGCGACATTTATGAATTCAATTAAAAAGAAACCAACCATATTGGCAAATGAGAAATGTCAACACATTTGTCAGACATAAATACCTGTTTGTCGCGCATTGAGTGTGAACTTTCATTTCAAAACATGGGAAGTAACATGTTGCGTTTCGGTTCAGTCTTAATTGTAACACCTGGTATATATAATATGAATTGCGTTTATTCAATATGCCTCCGAGTTAGGATTCACTGTTACTGACCACATTTGTTCATGTTAGCGCCTCCTTCACTGCCCCTGTGTCTGTGGGAAGGCGTCACTGACCCCGGGGGTAGCGTTGCCTTGTCCTGCATGGTCGCAGAGGGAGTGCCCGTACCAGAGATGCACTGGGATAAACTGGAACCAGAGGAAATCTCTCTACCCATAAACATGGACGGTAAGAGGGCTTGTGTAGGTTAACGCAGGAATACATTAACAGCCTTCCAGTCCCCGAGCTTTCCCCAGGCTACTGGGGGCTAGACGCAGCTGCTGCTGTATGAGATTTATCAAAAAGTAAGTGCAGCTCCAGCCATCAATGAGAAAAGGAAGTCAGTTTGTGTCACAAACAATACACGACCTATATTGTTCTTTTATGAGACTCGTTTGCATCCTTAACCCTGTGTGGTTGTTACAGGGGACTTTACAGGTTTGGTTCAGATGGTCAACATATCATCTCAAACCTCTGGGCTCTACCGCTGTTCAGTCAGGAATCTCCTGGGCACCCAGAACTGTTACATCAACCTGTCAATCTACAGCCGTGAGTACCTACCTCCACAATTTTTAGTTCTCCCTCACGCTACACCTACTTTGAACTTGTCAAATATATTCTGTAAGCTTTTGTAATGTCATAGCAAAAGGTAAATTGCTTTGGGAGTGCCACGTGTTTTGGGGCTGAGTACCTTGGCCTTTCTGCAGCTCCTGCCAGTTCCCCAGGCATACTTCAGGGGGTGCTGTTGACCCTGTCCATGGCTCTCGTGCTGCTGGCTTTAATGGTGCTGGTTCTCTGGCTGCATCACTCAAACCAGGAGAGGTCGCGGAAAGGGAAGGAAGACAAGGAATATTATAATGAGATAAGGTACACTCCCTCTCTGATCAAACGCTCCTTTGTTTGATCCAACGGTAGATGACAAACGCCAAGACTGATTGTTCTGAGAAAAACGTTGACAATCCACCTAAACTCATTGAACTTTTGTTTCTTAAAATGTGTCAATAACAAGCAAGTATTCCATTGCTGAATATAACTCACCAATCTGTGGTTTGCATGTAGAATTTGAGTCACGTTTACCTACTGAGGAGTCAACAATTCACTATTTAAAATATATACGTTATATAATACCAGTGAACTGTAATTTGTTTTATGAATAAATCTATTTGTAATCCATTATCGACAACTGACTGGAATGTGCTTTAGTTTCTGTTGAAGACAGTAATTCTGTTATGGTTAGAAAAATATTTGCATTGCTATAATATTGCCTGAACAATTCTTAGAAGGGAAAAGGCATTGAGAATGGTCAATAAAAGCACTCACAGCATTTCTTTTGCAAACGATGACACAGAAAGCTTTAATTTAAATAGGGAGAAAAGAATATCACCTAAAAAAACTGCACACAACATTGAATATTGACTTTAGCTTTTAAATAAAACGTTCCCCAAAATGAATAAAATACAAAAAACATGGGATAGTGTACTATCATACAACATTTGTGCAAAAGTATTCATCCATTTCTCCCGAACCGCATGATTCAACGTGAAGAGTCCTTCCACACAGAAGCCAGCTCTCTTCTAGGGACTAAACACCAGAGAACCTCCCATAAACTCAAAATAGTGTTTCCATTTAAGAACCAGAGATCCAATAATAATAAAATAGATTTATATTTCTTAAATATATATTTATATACAAAACATGCTGTACATAAATGGCAGAGATTAAGTAATCCCTTTTTATTATTGACGTCTGTCCAGAAACTTGTGCTTTTCTATCTCCCGGTAAGAAAAGTACTCCCTGTTGCTTTGGATATCACAAGCACAACTGAAACGAAAATGGCCATGATCAGAATGGCTCCGTTTGTCCCGAGCCTTGGGATTACACATGCTAACAAGGCTTGATCAATTACCCTGATAGAAAAGGGATACTGGGTATTAACATGTGGAAGATGCCAGCTCCTGTCTGACAAAACAACAGAAAACACTCCATTTGAATTAGTCCAGCGCGTCATTGCTCCCCCCCCCTCCCCCGATAAAGACACCAAATCATCAAAAGTCTAAATTGTTAGGCAATAGGAAACAAAAGAGAGCTTTAACTAAAACAGAATGATTGAAAAATGAACCTGCAGTAAGCCACTTTAAACCCCTGTGTTTTCACCGTCAACGTGTCTGGCAGTTACAGTAAAGCGACCTGTGAGTTAGCCCGCTAGACATAGCCCTCTAGGATCTGGGGTGAAGTAAAGTTGACCTGCGAGTCATGAGACAGCCAATCAGCTCTAGCCCTCTAAGATCCAGGGTAAATCACAGTGCCACTGCTAAATCACTCACAGTTAAATTAATGCATATACCATGTGACATAGCGCTTGAGAGCGCTCCCTTTTGCATCTTTATGCTTCCCCACGGTACATTTGTAAAACGCTGAGAACTCCAATTGGGGAGACCCTGAGAATTCCATTTTACACCAGGTGTTCTCATTTACCCTGTAAAAACAGATTCCCAGAGAGAGAGTTGCGCAGTCTGCAAACTATGGTGAGAACAGAGGACGATTATAGGTGAAAACAAGCATACAAGGCAGTTTTCTACGTCAGGAATTTATATTATGGCACAAGGTGATTCCCGAAGAATCCACCGGCGATGAATACAATGTCAGAACTGACTAGGGTGCATTAAAGTGGATTACTGTAGTGGGACCCTGTAGCTTTGAGAACATATGAAAACAGTGCCAGCATGTATGATACGTGCTCCGTGTAGAAGGAATTATGGGAGCCAGTCTTCCAGTTATTTTACACAGCAAAAGAGGACCCTGGTGAAAACACGTACAGCAAAGAGGCCAAGAATCTGGGACAAAGGTTGCCATTGTGAAGAGCCAATTCTGATCTCCACTTTTTGATACAACTCCCGTGTGTCCAAATCGACACACAGCCTTTTTGAAGTCTTCCTCGACATTATCTATAACTAAATAAATATGCCGGATTTGTTTGCAGTATTTATTCAACCTTGTTTGTTTCCAACTAAAACGCTGGAGGTAAGTGTATACCAAACAGTAGTTGTATACCATATATATCTATATAGTAATACAGTAGCAGGAGGTGCAGTTAGCAGTAGTATGGTAGTAGTTGTAACAGCTGTATTAAGGAAAGCAGAAAAGGCCAATCCTGGTGGCTATTCCACACACGGAACTGTCAAGCCCCTCCTACCTTCTAGTCCACAGCTGTCGGTCAGGTTGTGTCTGTGTGTGTGCGCTGGCGGGGGGGCTTCGGGGAGTCAAACACCAGGGCACCTCAGCGAGCTAGCCCATAGCCACTGAGGATGTGATTCTTCAAGTAAAGTAAAAAGACATTCCACCCACCCCAGCAATAGGAATTACAAATCAAGAGAAGGCGTTTAGAGTTCACAACCCCAGTCTCAAACCCGGTGGTGAGAACTATGTCCCTGGGTCTAAATCCCCCAGCCTTAAATTCACAGCTTGTTTCCAGCCATACTGAACTGTAAACAAACATATGCATCAGATGCAAGGAAGGAAAACTGGGAGTCTTATCCCTAAAACAAGCTTGAGGACAGGTACCACGTGAGGATGTTTTATGTGACAGGGCGGGAGGTCTGATTCGTTTTGGAATGTGTGTGGTACGCTGGGAGGTGATACTAACATGTGGGCCAGAGGATCCAGTCTTTTCAGGTGACCCCCACAGTGAAGCAGCAGGTAGGGGCAGCGGCAATTTGGGTAAAAAAATTGGATTGGTTGCACAGTTGCTGGTGGATTGCAGGGAAAAAAACGTGAGGGTCCCCCCTCCCCCCCCGAAATTATAAAAATGAACTAAGCATAACAAGGAAGAGATCCCTTACCATTGCACTGGCTTTTCGACCTGCTAAAGTAACCATTGTTATGGCCAAACGCTTCTCCACAATCAAGTTGAAGCGCTCATGCTTTAAGTTGCAGGAGGTGAGATGGTACATTGTTTCGGGGGGGAAGGGGGTCTTAGGACTGTAGTTCATCCTCCAGGCGCACCCAGTATGGCCAAGGCTTGAAAACGTGTACAATAAATCCCCAAAACATGTCAGATGGTGTGATTTGCAATCAGAGCTGTAGGGAACATCAGAGTCCAATTCACTATGAGAAACGACAGCAGTGGAACGACTCTGGTAAACTTTAATGGCCCGGTCAGAGCAGATCAGGCCCATTCTTGAACCGGCCCAGGTGGTGCTGTGCTTTGTCTGCAAGGGGTTCTCAGGGGTTCCACCTAATGTTCTCATAGGAGAATCCGCACATGTGCTCTAGTAAAGGCAGCTCTGTGGACTCCTCTCGGGGGGCGGGGCTCGGGGACTCTCCAGCAGTGAGGGGTGTGGTCTCAGTGGACTGGGTAACTCCCAGTGGCTCCTGTATTGGGCTGGCCTCAAGCAGGGGGGCAGGCGCAGTGGACTGAAAAATAGGGGAGATTTAGAATTAACCAATAATACTTCACACAGTTTTTTTAACCGTTAGATGTTTTCCTCACCCTGAAGCTAGTCTACAAGCCAAGAGAGAACTTTTATGAAAAAGTAAACATACATTTCATGATAACCAATCTGAGCGACTACCAAGAAATAACTAGACAAATTATGCTAAGAATTTTATTTAAGTAACAAACCCACTTCTCTCATGGACCAGACTACTTTCAGTGTGAGGAACCATTGTAACGTCAAATGTAGAAAAAAGGAGGACACTTATCAGTGTAACGCGAAGCCCTAACATGCTCATCTAAGAGTACTTGTGCTACAGGTTAATTCTGCATGTATTCCTAAAGACAATTGAGCTGTTGACAACACACACACACACACACACTCTCTCGAACACTTGCAAATTCTTCCGCCATGCTCACTAGAGTCCGAACACCCTGAGACACTCCGCCGTCGCTCTCGGCCGCCGGCCCATTGAAGCCCTTCCTGCCTGACAGGCTCCACTTCCCGCAGAGACCCTCGTAGGGCAGCCCGCTGCCCTGCCCCAGCCCGGCCCGCCCGGACCCCCTGTGCACACCCTCCAGGAAGCCCCCTGGGCAGAAGCGCTCGGGGCCTGGTAGCGGGGGCATGGCCACAGAGCTGCTGAAGGACAGCTGGGAGCTAGAAAGGTGCTGACCCAGGAGGCCCTGGATGGACGAGGTCCGGTGGAGGGAAGTGACCAGGCTGGCATCCATCCTGCCCTCTGACTGGCTCAGCAGCGTCAGGGGGAGGGGCTGAGGGTGGTGGGGCCAGGTGGGGGTGGGACCCACAGGGTTGTCCGTTCCTACAGAGACAACAGCGAGAGGTGTTTCACGCTCATGCGGAATACATTTTAATACTGTGTAACTGGTGCTTAGTCTATTTGGCAAAAAGCAGCTGCAGCTTTAAAAACAGCAGTCACATATGGATGAGAGTCATGCGGCCTTGAGCTCACCCATTGCGGGGTGGATGGAGGAGAAGTGGGGTTGGGGGAGGCTGGAGGCTGGGGTGCTCTGGGTGGTGTGGCCCGTTGGGTTGTTGGAGATGGAGGCGGAGCCGCCGCCACAATCAGAGTCCTCAATGTTGCCGCCGCTGTTACAGCCGGCGCCACAGCCCTTCTGTAACCTAGGAGACACACAAACAGATGGCCAACCACAGGATGAGTGGATGAGACTGTGAACGAATGTGCGTGGAAACACTCGTCAGCCCTGTCACGTCCCCAACCGTGTCCTGTGCATTTACCTGTCCCAGCTGCTGATGAGCCAGGTGTAAATGTTGTGTGGACTGACGGGCCCACCCCAGACGGACCGCAGCTGGACGTGCCCCCCCGCGTACGACGTGGTGAGGGGCGACACATAGATGGGGTACCCGATGGGCTGGTCGCATGACGAATTGATCATGTTCCTTAGGGCCTGCTTGGCGTTCTGGATGCTGCCGCGCTCCGGGTTCCGGTTCCGCAGGAAGACCAGCTCCTGCTGCTGGCCCGCCCAAAGGCCGCGGACACACTCCCGGTTCACCTTGATCACCCGGAAGCTGAGGAATCTCTTGTTGAGCATGATGATCTTGTACTCGTCGCTGCCGTCGTCCATGACGTGGCGCAGGGCCAGCAGCGAGGGCATATTGGCCAGGATGGCGCTACGCCACACCGGGTCGCCTTCGTGGCTGATGAGCATCTTCTCCTCGTTGGACGTGATGGCATCGTACAGGACCACTGGATCCTCGTACTCGTCCGGAGATGTGAAGTGGTCCTGTCGGGGGTCATTATTAACCTTCTCAGTCTCCGATACACCCACAAGGCATTCAGAAACAGACAATCCGACAGCACTTTGGTTTGACAAACAGACCGGAATGAACATTGATTCGATTTCGGGCCCTTTTTCGTGCGGCTGAGTTCATTACGTTAGTTCGATGTGCGACGCGTCTTACCTGGTGCAGTTTCAAAGACATGCGTACGCCCGGCGCCACCACCCTGTTGAGCAGGTCCATGTCCGCAAACACCCACTCATCTCTGGGGGAAGTGATGCGGAAGTCCCCCTTGAAGAGGGCATGGAGTCCGTACAGGAAGGGTTCCAAGCTAACAGACCCGGCACACAAACAAGTATCTTCAGAATGCAATCCAGTTAATGTTTGAAATACAGTATCATGTCAGGGACAGAACCAGTCCAATTATAAAGCAGGCAGACAGCTGGGGTCTTACCTAGCAGACATGCTGTGAGAAGCCGTGCCCAGAGCTCTTCTGCCCAAGATGCACAAGCCAAAGCACAGGATGACTAGGGGAGAGTCCCTCTCGCTCTCCTCCACCGGCTACAACACAGACAAGAAGAGTCATCATCAGAAAATCACACAGTGTCCATTAGTTTTTCACCAAGACTCTGTGATGGTCAGCGGAGATAAGGAAGTCACACCCACACACTTGATTTTTACAGACAATTTCCTAATGACATGAACGTGCGCAGGCTGAGAAATTCATACACCATTAGAGAAAGAACACTAGGGCTGCAACAACTAATCGATAAAAATCGATAATTAAAAAGTTTGCAACGAATTTCATTATCGACACGTTGAGTCGCGCGACACGCCACTCAGTCGCGGAGATAAAAGCAATTGAGTTGAGTGTAGGGATGGCGAAAAGTAAACATTTTCTTGACCGGTCACCGATATAACAGGTTAACCGTTTAGTTTAACATATGTTACGCTATTTGAAATAACAGCCATTTCGAGCCGCGCCTGCAATTTCTCAACTCTGTCTCATCTCTTCGCGCGCACTCACACGCACACGCACACACACACACACTGCCCCGGCATCGCCCTTCCACTCACGTCACGTTTTTTTAAGTCCCCTATAGCGCGAAACCCGCAAATGCGGCGCAGGGAGCTTGTATGTAATCGGAGGGCACATGGCTCCTTAGTTTTAAAATAGTTTGGGTACAAGGCAAGCCAGGTGATCGCGTTTAAAATAAAGTCGTTTGTCTAGCGCTAGAAGCTCATTAGAAACATTGCCGCGGCTCATTTGAGAAAATGACATCTCTGAAGAGACGCCGCTTTAGTTTGAGTGTAGTGCTACTGCTAACAATAGTAAAGAAAGATCATCATCACCTTATCTGTTACCACTGAAATACAGATGTAATGCGTTTCCAAATATAATCCCATCTTATGCGGAATATTGGAATGAGATGGCTAACTGTAGTAGCGTTTATTCCAATATTTATAATAGCCTAATTTAGAGATCACTTTTTTTAACCGACTAACAATAACTTTAACCGGTTAACGTCGAAACAGTCAACCACCGGTCAAACGGTCACCGGTTAACATCCCTAGTTGAGTGCGGTGCGGAGCTGTAACGTTGTTTTGATGGCGGAGTCGTCAAAATCAGTTCGACCGAAGTCATCCAAGGTGTGGGAGCATTTCACACTAAGTAAATACATCAAAAAAGTGTGTTATTTGCAAGATATGCAAAAGCGACGTGACATATGGCACGGGAGCACCACGGTGATAATACAGCACCTTAAACGGAAACACGTTGGAGTCCTTGATGCGGAGAGTTTGTGTTTGCGTTTGTGAGTGAGTGAGAGTTTTGTGACTGTACGTCTGTGAGTGTAGTGTAGAGAATAAGTTCTGAGGTTCAAACAAATCATTTTAAGTTTTCTGAATTGTATTTTTCTTTATAGGTCCTTAATAAAAATAAACATTGTTGTGCACTTTTTAGTTTAGTTTTTATCTGATTGGAACGGTTAAAAAACAGTGACAACAGTAATATCCAGGGTCACTGACCGTCTGCCGCCGGCTGTTGCAGTACTGGATCCAGTCCAGGTAGATCATGCAGAAGGCACTGGGCGTGATGCCCAAGGCCCTGTGGTCGTAGTCCTCGTCGATATTCAGGTTAAACGTTGGGTCGCTGTCCACGTAGGCGGGGTTTAGGCAGGGTCGCAGCGCCTCCTGCACCGTCTCATTGGCCAGCCACTCCTCCAGCTTGGCGGACCGACTCACGTAATAGATGATGCTCTGTGGGGGAGGAACCGTGAGTTTCAGACCGGTACCCGGTCCAACAGCACGCCACTAGATACAATTTGAATGTGAACTATAAGCTTTACCAGGGGCCGTACCTTGACATAGTAGGTGATGAGGATCTTGCGCAGGTCAAACACCTGCAGCATGGAAGCGGCGTTGTTGTCGCTGATGCTGTATCCCTCCAGGACGTATTTGGTGGCGGCCACCTCCCACGCCAGCCAGCGCTGGCCGAACGCCGCGTTAAAGGATAACACGTGGGGCAGGTGGCCAGGCTCACAGCAGCAGCAGCCTTCGTCCTCCTCTACGCCCTCTGTGATGGCCTCCACCTCCCGCTGCTGGCAATACGTTCCTGGGGGGATAGATTAAAAAAACTAAATATGAAGGACGGAGAGAAATAAGATGACAAGACAAAACAAAAAAAAGAGCGAGCGAATGACCGAAAGTGGCAGAAAGATAAATGACAAGTTCAAAGCGCTTTGATGCGTTCGCAGCACTAAAGCCCGTCCCACCGAACTCGGTTCTGAAAAGGTCAGTTCTCCGTCCTCACCTCGGAACTCCAGCCCCCTCAGCTGGAAGCTGACCAGGCCGTTGCCGATCTCGATAATGTGCACCAGGGCGTTGAGGTAGTCGGAGGCCAGGATGAAGCAGTCCCCCGTGGTGTAATTGCCCCAGCGGCCCAGCAGCAGGTCGCCGCACAGGCTGTGCTGGAGGGAGCGCGTCAGATGCTCGTAGAAGATGGAGTTCAGGTTGTTGTCGTCCGCGCCTGGGGAGAGGGGGGCAACACACGTGTGAGATTTGAGTTGGACGGGGGACGGGAATGACGACCCGTGGGTTAAATGAGGCGGCGGTGGTGGTGGTGGGGGCGCCTGACCTGGGTTGCGGTCCAGCTGGGTGGCCAGTCGCGTGTTCGAGTGATCAACCCTCTTGGTGCTGCATGGACAGACAGACGTTGGGTAAACTACGTGACTGAGATTAGGCACGTGGATGTATAAAACAACACTGCAGCTCGCTTGCGTCCACTGCAATGACTAAGCAATAATCTTCATCCAGATTTAACATTCAACAAACCAGATATTCCCGACACCATTCAGAACACCTGGATAGGTATATTACGTATAAAATAACAATCTGTCAGTCAATGACTATGGAGTTACATTTGTCTCAAAAAGAACAAACAAAATTATTACTATTGCAACGAAAGAATATGTATTGCAAACAAAAAAATAAATATTGAATGCAAAACATCCACGAGAGATAGAAAAAAAACTGCAATACGTTTGTCTTTGCATTTAAATCGTTTTGATTTCTTGCGGATCTGGATATATTTTCGTGGATGTTTTGCATTCAATATTTATTTTTTTGTTTGCAATACATATTCTTTCGTTGCAATAGTAATAATTTTGTTTGTTCTTTTTGAGACAAATGTAACTCCATAAATGACCCTGTCAAACTGTTGGTCAAACTGCACGTCATGTTTCAGAGGTGAAACAATACAAACGTAGCTATTGCCTTGCTTAAGCATCAGTATTTTCTAACTGCCATATCCACATTTCGGTAAAAACTCACTTGTAATCTCTCTCCCAGAACTTGACAGGCCTGGTGTAGGAGGTAACGAACACAGCACTTCCCAGAACAGGGTTGAGGGGGGTGGAGAACAGAGCAGAGAACACCGCCTGGACGAACAACATGGCTGAGTCTGAGACAGAAGGAGTTAAGGAGCTCCGAAAGAAGACTGAGACACAATGATCACAGCGGCGAATAGCGAATTGGTTAGAGGATGGTTTGACAAAAGTGTGATTAGGGCAACGGTCTGATTCCCCGGTCGATTCTGTGATCGACAAGATAAACAACCCATCAATAAATCAAATGCATGCCAGTCGAGGTCTCTTTATAACCCGCGAATCAGGAAGGTTTGATGCGAGGCGACCAGGACCATGTAGAGCTATATGACTACATCTACCAGTTGTATACAGCAATTCCCATTTGATCACAGCGCTGATGTAGAAGGATACGAGGAACCGCAAACGGCTGGGCAAAGGCATGGAAGGCAGAGCCCCAGGTGATCTGCCAGGGGGCGATGTAGGTAAGCACAAAACGTAGCTTGTATAACAGGTCCCACAGCTATAAAGAGAAACCGGCAAACAGTCGTCAAACACCACAGACAACAGTTGATGCTCCATAGAACATTTAGAAGCAGCCAAAAACGTTTGACGGTCACTGTGTAAAACCACAGCTGGTTGTAATTCGGTCGAGTGCAGACGGGTACCTTGCTAAAGACGATGGACATTAGGTAGTAGTCGAGCAGGAAGGTCTCCGAAAAGTGTGGGTAGTCGAAAAGGAAGAAGAGGACGGTGAAGCACAGCGTGACGTACTGCAGCGACGGGGCGCAGAACGACGAGCGCAGCAGCTTCATCCCAGCCAGGCAGATAAACAGAGCACGGCCACTGTGGGTGGAGGAGGGCAGGTTAACACACACACACAGAGCACGGCCACTGTGGGTGGAGGAGGGCAGGTTAACACACACACACAGAGAGACACACACACAGAGCACGGCCACTATGGGTGGAGGAGGGCAGGTTAACACACACACACACAGAGCACGGCCACTGTGGGTGGAGGAGGGCAGGTTAACACACACACACACACACACACACACACACAGAGAGACACACACACAGAGCACGGCCACTGTGGGTGGAGGAGGGCAGGTTAACACACACACACACACACACACACACACACACACACACACACACACACACACACACACACACACACACACACACACACACACACACACACACACACACACACACACACACACACACACACACACACACACACACACACACACACACACACACACACACACACACACACACACACACACACACACACACACACACACACACACACACAGCAAACCAATCGAGAGAAATGGCCAAATGGCCAGCTGCATACTAGATGTCCAGCTCGTTGGGTTTCAGGCTGACCCGCTGGGCCTCCTCGGTGAGGGAGTTGAGCACCACGGCCGGGTACACAACGTACTTCTCCACACACTGCAGCCAGGCGTACAGTTTCTCGAACCACATCAGCTGGGCAGCGTCTGGCGGGGGCACAGAAAAACGTCAAACACAGACGCCAGGCCGGTACACACACACACACACACACACGTTTAGGGGGGGGTGGTTCTACTCACCGCGGACCTCGAACTGGCTATACTCTCGGGAGCGGAGCACAGGGTGAGCCAGGCAGAACCAGGGCAGCTGCTTGCGGAGCTGAGGCAGCAGGTAGTGGGTGACGAAGCCAACCACCCCAGCCACCATGTACAGGACGTAACTAAGAGCAGGCTGGAGAGAGGAGAACAGTTCAAAGGCAGGGTCAGCGTGTCAAAGGTGGAGACATTTATGGCTAACCGACACTTCACGTTTTGCTATACTTGTGGGAACATTATTCACATTCAAAGTCCTATTTCCACTGTTGTATTGTGGCACACACGTTTAGTATTCACCAGTATAGCAAAACCCGCTACATATTAACCCCCAAAACCCCGCATCCTATACGCAAACATAGCCCCATCTCTTTTACCCCTCTGTGACATGGCTGACCTGCAGGGCAATGAACACGGTGCTGGCGCTGATGGCAAACGTGATGACAGCCATGAGAGGACACATGACCAGGTCAGAGTGGAAAATCTCTCTCTATTAAAACACAGACATGTGGCATTTATTGCATATAATTATTTACGCCGCTCAAAAAAGTAAGGCAACACATAATCATCAAAGTGTAACACCAAGTCTATTACATTTATAGGATATAAACCTGACCACTTAGAGAGCATGAACGATTGTGAATCAATGGGTCCTGTTTAGGTGCAAATGAAGAGGTGCACTGGAAAGGCAACAACAAATCAACCCCCCAGGTGGTGGCCACAGACACTTGCTCTCACCTTATCCTTCCAAACTGATTCTCCTCTGGTTTTTTAACCCTGTATTTATTAACTCCCCTACATAGCTAATAGCATGTGATTTGGGCTGCATTCTTACCACAGAGTTGCGGAGCTTTTCGGGGAGCGGGTCTTTGATCTCTAAAGGAGGCTCCTCCGGGGTCCGGCTCTCCAGCTCGGGAAAGAACTTAGAACGGACCAGAGACCTTTGGAGAACAAAACCTACAGTGAGCGATATGTAATCGGACAATAGGTAGGTCATTAAAACAGCGGTGTTCCGGGAATGCTAGCAATCAGATGGAAAGATAAACAGAAAAACCGAGGCTAACCATGTGTACCTCTGGCATTTTAAGCTTTAATGCACATCAAGTTAATGAACAGTAATGACATTTTTGCGTTAATTAGATTTTTTGGGTGACAAGCCATACTGACCACAAGATGACCGGGTCACTGCTCTGGCGACTCAGGTGGTAGGAGAGAGCCAGGAGCAGGCCGCAGAACACAGAGAACAGCACCGGAACATGGGGGTGTTCCCAGGGAGCATTGATGGCGCCCAGGCAGAACCCGTAGAGCAACGCGGCGATGAACACGCTGCGTAACAGACTGTAGACGGACGACAGGGGGCTGGTGGTCGCTGTGGAGAAAAAACACAAAAACACGCCACGATCAACAGGACATAGCTCAACAACAATAAGAACAACAACAAACAACAACACTGACAAACTGTATCTCGTGTTGTGGCCCCGCCCTTACCTGTTCCTCCGAAAATATGCATGTCAACCTGCTCCAGCAGACACATGAGGAAGGTGTTGACCTGAGGTAGCAGTCCAAACAGGAAGATGACAGGGAAACACAAGGCGAACACTGGGGAGGACAAAGACGAGGACACACGAAGACACAAAGAAAGCGTGAGTACATCTGCCGGCCACAGCGCATCTGCAGACAGCACGCAGCACACACACAGGTGGCCGACGCCCACCGACCTATGAGCACATCCCTGGCGCAGAGCAGGAAGTGGGCGGAGAAGAAGGTGACGCCGTAGAGGGAGAAGGGCTGCAGGTGGCCCGAGTACCCGGCCAGGTCCAACACCCAGATGAGAGCGCAGCACAGGCAGAAGTAGACGGGTCGGCTGTACACGATGACCCAGTTGTGTCCCTGGAGGGTGAGACGGACAGTCGTCAGACAACGAGGAATTCCCTACACGGACCGCCGCGAATGGGACGGACGTTCGCGCGCTGTCGATGTACTCACATGCATTGGCGACGCGGCGTCCGGTTGGACACTCTGTAACGAAGGAGACAGCCTGGGTCACTTCAGACTACGTGAAATCACTTAAACAACAACGTGAACGGTGGCCGGTTGCTTAACAACAGGCGTAAACCAGTGATAGAGGTGAAGGCTCTATTTCTCATGGCAAAACAATGGAGTTTAAAACTTTAAACAAAACAAACAATAAAATGACTAGATTGAGTCCAGCCGTGTCTGTGATATGTAATTCCCCCAAAACGTGTGTGCTTAGTGAGTGTAGACATGGTATGACAGAGCCAGCATGGTTCACATACAATGTAGCATAACGAAAACAGAAGAACAGAGTTTCTCAAACAGGGAGATGTAGATGAAAACTATAACAGGTTAATAAACAGACAACAAAACAAAATATATCAAATTGCATCCGTGAATGAATGGATGACACATTGTGTATGCGTGCATGTACGTACGGTATTCAAAGAACATTAACAAATGCATCACATAGGCCGTTGAACCTAACAAAAAGCATTTTTAGCAATCCCGACAACTCATGTGTACCTTCAGTAGTGAATACTGGCAGCTGGCGATGACCAGGCAGAACTGGAAGACCCAGATGTCCCTGAAGAAACCCTCCAGGAGAAGCAGGAATCCAAGGAAGGCCACCATGCTAGCCAAAACCACTGCAGACACGTTCTCCACTACACTGCGGTTCCTACCGAGACAGTGAAGGATCACAAGAGTTCATTTAGAATCGACAGAAATTACCGAAGCATTTGGAACGAGCTCCAGTACATATCAAACAGAAAATAACGGCTCCTCGATACAGAGGAGAAACATCAGCCTGCTGTGTCATGGGAGACGCCAGAGCTTCTGTCTCACCGGTCCAGCAGCGCCAGCAGGGCCAGGCGATCATAGCGCACTCTCAGCCACTTCCCTGGAAGAACCCAGAACCGGTAGTACTGTCTGGGCTTGGCCTTCTCCTCGATCATCATCGTGTTCTCCTGAGACTCGTGTAGAGACTCGTGGTCAAGGTCAAACTACGCACATGGTGGGGAAATCATTCAACGGTTATGGTCGATCACGACAAGCCAACAGGGATCCGCAATGAACCGTTTCACTGGACCGCGCAACATGCTGCGGAAACCGAGATGGTAAACGTCGTTTCACCTCTGGCGTCTCGTTAAACTCCAGCGGCATCCTGCGCACCTGCATGCCCTGCAGAACCACGGGCCTGGGCTGAAGCATGGTAAGAGCCGCTGCCCCCTCCTGGACATCAGTGGAAGTAAAGCTGGACGACTGGGACTGTCTTTCTCGCTCCCTGAGAAAAGAAGAAAAGAGTTTGCGTTGATCTTCGTTTTGAGGAAAAAAAGCAAAGCGCCAGGGTGAGGGAGGGCATCCCAGGAGAAGCGATTGAAAATGCGCGTCCAGTCATTAATGAGCGGCAGTTTGATTTACAGGAACTGAAGGGATGCCGTCACATAAGCAGGGACTAGTCTCCCTGTGAAACGTTTCTGACACTATATGCAGAATCCATGCACCCCCAACGTCAATGTTTTGGACTGCTGATATGTTTTGCTACCCTTAACGAGGCCCACGGTATTGCTACATAGTTGTGCCGCGATGCTCGACGCGTTTCGACCGGTGTGCATTGCTACTCAGCTACTCAACAAACAAAGCATTTTACATTATTGAATTTATATCAGCGGTGAAGCATGGTGGTGTAGTGTGAAGGTTTCAGGATGCTTGGATGCCCCAGGGCCTGGACTACATGAAGAACATGGAAACTCTGCTCTGTATCAGAAGATCCTACAGGAGAATGTCAGCGCACCTGGGCTGGCCAGCAAGAAAATGACCCGAAATACATAGATTACATCGTAGAAAGGCCTAGTCTAACACCAGACATAAAGCCAATGGAGATGTCGAGGCAGAACCAATGAAGCACAGTCCATTCTTGAATTAGTCAATCTAGAAATGTCATGAAATGTCATTTTTCTTGTGTATTGCTTTCCTTTGGCCACGACAAATTGACATTAAGGCAGAAAAATAAAGAATCTTACGCCACTGGGTCTTCATATCCCCCTCCAGCGGGTCCAAACGTGTAGGATCTCTTCACTCCTGACCAGAGGAAATCAGCAACAAAACATAAACGGAGAGCAACCGATACCGTGGAAACTAAAGAAAATCCATAGCAATGCAAATTCAACTGCATAAACGTTGAGCAACCGCCACACACACACACACACACACACACACACACACACACACACACACACACACACACACACACACACACACACACACACACACACACACACACACACACACACACACACACACACACACACACACACACACACACACACACACACACACACACACACACACACACACACACACACACACACACACACACACACACACACACACACACACACACACACACACACACACACACACACACACACACACACACACACACACACACACACACACACACACACACACACACACACACACACACCGCCCTCGTCGTAGAAGTAGTGCATGGCCCCCTCTGTGGTGTCATCGAAGGTGGATGCCTCGTGTATGCGTCCGCCGGGCAACAGAAGCGAGGTGGCGAACTGTAAAGCTGAAGGCAGAGCCCTGGAGCGCGAGTGGGAGGAGGTACGGGCACGCTGGAGGTCCTGGAGACTGCAGGAGGACACAGGAGATGGACATTATAAAGATTGTGCCATTCAAACTGGTTGGTTGCACGCTACCTAAAGCGACCAGTGTGGGTGCGTGTGTGTGTGCGTGTTCAATTAGACCAACCTGGGAGGAGAGCCCATGGTCGAGGGAGGTGGCGTGGGGTTGCTGCCCGCGTTGTGTCGCCTGCGAATGGCCTGGGTCCTCTTCACGCTGCTAACGGAGTCCCGCTTTCCCCCCTCCTCTGGGGCCAGAGCTGCAAACAGCGGACATTAAAGATAGCTGTACGTTTGTGTAGAACCACAGATAACCACCAACAAACACGTGAATAGACAAACCAATCGAGAAAGGAGAAGTCACGAATGTCACGTTTCGGAGCTTTCCAGCATTAACAGAATGAAGGTCATTTTCAGAAGTGCTGACCTGGAATCAGTTTTGTCTTTTATATCTTGTACATATACACGGAAGGGGGCCAGATTGTAGAACTACGAGCCCAGAGTAAAGGGAGGAAATGTAAGGGAGGAAATGTAAGGGAGGAAATGTCTCACCTCCCCCGACAGCACCCTCTTCCACCAGTTCCCCGGCCCTCCAGCCCGTGTGGTTGCCGGCCCAGGAGCCCCCTAGCGAGTCCAAGCGATGGTGGTGCCCCCCGGGGAAGCAATCCGTGTGGCTGGTCCGGGCCTCTAGGTCCGACTTGCAGACGGTGAGGGGGCGCGGGGCGGGCGCAGACGATGCAGAGGTCAGCATGGTGGAAGGCAACGCCGGTGCGTTGCTGTGAGCGCTGCCGGCCCCGTCCATGCTCAGCACCCGCGCATGGGTCTTTGCGCTGGCCGTGCTGGCGGACCTCTGCGCTCTGTGGGAGGGCCCGGCAGCCTCTGACGCATCCCCCTCCCTGGTGGCAGCCAGCTGGGCGGAGGCGGAGTGCGGGTTTGTGACACCGGCCTTGGCCAGGTCGGGGGAGTAGCAAGATGTTGAGGAGCTGGTGTCGTCTGAACTGTAGCGCCTCTGGGAACCCAGACTGGAGCCGGCGCTCATGTCGCTGCCGTCGTCATCATCGTCCTCCTCCTCTTCCTCGTCGCTGGAGTCCTCGAACAGGCTCTCGCTGTACGTCTTTGCCCCGAGCCGGCTGCGCACCGGGATGTAGTCGCGGTGCTGCCCGTGGTTCTGGCGCCGCCGATAGGAGCTGCAGTCGAAGCTCCCGCTCCCCGCTCCTCCGCGTTTGCGCGGGGCTTTCCTGCGGCCGGGTCGGTGGCCTGCGGCGGTGCGCAGCAGCTTCAAGTCTTTGGGGCGCACCACCTGCTGGGCCTGCAGAGGGGGCTGCTCAGGGTGCAGGAACGGGGTGGAGGACACTGGAAGGCCCGGCTCAGAACAAACCAGACCCAGGGCCGGCCCTGACGTGGCCGAGCTGGCCTGCCGTGGAGGGGGTACGGGGGGGACTGGGACCCTCCGCTCCGGGTCGCATGCGTCCGAGTGCCCGCTGCTGGATGGAGATGAGTTGTGGAGCGCCGGGGGGTGCGTGACATCAGAGACCAGGGGCAAGTCGTCCCCCTCAACTAGTGTCCGGTCAAGGCCCCGGCAAGGGGAGCGCAGCAGTTCACTGTCTGACAGGTCGTCCGTATCGCTTCCTTGCTCAGGTTCTGGCTCTTTCACAGCGCCAGGGGTACCGGATGTGACCGGCTCTTTGTCTGTATTGGGCGGGAGGGTGATTGACGGGCTCTCCAGCTGAGTGGAGTCTGTCTTCTCACTGCGGTAACTGCTGACCGTGCTGAGGGTCTCTCGGTCCAGGCCGCCCCCGCCACTAAAGCAGCTGTCGGTGGAGCCCGCAGCCATGGCAACCCCGCTGCGGCTGCCAGGGTGCTCCGTCCCCGGGGCGAAGGTGCCAGGGTCGAGGCCCAGGCCCAGCAGGTTCTCGCTCAACTCCTCGCGCAGACTGCTCTTGATCAGGGGGCTGATGGGAGCGTCCCCCAGGCTCTCGGACTCGGCTGACGGCCCCAGGGGGCAGTAGGCGTCCAACGACATCAAGTGCTCCACGGGGCTCTCCCGCGACAGCTCCTCCAGCATCTCGTCCAACTGGCCCTTGTCTCCTCCGTCTTCCTGGCTGGAGGGGGAGGGGGGGATGGAGATGCACTCCGCGGGCTGCAGGGTCCCAAATCCCCCTGACATGCCGGCTCCTGCTCCCCGGAGACCAGGGAACTCTCCCCCTAGGGCGGCGGCCAGGCAGGACTGGACCATGCTGGCAACGTTGGCTGCATCTAGAACAAGTCAAACCACAGATAAAGTGCAACACACTGACCGAAATAGCTGCAAAAATGATAGATATTACATTTACCAACATTGTTTAAATACGTACAAATAAACCTCCACGTCTGAACAAAGCGTTGACAAGAAACGGGTGACTTTGAATGTTTCGGAAAGACAATGTATTGTACTGAAAATCATTTGAAAGCAACCGGTCAAGCTAAACAATGAAGCGGATTGTCAGACAAATTTTGACAGCGTTTTACAAAAACGTGAACATGTGAAAATCATGCATAATCACAAATGCCAAATAACGACACAACAGCCTTCGATTTACAACCAAAAGCATACTAATTTGAATGCCAAAAATATGTTTGGTGAAATTAATAAATAATAAACTGAAGTCAGGGAATGTCAGACAAAGTTGATCCTATTTTCAAAGCTGGGTTGGTAGCACAACATGGGAATTTTCAGTCTATCAACGGACAATCTTGACCAGAGCATCTTGCAGTAGTGACTGCATACATTCGTAGCGGGCGCATGAATTTGACCACCCTGTTGTTGCGTCATATCCGCAATATAACTAATGTACGGTTGTTTTCACTGCACGTGGCCCCATATTGATATTCAACAGATACAAAATATCAGCGCATGCAGAAGAATTAAAGGCCAGACTTACGGATAGGGTCCTGGGAGTTGTGTCGGAAGACATCCCGGTGTGCTGACGTGACAATTAAGTTGTTGTTTCCCTGCTCTCGGATCAGATCTTTGATGTCTGAAAACAGAATGATTAGACCCTGTATTACACCGCAGTTCACAAAGGACCAAAGACATTGTAGCCGTTTTGTCCAAACGGTTTCAGCAACCACAACAACTGTGGTTAGGATGGGGTGACATAAAACACAGTTTACCCTTGGACTCCCCACTGTCATCAAGCTGTGGCAAGAACTCCTGTAAAAAAAATATATAATCTTACATACCGAATTGCAACCTTCTATTGCTCCTATGTCGGAAGTGTGCACTTCCTATCTAAACACAGTTCACAGTATGTTTGTGTTCTCTATGGACGTTAGCCAGCTCTCACCGACACCTGGTTAAGTCCAAACAGAGAATGCTGGGAGCTGCAGCGAACTGGCGGCGTTGAGTTGACCTTTCTGAACACAGTCATCTCCACACCGGCATTACTGTCCCTGAAATAGAACGCATAACAATGAAACAAACATACGGCTTTAATCTAATAATAAGCCTAAATGCATTCCCTACAAAATTGCCTCGTCATTGAACGAGGGCTCCCATTTCCATCGATATGGGGACAATCTCCGCCAGTACCTGTGCTGGTTCCCATCATGGCCTCCCGAACAGTCGTCACCTTCTTCGATCCGCGGGGCATCGGTTGTGACCGAGGCGTGCCTCTTCTCCACTATCTCGCCCAGATCGAACATGGCATGTAGGCGGAAATTCACCGCTTTTATGGCCGTGAAGAATACTGCCACCACAGCACAGTACACGCCAGCCACAAGCAGACTGGGTGGGAGAGACTGGCCCGGCAGGAGAGTAGAGGGGAAAAGAGAAAGAGTGAATACAGAGTTGGAAATAAAGTAGGCTTACACACGGGGGGAAATAAAATAACAGTGTCCTCAATACCACTACAAGATCAGTTCACCTAGATAGAGACATTTAAATATTGTACATCATACCACAGACATTGAGGAGAACCCAACACTCGACGATGACAGCGTGAGAAAATAAATGAGGCCTGGTTTATACACAGCACTCATAAGGCAACATACCGACACCAATCAAACGTGCAGATGTTAAAGAGACAGATTAGAAAGGAAAGCGTCAAATAAAGTGGTCGACGACCGTTGACCAGAATAGTACACCAGCAACCGGTTCTACATTGGTCCCGAACATGCTAATGTCCTATGAAAAATATGGTTGTCTGATCGAACACACAGGATCGACTAGATTCCACTTCAACCATATAGACTTACCATGTACAGGAGGAATGGAAAGGCCAGGAGAAAAATCCAGAGGTACAGGTGGAAGCAGTTGGAGAACGTGGTCTGGTGGGGGTCCACATACCAGCCTCCTGTGAGTGAAGCCCACACCCCCTGCCTCAGTATCTGCAGAGCTTGGGACCCCATCGCCCCCCTCGGAGCAACCAACCCAGGGTTGCAAGGCTCCCTCTAAGGCCGGCGCACCAAATGGTCCAGTTGTAGCCACCCTGTCACTTGTCTATAATAGTACCTCCATCAAGGACAAAATGTAAATGAGTCAGTGTAAAGGGGCTCTTATAGTCAGATGTATAGTCCTTATTGTAACTCAAGCAAGAGTCTGCATCTTCTTGTTTCAAATTGGCCTTCTTTGCTGTGCAGGTCATGCAAAAAAGTACTCCTCGTTTGTTTATCTGGACAACGACTTTTTGGCACACTGGTGGTAACACACTGATTAAACAACCTTAATCTGGAAGAAAAATCGCAACAGCTTTGTGTGGTTTCTTCACACAATTCCAGCATTTTGAGTCACACTTCAATAAATGAGTAGCAGTCCCTGAAAACATCCTTCAGACTAAACGAAAACACAGCGGTTTTAGTGAAAAGAAGTCACATCTTCAGATATGTATTTGTAGTCCTAAACCTCTGAGATTGAAAGCGCTGCATTCTGAGAAATTCAAAGAACATTTGCAATAAAACTCCATATATATGCATGCTACTACCTGGTGGCATCTGAATCAGACAATTGTCACCTACTGATCGATGGACACTACCTAAGTTTGTCTACCTGGCTAAGTAATAATACTAGTTAGCAACTGCCTACATGTTATTAATCGAGCTGTCACAATTACCTGACCTCTGTTGCCAACAGATGCACACCAACGACATAGCAAACGTACTTACATAGCTAGATTTGTAAACAGCAAAGAATTAGCAGTTAGTTACTTACAACCAAATACCAAAAGCTATCCTGACAGTTGCTACCTGCCAACCATGGCTAGTTAGCAAACTAGCCACATTTACTACGTTATAAACCAGGACTTTTACTTGTATTGTCAAAATAACGCTTAAACACATTCAATAATAATGTGTGGCGGATTAAACCAACCGTGTTTGGCAAATCGGTCAATAAAACATCCACGCTAATAAAACGCGTAAGATTCGCAAGCTAGCTAGTAGTAGATAGGCCACATAATAAATAAAACAGACAATTCTTGCTATAAAAATGTAGACACTATGAGTTTGGCTAGCCAGCAAGCGCACTCGTTGCTAACCTCTCGTGATAACTATATTATTAAATAGCTTATTTACGATTTCATTTATACCTATATTAACGCTGCTGGGCTCTGTGTGTAGAGCAGCACTGTAAGAATCTCGGATGTTTCCTATAACGACGGTTTCTTCAGAAGTAACTGGATAGTTAAGTTAGCTAGCATGCTATGATAACACAGTTGACTGTCATAGTTTTCAGATAACGCTTCTCTTCTGTCAAACGACAGCGGATAACTACTCGACGGTTAACTGTAAACACATTTACGTTATTGACTTTATCGTGTGTTCGCTTACTAGCGAGCTTTAATAACGCTCCTCTTCGTTAGCTGCCTAGCTGCTAAATTAATTCGCCCATCAGTCACACCGGAAGTAAACAGTCAGCCACCCCGAGCTACACCGGAAAAGACAAGAAGGAAAGCCCACATTAAAGTTATAGAAGTGTTCGGGGTTATTAATGTGGCTTGCTTTTTAAATTTTCGATTAGGTACCACCACCATAGACCTTAGAAATAAGTGATCACTGTCCAACTGTATTTATTAGGGATGTGCGGATACCAAATCCTGCATCAAATGAATGAATTCACTTATTGAACATAGATAATTGCTGCTTTTAATTAGCATTTTATTTCTGCAACTATATATTTGATTCAGTAGCTTGGTCATCACAATTTAATTGTGATCTGCGTTTTGTTGATTTGTCGGTTCTGAGAACGTGAGTTCTGGGTTTTCTTTCAGACTATTTTTTTGTCCTTGTTAGTTATTATCATTAGACACTAAGAAATCTATAGGGGCAGACAGATTGGAACCTGGTCTTTTAAAATGTGGAGCACCCCTTATTGTTGGGGCTGTTATCTTTAGGACCTATTCCTACATTGTAGAAATCTCCATTATGTGTTGTCTCTCCATAAGAGGGGTGATTGTGGTGATCTCAACAATTATTGTCGAATTTCAAGGCTTCCGTGTCCAGCAAAGATTCTTGAGTAATTGATGTGCAACTTCGCTCCTTTCTGACTGAGAAATGTTTTTTAAATGCAAATAAATCTGCACATCATAGCACTATTACTGCCTCTACATTCGTTGTGAATTATATTGTTAAAGCTCTGGATGCTAAATTGACCTATGCTGCACTGTTCATTGACTTGACTGCTGAAGAAATTCTTATCAACAGGCCTTAGTCCTGTTGCATGTTCCTAGTTCTATAACTATCTTACCGACAGAACGCAATCTATTGTGCTGGAGGGAGTTAGGTTTGGTAGTCTGGACAAACACAAAGGTGTACTTAAGAGATCCATCATGGGACCGGTTCTTTTCACAATCACATTAAAGATATTGGTCAATCTGTAAATAATTCCATGTTCCACCTTCATGCTGATGACACCATTCTTTATGCTTGTGCTCCAAAAATCAATGCGGCTTTGGACAGTCCACAGTACTACTTTCAAATCCTGTCAGTTGATTTCACCGGATTTACAGCTTCAGTCTTCGGATGGTTCTATAATTGAACAGGTCTCCTCAAGCAAATACCTTGGAATTTGGATTTACAGTGACCTTTCATTTGAGAAACATACCAATGAGCTTGTTAAAAATCTTTAGAATAAAGTGGGTATCTTTTATTTAAAAAATCTTGCTTTTCCTTGGGGAACAGGAGACAAACTGTTCAATCATCTTTCTTGTCTGTGCTGGACTATGGTGATACAATATACCAGTGCATCTGCTTCTGCTCAGTTATAATACTCATCACTGCATTCCAGACAGAAAGTTGTCTGGACCTCCTTAAAAGTGCGTAGATCCCGCCATTACTCTATTTTTGTATACAAGGCCTTTCTCCACAGGCTTCCAGAATACGTAACAACATAAATCTGGATTTAACACTACATCTTAGAGTTTAAAGACTAACTACTTCGTTGGGTAGTTAAATCTTCTCTTTTAAAGCATCTCAGCTGTGGAATAGTATTCAATTAGAGTTTTGTTTTTGTGCCTTGGTGTCCATCGGTCAATTTAACCAAAAAATGATGTTAGATTTTTATAGTGAGAATTAGATTTGTTTTAATTGACTGAAATGATTCATCTGAATCAGATTCAGGTTTATTTGCCAAGTCTGTTTACACACACAAGGATTTTTTTCGGACCCCTAGCTGCAGCCGATCAGTCACAGAGCGTGGCCAGCAGGCACGGGTCCTCAATGGAAGCAGAAACAAGGACATTTTAGACATCCTCGTTCCCTATGTTCAAGGCACAATAGTATAGCAGCATAAATCTCAAAACTGAGACAAAGGGGTCCAGGGAAACTGCGGCTTTAAACAGGGTACAATAAGCCGGAAAACATCCACCCACTTTACCCAGCATCAACCAAGGGACTCCAGTCAACCGCAACCACTCTGAGAAGGTTTAGTTTTACTCACAGAGTTACTCGAATTGAAGGAACAAAAGAGAACAGTAGCGAGCCAGTGACTCCACCCCCCAAATCTGGAGGGAGGACATCCCAAGGGAGATGAGAACCCGCCTGGCAACACAGCAGGGCGGAAATTAGTTCAGAGCCTTCCGTTCACCTTTGTACCCTGGGCCTTACTACACTTAACTATAGACCTTGCTAAAGAGATACGTTTAAAATAGTGACTGCATTGAGTCTGCATTTCTAACCCGGATTGGCAGCTCATTCCATAATAGAGAAGTCGTATAGGAGAAAGCCTCCGGCTTTTTTAAAAACATTTGAGGTACAATTATCATCTTTTGATCTTAGGTTACGCGTAGGTATGTATGGCTGGACTAATTCAGCGATGTAGATAGGAGCAAGTTCATGTAAAGCTTTATACAGCTTAACAGGCAGCCAATGTAAAGAGGCTAATACCGAGAGTTAATGTTGTCAAATGTCTTTGTTCTAGTTAAGATTCTAGCAGTTGTGTTAAGTGCTAGTTGCGGTTTGTTCATTGATTTATCAGGATAACCAGAGATGATAACAATGCAGTAATCTAATCTTGAGGTAACAAAAGCATGGAATCGTTTTTTAGCAGTTGTTCTGGAGTAAACCCACAGATATGTAACAATATATTTTTTTTATAACAGGTACAAACGGAAAACTGCAAAAAGTATAGACTGGGACTTAAGTGAATAACACACCTTTTTTGTTATTTCTCATTTTGGCCAAGATGTGTAATACCCTATCTCAATTCCTCAGCCATATCAATCCAATATTTAAGTAGTTGGTCATAATTACATAGGGTGGAAATTGGCATGTAGATATCGTAGTAGCCTACCCAAATGTAGGGGACCAGCTTTGTTTCAACAACTATACTCTTAGTGGCCATTAATCCCAGACTGCGTATTTAGGCAATTTGATTTGGAGATAGTCAGGCATTATTTCTTGCAGGATTTGCCATGAATCTTGTTGATGTCACATAATACATTTTATATTTACTCATTACATATGCTTACTAGTCATGGTCTTGTTGGACTGTTCAGATTGTGTTCTCTGTTTGCACTGCTCGTATGCCTCCTTTAATGTGCATATTAAGTGTTGCAGCCAGGGTCAGAACAAATTAGTTCTGTGTGTAAACAGACTTGGCGACGTAAACCTGATTTGGCTTGATGTTCTTTTCCCTGTGCACATGATACCATGCCGCTTCCATCATCATTATAGGTTGAGGCTTTGAGCGGAACAATCTATTACTGCTATCTAATAAGGGTTCCATGTTCAGATCCTTGCTCTAGGTTGTCTTTAGTTGTATTTGTGGATGTTACAGGGGCCTTATCATGCTGAACAATCTTGTTTTAGCCAATCCGTAGTTTCTTTGAAGGTCATCATGATAAAATTCCCAGATTATATTGACCAGACGCCGTACACCGGAGGTGTCAAACCAGATTCATGGATGGTTGATTTTCTGGTTTGATTAATTACGCCTTTAATTGGTTTGGTTCTACCCCCACGTGGTTGTTTAGGTCTGAGCTGGGAACAAATTTAAAGGAGCATAAGTAAAACCTGCCTACACTAGGCTTTCCATGGAATCAGTTTGACACCTCTCCCCTACACC
Source organism: Dallia pectoralis (assembly GCA_029465975.1). Lineage (NCBI taxonomy): Eukaryota > Metazoa > Chordata > Actinopteri > Esociformes > Umbridae > Dallia > Dallia pectoralis. Next base: position 8,261,170 of record CM055747.1, on the reverse strand, counting down.
ATTGATTCAAATGCAACCCTAGTGTGTCCTAGCAACAATGCTACTTCTTGAAAGCATCTTGGTTGAGGTGTGTACTTTAATCCCGGATGACACTGTTAGAGAGGCTGTACAAGCGTTTCCCTGATTTCCGTCTATCCCCAAGATGTAACCCCAAGAAGTACTGTCCGTCAGATGTAAACGAAGTTTGGAGTTTTGCCCTGCGTTTCCTGTCGTTAACTTTTACGGTTTCTAAAACTTTCTTTATGACATTTCTAACCATCTTATGATATCCAAATAAGCTAGTTTATGTAATGTATTAAATGTTCATGCATAATTGTAAGATGAATAAGAGATATTAAGGTACATTTCTATTGAATTACTAACAATGCCGGATTAAGCTTTTCTTACATGTTTCCACACTGATTGTTCAGGTTTTGAATATATATCTTAATCCTTAATATACCTTTACATATTTTGAGATGATATTCAAGAAAGATGAATAATATCGGCTAAAAATCAGATCCTATCAACTGCTTGTATTGTTCCACTGTGATCAACATTGTTTCTGTAGAGCTAGCATTTACTAGGTTCTAAGTATCACGATGTGCTACATTAGGATTTGAGAAATGAAACCTATTTCTTAGCAGCAACAAGATGGAGTGCTCAACTCTAGCTCGATGTCTGGAATTTTCAAAACGACCAGCCATCTAGTGGGAGACTAGTAAATAACAACCAATTTCTAGTTTTGGTCTGCAGGTGGCACTGTTTTCATTAAAATAACGAGATGGCTGTGCATTTTATCGAGGTACTCATGAAGCCCACATTCAACCGGATTGAATTGGTCCTGTGTATTACAGTCATGTCCAGAGGAATGTTCAGGAGTCAAAGATAAGGTACAGAACTTGGTCGTCACTTGGGGTCACATTTGCAATTAGACACCATCTTCATGCCGATAGCCTATTTGGAAGGATTGCCTGCCAACAAAATAATTTCTCGGGGCAACCTACACATTTATGTGCTTGGAGTTTGTTAGATTGGGACTGGGACTTGGGTGGGAACTGGGTACTATTTTCAGGGTAAAAAACATCAGAAGAAGGATGTGTATGTAGAACTTAAACTCATACCTACTGTAAATTCTGTTCAAGATCTTTGATGTTTTGATCTTTGATGTTTTCCTCCCATTGGACCTGGGGTTGTAAATGTCAATGGCATATACTCAACCATGTTCCCAGACATTTTAATGACAAACCTGGATGCTTCTGTCAGGGGGCTGAAACTTGGCCACGAGCGGGTATTCTAGCAAGGCAATGACTCCAAGCACAAATCAAAATTCAGAAAGAAACGGTTAACTGGCCACAACACCAACTCAGCCTCCTCCCTCCGGTACTCCGGTTTCACCCACGAGTGTGTGCCAAGTTACAACGACAGCTCATTCCCATTGTATTCTGATGACATGACAGTGATTCAGCCTGTAGGTAAAACAGAGCCCTAGTGTCACGAATGGGTGAGCTGTGTTGTCACAGGGTGTTTAGGGGAGAGCACTACTGTGTATCATGTTGATTAGGAGCACAGCTGTTTTGGGTTTAGCGAAGCACCGGGCATAGGTTAGTTAATCAGTGGGCTATTTAAGGTCCCTGGTTAGGTTCTCGGGTGCTTGTGATTTCAAGAATGTTACGTGTCGTTGTAGGTGAGTGTTGTGTTATTTGTATAGTTGACGTGCACTGTGTTTTTGTACACGTTTTAGTTGCTCTGTGGAAGTGCACTTTTGTTTTACGTGAACGTGTTTCATGCAGGTTTTTCGTAACGGTGTTATGTGTTTGTTTTGTGGATATAATAAACACCACGAATGAAATATACGCTCTGCATCTCGCTCCCGCTGCACTTCACCTCCCTCCTCCACATCAGAAATGTTAATGATATTACCAGGGTTGGCCCGAATACTTCCACCATTCAAATCTTAATTCAGTATTCGGAAGCTTTGTTTTTGTAACAAAACTTTGCAATAGTAGGCTACATTACATTTCGTCAGCTAAGGCCTATGAGACAGATATACGATAGAGCTGATATTGCTAATATTTAGAATAAATAAACATATACAGTATCTAGCTGGTTTTAATGTATCATAATGTGCACCGTGCATCCACATCGCCTGATTCACCAACTCGCCACATCTCAGTGTGCACTTTACTTTCCACATGTCTATAGACGCTAGAGCGGGCAAAGATGCAGCCAAAGAAAACTTTGGAGTGGAAACATTTCACATTATCAGATGATAAAAACATGCTCATTGTACCATGGACACATGTTATACAACATGGACCCGTTTTTTGAAGTATATTCAGCTTTCATGCTCTACACATTATGATGGACCTATTAGAATCAGATTTGATGGATAGGTTAATAATTAATATTGTATGACAGGTGGATCTCCAGAAATCGCAACCATCAACCTCAAAAACATCCCAAGCAAGTCTCTTCTTATTGTTGAGGTTTGTTATCAGCAATTTACCCATAAACGCCTGATTCACACAGTCTACCCTGAACTGTTCAGGTTGTAATGTGTCTGTTACTTGTTTGGATACCGGTTTGGTTCCATTTTGACAGCAGAGGATTGCTCTCGGAAATCCCCCATGAACGTCATTTCAATTCAGTGTTTTTCTTATTCTTGAAGCATGCACAGTAACCTGAGATGCAGCAAGAGAGATTTTTAAATCTCCAGATGTTATGTTTGGGTTGCCATTTACCCGATTCATTATTTCCTGGTTCCTGGGAACGTTTGTATGGAACCAACTGTCATGTTAAATGTTCTCCATTTTCAAATGATGAACAGTGGACTAATTGTGTCCGTCTTTCAGATGCTTTTCTATTCCTGATGTCCTCTGAGATCTCTTTCTCTCATTTACGCACTTTCAAGCAGACCTGTATACATTTCGATGTGAAATTTGTTTTATAGTAGTTCATTTCCTTCTGATGTTCTTAAACCTTTTTCGTTAGATAATTAGTTAGCTCTTATTTGCAAAGGCCAGTTCAAGTGAGGGAAAAATAGCAAAATAGTATTAAAAACTTTACAAAGTTTGAATGTAAAATTACGAGACAATTTGGTGAGGGACAATCATAATTATGCCAAAAGATCATATCCTTTGAATTACGGTGTATTTTTTTCTTTATATATGTTCGGTGAAGCACTGTGTGTCCTAATATTGCTTCCAGGACGACGTTGCCTAAGGTTCAGATTATACATTGTTGTTAGTGACATTTTATAAACACTCTCTGGATGTCCTCCATTTTCGCTTGGCCAAAATAAATTGAATCTGCTGTCATTATTTTTTTAAGGTAATGAAATATAAATCATTAGAACAATATAAATCATATAAAACACATATGTACACACAAGCATTTTGCTACACCTGAAACATAACCAGCTATAATGTGTAAAAGTATAAAAACATTGAAACTCTGAGGATGTAAAATGTGTTTAGTTTTTAACTCTTTTCCTGGCAAAAAAAAAACATTGTCTTCGCCCAAAATATTGAAATCCGTTTAACATTAAACCCCAACCCTCTACATTAATTCCTCTAGGAACCCTTTTTTCTACACTTAAAAAAAACCCAGATGGTTGCTTTTCTCTCCTTAATGATTCTTTTTTTGGAGTTACAGAAAAATTCAACCAATAGTTTTTCCTCTAGGGTTTTGTGCAACGATTTTAGTTCACCAGATTCCAGTTCTTTGTTTACTAATAGTGTCCGCTACCGTAGCCAATATCGCTGGGATTTGACATTTATGTCCACATATTGTATGGTATTATATGCTGAATATGAAAAATGGCTCAAATCGTCAAACTTTCCCCTGACTGTTCTAAGGCATTCAGAGACAACAGAAGGCACCAAGGATCCATGCCTTTAGGCCCGGCCCAGGCCCTTGGACTGTCCACTGGTAGAGATGACGAAATGTGGATGCAATGATTTAGACTGTATATACACAATGGTAGGTCTATAGTATGTAAGTATGTATGGAAATATTTATTTCGTCTTAGAGCAAGCAAATTCATTCTGGGTCGTTCAGTTTAGCTAGTAGGATATGCAAAAATTAGCGTGCGCATCGACCACCAAGTAAACGCAAGACATTTATTTGAAGGTACTCCTGAACATGTCATATTTCTGCGTCATTCTGGCAGCAGTGTCGTTCCAGTGCAACTAATTCACTTCTTTTCACACAAAAAAAGCCACACAAGTCAGGAGGGTACGAAGTATATTACCAAGTGTATTTCCCCTCTGTCAATGTACTGTACACATAATTAAGATCGATTTCACAGGAACACTTTACAATATCATTGAGTGAGGACGGGGATATACTCCGAGCGGTCTATGTTAAATGGCACTTCATAAAAAATGACGAGAGGAAATCACAGACATTGAAAATGTCAACGCAATACAGCCGAGAGACTGGCGGCGTGAAGACAACCGTGTCTGTCAGTGTACAGAAGATGCGAAACAAAAGGCAAACAAAACTCAAAGGCCCCCACTCAAAAATTAGCGCACGTCTTTTTCGGTTTTGTATCGATGTCGTTACGTGGATTTGCTAACCTTGTCCTTAATGAAAACAACGGAAAAATCTAATACTGACAACGGTGACATAAAATAAAAAAATTAAATAAGACTATGATGTCTTGTCATTGACAAAATGCTATTTTTTTAGATTTGGCAACGTAAAAAATGAACAATAGGAATGGTAACAAGTAAAACACGTAAATATCCGAGAAATAGCTATACAATTCACAACCCTTCAATAACTCATCTGACAATTGTCTTTTAGTCATGGGTAGAAAAAACAGAATGTATGTTCGGCTTTGCTTTCAAAGGAAACACAGTTTGTCTCTAAGAGATTTGCTTCTGCTGTTTTTTCCCCTCCAGTTCGTTTTGCGTGTCCATTGTGAAGAAGGAAAGAGAGTCGGCCTCGTGACACAAGGTTAGGCAAGTCCCTTCTTTCCTGAGGGACCACCAGAAAAAAGTTCTTAAAAATTTGACTGTCTCCTGAAGCTCCCTTTTCATATCCACCGTCTACTTCCCCTCAAAGGGGTTCTGGCCGGAGTGTTGACAGTGGAAACCGTTGGGGCAGAACATCTCACAATAAATGTCTTTTCCATGTCTGTTCCACTCCAGTGAACAAACGCAGAAGCCTTTCTTTTCCCCCCCAATCCCATAAACGTCTATACATATACAAATATGTTTACAGAGCAATATCTTTGCAACAGTAGCCTTTAGCTTTTTTTCAGGATTCGAGAAGCTTGAGGAACTTCTTCCCGGATGGAATGAAACACTGTAGATTGTGTAGATCTCTCCTTGTTTAGAGATGAGAGCATCCAGCTCGTCTAATTCATCCGACTAGATGTTTGTAGATTCAATAGGACTGTGAACTGTATATTCCCTTTGAAAACCTGGATTTTCCATAAGGAAAGAAATACATCATGCGTAATACATGGTTCAATAATATCCAACCAGAACGCTAGCACCCTGAGCAACCAGAGAGATAGACAACAGAAAGGTGTTCAACACGACGTAAAACAAACGGGCTGGTCTGCGTATCGGAAGGTCACCCGATCGCCAACGGATACGGTTTATGACGTCACTTCCCAAAATCATCTAGTAGCAAACAATGATACAGACACCTTAAATCTCATTGTGAAGACATTGAGACTTGAGATGAGCTGACATCCACATTTCTACAGTACCACAGTCTCAAGCGTTCATCGTGAACCACAGCCAAACAGTTGGTGAATTGGGCTGCTATATACACATACACGAATATGGTTCTGATCCTTTACGAATGGTTAGTAAAACAAAATCCGCATTGGGTGTGTTGAATTCTGAATGGATAATTTACCAGGAGGGAATCATTTGCTTCTCGTTTAAAACGTTTTGTTTTCTATCGGGGTGCAAACTGTGACAATAATGCTATACATTTCAGATATTTCTCTAGGGGATAAAGTGGGATGGGAGACGATTGGGGGAATCGATTTGCCTTGAGGCAATCTCTCTCTCATGCTCTCTAGCCTCCGCTCTCTCCTAGACGTAATACTCTTTGTCTTTATTCTTCTTGGCCTTGGTGACCGTCTTGGCCACGGCGCCCGGCGCCGTCGCGCTGGGCGTCTTCTCCAGTTTGACCATGGCCCCGTTGCCCTCGGCGACCGGGTTGTTGATGAAATTGTGCCCCTGGTCCGTCTGGTAGGTGCCCTCGTCGCGGTTGCGGTACTTGTACATGGCGTAGAGGAGGATGAGGATGCAGAGGGCGGCGGCCGCCACGATACCGACCACCATCCCCGTGGTGCTACTGGACTCCCCGATTCTATCCACCAGCCCGGGGTGCATGACCTTCTCACCTGGGGCTGTAGGGTCTGCTGTGGGCACATGGGGGAAATTGGGGGGGTACGTTAGTCCCGGGGTATTCCGCGAGGACGGAGGGGCGGGGGGCAGAAGCACCTGGTCACGGGTGTTCATTTTCCCCGCGGGGATGTGGAGCTGGTCAGGGTTGGCGGTGGGAGCAGGGGGGGAGCGGGATTTGGGGGGTCTCTGGGCCCCGCCCTCACCGGCGGCGGGGGGCGGAGGAGGCAGGACTGTCCTGTCGGTGACCAGGGGGAAGTTTTTGTAAAGGTCCTCGTCATCGGATTCCACCATCTCCCCCGAACCGAAGGCCGAGACCTCCACGGGGTCACCGCAGTCCTCCTGGTCCGGGGGGCAGGAGGGGTGAGGGTTGGACAGCATCAGGGTCTCTTTGGTAGTCTCGAGGGGGGACAGAGAGGTGGGAGGAGGAGCGGGGAGAGGAGGGAAGCGGGTGGCGATGGACGGGGGCTCAAGGGAATCCACCGTTATTATAGGCAACACTAATTCACCTCCTACAGAGGAAAGAGAGAGGGGCAGGAGACACGTGCATTAGGGGAGAATTACGAGATCCCGGACACGAATAATGAACAATTGTGCTCATTACATTACAAACACAATGTGCCCATTAAGTAGCTAGTCTGTTGCACATATAATGAAATATTAGGCACTGTAAAGTCGAGATAACTGATACGAGGAGATATTTCAATATATTTATACAGTAGCGGTATCAATAATATGCATTTGTGCTTAGTTCACATTTTGCGACCTATCTTTATCAAGGAAACACAGCAAACCATGGGATAAGGTCACTTACGTACATCAACATTGCCACATGATTTTTGCATGAAGAGAAAAACAAATTAAAAAAAGCTGCATAACACTGTTCTGAATGTTATTTTTAATTGCAGGTGGTTGTGTGCATGCAAGTGACATGGTTATAGTTTTCAAGTTCATTGGCACATTACAGCAAATCAAGCATTGTTCACCAGTATCTCCCTTTATGGCAGTCAATACAGTTTTTAATTGGCCCCAAAACAACAGAGACGCAAATGTTTCAGGGGGAAAAAAGGCGAAAACCCTGAAAAAAGACCATGGTTAGAGAAGAACAGCGAGAACAAGTCAAAGGCCCGTTTACTGAAATCTAGTGACGCTTGAAACATTTGCATGAGAACAAGAATGCAGTTTATAGACAAATCTGCAAAGAACGAGCACATGTGATACACTTGGTTGTGAATTTGACTTTAAAGTGAGGTGATACAGCCTGTCGCAAAGTGAGGTGTGCACCAGATTCTCCAAACCCAATTCCTGACCTTTACTACAATGGGCATTCAGACTCTTTTCAACCTGACTCTGACAGCTCACACCAGGCACGGCACGGTAAAAGGTGAAGCCTTTCGGAAAAGATCAAAAGCACTGATGGCTGTTGTAATATTAAGACCAGTAAGTCGACCACAAACGCAGAGGCCAGAGCCTTTAAAGAAAGCGGTATTATTAGCTACTCTGTCGGCCGGCTGTTCTCCAACACGAGTTTATTATTTTATTTCAGGGCGTAGGGTTGTACCTGTCACATGGTATGGCATCTTAACATCTTGAAAATACATTTGTAGTTTGTGGCAGTAAAGAGATGTCCCTAACAGTGGCTGAGGGAAAAGACGAGCCATAAGAACTGACAAAATAGGTGATTTAAGGCTAAATTAAGGCACCTAAATTGTACCCAGGAGCCTGTTAAAAGCTAGACTATTGTTATTAGCTTAGGAAGACATGCTCTTATCAAAAGAGGTTCTTACCTCTTTGGGCCTTGCTATGCTAGCGTGTGCTAACCTGTTGGCCAATTCTGACACTTCTGACTCCTTCTTAGGGCTTTGTTATGGCAGTAACCTCTGAGTCCGGTCAGAAAAACCCACCTGTTCCCGGCTCACACTCCTCCAGGTCCTCGTCGTCGCTGGGACACTCAGCGGAAGCCACCAAGATGTCGTCCGAGTTCTGAGACTGAGGAGAGGACACGGCGTTAGTGCTTTGTGATCTGTACTCCACGGTCGTCAACCCAGCGCCTTTCAAAACTCACGGTCTTACAACATTTAAACGAACATATGAAGAATGCCTCGGAAGTTCAATTCTTTATAAAAGCTGCAACTGGAGAATTGGCGCCCATGACGTTCGCACCAGATCGATGCTGGACTAAAGAGCTAGGCCAGCGATACATTTCACAGTCCTAAAACCATGATGTCATGGTTGTGCACAAAAAGAAGCAGCTGTTTCATTTGCTTCTGAAGCAACCTGTACAGAAACAAATATCCTGGACACATGGATAAAACATGGATAAAAATGCAGCGTAATTTGATCCAGAGATTACATGAATGCATCCGTTCATCGGTACATGCCAAGCCACTGAAACCCCCTAACAAATTATATCTGCACATGTTTGATAAGAGACACCAGTGCTTGACAGCTTTCCCATACTACATTTATCACTGGCTTGCCCGGAGCGCTTTTCCAGGAATCTTTCATCAGATTTTCATCACAGTTTCTGAGGCAATGTGTTCAATTGAAACATGTATTAAACTGTCACAGTGTATCATTTATCAATATGTAATATCAAAAGAACAGACACACTGAAATATTTACAAGACAAAGGCAGCATCAGAAAATTTGGGGCGGATGTAATTACAACCAGCGACCAGTAGGAGTAGCCAAACCTAAAGCCGGCTTCCACTGTGACCTTCAGAGAGATCATTTAAATTCAATGAGGGCTAGACTATGCAAATCAATGCTAATGACCTACATTTATATAGACAGGGGCGTTTGATATTGGAAGTAACCAGTAAGGCTGTGATTGACAGCAATTTATCTTTTTTATTATAGTATGGACAGGTTTAATCAACCTATTTAGCTGGCGGGAGAACCCTCTGGCCTGTTTTACCATATGCATCTATTTACAGAGTAAAATAGAATGCATTTAGAATAGCATGATTTTGACATGGCCATAACAGAGAGTTCTCACTCTCATCCGTCAAATATTCTTTAAGCGGCATGTATATAAAGGGGATTATATCTGATTCTTCGTTTATAATAAAGTGTCAGAACTGTGGTCAGAACCAGCGCTCAGCCGTTTACAGGACAGTACAACAGTTGCTGTTGGGTTCTCTCTAATCCGCACACAACTAATAAAGGCACCGTCGAGCTGTTTAGACTCTCTAATTAAAAGATGCTGTATTACTGCAAATTAAATCCGCCTGCCTGCATTCATAAAGCAGTTACTGCCTCGTTCCCCGTGTCTGTGGGCACAATGCCTGTGGTTTCATGGGACAAGTGTGTTGTTCACGGCGGAGTTGCCGGCATTATTCATTCGCGTTGGTTCTTCATTTATGACGCGACAGAACGTTCAGCCCAGAGACTGATCCACCTCTGCCCGGGACCTGAAAGACCGATTACAGTATTTCTTACTCCGCCGTTATCTAACGGCGCACACGGAGTTGACTAGAAGAATGATGGATTTTCGATGTCGTCCGGTGCAACGTGTTTTTCGGGAGGCGCCTCGCTGTCTTTCTCGCGGACCCCGAGAGACGGTAGTACGGAGGAGAAATAAATCAGACGCGAAGAGACGGTTGCAAAGTAATTACCAAAAGTCCTCGTCCTAATCCCCCGAACCGTGTCTACACGGTTCAATATTCCGATAACCTCCGATCACCCATATACATATAAACATGTTCTCATGTTGAAAGGGCGGCTTTTTTGTGCCCGGAGAATTATAAAAGCACTTCTGACGTGGTCTGCTGATCTCCTTTGGGCTAATTACATTGTCTGGATTAAATGTACTTCACGTTTTTTTTGTTGGGCGGGCACAAGGTTCATCGACATTCCTTAAATTGACTGGGTCGCTGGATATGGAAATTTCCAATTCAGCCGCGTTAGGGAGAAATTGTTATTGAGCTCGACCTCCCTTCATCTCCCGATCAACAGAGTTAAGTGCCCGGCAGATATGGTATAATCCCAAAAACCCAGGCAGTGTCAGGAGACGGAGTTCTCTTGACATCGTATACCGAATCTAGTCAGGGCCTTGAGTGTGAAAACACACGCCCGCAGACTCACACTCGCAAGACAATACAAAACAAGTGAGCTTAAGCCCTATCCGGAGACAACCCAGTACATCAGTAGCTTATTGTGGACGTGTGGCTTTAAAGCGGAAATAAGAAAAGGATGTGTTGTGTCTCTAAGCGAGTTTAAATAACGTTTTTCAGCCGTCGCTGAGGACTACAAACCCAGCACGGTAAAGGCACATGAAGAGAACAGAACTGAATGTATTTCCGCAACAGAGAAACAATCTTTTTAGTTTGAATGAGAAACCAGCAAGGAGGAGGAGAAAAAAACACTTTCAACAGAAAGTTCAAAGACGTGTCTTGGTTTTGTCTGTATTTCCTTATCGAAAAGCTTTTGGTTTTAATGAGTAATTACGTCCTCTTATTGGCGAAAGCAAGCCGCACTGTCATGTCGAAAATGTTCTGTGGGGAATTTCTAGAGGGACCGATTGTTCCCGTGGAAGTGCTCTTTAAGGGTCGGTTCTGCAGAGCTCTCTGATTTGTCTGATGGCTGAGTGGCTGAATCAGTTCTAATGTAGATGGAGTGCGAGTCTCTTCCAGGATAATGGACACACTGTCTCTGAGAGTGAGAGTATTCCCAGAACTCTCCTATCTACTGTGGTCGCTCTAATGCCTAATTCAACCCTCACACTGGTTCACCATCAGAATCACTGCTATTAGGAAAACACCATCAATCTCAACGTTTTGATCAACATAACAATCCGCGTGTTCCGTTGTCGCTGGATCATTGTCCCGCTTAAGCGGAGCGCCTGTGAGTAGAATGATGTGAAAGCCAGGATCACGAAACGAGGGACGGTTAACGGAAGAACCAATAAAACGTCTAGTCCGATCATTGTTCATTGATACATCCTCCGATGCACGTTTGGTCAGCAATAACTTTTGAACCTCCTCTAGAACTAAGCCCTCCTTTACCCGGCCCTCCTCCACCCGGCCCTCTGTCTAACCCGGCCCTCCGTCTCACCCGGCTCTCCTTCACCCGGCCCTCCTCCACCCGGCCCTCGTCCGCCCGAAACTCCTTTACCCCGCCCTCCGTCTAACCCGGCTCTCCGTCTCACTCGGCCCTCCTCCACCCCTCCCTCAGTCTAACCCCGGCCCTCCGTCTCACCAGCCCCTCCTTCACCCGGCCCTCCTCCACCCGGCCCTCTGTCTAACCCGGCCCTCCGTCTCACCCGGCCCTCCTCCACACGGCACTCCTCCACCCGGCCCTCCTCCACCCGGCCCTCCGTCTCACCCGGCCCTCCGTCTCACCTGGGAGATGCTTTCCCTTATGCTGGGTGAGCGTTGCCTGCGGGTGGTGGTGGTGGCCATGGTGGTTGTGGTCTCCATAATGGTGGTGGACATGTCTGAGGCGGCCAGCGGTGTTGTGGACGTAGTCTCAGTGACCAGCACCGACAGAGATTCTCCCACCAGCCTCAGGTTGCCATCGGCCTGGACGCTGGGGTCACTCTCCGCTGCCAGCTTCAGCACCTGCAGCCCGTTGTAGTACAGCCCGGAGATCTGACCCTGGAACGGACGACCCTTATCCCGACCACCGATCTTTATCGCCGCCTGGCTGTTGAAGATGGTCAGCTGTCGTCCTGTAGCGAGGGCAGGCAAAACGACGGAAGAGAGTTGGAGAGAAATGGAGAGGGAGAGAGACGGACGCAAGAAAGGCAGACATCCAATTACAGTATGAGTTAAAGCGAGCTGGATACCCTGAAGGGCCGTGGCAGCGAACTTGGAACTAAGTATAGTTGTTAAAAAAATATGCACTAAACTTGTGTGGAAAAAGTCCATTCAATAACAGTGTTGCATTCTTTTTTCATGTAATTCTATTTAGTTGTCATTAGGCCCAATATATTCTGAGGGTACAGTGTGGTTAATTTGGATGTTAGATGGGGAAATCAAAGATTTTTCAACGAGTTAGCGTTTAAAACCGGAGTTAAAGGTTTGGCTGAATCCTTTTCACCCTGGTCATAGGAAATCGACAGCTTTTTAGCAAGATGGAAAGGGTGGCACACGAAAATATATAATTTCACTTTAATTTAGCTGTTTACGCAGTTAGAAACAGGATGTGTTAGGTGTTTATTTCGAAACTGATGGACAATGTTTCTTTTTGTCTCTACCAGGGGTTGGAGGCCCATTAAAAGCTCTTCCGTAAACCGACTCCCCCTGGTGGACGGGAACGAGTCTCCTCCTTCTGCCATCCTGGATGGCCTGAGGGGGTTAACTCCGCCCCGCTTGACAGCAGAACAATCGCAGCCCATATGAGCACTCCTACTGTTCATATCATCAACCGGAGAGATCAGCATGTTCACAGAGGCTAATGGAATGTGCCCATCTCAGGAGAATGCTGATTAACTATGTAGTGGAGTGTTTCAGTGACAGTAATCTAATTGATCTGTCAGGGACTGAGCTGCTGAACATGCCAGTGATACGGTCGCCAGGAATACAGGCAGGTATCTAGAAGCATAGAAGATGTGTTATTTCGATGTTTGGTGGCGTTAAGTTAGGCCAGATGATTGTAGCGTGGCCAATACACCAAGGGAAGACGGCAGACAAACCGTCTGGTTCAGAGAATTTAGAAAGACCAGGATGTGAAATAAAATTCAGGGTTAATTCGGGGGGATCTACCGCAACACTTTACGCACGAACAACAAACATTAGATTCAAAAAGTAAACGTCTGTGAATGAGGTTCCTTTGCCAGCTAATTAATCGCAGTTGGCCAACATGTTAATGACCATTTTAAGGATGTTTATGTCACAGGAAGAATAAACAGATAATAACAAGGCAAGACCAGCAACATCTAATTAAACACAATAGTTACGAAGGACGTTGTCGGCGGGTTAGTCAGGGGAATGTTTATTCCGTTCAGTTATTTTAAAATCTCTGAAGAGGCGCGGCATTCCCAGAAGCTCCGGCGTTCGCAAAGGATCCCTGGTGGTAATTGTGCTGTTACTTATGTGATCGGTGTTTTCCAATGGCGCTTAATGACACGAGGTAGTCGACTTAAAATGACAAATAACGACTAATGAATAATTGTGCTCCGGCTGCAGTGACTGTTCAGAGTGTCTAGCTCCTCGTCAGTTGTCAGAGTTCGCTGTCGATTTAAGTCCACGGTCCCAAAAAACCCAAACCAACATTCTGACAACCTCAAGTCCATACCACACAGAAGTAACAGCATTTGATCCTTTGCTCTGGGCTTTCTGTCGGTTAGCCTTGCGCCTCGCTCAGGGATTTGACAGAGGGGACTTAACTGGATTTAGTAACTGTTTAATGGATTAATTGATTTCTGTTGTTTACCTTTGTCGAGTAGCCACTCGTCAACTACCCGACCGAGTCTGTATGGGATTCTTTGTCTAGCAATAGCCAGGCGCTCATTATCAAAGTTCCCTTCAAAGAATTTGGAGAGACAGATTAGAGGTTAAAGTCTGGAAGCTGAAAGATCACATGGTTAGAGACAGGGCATCATGGCTTAACACGTTTAGCAAGTTGTCAATTTTAACCCCAGCTTCAGGTTAAAAGAAACTTGTGCTTTACTTGGTGGTTTAGTTGAGGGACGGCAACACAGGGTACACTAGTTAGAAAGATGTTTAGGTCTATTTATAAAGCACTGAGCTGGTAATTTAAAGGGGATTGGTGTGGTGACTTTATTTAGCAAAGCATCAGGACCTAAAAGCAGAACACAATAGAAGAATAGCACATGACAGGTTATCGGGAGGAAATAGCAGGAGGGCATCAATGCATGCGTTTACAAGATAACATCAATTCACAGTAGAAACCTTTAGAGCCGTGAAGACAGCATGAGTAAATATCGGGAAGACATTTTATGGGTATTATTATATTAATGGATGAAAAATCCGTTCACACAGATGCCCACAAGGGTTCCAGGTTTCTGACGCAAGTCATCCTTAATATTCCTTTCACGAGCATTGCAATCAAATGTTGATAGTGTCTCAATACAATTAGGGCAGTAAAAAGTGATGTCATGTCGTTACCGTCTATACCATGCCTACAAGCCAATCAACAATCAGGATTCAAAACACTTGGTTTATGAATAAAATATGCATAAATATATATATATATTTACATACTCACACATTTTATTACTTGAAGAAAAATTACACAGACCTGAAGTACAGGATATTTCTTCTGTGAACTGATCCCAATGACTCCCAATAGTTGACATCTTTGCTAAGTGTGTCGTTAATGAGATCCTTCGTTTTCTCCCAGGTCTGTGTAAGTCTAGATGACACGTACTGTATCACACTCAGAATAAGTCAACGCATCAAGAGACGGACCACACTGGCACCTGAACTTCCTTTCTGACATCTCTCATCCAGCTCAGAGCTCTTCATTTCCACAGCTCCGCTCCTTTCACATGCTCATACTATAATATTATAGCTGGGCCAATTACAGACTGCGTCGGTGACCCAGAGGTGGGCCGCTAAAATGGATAAAGTAATCATCACAGAAGCCGGGGAAACGCCCTCCACTCCATAGACACCTTGACTGTACCTCAACCGAACCACTACAGAGGAATCTGCCGCAAAGCCACTGCATAAAGCAGGATAGGATTTTTTTTCATTTCAAATGAAATCTTTTGTTTATATTAACATGGTGTGTGCGTTTAATGAGGCCCTGTGAGAGATGGGTTGCAGCAGGGACGGCTCCTCACCCATGGAATCCCACTCTGAACAATGTTACATAGGCAGTAACAACGCAGCCAATCCTGTCGCAGCAAATCTTTAGCACGCCGCCTTACACTTTGGTGTTTGGAAAAAAAGCTTGATAAAGAAAGGGCAAAAACAACTTTGGTTCAGCAGAATTTCCAAGCTGGAAAGAACTATTGGAATTTAAAAGGGACGATGTTACAACTCTTTTTTTTACTTTTAGCAGGAAAATTAATTTATTCACATTATTATACAAATGAATTAGCTTTGTATTTGAATTGCTAACTAGGTAGCTACCAGTGCTGCTTAGCTAACACTAGCGTGTTCAGTAACCCAATAAAACATTATAAAATGGACATTGAGTTAGTGCTTTATTTCCGCATCACAGCATCTACCACAAGAAAGTATTATGTAGCATTGGATATGGTCGGATCATGCTGTATATTAAATACCCAGAAAATGTCTTCCTGAGTAACTTTATGAACAGGGTGTAGAGGGAGACAGTTCTCTGTCAGAACGAGTACAGGAATAGCTAAACTGCCACCATTGATTTACATTCCTGTCCTTTTAATGCAATATTTCATGTTAGCTTTGTTAAATGTTCCAAAAAAAATTGAATGCTGCATGAATTATAAGGATGTGATGGATTTTTCTCTGAGGTGTTCGGCTTGAGCGTTGTGTAGAGAAGAAGGATTTAATGTGAGGGCTTAGGGAATCGGATTGAATGCTAGAATGTTCCGAGACACCTGCTCCTCCTCCTACCCCACCCTGTTTCACGCCGCATATCCCGTCTCTCAAATAAAGGCACATTTTATAAGAGGAGGGAAATAAAACGAAAGCTGGATTTGGCTGAGGGGTCCTTCCTTGCTCCAAGACCGTGTGAGGATCCCATTATCAGCTCCACTCGACTAGCAGCCGAGCTGGCCGCTACAATAACTGTGAAGAATCCAAAAGCCCATCCTCTGCTGTGTATTCAGCCGGGCAGCTTGAGGGAAATGTGTCCATTTCAGATGGTTATTAGATTGTTTATGCAATAGTTATCTGTGCCCGGCATGTGGGTAGTCCTCTGAATACATAAGAAAGTAAATGGGCACGTGTCAGAATTGAGCGATGGGGCATGCTGAGAAAATATCGAATACACTCCACGGTAAAAAGGAACATTTACAATTCCTTTCTCGACTTTATTGCCAAGAGTATTGAACAAGCGTCCGTTAATTTGTGATATTTCCCGTCCCGATGTCTAGAGCTGAAATGGAAATCACTGAAGGACCGTCCTTGATGTTTGTGTTCTGGAAAAAAATGAATTAGCCTGTTTCTCCCTCCTTCCTTTCGACACCCCCACCCCTCACCGCCATGTGTCTTACCTGGTGGGTAGCGCTCGATGACAGGCTGGTTGTCCACCTGGAGAGTGGCGTTGCCACCACTGCGTGTGAAGCGCACAACATGGTACTTGCCATCGCTAACTACGACGGCCGGCTCGTCAATGGTAATATCGTCCGTCCCTACGTTGAAGATCACACCGATCTTTCCAAGTTCCTGTAGAGGAAAGAAAGAGAAGGGGCGTTTGATACGTGGGCTTCCGAAAGGAAAAGATGCCAAGCTCTGAGCCACTTTGCCCCTCGATGAGGAAGGCATTGGTGTTGTTTACTTTGTTTCAGAGCTGCGGGGGTAGAGGTAAGCTCGGTTCAGCATCCCAGAGATGTCTGAAGTGACATATGAGAGGTACAATGGTTGTATTGTGTTACGGTTAGGGTTGATCAACAGGCTTCTATTAGGAGTCAGCCACGGTTCAACATATAATCTGCAACTCCTAAATTAAATAGAAATATAAAACGGACAATAACTGATTGCATTAGTATTCACTCACTTTACTACGACACAACGGAATTCACTATGACACAGCTGTACATTAACAACGTGCTTCACAGAAGTGGTATAATAAAAGAACTCACATTAAATCGCAGCTACAGTTGGTCAGAACAAAGTAAATTATATAGTCTGATATGAGACCAAAACAGAGATGGTGCTTGAGTAATCTTGCATTGATGTGCAATTGATTGATTGACGTGCAAAGCTAGTGGAGACTTATCAACATCTAAATTAACTAATGGCTAAGCTCCTAAATAAATAAGTCTGATATCATGTTATAACACAACGGAATGTGTAAAAGCCCAAGGGGGTGAATACTTTTGAGAGCCACTGTATCTTGGACTGGTAGAATGCCTCTCCATGTTTCCCGCATCATCACCTCTTCTGTGTGAATCTCAGCCCGGTTCTGGCTCCCTGAAGTGGATCGCTGTTGTTGCCAACCCCCCTGTTGGTTGTCTTCCCCCTGACTAGACCTTTTACACCGCATCTTCTCTCCCACTTGTGCCTCGTTTCGAAATATTGACCGACTTTCTACACCATTTCCGAATATGGATTTAAAAACCTGTAGCACGTTTAACCGAACAATGTTTGTATTGTTCACAGTAATCCTTGCTGCATCTGTAAAACGACTGTGTCATTTATCTGAAGGAGGAAACAATAGACGTTGCCGCACAACATTTGAATTCAACAAAACTTTTCATAAACTTATCCCACAACCTACAATGATGGTGTCACGGTGTTTAGGGTGGACGGAAGGATGAATGCCATTCAGGACCACGGAGAGCTTCTACTAATCCCTTTTAATACAGGACACAACTCCTGGCACTCGGTGTAGCGTAAAACGCTCACAACACAGAATGGTGCGACGCAGCGCACTCAATAATATATATAGAAGACTCCTCACACGGAGTAACAAGGAACCACGACCTCGCAATGAGCGTCGTGGGGCACAATACACGTAACATGGAAACAATTCCACACAAAGACAACCCGACACACAGGGAACTTAAATAGTCCTCTAATGAGGTAATGGACACCAGGTGTAGTGATGACGAGCATGAACCAGGTGCGCAGGGGGAGGAGATGACGATGGTGGCTCAGAAGACCGGGGAGGACGACCGCCAAAGCCTGCCAGCAGGTGGCGGTAGACTGGCTTCTGAGGGAGTTCTTACAGATGGACTCCCAAAAGATTTGCTACAAGATTCATCAAGCATCATCCCCTCTAAGCTTAGACATGGAGACACATATGTGGTAATAAAAAAAACACACATCATACGTACGGTAGCAAAAGTTAATCTAGAAAAAGTATCCTAATCCTAATTATTTATTTTATTGTAATTTATTTTATTGTCAACACATGGGTGTGCAATTGTGACAACTCCCTCCGAAGCCCTAACACCGCCATCTACTGGCAGGCTTCGGCGTTCGTTGTCACCGGCCTTCTAGCCACACTGCTCATCCCATCACCTCATTGTCTTGTCTCGTCATTACACACAACTGGTGTCCATTCCCTCATTAGCAAGTGTTTATAGGTTCCCTGTGTTTGGTCGTGTCTTTGTGTGGTATTGTTCATGCATGGGCATTCTGTACAAGAGGTTGCTTGTTCCAATGCTGTGGGATCTATTCTCATTCGCGTCTGCGTTAAAACACCACAACGCTACTGTTCCTGTTCCTGGCTTCGTCTTTATTATGCACCTCACTCGGGAGTGATTACAGCGATGACACTTCTACTGTACAGCTGGGGTTGGGCATGTCTGTTATATGAGAAAGCGCTACATAAAACCGGTCAATGACTGCCTACCTGGTCGAAAAAACGTAGGTATAAATCCATCACAGATTCTAGAAAAACCTTTCAACTCAGATAACCTAAGTTCCTTGAAATTCAAAGACCAATTTAGTATTATGGAGACGTCTGTGAGAACCTACATCTTAGAAACATAATATGCTTTGGGATCTAGGCCTGAGCCACTAGTTCCATAGGATATCCATAGACAGGTAATTGAACGCCATGGGAAAAACACAAGGTCTCTGAATACTACAACATGCATCTGTGTATTCATGTGCTTCTACTCAACCGAAAATCAGCTGTCTACGGATTGCACAGGATTTTTTTCGTTCGTCCTTCACGGATGAGGAACGGTGAAACATAATCAATATTATTGAGAATCAATATTATTCAAGAGAGCTGCAGTCAAGGCCAGTACTCCTGGATTTCCTGGTTACCTCAGCCATGTAGTTTGCTCTCGAATCTAGAGGAGCCTTCGTTGTTATGTACACTACCATGCAAAAGTTTGGAACACTTAGAAACTTGTTTTCCATGAACACATAAATTAAATTAGTTTTTACAGCAGAATTACTAGGGAATATTGTCCCAAGTGAGAACTTTTTCCTCACGGTTTTTCAGTTGGTCCACTCCTTCATTTAGTTGCTCAATTAATCACTTGCAGCTGGTTTCAGTTGTTAATTAGCAGGGCTACTTAAGTCACTGGGTGTGGTTGCACTTTGCTTTGTATTGTTTGATGTCACTGTAACGTCGGAGGTGAGTGTTTGGAAGTATTGCTACACTGTGTTAAGTCCTGTTTTAGAAGTCACTTGTGTAGCGCAATTAGATTCACGTCAGTGTATGTCTTTTGGTACATTCGTTGTTGAGTGTTTTGTTGATTTTGTATGGAAATAAAAGGAACACCACAAACAATTATTTAAGCTCTCCATTTGGCTTTTCCACACTACACTCCATCGTTCGTGCCAGAAATAATTTAATTGAAAATAAAAATAATCTTTGCTTTTGTCAAAGACTCCTCCATTTGCAACTGCAGCCTTGCAGAACTTTGGCATTCATACCATATGGTCAAGCTGCTCCCAGAACAGCTCTGTTTCTCAAAGTTGTCTACTGAGGTCTCACACTCCTCTTTCTATTCTGATAAGAGCTAATTCGTACCCTTCTGTGAAGGCAATAGTACACAGCGTTGTAAGAGATCTTCAGTTTCCCGAGAATTTCTCTCATGTACTAGCCTTCTTTCCTCAGATCCAGAATAGAATATGAGTTCCAGAAGGAAATTCTTTGTTTCTGGACATTTTGTAATCAAACCCATAACTAGCACGAGGAAAGCCAGTTTTATTGCTGCTTTAATCAGCGCTAGCACAGTTTTCAGTTGTGCTAACATATTTACTAATGATTGATCAGCGTTTTAAAATGCTAAACTTAGAAAACACAACGTGTTATTGGATCACAGGACAGAAGACGGCTAATAATAGGCTTTTGTTTTTCTATGTAGATAATCTGATAAAAAATCCAGATAATATAGTCATTCATGACATTACCAATGTCTACACTGTATTTCTAATTAATTTGATATTTAAATGTACAATTTGTATTTTCTTTCGAAAACAAGGACACTTAAGTGACCCAACATTTTTGAACGATGATGTACATGGCCGCAGCGCTCCTGGATTTATGTTTTCATGATCCATGAGGAATTATTTATATCTAAGAATCTGAGAGACAAAACGCTCAACTGTCAGATCCATCTAAATTGAGTCAATGGCCAAAATATACGGTGGGGACTGGATACAAATGTCCGTGCTGTGTCCGATAATCAGAGTGGAATAATACTTCTACAGCATAGCATAGCATATCATAGCAGTGGTTGGTTAAGCCTGCTGTGTTTAAAAGACTAATCATATGAACTGATTGAAAATATTAAAATGTTTGAGTTATTAGTCATTATTATTAGCAACTCCTCTACAAAATTACCCTCAATTTCCTTTCAGAGATGGACGGTGCTGAGTTTTACAGGATGTTATGATTTAAAAAGGACTTGAAAGACCATTCCAGACTGACCGAGGTAATCAAACCCGGCATCAATAGACAAGGGGTATTACTGGCACATCTGACATTTTTTACACATAGAGTCGAAGTGTCAAAGTTAAAACACAATTTTTGGAAATGTAATATTGTTTGGGTATGTCATTGAATATTTAGCCTTATGATTGAGAAATGAAAAGCAGCATCAATTTGAATATCTGAGTGTGTGTGTGTTCTTCTTGTGGATATAAAGATGCATGTCTGTAAAAAAATAAATAATGGGGTTTCTTTTCGTCTGTTTCGTCAGTAATAAAAAAAAAAATTGTTAGCGTAGCAGAATGATACAGGACATGAAAACAGGAAGTTGTTTGGAATAAACTCAGAAGTCTTACGCATCAAGCATTTCAAAGTAGAACAGGTGATCTAGATATCAAGATCTTATGACCTACAAAAGTAAAACCGGAGAGGTTAACATTGATTATTACAGAGAATAGAGATATCAATCATTTTTGTTTATCTATATATAGTCCTATTATTGTTGTTGTTCATTTTATTTATAGAAAGTATTTATACATTTCCATGGGCTGGAGACATGTGACAGTTGTATCTTTTGTTATTCATGTTCCCGGAGTGAAGACAGAAGTCTGTGATGTAAGTGTGAATTGAAACCGTATTAAAGACGACACAATCTGTGCAGCATGAACACGTCCACGTTCCACACGGAGACAATGTTTCCCAGCTCTGGTCACGGGGAGCCAGAGGAGTGCACGCTTTCATTTTGCCATTGCACTTACGCATACTTGAAAGGTGTGATCTCTGAATGCCATTGCATTGCTTCCTCCCAAAACCTTATTGAATAAACCACTGATCTAATGTGACCGGTTTGGTTTAAATAAAGAAACTGAATACTGACACAATGTGTTCAGCGTCACTCATATATATATATTTTAAATGTCCGCTTTTTTCAGAATAATATGTGTCAGGGGCGACTTAAACATGGTCCATGTTATAAAAGTAGTGTGTGATTATTAATGACTTGGTGGCAATAATGAACAAGGTGTAGGTGACTTATGTAGGCAGGCTGGAGAGTGACGGATGGCCCTTTTTTTGAGGTCCTGCCCTTCATATTGTCTGGTCACGGCCGTTGGTGGACGTTCCCGATCCGTCGAAAAACGCCCTGAAACTGAACTTCGTATCATTTCTAAAAGGGTAATGGCATAATAAATCAGATGCCTCATTGTCTGGGATGAATGTTTTAATCTCAGGCTGTGATGTTTAGACTAAAGTAGCTGTTCTATGGGAACGTCCAACTGTTGATAAATAATAGGTTTATAACGAGGACATATGGATGCTTTACCCGGTCAAAGTCAGACACACACAAACGACCCAAACACAGTTTAGCAACATTACTAGATATTGTGCTTTGAAATATTAATTAATAGTATACACATCTCTGTGGTGAACAGTTGATTAAGAATATATTTAAAAAATCACAACAAACAAAACAACAATCGCTAAGGAGAAAAAGTTCTCTATCAAGATATGGTTACCGGTAAATATACATGTGACCTCACCAAAATGTCTCCATATATCAGATAAAAACATATTCCTACTGGGTTACCGTGCAACAGTCTAGCGTGTATTACGTCACTTACGATTGGCCAACGGTGGTTCTCATTTGCATCTTGCACCACACTGTTTACACACAACAAAACAGCATAAAACTTTGGCCATTCTGTTCATAACAGACTGTACTCATGAAAAAGCGAAATATATTGAGATCGGTATATTGAGATTAGAGGTTTTATCCGAAAGAAGCAGAATATCACCCCATTTCCATCTCGCTTCGTGGGCTGTGGAAATAAAGTACCGGATGTTTCAGAGTTTTACATACGGTGGCCATCTGGCTCAGTTCACTGGTAACTGTATAAGTGGCTCTATCTGTGGCAGTTGTCAAATAGGCATATTGCTATTACCGTTGTTTTTATTCAATCACGGAGGGATAAAAGAGCAATGGAGAAATAAAGGACGATGTTGGTGAGGATAAAAGAGAAATTAGGTTTGTGGACCCCAAGACGAGTAGCTGTTGTTTTTTCGGGCCATAGCTAATGGGCGTACAAACACAGTTGAGTCAAACCTAAGCAATATAGTGATTCTGTTGTTTTCAGTGGTCTGTAGTGGTCATATTCACAAAATATTGCATTTCAAATCTAAATATGAATTAACATCTAGACTTGATTTTTTTTTTCGATCCGCCCTGTGAATCACTAGAACTGGCCAATCAGAACCATTGGGGATTTGTGAATTGTGCCAACGCGTGGTAATGGAGATACGGTGTATGAAAAAGTCTGCTATTAGCCAACTCAGATTTGTTCAATAATCTGAAGTTCAAAATGAAACGGTGAATTGTACTGCAACAGTCAATTGGCCTAACAGCTAAGATACGACATTTAACTGAATGCAAATTTATTGTGGCATTAATGCAGCACTACGTTTTTAGCGGACTGTTCTACGGTATTAATAAATCATGTTATAGATAGACACAGCTTTGTATAAACCTAAATACAGAAAACCCAACCCTCCTGCACTCAACACCTGAACTTCTAAATATAGTTCGAGGCTGCTGCAGTTGGCAAACGACATATTTCTAATCACCCGTCACCTCACTACAGTATCAAACTGTTGATAGTGACAGCCAGCTACGTCGAATAGAAAACATTCCAACTGCGACACAAACGTGAGGCGTGTTCGCAGAAGCTTTTGCTTTCAGGTTTACCCCAGAGAACACACAATACAGATAGCATTTTAAACGTGAGCAATTTAACCGGAGCGATATGACCTCCCGGAGGACAAGATTAAACACTATCCGAGCCCGGCCCGGTCTAAATGGTGACGCCCAAGGTCACCACCTTACACAAGCCACACAAAACCGTTTTTCCCGGGATGTCGGCTCACTAGGCAATGTTGTCAGAAATGTCGTGCTCCATGTTGACGAGCACCCGTCTGGTTCATGGCGGAGCCTTTCGCAAATGGATTCCCGTGGACGCTTGATGAGCAGATAAGGAACCGGTATGCCTTTAGACATATTAATGGGCAAACTGCCAAGATGTGTCTGTCAACGAGGGAAGAGAAGAATGTGCCTGCCGCCTCTCCGGGTCAACTCAGCCACTTCAGTCGAGGACAAAAGAAATGAGGACAAAGCAAAAAGACCTTCGTAGCCGGCGGCCAAGAAAAAAACGAGAAAGTAATATCCTGTCCGTCCGAATGCTCTACTGAGATGATGATCATGTGCTATTCGTTATCTAGTTCAAATCTTCCTCTAGTTATTTCATTGACTTATCTTGTTCATTAACACTCCGAGCAGGATTTGCATAGTGCGGTCTCAGATATCCGTGTTCTGCACCAGCAGAACCTCTGGGTGACCCCACCACTGCACGCCACCACCACCACCACATCAGTGTGCCCCCCCCTCCAGCTTTCACCTCAATGGTTAAATATTTATCCCTCAACGATTGCTGAAGCCGCCATCTCTTGCACTTCTTTGGAGCTAAAACAACGGTTCAATTCGGGGTCAAGAGCAAACTGTTTCCTTCTGCTTTCCTAGCATTTAACACCCCCCCACCGCCCACCCTCCTTCCGAACTTGTAGTGGGGGAAATTAATTTAAGCCTATTTTTGCCTGATAGGAAGAGACACTCTTGGGCGCTTCGAAAAATCCTCATGCGGAATGATCACAGATTTGTTTGTCTGAATAGTCCACTTTAATGTACTCTGACCCCAGCAGTTGTTTTAATGGAAATCCAGGTTGTTATTTACCCTGGCATCCACTAGCAGGGGAACTGGTGTTGGTGACCGAGCTGTATTGAAGCAACACAGGAGGGCCCGACAACCTTGCTACCAGGGTTAGGGAGAGGCCAACCGGGGTTAGGGAGAGGCCATAACACCCTGGTCTTCACTGCTCTCTGGTTCACCTCTGCGGTGCCTAAAAATAGCTTGCCTGCAGAACGTCCGCCTTCTCCAGTCAGAGCCGTGCGTGACTCCAGCAGCAGGTTCTGGGTGGCCTCCGCCCTCTCGTGTCCAGTGCGAACCACCAGGCGCCCAGACACTATGCGCTAACGTGTCATGCTGTCGCTAACGCCTGTGTGTCAAACCCGCTCCCGGCCCACTTTAGTTAACAGATGCGACTCGGTGGCCATTTTAAACGCCGACAAGTTGTTAGTTATCAGCCCGGCTGAAAGGAAACAGAGCGCTGCTAAGAATAACAGCGGCTGGGGAAAGATTGAGCTTTCGACGTGTGCCCACGTAACCTCCCCCGGGGGGAAAATAGCCGCGGATTGCAGAAACCCCGACTGCAGCTGATTGACGGCAAAGAGTCTAAACCGGTAGAAACTCTGCCCACGTCTCTGTCCCTGCCGGTGCCACAAACTCCACACTCGGCACCGCCACTCTGCCTCCGTCGGCGAACGGGGCACAGCGGGGCCAGGTGTGTGGGCGGTGTGCATTAAGACCACAGCAATGTGAGAGTCGTATCTACCGTGTGTGTGTCTGTGTGTGTGTGTGTGTCTGTGTGTGTGTCTGCTTCTGCGTGTAGGAGGGACCATAGTACTATACTTGACGAGTAAGCATTGTGTCGGCTGTACCGCTGCACATCGAACCCTAATGTAATTACTGGGTCTAGTGAGGAATTCAAATGTGTCTCCTCCCGTGTTAGCTATTGCCAAATCGTTGTTTCGTTTTGTGCGTCAGGCGTCGCTCTAGATGTTGACGTTTCAAGGCTGATGTTTTTGGTCAAAAAACTATTAGCGGAAACTCATTTCTGAATTGGTCTGGATGGGGTAAAGCCGGGGCCCGTTGAAACCAGAGCACTGCTGTGTTGTTTTTATCCTTGGCTGCAGCCGTGGCGGTAGTGAGAGAGAAAGAGAGAGAGAGAGAGACAGAGACAGACAGAGAGAGAGAGACAGAGACAGAGAGAGTGAGAGAGACAGAGACAGAGACAGAGACAGAGAGAGAGAGAGAGAGAGAGTGAGAGAAAGAGAGAGAGAGACAGAGACAGACAGAGAGAGAGAGACAGAGACAGAGAGAGAGAGAGACAGAGACAGAGACAGAGAGAGAGAGAGAGAGTGAGAGAAAGAGAGAGAGACAGAGAGAGACAGAGAGAGACAGAGAGAGAGAGTGAGAGAGAGTGAGAGAGCAAGACCTTCAGCGCTGCAGGACCAAGGTGTCTGATTAATCTCTACATCAGCCGGAGGAACCGTTGTGACTCTAATCTGGCCCGGAGGCACAACTATTCCACACCGGGCCCCTGCGCTGTTGTCGGATCGCCGAAAGGCAAAGAAAAGCCAGTGGTCCATTTAAATCGTGGTCTTGGTGAATATTGCAGTGACTCCAGTTTGCCATGACCTCCGGGCTGGGTCAGGAGCAAGACGCTGACAACATTTCTCCTTACTTATTACCGATGAAGAACTGCTGGGTAGCAAGAATAAGAGAAATTGCTTTAGAGAATGTTCTCTAAACATTAAGGTGGCAACAGCAGTATGTAAAAACTGTCCAGTGTGTTAATTGCCGTATGAGTACAAACAAGTTATTGAAAATAGAACATTTTCTCGTTACATTACCTAAAGAGCAAATAATGATTATTTGAATCTTTTAGGATATTATGATGTCAATGTTAGATAAAAAGCATAACTATAACGGAATAGGGATGTTAGCTAATGGCCTGGGAATGTCTCCAGTTGCTGGCTAATCACATTCAGATTAATCTCTTAGATTTCAGTCTTCACAGCCAGTCCTCCTACAGCCCACAGAACCCATTTATATTGTACCATATTAGAAGCTCAAATACAGTATACTATTAAAAGTCTCTTGAGATGGATATTAAATGCTACAGTAGTCTTCTGTCATGAAAGAAGGCGACATCACCTGAGAACTGGGCAGCATTCCAATTTCCAAATTGGACGGAAACGACACGACAACCAATTAACTCGCTCCGTTTCTGAGAACTCACGCTACTACAGAGCTGTGCACTGAGGAATGTCAGAGGCGAATAAGCAAACGGTAACTTTCATGCGAAGGCATCTCGAATATTCAGCAGCGGTGATTAATTGGATCAATTCGACCGTTCTCTATACTACCACATGTGGGGCGTCATGACTGGACCCGACCATGTACAGCTTCTACCCCCATGCTGTCACAGCGTGGAGAAGCAGGAACCAAAAAGCGGAGGTGGTGTTGAGAAATCTAAGATTTAATTAACGAAGAATCCTGGTAATATCCTGCTTAGAGCTTAATGAACAAAAAGAAGGTAACAGAGCCAAACAGTTCTCACGAAGATAAAAAATACAGCACGCGTAACACCAAACAATACTGGACAAAGACACTGGGTAATGGGGAGGCTTATTTACACACACATGGTAATCAGGACATAGGAAACAGGTGGGAACAATAGGCCAAGACAGTCCAGGTATGCGTTCGTGTGCAGTCGGGATTTAGGGCGATGGCAGAGAGAGAAATGAAGTGACACATGCTGTCACGTATGGGTGAGCTGTGTTGTCACAGGGTGTGTAGGGGAGAGCACTCCTGCGTAATATGTTGATTAGGAGCACAGCTGTTTGGGTTTAGCTAAGCACCGGGCATAGGTTAGTTAATCAGCGGGCTATTTAAGGTCCCTGGTTAGGTTCACGTGTGCTTGTGATTGATTTTACGTTTCATGTTGGAGTATGTTTGGTCTTTGTATAGTCGTTACTGTTGTCTGTAAAACTGTCTAGGTCGCATTGTGTAAGCGTGCGTTTGTTTTACGTCACAATGTTTCGTGTATAGTTTCATGGATAAATCTCTGGCTCTGCATCTCGTTCCAACTTCGCCCTGCAAGTCCGTGACACACAAGCCATAAGACTGTTATACTGACCACGTGCAATCTGTTATACCCTCACCATGCTGAATTCATGCGAACGCACACACACACACACACGTGACACACACACACAAACATGCTTATTCGCACATATATTACACGCATACTACAGTCATCACTTACACTAACCACATTATGTGGATAAACCTCCACTACCTCAGGACTGCTCACCACCCCTCACTACTGGAATTCCCCGTATAAAAGCCCATTTACAGTACTGTCGTTGGTTATTGCTATTTGTACAGTGTACATACAAATCCTATACCTGTCTAATTTAAAGTTAGCCCTTTTCACTCTGCCTTTTAAGAAAAGTCAACATTTCACTGTCGCTGTGAGTCTACACCTGTTGTTTGCCAAGCACGTGACAGACACAAGTTGATGTGATTGGATTGTGTTCGCTTAGCATCTTGAAAGTCACCTTTCGCCTATTTACCTCTTTGACATTCCTCAGTGCACAGCGGTGCTATTTCGTAGTCTCGATACGCTTGATTCTCGTCCCCCCCTCGAGGCATGCCATGTAGAATTCATAAAGCGTCCACGGGACTCTCTGGACCCGGAGAGTCAGGTCCGGTCAGCCCTCGTCTCCGGACAGGACAGCTATTAATCATTTAGTGTCTGAGGCATGAGGGGCCGTGCCAGAGTACAGAAGCTGTGCCGGGAAATATGTACCTCCTGATAACATCCTGGACAGTTCTAACTCTGCTCCGCTGACTCAGTAGCACACGGACAACATGCTCTACAACACCTGCTTGACAGCTAACTTATGGCACCATCTTCGCCTGTTCTGGTAAATAAAGACCAAGCCTCTCAGGCTTTTTTCTATCTCTTTCTTCCCCCAGACATTCCTGTCTGAGTGTGTTTGGGTATTAACGCGGTCTGGCAGGTTCTGTCAGGAGAGTCCATTGTCAGAGGTCCACCCAACTGTTGTGACAAGAACATTGGCGCTTGTGGGGGCATTTCCCGGGCCTCCTTACTCCCTACATTCTGGCAAGAACCGACCCACCGACTGTAGACCGTATCTGGGTACAGCTGAACGGTCCTACCTGGAACCACTCCCTTCCCGGCCAGGCTAACTTTTCCAGTTTGAATGGGAAAAAGTAGTTCAAAAACAAAAGTAAGTTCCATTCACACACGATGGGGAGGCATCTTTGAATGGTATTCATCTTTGGTAATGAAAAAGGAGGAAGCAGGGACAGCAGTCTATACATCATGACGTGGTGACAAGTTCCCTTATGAGACGCCACAATGCGATATATTTAGCCTCTTTTAGCATGACACAACTGTTAAGTTCTTCTGCCAGGGAACTGCTGAAACCAGATTGTCAAAATAGGGAAGAAAATATGGAAGAACAGCAGGTTTTCCATTTCTAAAGAGTAACGCAGTCCTCCTTTCCCTCCTTTCTCAATTCTCTTGGTCCCGCCTCTAAAGGGACGTTGTCTGCGCAATGTGAGCTGGAAAATATATAAACACCAATCAAGATAGTCAGTAAGTGATTATGATGTGTAACGTTGAGTAGCTGCAAATGGTTAGAGCCGTCCAAATGAGTGTTCCTCCCACACAGTCCTACAGTATATCTATTTAAAAACCATTGTAATTAATATGATCTGACAACACGATGGCATGCAGGTTACACAGGAAAGCCAGCCAGAACAAAACACGGCATTTCCATTAAAACAATGACGATTGGAATTGCAACAACAACAGTTTTGAATATCCTGTCATCATGCCTTGTTAAACACGGGAGCAAGCACTGCAATAACACAGTGCACTTTTCTGGCTTCAAGATGTTCCAATAACTCACGTTCGTTTAGCGTTAAAGCCATGTGTAAGGATTTATTTTCCTACTGAATGAGGCAATTTGTGTTAACAAATCTGAAATCTGAAACTGTAACCAAAATTGTAATTATATCTTTTTTGCGTTCCTTGTTTAACATGGAAGAAGGCATTACAATAACACAGAGTGCACTTAGCGGGCATTTTGCATTGACGTTGATGCCAGAGAGGGACCTCAAGGAGGAAAAAAGTATGAAAATACAATCACTACTGGTGGTCCCTCCAGATGAGAGTGTCCGCTAAACTGCCTAATCTTAAACCCCAAAAATATCAACCGACAAACGCCACCGTCCGTCCTGGATGTGACATCCAAGCAGCGGCGTGAAGACTGCATCGATGTGTAATCAACGATTTGTAACATCCCCACTCTATCAGAATTAAGTAGGCCCAGCATTTGCTTACGGCTGGAATCTCTTCGTTCAGGAACAGGTCTGATTGTTAATTATTAGACCAGAAACCACCTTGTCACAGCCCCCCTCTGGTTTTAATCATGCCACATCTGTCCCGGGGCGACCCCTTACTCAAAAGATGATTTCCCCGAGGAGGGACACTGCCTCTGGCAGCTGCTCAATACTCACCGTGACACAAACACTTGAATGTGGGGAGGCGGCTCAGTGTTGGGGCAGCACCCTGGATACTCCAATCTGCCTCACTAACAAGTTATTGAATGCTTGGAATTCGCACTGGGCCAGATAATCCTGTTATCGGAGGTAAGTGTGTGGAACATGCCAACGGGCGACTCAGGGAGTGCTAAAAGATGTAGATTTTTGTTGAATTATTTTGAGAGGGAAAAAAGGTTTACTTTCAGCACCAAGAAATATTCATAGAGCAAAAACAATTTAGTGACCTGGTATGGATAAGTTATTCTGTCAACTCACTGAGTGTTCGAGGTATAATTTGTTTTTAGGATGTTTCCAAACTGGATTACAGGTTTCACAGTACCAAACACCAAAAAAGGTTTCACAGTACTGAAATAGGAAATTGTTTTCACAGTACCAATGTGGGATAAAGTTTTCATAGCAGCAAAGTGGAATTACTGTTTCACAGTGCCAATTTGTGAAAGAGTTTTCACAACAGCAAAGTGGGAAAAAGGTTTCACAGAACCAAAGTGGGAAAAAGTTTTCACGGTACATTTTTTGTTCGGGCTCCCATCACACATAAAGTGTTCCCTTTTCACTTCTCCCTCTTGCTTGTGTGTTTTCGGTCTGATCATTTGAAAATACTGATGTTTCCTGCTTGCTGACTTCCGTCATAAATCAAATGCTGAAGACTTTGCTATTAAGCAAACAGCACGAAGGTAAAGAAGTCAGATGAAACAGTCCGCTGTTTGGCGTTCTGACTGACTTGTCAGCTCACTGCGGGTTTTGAATACACAGACTTAGGATCTACAGCTTTTATGATCCATAAAGGTACAGGGAGGTATTCATTATAGCATATTACACCTAGTTTAAAGATTTTAGTGAGCAAAAAGGGTGCATTAAGATTAGAGATATCTTGCTGAAATAGAAGTCTGTTTCTAAAAAGTGCTCGATATAAAAGCATGGTAAAGAATGTATGGTAGTTAACTGCTGTTTTATGATAGTCATTTCAGCACCATAGACAGCACTCAGACAGCAAGTGACAGCAGCCATCTAGCTGTGCAATAACTCCATGGACAGATCTAACCAGACAGAACAGTCCATTCACCACCATGGAAATAACTAACCAGACAGAACAGTCCATTCACCATCATGGACAGATCTGACTCAAGAAGTCGATTCAATTCAGCACCTTGGACAGCGTTCACACGACTCAGCCAATGTAGCCCGTTCTGCACCATGGAACAGCGAGGAGAGAGAGAAGAGAGAAGAGAGACGGGTGCAGTGTGAGCTGCTGCCCGTGTGTAAGGACGCACCTGGACAGAGGCTCATTAAGTAGCGGGGAAGGTGGACAGCTGGCCCAGGTTAGTGCAACACACAGAACCGACTTGTGTTCTTGACACCAGGGCCACCCACTCAATGCTTTCCGCCAAACTGTCCAGGAGGAAAATTACATTAGGCCACACCCCTGCAATTCATACCGCAAAAAAACCCTATAAATTAAAAAAACCTCTCAAGATTGAATGGACTTTATTTTTACGGTTCAAATCCCTGGTGCTAGCCTTCGGGGCAGTGCCGTCCCTCGGCACCGTAACGGGCCACATCTAGGGGAGTGTTAATCAAACAGACAGGCAGGTTGTGCAAACGACTGCAGGAAGGGATCCAAGCTCTCCACCTTCTCATCAGCCAAGCAGCTCGTCTCGGCTCGAATGATCAAATCACATTACCATTTCGCCTGCCACCTATCTTTTTGTTCCACAAATCTCCTGCAAGGAGTTCCTTTCAACCATCAACGTTCCTCCTGACAGACGGTGCTCGGAGCCCAACAGCTGCTACATCCCGCGGTCCCTCGAGGAGAAGGAGGTGCAAACCGGGAGAAGATGGCGACGGCTCCGAGGAAACATTAAAGACCCACCAAAGCTCAGCCGATCTCTGATCTGAGGAGCAAAAATGTATCAGCAAGTCGTCGTGGCGAAGAGCATCAAAATAACCTCCGGAGGACGGCCCGGCTCGTACGGACGCCATTTTGGAGCAACTTCTGGATGATATTACGCTCCTTGGAAATATTTATGAACCCACGGAGATGAAAGGTCAACGCTATCAACGATGCAGAATTTGCTGAATTGACTGCAGATGAGTTATGTTGAGAGATATTTCTGTAGCCGAGCAACAGAAACCAATATGCCGCATGAGGAATCCATTTTGAATTTTGTTCACCGTGATGTTTAACAACCAAGAGAAAAAGTTAGACACAACGTGTTGTTTTCCACACTGTAGAATATCATCCTTAATTACTAAGTATTCACATATTAATTATATGAAACATAATGGGATTACTTGGGGAAAGACAGCACTTGTGTTTTTATTAAATCTCAGGATTGTGTAATATTCACATTGACCATACAGCATAGGGGGTGACGTCGAGATGACATTACCTGTGTTGTATGGAATGTGTGGGCCACCGTAGTCTTGTTCTAGGTAGACACGCCTATATCCTGTCTATACCCTGTTTATGTCCGACTGCTCTGTATTTAAGCTCTGTGGCAGCCATCTTGGCTACGAGAACTGCTGGAACGCTGAGCGAGGCTGAACGCTATATCTGTTGCCTCAATAAACTCGGGCAGCCTTCTCCCCTGATTAAACACGGGTTTCCACCTCATTAATTAACCACTATACGAAACGGCTGTAAAGCAACAGAGGAATGTGTTACAACACAGTGCAGTCTTAAAGTATTAGTACAGTGACACACCGTTAGGATGTTTGGGCTATGTGCTTACTTTACAAACTGCACAGTGACAACGGGGTTGAAGTACCAGCTGTCCGCTTTAATTTCAGAACAAAAAACAAAGAAAGACCCCGAGATCGACAGAAAGAATCACAAAGAGACAGATGGAAAGGGAAAGACAGAGAGACAGTGAAAAAGACAGAGACAGAAAGAGAGAGAGACAGAGAGACAGGAAAACACATAGAAAGACAAAGAGAAAGACAGAGCTAAAAGAGTGAGCACAGATACATACTTTCTGTGAAGATTGAGGGGCCAAGAGATACCAGGCAGTTACCAGGCAGTTACCAGGCAGTTACCAGGCAGTTACCAAGGTGGTTAGATACCTAGTGGCAACTCTTGTCTCTGTGACGACCTACAGTCCACTACATGTCAGCATATTAACCAGCCCACCCTGGACGCCGGGGAATCATCAATACACTTAGACACACACAGACAGACCAACACAAAGACAGCGGCAGCTCCATCCTCCCGAGCCTTCGGGTCCGACTCGAGCCGCCACATTCCAGAACCGTACACACAGAGTGACTGACGGTGTCCAATGAGAATACCGGCCTGCGGTGCGTTGACTGCAGCGAGTCGAGAATAACATCCATTCTTTACCTCAGCCTATCATTCGGCGCTCCAGACGGGGCTTAGCTCTGTGACTCACGCCAAACATTAAGGACCTATTGGATTAGCTGCTGTTGTTGTTGTTGGTATTTCAGTTACTGTAGGAACCCTCTGCGCGAGGGACTAAAAATGTCATGGAGTCGATAGATGTCGTTATACAATATTAGACACAGCTCTGATCGAGGGCTAATCGTTATCGTACACGATTCTCCTGTTACTCACAGCTATGCCACAACGATTTCTTCTGGTTTCTTCGCTTGCGCTGAATAACCTGGCAAATTAATATAAAAGCTGGTACACAATTTCTCACGCAGGGCGTTTAGGTAGCCAGGCAATGTGTGGTTGACTCTAAAATCGACCGATGAGCTGACAACCAGCGTTTGTCAGCTCAACCAGCGTTTCTCGTACATTAGCATTCCGAACCGGATGTGTTGTGGAAAGCTTTGTCTCTGGGCAACAGGCTAGTCTGAGCATTAGAGCAAACGTTTACCTCGGGTTTGGACTGAAGCTCAAACTCATTTCATACCTTACTTATTATACCTTACTTATTATTAGGCCTGGCATACAGTACGGCCTTGGAGGCTTGCACTGTGAAAGTCAATGATTCAAAGTAAACGAATAATTGAGCTTAAACTGTTTAACTGCATCTAATTGCAATTAATCAGCCCAGAGGTCAATGAGGCATTTGCCAGCGTGATGTGTTGTGCCATAACAGCCTCTGCCCCGCCGCTGTATTAATGAGCAAGCACTAGTGCTGCTTTCTCCGTACCCAACACAGACGCACGGTAAACACCTTTCTGACGCGAAGCATTGATATTATGAGTAATAGTCGCCGCATGTCTTTTTCGGCTGGAGAGTGGCAGACGTTTCGTCAATTAACACGGCCGTTTTATTAAGCGGTTACATTCGTTTTCCAAATCTCCGACAAGAAAGAGTCGGTTTTCTTTCAGTCGGCCTCGGGGAAAGCGGAGCGCGTCCTGTCGGCTCAGCGCAACGCTACACGCTGAACCTTCAGATAAAAACAGAAAGGCGAGTAAGCTGTCATTCTTTACGGTAAACCCACGGCACCAAAGCCCTCCCGCCCCCTCCCATTCCCTTTCTCACTATGTGCAGCTGAAGGTAGTCTCCTAGTCCGCTGGTGCTCTCCACACGGACCAAGATGGCGTCTTTCTGCTGAGTGCTGAAGCCCACAGCCAGGCGGTCGGCTCGAGTGCTGGGTCGCTCGTTCGGTGCCCAGGTGTACGTGATTAGGGCTCCTCCTTTGCCGAAGATATACGTGGTCCCGGCTGTGGGGGGAAAACGAGGACAAGGAGAAACATTAAGAGGAGAAAGAGAGATCGAGAGAGGAAATTAAGAAAGAGAAAAAAAATTCTGTTCCGTCGTTTTTCAGGATCTTTACATATGATTCGATTGTTCCCAGCATGCCACACTTTTCTGTGGTTTATTTCTTCGGCAACACTCAACCCAAATTTAGATGCCCAATTTCCTTAACAAGCTCGAGACTGTGATACATTCATCAAAATTCTTAGCAGGAATCCTTTATTCTCTCCGCATAAAACGTGTCACATGCGACAACGTTGTTTCGCCTCACCTACGTTGTCCACCGAACACAGCCGTACTACAGAGAGCTATTGTAACAACGACTTCTGTTTTAACTACCTGCCGAGTTGCCTTCATTTTTGACAGACAGCGCGAGGATCACAATGATTACGGTGTCTCGGTAACCCACGGTGACACGTGTACATTTTACAGCACGGCGTCGGCACCGAGACAGACGATGCCTAAAATTACACACACATCACATCGTTTTCAATCGGCGTTACTGTCTCTGGCTGGTTGTGTCCTGTCCAAGTTCTATCGTTTCAAAGCTCGCATTGTGTCTACTGCTGCCATGAGAAGTGTGTGTGTTGACGTTGAACCGGCGTCTGGTTGTATGAACCTAACATTGTTGTGGGGGGATGTCAAAAAATGCCAAACTCCAATCAAGACCGTTGGGTTTCAGAAGGTCGTGCAATGCCAGGGGAGGCAACGCTGATTTTTTCGGGGGCGAATAACACATTTGTCTCTTCAAGGGAAAGTTCTAGTTACAGTGAAAAGAGTTTCTAGGACTAATCAGAAAATCTCCCCTAATATTTTCACTTGATCTCTCGCTTCTATGGTAGGGCGGAAGAACTGAGAAAAATCAAAATGTTAATAGAAATTTATTCATATAAACGCTGATGAATTATTAATGTAAACCTATGGGAATTTGCTATGAATCACGCCGAATATCAATGTCACGATATTAATCACTTTGAGTCTTCTCTACAACTCCAGTAACTGTTTTAAGAGCTTTGTCGTAGGGGTGACATGTAATTTGTCAGGCATTCGTGGCTCTGTTCCAAGCGCTGGAGCCAAGGTTTCTGCCACAATGCAAAGCCCATGTTGAGCGACTGAAGAATCACTCCAGTTCTGTATCAATTTTTCTAATTCCGTGATGCGGTGGAGGTTGAATGATTCACAGTGCGGCGCAAATTTAACATCCTTCTCGGTCACGCTTTCGTCTTTGATCGAAAGGAGATGAAGAAAATGATGAGGAGAAAATGAGAGGATCACCTACTGCCAGTGCCCTCGGGTAGAAGAAAGACTATTACATGTGGGTCAGGCGAGCCCGTGGCCTTGTTCTAAAATTGATGGAGGTTCGCAGCCCAGGAGCGCCGTTATGTGAGGCAGGAACCGTTGTTGGATCAGACTCTCAAGGATTATTCCCATTAAATAACTTGAGCCATAAGCATATAGCAGGTGTGATACAGACACTGTATATAGCATGGGTGCATAGTACAAATGAGGTCTGGATATGGTGCGCTTTTTGGCCAACATTCAATAGCTAAGAGCTGTTCTTCGGCACAAAGCATTAGAGTGCCTGGATCCTATATTGTCAATATGAGAGGCAAAGTACATTATTGCTAAAATAAACTGTTTACCAACTCCTGCGATATACAGTCTCACACATGACAACTTTAAATAAATCAGCATTCAGGGCCGAATCCACCCGGTTTATAATGAACATCACAGTCCACGTTCCAGTCTTTAGTCATTCTGGACATGTGTTGGTACGCCTGTGGTCTCGACAGGTAGAATAATCTTCCTTTTCACATCGCAGCTCTTAATAAATCAAAATAGCATTATTTTAAAAAAAAACATGCCAATATTTTTCGCTTCGTTATATAATGGATTGGGTTCCGCTCCACCGGGTCCAGAAAGTTTAATGGAGAAATTATCGATGAGGTTATTTATCATTTAAATGAGTATGGACACAAAGCCTCAAGTCACACGCAAATATGCCTGCGTCCCACATTTGCATGGGAGTAGAGTATGATTCCATTGTTCGTAGCATTTTTTAATCTTGGAGAAAATCTGCAATACGTGGTGGCGCCCTAAAACTGCCACCTTTCCAAGCGGGAGCACAGACGCGTATGTTGCCTGGCAATGGAGCATCTATGGCTACTCATACAAAATGTCCCAATGTCTTAACCTCACGCGTTTGTGAATATAAACCATACAACGCAAGGTGTTTACTCTTAAGCTTTAGGATATAGGTCAAAAAGCACTTCCAGCTAATTTCGAGAGTGACAGTCAATCAATTTGATTTCAAAAAGGTTTTATACATTGTCAGTTGTCACAGAGCGCATTTACAGACATCATTCAGTCTCACTGGCATGCGGGGTGCAAAGCAAGTTGGACTTTTATTTACTGAAATATGTTCTAAGGGCAGCATCGCATCTGATTGGTTCTCTCTGCCGTCAAATCAGGGGCAGCAGGAGGCGTGGCATGGTTTGGAGCGGGCAGGCTTAGATTATGTTTTTCCCAGGACAGCTTGTTTTTCTATCATTTCTAGCAGCATAACTTGCTATCAAAGCCAGTAACAGTTACACATTTTATCAATTGAGCTGTTATTAACCAGCGTAACTAGAGCTAGCTAGCTAATGTTGCGAGTTAGCCTTCTTACATTAGTTAGCTAGCTTGCTCTAAGAAATTACAGGATCATAGCTAATGTTAGCTCATCTTCTATTGTTGGATCTGACTCTCAAGGATTTTTCCCATTAAATAACTTGAGCCGTAAGCATATAGCAGGTGTGATACACACACTGTATATAGTATGACTGCATAGTGCAAATGAGGTCCGGACATGGTGTGCTTTTCGGCCAACATTCAATAGCTAAGAGACCGTAGCCTGATGAAATGTCAAACATTGTCTGCCGCTGATTGGACGTCTGAGAGAACCAATTAGATGCGATGCTGCCCTGAGAACACATTTCAATCACTAAAAGTCCAACCTGCGTGTGGCAACCCAGTCACCATCCCAGTCTCCCACCTGTTAGGTTTGTAGACTGATTTTAATGAGGGGGGTCGGTACTGTGTATTTCTCATTGCTTATGGGGATTAAATGATGGTATTGATAATGTTGTCCTTATTATTAGTATTGGATACGCAATAAGGTGATGGCGCGGTTCTCCAATAAACGGTTTGTCCAATACGTTTGCTGTTTGAACGGTTCGTGGACTAAAAGAGAACAGTTTTGTTTTCAAACGCGGATTTAAATGTGACCTACTTTTACCCAGCAGTGAAAAATAATGCCTTTAATATATTTATTAAACTCTGACACACAAATACCAAAATCATACTATTACAATTGAGGCTACACAGCCCATTGTCTAAGAGGTGCAGTGGCTCACAGACTATTTTTTTATATCGTTTCTTGGCGAGATCAAATCTAGATCACCCCAGTCATGTCGGTAAATGAAAGGTTTTTCACTAACACGGTCTGACACCCAGTCGTCCTGTTCTATTTTTAAACTATGTGAATACTTTTCATTGAAATAGTTTGTCGCTAAAACTGACGTTCTTGCCAGACTTTCCTAATTGCCGAAGCACTTAATAGCAAGTGCCGCGGAGACGGGTTTTACAGGGAACGACTGACTAGACACCGGCCGCTTATCAGAGTACAATGTACCAATCCTCTCGAAGAGAATACTTTAGAGGTAAACGTACAAAACCCGAATTACGCCACAGTATATGGAACACCGCACCGCGAACAAGTTTCTATTAACCAGCTGCACTGATTGCAAGCGGCGCTGTTATTGATGACCCAGTGACAAGTACCAGGGGAGTATCTGTTCAAT
The DNA here is from genome assembly GCA_029465975.1 of Dallia pectoralis. Taxonomy (NCBI): domain Eukaryota; kingdom Metazoa; phylum Chordata; class Actinopteri; order Esociformes; family Umbridae; genus Dallia; species Dallia pectoralis. The sequence goes on along the minus strand of CM055747.1, from coordinate 8,222,514 downwards.
GGGCTTTTTAAGAGTCTCACCAGCGAGACGGCTGGATTGAAGAGGCCCTCATCTGGAGGAGGAAGCCGGCACGTAGCAAATAACTGCGATAACTCAAGACATCCAATAATTACAAGAGCCGGAGCCGTGCGGCCAGACAGGAACCCGGAGAGAGGAGGCCCTGTGCAGCCGTGCCTGTCGGGATCTCGGTGCTTGTCTTCTGCCGCGTTCGGGGATTCGAGTGATATCTGCAGGCATGATTAGTCTTGCCCGCATATAGGTGTGTGTGTGTGTGTGTGTGCGTTTGTACATTTCACAAAGGACCTGTCGGTTGCAGAGGGTTAGAGTTGTTTCAGCTGATGCCGTGTTATTTTGGCTTCGCTGCATCTATTAAAGTGGGTCAGCCAAGACGGAGGTGTCGAGTCTTTTTCCCTTCCACCGGCGCACATCGCAGAAACACATTGCCTCAAAATAGAGCTCATTTGGCACTCTGTTTTGATTTTGTGGCGATGCACGAGCACCTGTATTTAATTATTGCGACAGTGAATAAGACTTATAAGGCCTCAAGTGGAAAAATGTTCTGATAATGTAGCAGTAGCACAACGGCCAAGTCTATCCGCGGCAGGAAGGACTGTTGAGCTGTGCAAATCACCAGCCCCTTTTTTGACGTAGCGAGACGAATTGGCGTTTCTAGTATATACTCTGATTAAAATCCTGTCTCCAGAAGCCTATCCATTTAACTGTGTTTCAATTTTCCTTCTGTAAGCAGTTAAATACATTTCGTGGCCGCCCGGTCCATTCTTTAACCATCAACACGAGATATAAACTGCATTAAGATGTAACCAAAGGCAATCTGGACACGGCGACTCAAGGTCGGGGTTAATGATTAGACTGTTAAACAATTGTTAAATGCTTTGTAGAGAGGCATGGAGCCGGCTTTTTAATCTATACCGAGTATTGCTCTAATGATCCTCCCTCGAAGAGAGAAATAGCTGCAGCACACACTGAACTCCTTTGTGAGTCGGATCTTTCTGAGTCGTACAGAAAAAGAAAAATTGTATTTTCATTAATTTGTTACCTAATTGGAACGAATCGCTCAATTGTTCACGGATCGCGCTGGAAGTGCGAGACATGCGTCACCACAGCCGATGGGCACACGTCGCCGGCCCGCTCGATATCTATTCAATACCCCTCGCCACCCGCCCCTTCGGATCAAATCACCTTCCGGGGGCTACGAGGCGTGTACGAAACCAGCGGTCGCTTTGTACAGATTTGCCACCGGCTGTTCGATTACACGATTCAGTTGAACGACTCGCGTTAAACAGTTGAAAGACTCGCTCTCGAATTAGTACGAAAACGTGTTGATTCGTACCGGAGCCCAATCTCTCACCTATCGAAACGTCTCAAAAGGAATGACCTCTCTCCGGGCTTTCAACACATTTTAAAAATATAAATTTTTCTCTCGCTCCCGTTAGCCCGTAGCCCTGTGCTGTGTTGTTACTCTCGTTACTCTCGGCTACAATTACAGCGGTGCCATTAGACGCCATGCAGGAGGTAGGGTTCAGCCTCTGTTTCAAACAAAACTATGGCCTGCACACTGTAGTGTGGCGCTGCTTTCCGCCTTCTCATTCAGATTAGGAGAGGGGAGGGGATTAACAGGCAGAGGAGACGGCTGTGGTTTTGATTCACCACCAGGGGCTAAAGCTCTATTCTCAGCCAATTCCAAAGCCCACTCCCCCAACGCTTTCCTATCAAGGAAACAATTTACAGGAGAGAAGTTAAACCTATTGAAACTGAAATCACCTTAAGGAGAAGTCCACAATTTCACCACTTTAGATGGTGCCTTAACCAGAAAGTAGTCTGCCAAGAGAGACTTCGAACCATAGTTCTGTTTTATTTCTAACAATCATTAAAAAATGCCACATACACTACCAGTCAAAAGTCTGGATGTCCCTTGGAGGCCAAGGCAACACATCGAACTCTTCATTATGGTCTTCAAACCAATTCCTCACGTCTGTGCACAGTGTCGCAGAGCGCACTATCCTGCTGAAAGAGGCCGTCTGCAAATACCACAGCCATGAAGTGGGGTGGCTGTTCAGTAACAATGTTTAGGAAGGTGGCACATGTCAAATTGACGTCAACATGAAAGCCCTATCACTCCTCCTCTAACGGCTTGTCGTCTTCCCACAGTGCACCCTGGTGCCTTCCCTTCTTCAGGTAAACGGCACACGAGTACACAGCCGTCCACGCGATGTAAAAGAAAGCGGGATGCATCTGACCAGGTGACCTTCTACAGCCGTTCCGAGGATCAGTTCTGAGCTGGCTCGAATGTACACCGTGGTAAACAGCCTGGCGATACCAAAAAAACGACAACGCTGTGCCACTTTGGAGCCTGCTGCCTGATTTCTAAGTGCAATGCGTAATAGGATTCTCTTAAAAAGTCAGTCCTTTTAAACTGTTCCTGCCAGGTTCTGGCAATTAGCCTTTGATAATTAGTATGATAATATAGATGCTAGTGTTTGAACTAGTCAATTCATCGCATAATGACCAGAGGAGCCAGAGGACAATTAAATATATATATGTATATGGTTCAAAAAAGGTCGCTGCTGTATGCCAACCTGGTCGGCAGCTTTACAAGGCAACGTCAAGAGCTCTAATAAACATTGTATGACAGAATATGGACAAAGCACAATCTTCTAAATATTTAATGCTCCCAGAAGTGTGTTTGCCAGAGTGCTTTGGCTGAGAACAAGTCGTTCCCTGCGAGATTTCGGGGACACACATTTTTTTAAAATGGATTTGTAACGACAGACTTTATCACCGAATGTCAACCCGGAAACGTGGGCCTCCCGCTCGTGCTGTCACGGCAGCTGGGCCCTAAACCAAGTGGCAGGTATATTAACAATGTACCATTAACTTCATCCCCTGCCATCTGGCCACCCTGACCGCCACCTAACAGGAGTGCAGAGGCAGTTCTACTAGCTAACAAGGATATAGGGTTTCATTAGGCTCCCCATAACTCGCCGCCAGAAGCAGCAGACACTCTTCCTGAGGGCCCGCTGGAACACACAGAAAGAAGCTGACAAACTACATAGAGTTAATATGAAAGCACTGCACAAAGACATAACGACTTACCGTTAACACGAGAGAATAACATAAAGAATATTGATAGCCGAACTGTCCGTTAGATTCAAGTCTGCCATTAATTCGCCGTCGAACGCCGCGCTGGTTTAAGCCACGACGAGGGTTAAAAAAGCCTGACTTCGACGCCGGGCAAACGCCTCTGGTCCTGAGGAGGCTTGCGCGATACGTTCTAATAATCACATGTTCCTCTGTGTGTTTACCTAGCAGAATACATTTCACAAGCCAGTGAATCACATAATCTCAGAGAGTAATAACAGAGTAGAGTAATAATGACAACCCGGCAATCGACTGCTCGGCTGAGACGATATTGGGCGCGGGGCTTAAGCTTCGGAGTTATACACAAAATGAAAAGACAAACCGGGTCCTTTTGAACCTTGGCCCTGGTACACAGCCCTTAATGGGCCTGATTATATGGTGCTGAAGGACATGTGAATGAATTAGGTTCCCTGGACCTTGTCGATTTTAACAACCCGGTGTCTCTCTGATGTCACCGTGCAACCAGATCGGTTCATGACAGTCATTGGGAACTGCTGCTATGTACTGTAAGGTGGACATCTCCTCTCTCTCACTCTCTATCTCTCTCACTCACTCTTTCACTCTCTCTCTTTCTCTCACTCCCTCTCCTCACTCTCTCTCTCTCACTCTCTCTCCCTCCCTCTCCTCTCTCTCTGACACTCCATATATCTCTCTCTCACTCCCTCTCTCCCTCTCCTCACTCTCTCTCTTTCTCTCACTCCCTCTCACACTCCCTCTCTCCCTCTCACTCCCTCTCTCACTCCCTCTCTCCCTCTCCTCACTCTCTCTCTTTCTCTCACTCCCTCTCACACTCCCTCTCTCCCTCTCACTCTCCCTCTATCTCTCTCACTCACTCTCACTCTCTCTCTCTCACTCTTTCTCTCACTCCCTCTCTCCCTCCCTCTCCTCTCTCTCTCTGACACTCCATATATCTCTCTCTCACACTCTCTCTCACTCTCTCTCACACTCTCTCTCACTCTCTCTCACTCCCTCCTCTATCTCCATTGGTTTCAAGGGCTGTCTTTAATTCCCCATCTCAGACTCTGATGCAGGGCTGTCTGCGACTCTGCGGTCGCAGGCCGTCGTCAATAAAAGAGAGCCGCGAATCGAGCAGTCGCAGACGGGCCCAATCTTTGCATTTTTCGCTCCATTTCAAAAGGCTAAACCTTTTAAGAATCCGAGCTGCACGCAAAGTGCACCGCCTTTCCATAGACAGCTATGGATCAATATGTCTGGTGAGAGAGAGGCAGAGGAGAGACGGGAGAAAACTCTGCTGCCTATACTGTAAAGGCTGCGAAAATACAGTGAATAGATGTGTCAAGATGATGAATGGCTCAGTTAATGAGCCCCGTTTAGAGAAATAACAAGGTTTTCAAATGTACAGTGGGAGTGGACAACCTCTTTCGGCGACTACTCCGATTGACCGCGGTGACTAATGACGCTCGAATCGGCTGTGATGGAGTTGCACTGTCACGCTCTCATTACGTATCTTACCGGCGTCCACGCGTGCAACGTTTCGCTCGTTTCACTTGAGAAGACGGACGGACGGACGCCGCCCCCGGTCCCATTCACAGTCCATCGGCGGCGTTCTCCGTTCGGGGCGACAGTTGAAACGAGAGAGAGAGCGCAAAAGGGGCATAATGGAAATGTGGAAATTAAAGGTTTTATGTGGGCCGACGAGGTGTAATTCATTCCCCGTCCATATGGCAGATCTGTGTAGCTGTCGCCTGATCCGTTGATTGATGCCGTCTGAACGGGTTTCCGGAGCGAGACGCACACGCGGTAAATATACGGCTCCATCAGAGGTGCAGAACTTTGAATGAATGTTGTGAAGGAAAAAAAGCGCTCACTGTCCGTTTGAAGACGCGTTGTATATAAATGGATACATCGTGTTTGTCTCACTAAGTATACCTGCTGTGCTTTTTTGCGAGCTGCACTTAGCAGAACGCCTGGTTTACTTAATGAGAGCTGTACGCGCCAATTGGCGGCGAGTATCTGAGGTAAACATTAAAAGCGTGCTAATTTTAATATTTCCCATGATCTGTCTGGTCAAAATTGAAAGCATATGCTACGCTCTGAGGCCTTTTATGCACCGTGATGGAAAGAAATGTGCCCTTTGTTTGTTATAATGGAAAGACATTGGAGAATGTTGTCCAGAGGGCAATGCTGTTGATATCCGACCATTATTGGGACATTACATAGCTGAGATTAGCCTGGTATTGTCACAGAAGTTGATTGGACAATTAGCTACTTATAACGTCTATTTAGTCTCCGGAAATGTCTAACGACTAAAGCTGAGGGGTAGGAGACAGATATCAGCTGACTGAACTGTGTTGTGTGTGTCATTAGAACATTGCGAGCAGGAAGTCGCATGACAAAATGGAGTTTGTCTCACTGAACTTTTCCTAGCCACTTCCTCTATCTAGAACCTATCACAAAAGCGCTAAGTGCGCGATTTCACTACTTTTTCTAGGCCTGGACTATTTCGGACCCGGAGCTTGTGGACAAAATGGCTAAATTAGCAATTTGTAAACCGAAACGAACCTTTGAAACGTTACCCGTTTTTTTAACTACCGATGGACTGTGCACTGCTTGTAGGCAGTTGTGAAGTTCAATGTTATTCTTTCAGTCGCGTTTGGTATTGCTTCAGCGTTTTGCCACTCGTTCTATCGATCTAACGACCACTCAATTAGCATGTCCGGATTATACTCTATCTACTGCATGTCATTGAATGCTAGTTCTCTCCGCTGCAGTCTAGTGGCTACATTTAGTACTTAGTACATTTTAGTACTTTTATATCGGATAAGTTCTAGATGGAGTAGATGGATGACTAAGTATTCCCATGGTATTGATTATATTAATGTATGTTTTTTATGTTTTCATTGACCGTCTGGCATGGTATTGTCGTCGTGGAGACATGATTCTGTGTTGGGTGTTTTCTACATCCTGCTATCTGCCTAGCTGCTATACACTTGTAGGGCGTCCATTTTGTAAACAAGGAAGTCACTGGACTGTTTCCCTATGGACATCTGTTTGCTATTAATATTCCTGGATAAACTTGAGCGGACCTCAACCTCGATTCAACACGTCTTTCACATTATTTAAGCACCAAACAAAACGGTGATTGCCGACATATCATAATTCAATACTGTGATGTTGATGTATATTTGATGATCTGTCCAGTACTGTTTCATATCAGATCGCCATCTTTTTGAGCTCTTAAGTTTGCAACAATGCAACACAAATGATATGCAACAAAAACTAAAGAAATGCTTTAAATCAACAACATTTGCTCTATCCATTACACAATGTCTTGATGTGTATGAAATTAACTCTACTAATAACCCACTGCCAAGAGTAGCACATTAATAATTTTGCCCGCAAGTCCTTGTTCTCAAAATCAATACTGACAAGAGCAGGTACAGCGCACATTTTAATTAAATACATGAGTCAAGATATAGGCCAATTTTGTTGGTCAGCACAACACATAGCTGCACATTTCTGACTTGAGTGTGAAAAGCTTTTAAAAGAAACAAACGTCAACATGCCCCGGCTACGTGCTAACTGTGAAAAGCCTTCATAATTAAGACAGCTCCCTCCCTGTCCTTTTAATTCAATTACGTTTGATTAGATGCCCCGGGCTCGGTTTAAAATACCAGAAACATGAGGAAATAAAAAATGTTAGATGCACTTTAAACCATTGGCACAGTAATTAAGGTGCCTTGCATATAGATATAGATGTAGCTGTCACAGGATGCCCATGAAATAACACGCTCTACCTCTATTGGCGCACAAACGTTTTTTTCATTATTTTGTTGCCCTCACCTGCTTCCCCAATCACTATCCTTATTTAAGTTCCTCCTTTCCCAGTCTGTCTTGTAGGTCTTTGTTTGGTGTATGCCAACGTTACGTTTGCTCACGTCTTGTTTTGTGTTTTTCCGTAATGGATATCATGAAATATTACACCATGAAAATGCATATGAATGACTCCCTAAATGTGTAATATTGGTACAATAGCAGCAGTTTATTAATTACTGAGGTTGTTTTGGGGTTTTATACTGGTGTATTCAGCATTATAAACAGCCTGGTTCAAATCCTGAATGCTGATTGGTTGAGACCACACACTGGGTATTCGAAGCTTTCTCATCGCTTTTCTCCCTTTTAATTAAATTGGCTACCAGTTTAAAATAGCAATAAGGCATATTAGAGGTTTGTGGTATATTTGGAGGTTTGTGGTATATTTGGAGGTTTGTGGTATATTTGGAGGTTTGTGGTATATTTCCATCTGTCACGGTAAGGTGAGGAGCTTAGATCTTCACTCCGTGTTCACCGGTTCCCATTCATTCATGAACCTATCTCCGGACGCATTTCATTGTCTTGTCTCGTCTAACCGTACACACCAGGTCCCCATGTGTAAGTATTTCGTGTGTATTCGAGTCTCTATCCCGCCCCCTGGTCTTGTGATTCATTGTTTAATGTCATGTCCGTCGTTATGGTGAGTGTTTGTCATGTCCGTCGTTATGGTGAGTGTTTGTCTTGTCCGTCGTTATGGTGAGTGTTTGTCATGTCCGTCATTATGGTGAGTGTTTGTCATGTCCGTCGTTATGGTGAGTGTTTGTCATGTCCGTCATTATGGAGAGTGTTTGTCATGTCCGTCGTTATGGTGAGTGTTTGTCATGTCCGTCATTATGGAGAGTGTTTGTCATATCCGTCGTTATGGTGAGTGTTTGTCATGTCCGTCGTTATGCAGAGTGTTTGTCATGTCCATCATTATGGAGAGTGTTTGTCATGTCCGTCGTTATGGAGAGTGTTTGTCATGTCCGTCGTTATGGAGAGTGTTTGTCATGTCCGTCGTTATGGTGAGTGTTTGTCATGTCCGTCATTATGGTGAGTGTTTGTCATGTCCGTCGTTATGGAGAGTGTTTGTCATATCCGTTATGGAGAGTGTTTGTCATGTCCGTCGTTATGGAGAGTGTTTGTCATGTCCGTCGTTATGGAGAGTGTTTTCTCATGTCCGTCGTTATGGTGAGTGTTTGTCATGTCCGTCGTTATGGAGAGTGTTTGTCATGTCCGTCGTTATGGTGAGTGTTTGTCATGTCCGTCATTATGGTGAGTGTTTGTCATGTCCGTCGTTATGGTGAGTGTTTGTCATGTCCGTCGTTATGGTGAGTGTTTGTCATGTCCGTCGTTATGGAGAGTGTTTGTCATGTCCGTCGTTATGGAGAGTGTTTGTCATGTCCGTCATTATGGAGAGTGTTTGACATGTCCGTCATTATGGAGAGTGTTTGTCATGTCCGTCGTTATGGAGAGTGTTTGTCATGTCCGTCGTTATGGAGAGTGTTTGTCATGTCCGTCGTTATGGAGAGTGTTTGTCATGTCCGTCATTATGGAGAGTGTTTGTCATGTCCGTCGTTATGGAGAGTGTTTGTCATGTCCGTCGTTATGGTGTGTGTTTGTCATGTCCGTCATTATGGAGAGTGTTTGTCATGTCCGTCGTTATGGTGAGTGTTTGTCATGTCCGTCGTTATGGGGAGTGTTTGTCATGTCCGTCGTTATGGAGAGTGTTTTTCATGTCCGTCGTTATGGAGAGTGTTTGTCATGTCCGTCATTATGGAGAGTGTTTGTCATGTCCGTCGTTATGGAGAGTGTTTGTCATGTCCGTCGTTATGGAGAGTGTTTGTCATGTCCGTCATTATGGAGAGTGTTTGTCATGTCCGTCGTTATGGAGAGTGTTTGTCATGTCCGTCATTATGGAGAGTGTTTGTCATGTCCGTCGTTATGGAGAGTGTTTGTCATGTCCGTCGTTATGGTGAGTGTTTGTCATGTCCGTCGTTATGGTGAGTGTTTGTCATGTCCGTCGTTATGGTGAGTGTTTGTCATGTCCGTCGTTATGGTGAGTGTTTGTCATGTCCGTCGTTATGGTGAGTGTTTGTCATGTCCGTCATTATGGTGAGTGTTTGTTCAGTAGAGCTGTTTTGTTGATGATTAGCCAGCCGCTACAGGAAGCGTGTTCACTTCAGTCTAGATCTTCTGTTTTGTTTTCAATAAAAACCCACGTACGTGATATACGCCCGCTCCTGATTCCTCCACACTTTAATCGTGCCATCAACAAGATTAAACCAATGTCATTCTGTCCTGGAGCAAGACGGTGAACACTAATTGCTTTAAGTAAGTATTGGTTGTTAATCAACTTGCCCGGTAAAATAATAGTAAAAGTACAAAATATTTCCAATATCCAACTGCTAAGTGCTGTGTAAAGGCATTCAGTCATTTGTTGTTTCTAAGAACAGCTCTTAGCTGTGGTATATTGGCCGTACATCTCAACCTTCATTTGTGCTTATTTATTGCATTAATAAATGTTTCTGATAAATTCTGAGATAATAGTGCACAGTTAATTATAGGTCCTGTTTGTAAGTAACAATCAAATTGTCGTTCCTAAAACCCCAGAGCAAGTATGATGATGTTAAACCACAGGGAAACTCTCCAGAGGTTGGAACCTAGCATGAAACCTATGGAGTGGCTTGGCTCCGAGGGGTGAAAGCAACAAAGAAAGGAAATAAATAGTTAGTCGTTTTGAAGTGTCCCCTCCTGAAAAATAGGGTAGTAGAACGCGGTCCGGTTTTTTATATGTCTCCATAACTGTCACGGCAGAGCATCGGGTAAAAAACGAGACGGCGCATCGACATTGGTAGATAATCACACAGCCAGATATAGGAGGCCCACAGCCAGATAGACTCATGATCTCTTCAAAAGGTCATAAGGGAAAAGTGATGGCGTTGTGCAGAATGGCTCGGACACTGATATAGATAAGACGGCCATTAGAAAGGAGGACCGGTGTAACCCACTGCCTGTGACTCCTGGATGTAATTACTTCCATCGACTAGCAGCCTGCCCAAGCACAGACATTAATTAAATGCTCTCCCGGTTCGGCACGCTCCCTACCAATACAAACATGACCAGCAGAGAGCACGGAAAGATAAGACGGACTCCTCGACGATTCGGTGTAGGACTCCCAAGCCTTTGGACCGCAATCGTATGTTTAACATAACCTCTGTGGCCTGTTTATTAGGTACAGATTCCTAGTACCTGGTTAGACACCTGGTTTGAGTCCAGAGCATTCCGAACGTTTGGGAAACAGACATAACCGGGAGTTGAAAACATTCCGCTGGGATGTTGATCTGTGTTGACGTGATTGCAGCTGCTGCGGACTGGACGGCAGCACGCCTGTTCCACCTCATCCCAAAGATGCCCTATTGGGTTACCCAATCCCAGATTCATCCGAGTAGGCAGTGTTTTTCCACTCCTAAATCGGCCCGTAATTGTGATCTCATGGTTTTTATTGTTTTCCGACCGATTCGGTTTGGAACTTGTGTGCCCTTCTCCAGCAGATTCCAGAGACGTATGAATGGTTCCGAACTCCACACCATAGCATGCGCTCACGGACCGCGTTCGTCTCCTGCCGATTTGGACCCCGAAGAACTTTAAGCTCTCTATCGTCTCTCCGGAAAGCCCAATCAAACGTCTAAGCACCCTTCTTTTATTGTTATGCACAATCAGCTGCTCTGTTTTACAGATATTTCCCGCGCTACGTTTCCAGGATTGTGTCCTTCTCCCTTCAGACTGTCTCATCACCCTTTTGTCGTCAGCCAACCGGAGACGTTTTGGCGCAACTGTTAATTGGAGACGTTACAGGAGGCTAAAAGACCCCAAATGAAGAGCTGGAATCCACTGCATGTATAACAACATGCTGAAATGACAGTGTAAATTGACAGTCTTCTGTCTTGGTGCAACGTTTCCCCTGAGCATTTTGCCTGTGGTACACCGGCGCCGCTTTGATGTCTCCGCCACCAAAGGAAGCACACTACTGAAACATTTTCTAACTGCCATTTTGTTAAAGGAAAAAAAAACTGCGTTGCATGCGCCAACATAAAGGGGGAAATCCAAAAACAGAATCACAAATCACTCCACATTAGCAAATCAGCCAGGAGATCTGTCTATATATCGACATCACAAATATGTCATTTGTTTGAGCGTCGTCAAAAGCACTCTCTGGGCCATCAGATTCATATACTCGCTTGCTGAATGAAGAAAATCAACCCTCGAGCCTCCTTCACCATACCTGCCAGCAGACTAGTGTTTGCACATTGCCATAACCATCTTAAAGAACAAAGCTTTTAGCTCTTTATCAAGCTGAATGCATATTGTCTTTAACTGTTGGATTGATAGTGCCGTTTCATTTTGATTTTACTAGTATATAAACTGGTCACATACATTTTTTTATAGATCATTTTCCATGCCACTGCGGTAAAATATGAACCTAGCAGCCTGCCTCTCTGAAGAGAGTATTGCATGTGAGTTTTGTAGTTGCCTGAGGCTTCCTACGTTATTATTTTTATTTTGTTCTTGGTCAGATGCTCTGTAGAAAATATAGTCCTTTCCACGTCTAGTCCAGACAATTTCATACATTCTACAGTCCAGACAACTCCATATAATCCACAGCTAGTCCAGACCACCTCATACATAACAGCAAGCCATATCACCCTATTGCCCACTGAAGCTAAGCAGGGCTGAGCCTGGTCAGTACCTGGATGGGAGACCTGGAAAAACCAGGTTGTTGCTGGAAGAGGTGTTAGTGAGGCCAGAAGGGGCTGCATTCTGGTCTATGTGGGTCCTAACGCCCCCGTATAGTGACGGGGACACTCTAATGTCAAAAAGCAGGATGTCCTTCGATAAAGAGTAGGGGTGTAACCCCGGCATCCTGGCCAAATCTGCCCCTTGTCCTCTGTCCATCATGGCCACCTAATCATCCCCATATATACACTAATTGGCTTCATCATCACCGTCTCCTCTCCACCAGTAAGCTGGTGTGTGGTGTGCGTTCTGGCGCAATATGGCTGCCGTACCGTCATCCAGGTGGATGCTGCACATTGGTGGTGGTTGAGGAGATTCCCTCTTCCATGTAAAAGCCCTTTGAGTTCCCAGGACAAAAAAGCGCTATATAAATGTAATTAATTATTATTATACATTCAACAGCTAGTCCAGACCACCTCATACATTCCACAGCTAGTCCAAACCACCTCATACATTCTACAGCTAGTCCAGACCACCTCATACATTCTACAGCTAGTCCAGACCACCTCATACATTCTACAGCTAGTCCAGACCACCTCATACATTCTACAGCTAGTCCAGACCACCTCATACATTCAACAGCTAGTCCTGACCACCTCATACATTCTACAGCTATTCCAGACCACCTCATACATTCTACAGCTATTCCAGACCACCTCATACATTCTACAGCTAGTCCAGACCACCTCATACATTCTACAGCTATTCCAGACCACCTCATACATTCTACAGCTATTCCAGACCACCTCATACATTCTACAGCTAGTCCAGACCACCTCATACATTCTACAGCTATTCCAGACCACCTCATACATTCTACAGCTAGTCCAGACCACCTCATACATTCTACAGCTATTCCAGACCACCTCATACATTCTACAGCTAGTCCAGACCACCTCATACATTCAACAGCTAGTCCTTACCACCTCATACATTCTACAGCTAGTCCAGACCACCTCATACATTCAACAACTAGTCCTGACCACCTCATACATTCTACAGCTAGTCCAGACCACCTCATACATTCAACAGCTAGTCCAGACCACCTCATACATTCCACAGCTAGTCCAAACCACCTCATACATTCTACAGCTAGTCCAGACCACCTCATACATTCAACAGCTAGTCCAGACCACCTCATACATTCAACAGCTAGTCCTGACCACCTCATACATTCCACAGCTAGTCCAGACCACCTCATACATTCAACAGATAGTCCAGACCACCTCATACATTCAACAGCTAGTCCTTACCACCTCATACATTCTACAGCTAGTCCAGACCACCTCATACATTCAACAACTAGTCCTGACCACCTCATACATTCTACAGCTAGTCCAGACCACCTCATACATTCAACAGCTAGTCCAGACCACCTCATACATTCCACAGCTAGTCCAAACCACCTCATACATTCTACAGCTAGTCCAGACCACCTCATACATTCAACAGCTAGTCCAGACCACCTCATACATTCAACAGCTAGTCCTGACCACCTCATACATTCCACAGCTAGTCCAGACCACCTCATACATTCAACAGATAGTCCAGACCACCTCATACATTCCACAGCTAGTCCAAACCACCTCATACATTCTACAGCTAGTCCAAACCACCTCATACATTCTACAGCTAGTCCAAACCACCTCATACATTCTACAGCTAGTCCAAACCACCTCATACATTCTACAGCTAGTCCAGACCACCTCATACATTCAACAGCTAGTCCAGACCACCTCATACATTCCACAGCTAGTCCAAACCACCTCATACATTCTACAGCTAGTCCAGACCACCTCATACATTCAACAGCTAGTCCAGACCACCTCATACATTCTACAGCTAGTCCAGACCACCTCATACATTCAACAGCTAGTCCAGACCACCTCATACATTCAACAGCTAGTCCAGACCACCTCATACATTCTACAGCTAGTCCAGACCACCTCATACATTCAACAGCTAGTCCAGACCACCTCATACATTCAACAGCTAGTCCAGACCACCTCATACATTCCACAGCTAGTCCAAACCACCTCATACATTCTACAGCTAGTCCAGACCACCTCATACATTCAACAGCTAGTCCAGACCACCTCATACATTCAACAGCTAGTCCAGACCACCTCATACATTCCACAGCTAGTCCAAACCACCTCATACATTCTACAGCTAGTCCAGACCACCTCATACATTCAACAACTTGTCCTGGCAACTCTATACATTTAGTCTATTTAAAATGTATCATTTAATCTACTGAGGGGAGCGGTACATAGAATAGCCACAATGAGCATTTCGTTTGTAAAATGTAAATTTGACCTATTTTAACACAGAGTAACTGTTCTACTGCATACAGGACAATGGAGAAGACTTTCTCACATCCTCCAACTGTATTGGACAGTGGAGCTGTCACATGATCTAGCACCCTCCATATTTGACTGAAGAGTTGGGAATTTGTCTTCCCATTAAAATTAAAATGCTTCCCAAAGCCCATACTATCAGCATGTCACCTAACCCTCAAAAATGCTTTGTTCCTTGTCCCCAAGTCCGACGGTCTCATTCTGGTGTGCAGTTATTAACAGACCGCTGGTCTGAATAGCGAGAATGCGTCCATGTACAAAAGGGCACAAACATTTTCAAAGATTTTAAATTGTCAGATAGACGTCTGGTGTTTTTAGCTAATATGGTGTAAGTGCTGAAGCCATTGAGTCCAAGCATCTACAGCCTAAATAAAAAGAAAAATAATAACAAATAAATAAATATTCATTTTAGATAGTATTTGTAACATAACGTTCGCCATTTGACAGCAAGGTAAAAATCGAACATTTAAAAATATTTAAATGTTCGATTTTTGTTACCGTAGAGATACAGTATAATCCATAATAGTTTTTACTGTACCTAAAAAGGTTGGTGAACCAATTTGAAGGTTAAACAAACTTTGACTGTTGAAATGAAAAGAATAAACTTTATCTATAATTTCAATTTCCAAGAACCTACCTAGAGAAAACAGCAGCCATTTTTGTTATCTTATCGGCTCTGAACTCTTGGTTAACAATCAAACCCGAGAACAATTAGCACATTGTTCGGATTAGCGGTTGACTACCTCTAAACAGCAAATGTCATGTAGTTGATCGATTTTGTGGGCAAGAAAAACCCTATTTGCCCTTGTTGACTTTTACAAGAGATTCCTCATAAAGCTTTTTGTCTGGGTCAGAGCTGGCATCTAGCGACTGGCGTCAGACACAAGCCGCGGGTGGTCAACGAAACACAGCCTGAGATGGGATGCGATCGTAAGTAGGACGAAGAGCGAAGTGAACGCAAGCTTCTAAGCTTCTTCTTTATGCAGTGCTTTCAGAACGTCTAGTCGAACACGACAGTAGCACATGATTTCTACTCGAACCATTAATACTCTGTTTACTGGCCTTGCACTTGATTTTCATTCAAGACCAGTCTATTTATTTGTTCGTCAATGTCAGAGAAGACACCCATTGTTCGGTCATTGTTGTGGTATCTAAGACGATTTTACTGATGCCTTCTGTAAAAATTAACAGCGAAAAACTGCATGAAATGTCTTTTTAAAATTAACACAACATTATTCGAGCGTACTTACTTTTTCTATGTACGAAAATCCCCCCGGAAATGTCTGCTCAAATGCTTCGAATTTTTTGGTTTTAAGCTTCATCGTAAAAGTGATTGTTTTTAAACAGTGGGCTGTATTAAAGGAATAATCCCTAGGGGCATACGATTTAATAATCGTGCCCTGTAGGTGGATGACTAGACAGTCTGTGAATGGTCTGAGGCTGCGACACAAGCCATTCAATCTGGCTCAGCCTGACTACCCCCCCCCCCCCAACCCCCGCGAGTCCAAACTTTCCCCTCCGGTGTGTATTTCAGCAGCCGTCTGGGTTCTGTGGGTCTTGTGAATTAATGAACCGTGCTTTCTTTAAAGGTCGGACGCACTGCAACCGGAGGAATGCTAGTCAGCCACTCTGTTTGTTTAAGGATCATCTCACAAGGGCCCGAAGAACCGACACTAGCCACGTCGTTATAGCGCGTCAGGTCAGATCCGGATGAATATTCATGAGGCGTACACGTGTAGTCTATTAGGAGGACTCAGAAACCAGCGTAATAACAGGAAAGTTAGCGAGCGTGCCAGTGTTCATCATCGTTAATATCGGAGCATCCATTGTTTTCCTCACCAACAACATTTTGGCACAGTGCTACGGATTATCCTCTGGGATAAGGTGTCACAAATGTTTAAGGAGTTTGTTCATCTTGATCTCAACAACCGCACCGTTCATTACAGCTGCCGGAACTGGCTGGTCACCGGTGCAGACGGATAATAATGATAATATTGATCGATAACGACGATAACCTCATGTATAACACGAGCCAGGAACACCAGGATTGTATCATTCTATTAGTGTAGCTGTATTTGTCGACTTTTGAATGTAGCAAACCGAACGCAGCCCAAGCGCTGCATCGAATGGCACGGACAGTTTTATCACGCGCAGTCCAGCCTGAGACGGCCACTGCATACTACAACCCTGCACCCTTTTTATCGTAATTTAACTTTTAATGAAGCAAGAACTGCCACGTTTTCCCGCGTGACGCCGCAGGCGTGACAGCTCGGCTGAACGGTCACACCTGGGGGTAATGTGTTGTGGGAGTTTTCACGGTAGGTAAAAGGTGGATTGGCTTAGCGTTATCCAGGTTGGTGGGAGGATGGAGTTCACGTGGGGCTCTATTGAGACCTTGGTCTGGGTCGGGAGCCTCAAGCTCAATTATGGACGTCTGCCGAAGATGTTCCCACCTCGAAGCGTGCGTGATGAAAATGAAATGGTGATAATTTTTCCGCAGCCATGATTGCATATGCTCATAAAATCTATTTTAATTTTAACAGTGTCATTAATCTAGCCTCTGGGTTTTCTACACTGGGAGTAGATATGAATGTCAGCCATTTTACATACAAAAGGGAGGGGTTACGCAACGGTCTTTGATCATTCAACCAGAAAATGTTTAGACTATAGATGAAAGAAATACAGACAAGGCAGAAAACATCCGCGGAACAAAGCCTGGGGCCAGTCAATGTCTTCAGAATGTCCACATGCAATTGTCTGAACAAATGAATTGAACGTTGTTATCAATTTTTTTCACGCGGCTGTTATATCTGCCGTCTGGTCGGACACTGACTAGCTATTCTTGAAAATCTGGCCTACAGCAACAGTAAATGGGGTGTAGTTTCAATGACACACTTTGTTAAAGTTGTCACTGGCTATGTCACTGCTTTATCTGCTTGAATAAAATAAAATAAGTAGCTAGCAAGATGGGGATAAGGACTGGTTTAGCAAGTGCCTAGTTTGCGTTAACTCTCTTTCTTATACAAAATTCCAATATCCATATCTTCTTAATTGGTTGAAAAAATCCTGAGAAAAGGTTCCTCTGAATTGGCGCAGGCAACGACGCAGTATCCCGTGCCAAAACAATACATAATTGAAACCATCAAAGCTGGGGCAAGCGCCATTAAATCAGAATTTGTTCTTTTAAAAAGCTGAAGATTCAGTACGACAATGTCCTTGGCTGGAACCCAGATAACCAGATAGTTGGTCTGAGCCAATCAGAGCGCAGAAGAAGGTTGACTGAGGTTTTGACTGACAGCGGTGATTACTGAGCTGCGCTCTGCCAGTGTCTATATGTCATGCAGCAGAAACAAATCCTCTCAGCATGACAGTTGCCTTTATATGTTCTCCTCATCGAAGACAACGATGCGCAAACCCCATTCACCCATTTGATTGGGGTGGCCACTACGTACGTAGACGGCATCATCCTTTATTTCCGTTTGTGTCAGGTCATCATTTTTAATATTTGTATTATCATTTCCACCGTCTAGTCAAGGACTGATTTAGACTCGGGACTCCAGGTGCAATAAGAGATGAGGTCGGGACAGAAACCGAACAGGCTCTAATTGTTGTGGGGCGTGAGTTGAATGCCACTGTTCTAGAAACTGTATGCTGTATAAAAAAAACCAGGCTGTATTGTAGAACATTTAAGCGTTATTCTGAGGTTTGTGGGCTTCCTGTCACGTCTCTAACTCGCTCATATATCCTTTTAACTCCTCCCCCTCTTCCCTCTCTGCCTCTGTCATTATTGCCAGAGACGGTCCCTCCTTTGTAGCAGTCTCTAGGTGTTTTTTCTAGTCGCAGGTGGATCTCCTCTGTTCTCCTCTGTACCTGTAGTGCGCACTGCGAAAAGATGCTCTCTGTATTCCCCTCAGCTCTGCCTCCTTAACTTCCCCATCTCAACAGCTTTCTCCTGCACACCGGGAGCCTAACCATAACGTGTGTCGGTCGGTCGGTCGAGGGGAATTTAAAAACAGAGATAAGACCACCGTAAACGAACACACTGCAAAACAGCCCAGTAGCCCGAGGAGGCATTATGGGAAATGTCTGAAGACGCGCTTCCACATTCAATGGGCACGTCTATCTCTGTTACTCACGGACGGTCTTGATTATGGAAATTACCCTGAAACAGGGCCCGCGCATGCTGGGACGTCGTGGAGTCTGTGGCAGTTCGGAAGCTCCTCGCACGCTCACGACTCGCGTAAACATTTGCCAGTCCAAATGAAACGATGAATACAGTCGATACGGTGCTACAGTGGTCACGGTAAAGTACAATCGGCACTAATCGATCGCTAACCCGCACGAATGTAAAGAATCAGAACAAACACGCAGGTGGAGCGTAGAGACGCCGACAGTGGAGTGAGCGAGGGTAGGGTGATGACCACTGGGAGACGGCTCTGGGATGAACACTCGGTCGACGGGAGCGTGTTTGCGCCTGTGCCACCGGATCCTTCCCGGTCGAACAGGCGCAGCTAACAGGGGGTCTGGGTTCGGAGATATCTCCCCTAGTAGATGGCCGGGTTAAAACGAAGACACGTGTTCTCCGGTGCGCCGGCGTGCCAAGCCGGTCCTGCCTCTCATTACGATCGTCCTTCGGGGTCCGTCGTCCTGAGCGGCTCCCCCGTCAACAGTGTGGAGTCATTTCGCGACACACCATCACCCGGGACCTCAAGTGGGAGCTGAACATCACCTCACTCGCTAACAATACACAACAAAAACTGTACCGGCTGCGGCAGCTCAATAGGTACAACCTGCCAACGACCATGATGATTAATGCCTACACAGCCATCATTGAGTCCACCCTCCATCACTGTCTGGTACGCTGCAGCCACTGTCAAGGATAAGGACCGACTGCAGCTGCTCTGCGGTTGTAAGCTGCAGTCCCTCAAAGAACTGCTCAAAGCCAGGTCACTGAGGCGGGCAGCAGAGATTGAGGCCGACCCCTCCCATCCGAGAAACAGACTATTCAAAGCTCTCGCCTCTAGACTGCTCTTAGCAGCCACCTCCACACAGCTCATTGATTCCCACCCTGGACACTATCGGCACTGACACAAAAAACCTATAACTAGACATTGCTCTTTGTTTGTAACTGTATATACGACTGTATATTCATCTGGGTATATCACATCCTCTACTTTAGCTATGCATGGTCTCTCTTGTCAGACTGTTTGTGTTTGGCTCTGTTTGCACTGTTCGTATAGGTTTAAAATGTGTGTTTTAAAGGCTGCAGCCAGGGGTCAGAACAAGTTCCTTGTGTGTGTTAACAGACTTGGCGAATAAACCTTATTCTGATGCTAAGAGGAGAGGAGATTGCATCCTTTAGCACGCGGCCATGTGTCTTTGAACGCCCGCTGCATTAGACAAACTACGCACACAATGGTCCAGTCTGGGCCATTCGAAATGGCGGAAATTACAGTCTTCCCTAGTTTGCGCACGCGGCAGGAAAACAAGAAGAGACAGCAAGAGTGGAAGGGAGCAAGCATAAAAGGAAACATCTGAAATAGTAATGAGGACCATGAAATATGCAGAGCGCCAGGGAGGACATGTGGAGGCACGTGTGTAAAGAAGGCAGTGACTCCATCTGCATAAGTCAGAGCTCTTCTGCGCGTCTCTTTCTGCACGCCTGCCTTTGATCCCCATCTCTTTCGGATTAACATGCACGTAGAAAACAAATCCGTGCAAGGAAGGTTTATCACGCACAAAATGAGACGCAGTTGTTCCCTTTCCCTCCCGTCGGACTTTCCTTTCCGGATCCATTCTCCCATGCGCATACCTTATGTTATAGTATGCGTGGCATGTATGCAGTGGTGCTGGAGAGTCTCATGGACCCCTGGGGGTTCTGAGCTGCAGTATAGTATGCGTGGCATGTATGCAGTGGTGCTGGAGAGTCTCATGGACCCCTGGGGGTTCTGAGCTGCAGTATAGTATGTGTGGCATGTATGCAGTGGTGCTGGAGAGTCTCATGGACCCCTGGGGGTTCTGAGCTGCAGTATAGTATGCGTGGCATGTATGCAGTGGTGCTGGAGAGTCTCATGGAACCCTGGGGGTTCTGAGCTGCAGTATAGTATGTTCGCTATTGTATTTACTGGCAGACAGAGAAATCTGGGGAGTACAATATTCGTCTACACCAGCAAACGCTGCTGTAACATTGCTGTACTGTATCTGCTCTGTGTGCCGGTCGTGCCGGTCGTGAATATTAGAATCATATAGATGTAAATTGAACGCCACGACCGGCCGAGAGAAATCAAACACTTGTTTGGCAATGCTGAGAATGCAGCGAGGACAGGCCGTGGTCATCCATTGTGAATTGTCGCTGGGGCTAAACAACCCTCTAGCATAGCGTGACCAACGTGCCATCACCTTAAGCGTAACATGAAACCTTTTTCCGATTGCCAATTCGAATACATTCAGCCGGTCGGAGACTTTAGACCACGACTGTTACACCTGAGGTATCCATCAGACGGTGACAATGTCTTCCTAGCCTACACGGCAAAATGTTTGTTGATTTTGTGCAAAATCTTGCCGGAGTCATGTGGAGGGCATGCAAATTTATGCAAATTTATGCTAATCTATGGAGCCCATTGCGGTTGAGCATATGCTCCTATACGGCTGCTAATCATGTTCGTTGACACCGAGGCCAACCGAGTCATTAATCATGCAAATGTTGACAACCTCTAATGACTACAGTAACATTACAAATGGGAGACATTGGACCGGGGGAACTGATTCGTGCTGAGATGGATGTGACCAACGTAAACCCTGTCAGCACATTTCATCCCTATATCGTCCAGTTGGTCCATTATCAAACATACCGGAAGGATGTGACCAACGTAAACCCTGTCAGCACATCTCATCCCTATATCGTCCACTTGGTCCATTATCAAACATACGCCACCATTTTGATTTCTTCTCTAAAAAACGACTACAAAAAAGTTGGCAACGTGTACCAGAACTAACTTGTTCTGAATGACCACAACTAGTCGTGTGTCTAGAAGGCTGTGTTAGCAAACGGATATAGATTATTTCATTGCAAATGCTCTCCTTAAGTGTCCTGGCTGAGAGGTACAAGGGCTGTCAATCCGGAAATGAAAACTCCCAGCATGCTTTACGGTGCCTCACACAGCTTGCACAGGCCTACAAGGCAATAACCATGTCTGCTCTAAAAACTGAGACAGCAGCTGGATGAACACTACGGCACACGTTGTATAATAAACGACACACACGCTAACCCAGACCGAATGGCACTTTTCAACTGGACCGTAAAGCACAAAATAAAGAAAATAAGACAAAAGAACCGGGACCGTCAAACTGAATCTTTAAAATAGCATGATGTCATCATAGAGAATAGAAGCTACGTCTGAGAGATACGCGGTCGCTGGGAGTTCCATTTTTTCTTCCACGTTCCGTTGAATCCAATATAGGCTCAGGTGTGGAGCCCATAACCAACCAAGGTCGGGTTCTTGTGGTTTGAAGAATAAAGGGAGCTACGTATATTTGCTGAATCTCAGCAAAGTGCCGCACCGCAGATTGGCCTATGGTTTGGCTGTTTGTTAACTGTCAGTATCGATCCTCCGGCTCAGCGCTCTTGGACAATTCGGTCAATTGACAGTCAGCCTGCACCCAGCACCACGGGGCCTGGGTGGATCCAATTACAGGGCAGAAACAGCATCTCTGGCCCTAACATGAGGACGACGGCCACAACGACAGAGGAACCGGAGCACGCTAACACCGTAGCCTTCATCGAAAAAACGCGCGCGAGGGGACGCTCTGTGCGTCTTCAACACGAGAACCCGACCCACGCCAGACACAAAGCGAGAGAGAGGCGTCAAAAAGCATGCAGGGAAGGACGCAAAAAACGAAGGGAGACACGAACGGGTGGAGGGGAAAGCGATGGGGAGGGAAATACATCCAGCGTTCAGTAATCAGGGCCAGCGTTTTTTCTGTGTGTGGCGTATCGGGCGAGGTTTGCTCCTCAGCCTGTGTGAACGCCGCGGGGTCTCCGAGGTGTACGTGCACTGGTGCTGGCGCGGTTTCAGCTGAGCCTCTGAGGTTTATAACACAAGCGCTTTCTGCACGGCCGCATGTGACAACAACTGTGTGGCCGTTCCGTTGGGGGATCAGACACAGCGGCTCCGGCTCTACGTTTCTCGACGAAAACGCCCCTGTTTTTTTCACGCGGCTATGTGAAATACGGCTGTTTCGCTGGAGATGCGTCTGCCTTTGTGCCTCTGTCGTGTCTTGGCCAGGGCTCTTGTCAATGGGGGAAGGGCCTATCTACTGCAGAGGAGGAGAGAGAGAGAGAGAGGGGTCGAGCCAGGAAGGGAGTGACTGAGAGGAATGGAGCTCTGTCTCATCAATAGTCAGTGGCCACCCTGTCAGAAACAGTGCAGGGTCGGCAACTGCTCTCCTCAGAGAGGCTGCCGCTACCTGGCCGACACGAGCGACACACAGCCCATCTACATGGCAGGTAACGCTGGGTGAGACAGATAACAAGGGTCACTCGCAGAGAGACTCGTGATTGGCTGCGCTTGTCCTCTCATCCCAACGTCTCATGGGTGGAGGGAGAAACAGTTGTGACTTAGCCTTTGCGCCTTTTCTCCCCCCGTCTCCTTCGAGCCTTCGTAAAGCCGAAGAAATTGAGCTCTGGCATGACTCACCCAGCCGCTTAAATACACCCAGCCCACAAAGGATTTAACAACGTGCCAGTGCCGCACTGAAAACTCCCTAACTCTTTAAACATTAGATTACGTTAGCCAAAATAGCATGCTTACAGTGAAAGCCAAATTAAAGTTGTGTCAACCGGCAACAAAAGGATTTGACTTCCAGTTCAAGTGATGTCATTTTGTCTCCTGAGGGCTTTAGCTCCACAGATCGGGCTCCAAGTGAGACACAAGATCTTAGCGAGAGATGTCATATCAGGGAGGTTTTGGCAAGATATTTGACTGGTGTCGTGTAATTACACTGGAGATTGAGCTATACATTTTTTCAGATCAAACAAGGCGACAATTCGACAATTTGTTTGTTTTGAAAAGACATGAAAGGGAGTGTGTCAAAGAAATGTGTGTAGGGCGATCCTGGCTGAAGATGCTCTCTGGCACCGCGGTGGTGCCGTTGAAGACAATGACACAGAGAGATGGATAGACCCACAGCATTTTTTTTTTAGGAAAGCTGGCTGTCACGCAAATGAGCTTCTTTAACAGAGTGGAACAGTGTCACTGATCACAGGCAAATCCTTTTAAGTCTTATTTCCTCTGTTGTTTAAATCCTACTTACGCATTCTTACGCAGTGCATTCTTTTGGCAAATAATCTCCTCCATCCTTTCTGCCTTCCTCAAATAATCACGGAATAAGTGCCTTTCTTATCACGTTTCTAGCTCCCTTGTTTTCCTCTTTTAACCCTGTCCTTGGGTTTGCTCTATAACTCCCTTGTCTGCTATCTCTTTGTTTACAACACACCTCATGGAGAATGGTCCTTTTTAGTCTAATAGCTGCTCTCCTATCCCATACTTGCAGTAGCTTAATTTAATTGCTGTTAGGAGGTAACAGCCAAGCAATATGACAACCCAGATTGCACCACGAAGCTAACTGGCTCGTTCAGCCAGATGTATTCGGAAAACAAAAAAAACCTGTGCGGTTCTCGCACCTTCTAATGCAGGGACCAGGTAGGCAGCCAAGCCCAAATGGAACCCGATGTGAACGTGTGAAACGATGTGAAACGATGTGAAACGCGAAACAAGACGATGGAGGCCTGTGATTAGCTCTGGATAACTATCCTCACGTCTCACTTCGGGGAGTTGATTTGGCATTCCCACAGAGCCATCGTCTGTAAACCCTGTGCTTAACGGATGAATAACATACGAAAGGTTGCATTCCGCGCATCTTTATATTGAAACTGTGTGACTGTTGTTTTGGTGAAACCAAGGGCGTAGGTTTAGGGGGGGGGGACGCTGGGGACATGTCCCTACCAATATTTTAACATGACAAAATTGTCCCCACCAATATTTTAGCGAACTCCGTTATGAGTTTGTGCTGCTATTTGGATCAATTCCGACCGCCAGCGCCAGGAGGATGGTACTAGAGACGCCATAATTTGATTGGCTAAAAAACCTATGGGGGAGGAGTTATCTGACACGCTATAAGTTCACAGGAGAGTCAATCAAGCATGTGTGTGCTACTGCTAGCGAGCGACTGTGTCGAAGACAGTGGTAAAGTTA
Organism: Dallia pectoralis; assembly: GCA_029465975.1. Classification (NCBI taxonomy): domain Eukaryota; kingdom Metazoa; phylum Chordata; class Actinopteri; order Esociformes; family Umbridae; genus Dallia; species Dallia pectoralis. Next base: position 8,198,132 of record CM055747.1, on the reverse strand, counting down.
CCAGTGCTTTCTGTTAATACATACCCCATAAAAGAGTGAAACTATTTAACATTCACTTTGCCCTTCAGCATATGCATGTTTGCCCCTTTTTGTGCTTTGTAGGTCAGCTATGCCACCCAAAAAAAGAAAGGGGACATACAGATCTTTTTTTCAAGCACAGTGTACGTCAGGCCAAATAACTAGCCACACAATTAAACTAGCAGTGGTAGTGACCAGGCTTTCAAATGCATATTCTACTGTGGAAAATAGTTTTAACTGGTTTACTCAGGATATTGTTACTGTAAAAGTTCACTTGCCTTAGGGTGGTGGGGGGGATGTTCCCATCAAAGGTGAGACCGAACCTACGCCCTTGGGTGAAACATATTAGGAGAACTATGCTAACTATAGTCAGGTATTATTTGATGATCTTGCAACAGCTAATCCAAATTCCCTCATCTCTGCCCTCCATTTTGTATTTTCTGTTTAACACAACACAACCCAGTGGAAGTTAACACACCTTTGATCTTGTTTAGTAATAATCATTTTCACCTGTTCATTGTTTGTCATTAGTAAGTGTATTTAAGTCTCCTTTTCACTGGTTTGCATGGATCATTAATTCACTATTGTGCTGTGTGTGGTGAGCTGCATTTGTTGCTCTCTTTCGTTGTTTTGCTGCTCTTATTAAATATAAATTTGAGAAGTTTGAAGAAAAGCTCTGCGCCAATGTCCTCCTTGCCACTTAGAAATGTCATTTTTTCCCATGAAACAGTACATGAAATACGTTGAAAAATAGCAGAATAAATAGCAAATATAGTCATTGACAAGGTTGGAATTGTCTTTTTTGAATTCAAATTATAATTGTGCCCTGCAAACTTTGCATTTGCCAAAATTCGTCCATTTGCAGACCTTTGGCAAGTTAATCTAAAGAAATGTTACCCCCTGAAGCTCCTCCCACAAGTTGGATTGGCTTTATGACACTTCCTATGTTCAAGCTGCTATCACACCAGCTAAAGGAGCTGTGCTTTGTGTCATTGTCCTGTTGTAGGAAATTTGCTCCAATCCAGTGCCGTCCACAGGGTATTGCATGGTGTTGCAATATGGAGTGATGGCCTCCCTTTTTCAAAATTCATTTTACTCTCTTCAAATCTCCCACTTTACCACCACCAAAGCACCTCCAAACTACCACATTTCCTCCAGATGGCGTCAAGCACTCTTCCTGCATCTCCAAATATGATCTGCGCCTCATGAATGTTCTTCTTTGTGTTCTGAACACCTTAAATTTAGATTTATTTTTAAGAATCTCAAAAAAGAGATTGTCCACAAAACCTTTTTCCAATACCTCATGTCCAGTTATGGTGTTCTTTTGCTCATTTTAAACTTTTGTTTTTATTGGCCAGTTTGATATATGCTTTTTCTTTGAACCTCTGCCTAAAAGCCCAGCGTCACAGAGTTGCCATTTCACTGTCATTTAAGGACGGACATGTGACACATCTGTTTCTCAGACTAGTCATGTATTTTGTCTCGTGCTCAGTTGTGCAGTGGGGCCTTCTCTTTTTATTCTGGCTAGAGCCAGTTTGCACTGATCTAAAAAGGGCAAATTCTCGCCTGGAATAGCCTTCATTTCTCAGAACAAGAACAGACTGACGAGTTAAGGTGAAAGTTTGTAGTTTCTGTCTGTTTTGAGCCTGTAATCAAAACCACATTTGCTGATGCTCCTCAGCTGTGCTAACATAATTGCAAAAGGGTTTTCTGATTATCAATTATTTTCATTTTAAAATGAAAAACTTTGCAAACATAACGGAACCCAGGAGAGATGGTTGCTGATAAAGGGCTTCTGTACGCCTACGTAGATATTCCATAAACAATCAGCCGTTTACCAAATACAATAGTCATTTACAACAACGTCTGCACTGTATTTCTGATCAATTTAATGTTCTTTTGATGGACATTTTCTGTTGCTTTTCTTAAAAAACAAGGACATTTCTAAGTGACCACATATTTAGAAAAAAACATTTTCTCACAGTGCATCGTTGACCCAGTAAGAAAGAAAATGAACCTGCTTCAAACACTACTTTTTTCACGCTACTATGCGGTCACGCACACCGAAGAGAAAACGAGCCTACGTCCAGGCCGAGCGGCACACCAGCCTGTACCATTTCAACTTTTGCCCTGTTCAATACGTGCCTGTTTCCAACCACCTCAGCATTTGATTGGAGTAGCTCCAGTGTCGCCTGCAATCACGGCAGGTGCGCATGAGCCTTTTACAAGGCTGTGTCTGATTAGTCCCGACTGTGGTCGAGTGATCCTTCACAAAGAGGTGCTATTAGAGAGTGTGTCTTTAGAAACGGAAAGATAAGGCAATGGCACGGCAGCGGTGGCGATGAGACTAATGAGAATGCATCAAATGAGCGAGTTGTTGAGTGTTTGCATTGCAGTGGCGAATACATGGCCACGCTACGGACAGACCGTTGATAGATTAAAGGAACATAACGAATCTGGACGCTTCCATACAGGTGTACCGCGTAATGCAATTCGGCAATATAACGTCCTATAATGCTTTATGGCATATATTAAAATGCTGAGCAGGCCCGGTTCACCTCAATGGTGGATCAATACGGCAAGCCGGAAAGAATCTGAGTGACTTCGAAAGAGGGTTCATTATTGGGGCACAAGGGGTTAATTGAATGGTTCGGTCTTGGTATCAAAACGACGTGAACGGCCTTTGACATCACCAGGTGGCCTTCCCAGTCGAACACTTATTGGAGATTTGGAAAAGACGCGTTAGACATCGCTCTCCGCGGCCATCAGGACACCAAATAAGGGAATATCGTTTGGACGAATGGCAAAGTTCCAGAAATTGTATAATTTATGACAAGTCGCTTTGAATCTGTTCTGGCAGCTAAACCCCTTACTGAGACACTTTATGTTGTTTTATCTTTAATTTGCCACCCATCTGTTTGTGTACATTAATAGTGGAATGATAGGGTTTCACTATATTTCAGAAGCCAGAAATGATTTTTGTCGCATACGAAAAGTGTTTCAAATGAAAAATCGACATCCTCGTTCGGCAGTTAATTTCTGTTTATGTGAAAAAAACAGCCCATGGACTGTGTGGGGAATCATTGTGTCATTTAAATCACTGTGAAATATCTTAGCATTTGGCAAATTTGTGCTTCCAATTAATTCTCTGAATAACTTTTGTTCATTTATCTGGATCCCTGTTAGCTACTGCTACATTATACTCTTACTGAAAAGTGTGTTGCCATTGTAAGTAGTTCTATAGAACACCTAATGTGCTTTTCAGTTCATCACAATATGGTTATATCCAGTGAGGTATGTGCTAGCTAGCTTGCATCCTAGCAGGTAAGAAGGTCAATACCTGCTGGAGAGCTAATGTAATGTGTGGACATTTCCCCGGGGGTTAACTGAAACAGAGCTATTGTCTACCAACTAGCTAACTTGTTAGTAAACCGGCTAGCTTGCTGAACTGCAAGCTGATAAACCATTGTGGCCTGTGCAGCTAGTATAACCAGCTAGCTAGCTAGTTGAACCAGCTGCAGAAGCCACAGTGGTTTCCCCGGACCAAAGCTGGTGAGTAGGGATGCACACATCCAATATTTAGATCAGAATCGGTCCGATATTGGCCAAAAACACCCGATCTGATATCAGTCAAAAAATCTAATAATCAGATTAAATCCATCCGCCCATGATGTAAATGCATTGAGCAACATGCCATAAGGTGTGTTGTGAGACATGCAACACATGTATGGTGAACACAGAAAGCTAGAATGTGCTATTAGATGGTTACTATGCACATGGTAGCAGGGTTATTTATTTCCTTTTGTGTTTTGAGTTAGAATTCTGAACATTAAAGCTTGCCGTAGGCTACATTGTCTTCTAGCTATCTTTTCTTTGTGAACTATGCAAGCGGTTCAGACCTTTGTACAGAGATGTTCAAATATATGACTGTACATAATCAAAATAACATTAGTTACATGTTGTGTTTCGTAAGTAACAATGCGAATGCTTACATTTTTTACAATACTTGCATGTTCAAATATATTGCGGATGCCGTGCTAATTTCCTTTAGCAAATTTCATTTTGGTCCGTATGCTAGCATTGACTTAATCCAGATTTGAGTATTTCCAAGTTAAGCCTACCAGCAGCTAACACTAGCGCGCTATAAACCTACATATAGTTATGTCTAATAATTCCTGATTTGACATTTAGTGTCATAGTGTTGCAGTTTTATTATGGAAAACATGAATGTAACATACCTCTATTTGTTTGCTTCATCTGCAATTTTACAGTATGTACTGCTTATTATCCAATCATTTTACAGTACACATGAAGAAATGACTGGTCCTTTGGATTTCCTTGAAGCGGACTGTTAGCCATCTGCCAAGCTCGTCGTCTTTAATAAATTAGTGAGGGCAGAATAGATCGTATCGGATTAGTATCGATATCAGCAGAATATCGGTATCCGTATCGGACATTAAGAAGTGATATTGAGCCGACAAGTGAGCTGGTCGATACCTGTGCAGTACTGAACTGTCCTATCTTCATGAACCAAAACATTCTTCCATGAACAAACACATGAACGAATAAACCTTAAAAGTTTTATTTTCCTCCCCAAGGTGTCAATTATACTGTTATGACCTGCCGTAATTGTGCCAGCCCTAATATCACTTACCCACCAACATCATAGTGTGTTACTACTGGTAGAGCTTGCAGTGAACCCGTTCATCTGTGACATTGTATAATCCTACAGAGATTGCTCTGGAGGACCATTTCCCGTCTCCCAGGACGTTAGCAGAAGCCGCTACCAGTTACTAGGAGCCTGCGTTTTTTTTAATCAACCTAAAGCGTTTAATAGAAAGTGTAAAGGTTTTGCAAATAATTGTACAGGGGCTCATTTATTGCACCATTCTAGATCAGGCTTCTTATTGGGTGAATCGATGTCTTTCCCCACCACGATGCGAGATGCAACAGTTCCCCCTCGACCCCGACAATGAAATCCGAGAAGTAGAGGAAAAGGCTCTTAATTCAAATAGCCGCAATGTCTACTGGTTTTCTCCAAATAATTTCCACTTTAACTCTCCCCAATTGGATTGGCCAACTAAAATAATCAATTAAACGTGCTTTCTTTTTTGGGGGACTTTGATGTTTGGGTATATTTTCATTTAATTACCAATTGCTCCCTCTCAGAACTCCTGCAGCTGCTACTATGAGGAAAGTAAGATCCTTTGATGTTCGGTTCTGTGTGTATGTATGTACGTACGTACGTGTGTGTGTGATGAAAGAGGAGAGATGAGAGCTTTGAGGTGGGCAAGGTATACTGACTATGCAAGTGTGTCCTCACACTCTCCTTCAGTAGAAGAGGTAAGTCTTGTTGAATGCTTGGCTATTCTTAACTCCGTCCGGGGACCAATGTGTGGGTAACAAAAGCGATGCAGAGGACTGGGATTGGGAAAGGTCCGTGTGTTCACGTCACTACGGAATCTAACACAAAGCAGCGTTCACATCAATCGCTATCGACGCAGCACCAACTAATGGGGTGTCGGCGGCTGAAATGCATTCATGGCTCTAAAATCAGATTATGCAATTGTTTCGCTAAACAATGGGCCCACAATGAAGATTCTCTTCAGGTATTTATACCTTTTTTCAGACCTGAACAGCTCAGACATTTTAGTTTGTTCACCTCGGCTGCCCTCCGAGGAAGTGAATAATCTGCGTCGGCCTAGGCTCCGCCCGGGACGGTCCGATAACACTGAGAACCTCACCACAGAACCACTTTAATAAATCAGACTCATTGGTCCACACACTGAGGGCCTCACACTAAAACACATTAATAAATCTGACTCATTGGTCCACACACTGAGAGCCTCACACTAAAACACATTAATAAATCTGACTCATTGGTCCACACACTGAGGGCCTCACACTAAAACACATTAATAAATCTGACTCATTGGTCCACACACTGATGGCCTCACACACTGAGAACCTCACACAGAAACACTTTAAGAAATCGGATTCATTGGTCCACACACTTGGAGCCTCACACTTAAAGCCTTAAGAAATTAAACTCAAAGGTCCAAACACTTAAAGCCATACTAAAAGCCTTATTCAAGTCTATGTGCATTACTCCATATTACCAGCAGGTTAAAACATATATGTACAGCTCTCAGAGAGAGAACCCATTTGAGGCCTGGATTTTTCATTTATTTCCAGGTTTAAAAAACACTTTCAGAAAAAACACTTCAGTGGCAGTGAAATGCCATTGGAAGAGTATGGATCTGAATATTAACACGCTTTGTTCAAACGCCAGAGATCGCAGCATGGTCTCTCTTCACCAGGAGTTGACTAAAAACCCACACACAAGTATCCAAGGACACTTACTCTCATTGCGTCCCGTTCTGGGTCTCTAACAGTTTTAACCCGTCCAAACAAGCCCCAGGCTTTTCCATTTTAGGGAAGGCAGAAAGATGTAACAAGCAACTTGGTCAATACTGAACACCGCTGCAGCTCACACCAGAGAGAGAATCGCAAACCAGCACTAAATGTTGCTAATAATGACCGTTTGAATACCAATCCTAGCAGATTATGGCCCCTGAACTGTCATTAGTAACGTAGCTCAAGGATGTAGCAGCACGGCGCATGATTGTTTGCTAGGCTGCGTTGTGTTGTAACTGCACTCCAAAAATAATGTTTCGGGTCTTTACGATTTTTAAAAAGGTTATTACGTTGTTCGCACCTTGCACAAATTCAAACATACTTCAACACATGCTGCCAATGGGCTTGGGAAATTAGTTACTTATTGTATCACATGCAAGCATTGGACTAAACAACGATTGTTTGAACGTAACTGTCAGCAATTCTGCGCAACGCATTAAAATGTATGCCATTCACTGCATGCCAACACACTGTACGTTTTTACAGGCATGCTGTGAATGATTTGGCTTGATATGCATGTGTTCTATGATCTAGGCTCAGCTCCATCCTATAAATGATACTATAAATCAGGCCGGTGGTGGTATCGTTGGACTAACATTCAGGTGTGTTGAACTAGTGGCGGTTTTAGCACTAACAGACCCGTATCATATTTGGATCAAAGTTAGGCTATTGGCGTGTGGGTGTAGGGAATGACTCTTAGGTAGCAGTGCTGGCTTGTGTGGGGAAATTGGTTTAGGCTGCTCGGTAAATGGACTGACTGAGCCTGAGGTGTAGGTCTATAGATACTTGGGCGCGAGGAAATAGGGATATATGACTGTCTTGTCAAGTTTTCCGTAGATAGACAATTCTGCCGTGTGTCTTTATTGTTTCTGGTTCAAAACAGGTCCAAGCGAAGGCGGCTGACAAAATGCTCAATAGATGTGGTAAAACAGATGTGTTAACGAGGTCAACGGAAGGCAGGCTTGGTGGCGAGAACAAGGACACATCGTTCTGTCCCCACAACAAATACAAGGACACATCGTTCTGCCCCACACAAAATACAAGGACGCATTGTTCTGTCTCCACACAAAATACAAGGACACATCGTTCTGTCCCCACACAAAATACAAGGACACATCGTTCTGTCCCCACACAAAAAACAAGGACGCATCGTTCTGTCCCCACACAAAAAACAAGGACGCATCGTTCTGTCCCCACACAAAAACAAGGGACGCATCGTTCTGTCCCCACACAAAATACAAGGATGCATTGTTCTGTCCCCACACAAAATACAAGGACGCATCGTTCTGTTGTTCTGTCCCACACAAAATACAAGGGTTCTGTCCCCACACAAAAACAAGGACACATCCCCACACAAAAACAAGGACGCATTCTGTCCCCACACAAAAACAAGGACGCATCGTTCTGTCCCCACACAAAATACAAAGACGCATCGTTCTGTCCCCACACAAAAACAAGGGCGCATCGTTCTGTCCCCACACAAAATACAAGGACGCATCGTTCTGTCCCCATCGTTCTGTCCCCACACAAAAACAAGGGACTGTCCCCACACAAAATACAAGGACGTTCTGTCCCCACACAAAATACAAGGACGCAAAATCGTTCTGTCCCCACACAAAATACAAGGACGCATCGTTCTGTCCCCACACAAAATACAAGGACGCATCGTTCTGTCCCCACACAAAAACAAGGGCGCATCGTTCTGTCCCCACACAAAATACAAGGACGCATCGTTCTGTCCCCACACAAAATACAAGGACGCATCGTTCTGTCCCCACACAAAATACAAGGACGCATCGTTCTGTCCCCACACAAAATACAAGGACGCATCGTTCTGTCCCCACACAAAATACAAGGACGCATCGTTCTGTCCCCACACAAAATACAAGGACGCATCGTTCTGTCCCCATCGTTCTGTCCCCACACAAAATACAAGGACGCATCGTTCTGTCCCCACACAAAAAACAAGGACACATCGTTCTGTCCCCACACAAAAAACAAGGACGCATCGTTCTGTCCCCACACAAAATACAAGGACGCATCGTTCTGTCCCCACACAAAAACAAGGCGCATCGTTCTGTCCCCACACAAAATACAAGGACGCATCGTTCTGTCCCCACACAAAAACAAGGACGCATCGTTCTGTCCCCACACAAAATACAAGGACGCATCGTTCTGTCCCCACACAAAATACAAGGACGCATCGTTCCGTCCCCACACAAAATACAAGGACGCATCGTTCTGTCCCCACACAAAATACAAGGACGCATCGTTCTGTCCCCACACAAAATACAAGGACGCACCGTTCTGTCCCCACACAAAATACAAGGACGCATCGTTCTGTCCCCACACAAAAAACAAGGACGCATCGTTCTGTCCCCACACAAAAAACAAGGACACATCGTTCTGTCCCCACACAAAAAACAAGGACACATCGTTCTGTCCCCACACAAAAAACAAGGATGCATCGTTCTGTTATAAATTGCTGAATAACTTTAGAAATGTTCGTGACGGCTGGATTTATTACCACCGAATGGTAGTTGCAATTGGAAATTGCAGTGAAGATTATTCATATCTGTGATGCAATTTATTGGTGTGTGACACTGACATGAAATGATGTATATGAGGTCAACATTTGTACAGGATACAGGATTTGTGCTCAATGTAGTGTGTAAGGACATGTTTCTATGCCATCAGCTAACACAAAGACCTATAGCTATACCTATACCTATAGCTTGACGTTTGTCTTTGACTATACCTGTTGTTCGATCATAGCAAGAGGACCTTGACAAGGTCAAAATATTATCCCTAGAGAGGTTAAAAAAACATGCTTTGCCAGATTTTTCTCATATTGCTGAGATTTAGGAAATTCTGTTATTGTAATGCATTAGTACATTTTGCTATTATACATTTCAATGCACCATAACAGTAAAGTCAAATATTTGTGATAATAGAACTAATCAATATTTTGGGTTAACCATTGATAGGTTGTACAATCTAATATCGAATGGATACATTATCTATTGTATGACCATATTAAAAACGAAATAATAACTTATGTTAGCTTTGTGAAAATTGCAAATTCATACTTTTGTTTACTAAATTAATAGAAAGTTATGTGATTACATTACCAAGGTTAGGTTAAACACAAATTACTTTACTAATTAAAATTCAGATAGTTCGTAACTTTAATGGATTACATTTATTAAAAAAACTAATGTGGTGCCCGTTTATCTGATAACGTGTGTAAGATTCAGTGCATTCGAAGCAGTGTTATAAATGCTTTATAAAGCGCTATAACCCTGACATGCGTCACTAATGGTCAATTGCCTGTGTCTTGATCCGCATGTAATAATGAAAAATGTAATGCTGCAAAAAAAAAATCGACACTACTGCACTGTCAATAGAATTGTCAGCAGCGTTTGCATATCATTCATCAGCTGAAACCTCATTATATTCAAAAAATGTAGGCTCCGAAAGAAACAAATTATCTCTGGTTCTATGAAGTCTAGTCAGATGTCGACAAAGGAATTAAAATTAATGTCCAATAGGCAACACTTCAGAAATCAAGTGTTGGTGTTTCAGTGTGAGATGCTGAGAGTGTTCCTTCTACCGTTTCCTCTTGGTAACTTAGAAGGACTTAATGCGTTACCATACAGTATCTGAGAAGGCAATTAGGAGACAAGGAGACCAACCAGAGTCAAGCACTGGAACTGAGTGCTCTACTTTCAGGAAAGGATAATGTGCAACGGCACATTACACTGTAACACGATAGCAGTAAGCATTAAACTATTTATAGTACTTACTTAAAGCCGAGAATAATGTTTACATTTCTTATAACGCTTTGAATTATTTAGACACCTGCGGGGCAGATATGCACATTGAACAGAGCCAGAGAGAAACACCGTGGTCTTTAGTTTAGCTAATGGAGATCCCAGCGCACGTACAATCTAGTTTCTTCTAAAAGCTAACGGGGTAAAATGGGTCACCAGCAATCATCCTCTCTCGTCAGCCGCTGTAACTGATGTGCTCCAATGTCCTGTCTGTGTTTTTGAATAGAACAATTCATAGTGGCCATGACAGTTGTGGCGAACACTATTCCACTTAAATAACATTCATATCTGAATTGTAAAATATAATAATACAATAATACAATAATAGCTAGGACTATAATAGGTAGGACTATAACAGGTAGGACTATAAGAGGTAGGACTATAATAGGTAGGACTATAATAGGTAGGACTATAACAGGTAGGACTATAATAGATAGGACTATAACAGGTAGGACTATAACAGGTAGGACTATAACAGATAGGACTATAATAGGTAGGTCTATAATAGGTAGGACTATAATAGGTAGGACTATAACAGGTAGGACTATAACAGGTAGGACTATAATAGGTAGGACTATAATAGGTAGGACTATAACAGGTAGGACTATAATAGATAGGACTATAACAGGTAGGACTATAACAGGTAGGACTATAACAGCTAGGACTATAATAGGTAGGTCTATAATAGGTAGGACTATAACAGGTAGGACTATAATAGGTAGGACTATAATAGGTAGGACTATAACAGGTAGGACTATAATAGGTAGGACTATAACAACCAGGACTATAACAGCTAGGACTATAACAGCTAGGACTATAATAGGTAGGACTATAACAGGTAGGACTATAACAGGTAGGACTATAACAGCTAGGACTATAACAGCTAGGACTATAATAGGTAGGACTATAACAGGTAGGACTATAATAGGTAGGACTATAATAGGTAGGACTATAACAGCTAGGACTATAACAGCTAGGACCATAATAGGTAGGACTATAACAGGTAGGACTATAACAGCTAGGACTATAACAGCTAGGACTATAATAGGTAGGACTATAACAGGTAGGACTATAACAGCTAGGACGATAATAGGTAGGACTATAATAGGTAGGACTATAACAGGTAGGACTATAACAGGTAGGACTATAATAGGTAGGACTATAACAGGTAGGACTATAATAGGTAGGACTATAACAGCTAGGACTATAATAGGTAGCACTATAACAGGTAGGACTATAACAGCTAGGACTATAATAGGTAGGACTATAACAGGTAGGACTATAACAGGTAGGACTATAATAGGTAGGACTATAACAGCTAGGACTATAACAGCTAGGACTATAATAGGTAGGACTATAACAGGTAGGACTATAACAGCTAGGACTATAACAGCTAGGACTATAACAGGTAGGACTATAACAGCTAGGTAGGCACTATAACAGCTAGGTAGGACTATAATAGGTAGGTAGCTAGGACTATAACAGCTAGGACTATAACAGGTAGGACTATAATAGGTAGGACTATAACAGGTAGGACTATAATAGGTAGGACTATAAGGTAGGAATATAGGACTATAACAGGTAGGACTATAACAGCTAGGACTATAATAGGTAGGACTATAACAGGTAGGACTATAATAGGTATGACTATAATAGGTAGGACTATAATAGGTAGGACTATAACAGGTAGGACTATAACAGCTAGGCCTATAACAGCTAGGACTATAACAGCTAGGACTATAATAGGTAGGACTATAACAGCTAGGACTATAACAGCTAGGACTATAACAGGTAGGACTATAACAGGTAGGACTATAATAGGTAGGACTATAACAGGTAGGACTATAACAGGTAGGACTATAATAGGTAGGACTATAATAGGTAGGACTATAACAGGTAGGACTATAACAGCTAGGCCTATAACAGCTAGGACTATAACAGGTAGGACTATAATAGGTAGGACTATAACAGCTAGGACTATAACAGCTAGGACTATAATAGGTAGGACTATAACAGGTAGGACTATAACAGCTAGGACTATAACAGCTAGGACTATAACAGCTAGGACGATAATAGGTAGGACTATAATAGGTAGGACTATAACAGGTAGGACTATAACAGGTAGGACTATAACAGGTAGGACTATAACAGGTAGGACTATAATAGGTAGGACTATAACAGCTAGGACTATAATAGGTAGGACTATAACAGCTAGGACGATAATAGGTAGGACTATAATAGGTAGGACTATAACAGGTAGGACTATAACAGCTAGGACTATAACAGCTAGGACTATAATAGGTAGGACTATAACAGCTAGGACTATAACAGGTAGGACTATAATAGGTAGGACTATAATAGGTAGGAATATAATAGGTAGGACTATAACAGCTAGGACTATAACAGGTAGGACTATAACAGGTAGGACTATAACAGGTAGGACTATAACAGGTAGGACTATAATAGGTAGGACTATAATAGGTAGGACTATAACAGGTAGGACTATAACAGCTAGGCCTATAACAGCTAGGACTATAACAGCTAGGACTATAATAGGTAGGACTATAACAGCTAGGACTATAACAGCTAGGACTATAACAGCTAGGACTATAATAGGTAGGACTATAACAGGTAGGACTATAACAGGTAGGACTATAATAGGTAGGACTATAACAGCTAGGACTATAACAGCTAGGACTATAACAGCTAGGACTATAATAGGTAGGAATATAATAGGTAGGACTATAACAGCTAGGACTATAACAGCTAGGACTATAACAGCTAGGACTATAATAGGTAGGAATATAATAGGTAGGACTATAACAGCTAGGACTATAACAGCTAGGACTATAACAGCTAGGACTATAATAGGTAGGACTATAACAGCTAGGACTATAACAGGTAGGACTATAATAGGTAGGACTATAATAGGTAGGAATATAATAGGTAGGACTATAACAACTAGGACTATAACAGGTAGGACTATAATAGGTAGGACTATAACAGGTAGGACTATAATAGGTAGGACTATAATAGGTAGGACTATAACAGCTAGGTCTATAATAGGTAGGACTATAACAGGTAGGACTATAACAGCTAGGACTATAATAGGTAGGACTATAACAGCTAGGACTATAACAGGTAGGACTATAATAGGTAGGACTATAATAGGTAGAACTATAACAGCTAGGACTATAATAGGTAGGACTATAACAGCTAGGACTATAACAGCTAGGACTATAACAGGTAGGACTATAACAGCTAGGACTATAACAGCTAGGTCTATAATATGTAGGACTATAACAGGTAGGACTATAACAGGTAGGACTATAATAGGTAGGACTATAACAGCTAGGACTATAACAGGTAGGACTATAACAGGTAGGACTACAACAGCATATTACGCTAGAACAATGCACAGCAACTTCAGTCCTGTATTGTATTGACCTTAGGGCTGGAAGATATGGAAACATTTTATATCACGATATATTTCTTAATTTCGGTCGATACGATATAATTCCGATATCGATATGAACAATATAAAAGCCTCAGAAAAATGCCATGAACACCCACAATGGATGTCTGTATACAATCTTCTGAAAAATACATTTGCCAAGTCTTTTGAGCCTCCTCCTATAAAACTAAATAATATTTGAGAAATAAAACGGTACAAATAAATTAAAGTTCACCTTTTATTTGATTTTAACCTTTATACAAACAAGAAAAGTCAAATAAGCAATTTGACTCTGAGACTGACCTTATTAATATATTTAACTTTAAACAATAACATAGGCTGATTATATTATTCTTTACACAAAACTTCCTGCAACAAAACTTGTTCTTATAAACATATCGTTTAAAGTTAGTGAACATGTTAGACAATGAAAAGGTGAGTTCATGAGTTCGCTACGTGACTGTGGATTTAAGAGACCCGACAGAGAAGCTCATGAACGCGCATGTCGCAACATGCTCGGGGAATGAGAGTGCTCAAAAGCGCATGTCCATCATGACGTCAACGCGGAAGATCCAAGCTCCTATGTTGGCTTTATGCGCTTTTGAGCCTCTCATTCTCCGGCACATTTAGCATCACGCTGAAACCTGAAGTTTATCAGATCTCAGAAAGCTGAACCACTTCCCTACCACTGAATTAGTCTTTCCTCTCATATCAACTGTCTGCTTTCTCCTCACTTATAGAAGCTCGTTCAGTCACGTTTGAATTGCGGTCATGGGCGCTCATTTTGTAGCTTAAACTTGCCGTGTTGGAGATCAGCAAAAATATTGAAATATCGAAAATGTGTTTAGAAATCATATCACCGTTATTGATTTTTTTTACCGCGATATATATTGATATTGAATTATTGTCCAGCCCTAACCTCATATTGCAAAACAGTTTAACTTTCAAATAGACATGGGTCCTTTTAGCCTGAACTTTTTTAAACATGTCATTAATAAAATCCTCACTCCTCAAAATGATCACTTCTGAAAAAATGGACCAACCTGATAATATAATTGGAATGACTGCATAGAGACGTGTGTGTGTGTGCGTGTGAGCGTGCCCGTGCGCAGCTCCGTCTGTAATCTTCGACCCGCATGTTTTGCAAATTGCAACTCTTTTTTTGTTGACTACCTCGTAATTTTTATAGCCAAACGAAACTATATTCGGTATCATTTTGCCAACTGGCGCGTTGTTGCTTGTGCTTCATTGGTTGTCTTGCAAGGTGCCTGCTTGGATGCTGTCTAATCAAAACAACGTGGGACTACAGTGATTGGATGTCCAATCAAAACAAAGTGGGACTACAGTGATTGGATGTCGTGCAGGCAGCGCGCGTGCTCTCTGCATGCATTTTTTTCACAGATGCAGATAAACTGAGAGCGGCGCGGCCGTGTGAACATTTTCTTCCCCAGTTTTCATGGGAAGTAGCAAGTCTTCTCGAGTCAAAAGGCGCAAGTCCAAGTGAAGTCACGAGTCATTGATGTTCAAGTCCAATTCGAGTTGCAAGTCTTTGTACATTTTGTCGAGTCGAGTCTGAAGTCATCAAATTCATGACTCGAGTCTGACTCGAGTCCAAGTCACATGACTCGAGTCCACACCTCTGGTGCACACCATGGGTTTTTGGGACTTTTTATTATTGTGTTTATACTTACGTTCTCTTACTTAAGTAATCTTTTTTTCTACGCATGTTGACATCAGGTTTGGTTGCTCCTTCCATGTTCGTTTGTTTACCATTCTTCATCTTCTCTTAAGAAACTGGTTTACCTGGATGCGTCTCTTGCATCCGTGCTTCCCTGGTATCCCCCGTGTGTCATGTCACAACGCTCTAAACCGTGGTCAATTCCCTCAGGCAAAGTCTGCATAAATGCGAACTTACGAAAATAGTGCATAAATGGCTCAAACTGTCTGCGAAAGAGCCCTCGCACACTTGGCGACAATGGGACAACCCTTAGCCCTCACAGACTTAGAACGTGCTTCGAAGTCCGTGAGTATGTGAGTGTGGACATCGAGATTGGGTTTATAACAGCAGGAAATATTTCAGTGAAACGAATCACTCAAGGGAAGTAGAGAAGCATGGCTGCAGTAATCGCTTTTTAGTCAAAACCAAAACAATTCATGGAGTAAAGACAGTGTTGTAGATGCATTGCTTCTGTGGCTCTGACCAGTATGCTGAGATATCATGCCCCTGGACAACGCATCACAAAGGGTACGTAAACGCATCTGAAATAGGTAGGAGAGCTGTGAATGTGAGTGGCTATCTGGTATTTGGTTGACCGGTTCCCAGAGCATCACATGATAGCTACTCATCTCACGCGCTAACTCTGATTAGACCAATGATCGACATGCGCGACTGCCGACCTGGCTGAACAAACAGGGACGGGCGCGCGGGCTAATGCGCTCATCAAACAGCGGCTTTCATCCCCGCGTCGGGCGTCGCGAGGCTCCTCTCTGAATTCTAACGAGGCGAGCGGGGTGCGGGAGGAGGCGAAGCGGCAGGATTGCTGGACGGAGCTCACCGTCGGAAGACGCTTCCGGGAATCTGACAGCGGGCGACGCGGCGGACGGCAACATCACTCGTCAGATCGCCGTCGCTGGAATGAGGCGGGGGGCCGCGGCGAGTTACGAGGACGGTCGCCAGGGTCGCCCCTGAGCCTCAAGGGCGACCCTGGAGGGTGAATGTCGGCTCATCGAAGGCCTCAGCGGTCTCCACGTCACCGCATCGACTGAGCCTGCTGACAGACGGCTGTGAGAACGCTTAGCACAGGAGATCACATGGACGGCAGTGTCGGGGCTTCTCGTTGTTTGACAGAGACACACACAAATCCTGGTACGAGTTCCATGCCGTTGCCCGGCATTACATCATTACCAGACCGGGGCCTGTATCATTCTGTGTATTTAGTACGTGACATACAGTCGGGTCCAAATTGGCACAAAGAATGAATGCTGTTAATACTGAGCAACAGGCGTCCAGAACCAGAACCGACACGCTTGGAGGGGAGCGCTCTTCCGGGTGACAACCAGAACCGACACGCTTGGAGGAGAGCGCTCTTCCGGGTGACAACCAGAACCAACATGCTTGGAGGAGAGCGCTCTTCCGGGTGACAACCAGAACCAACATGCTTGGAGGAGAGCGCTCTTCCCGGTGACAACCAGAACCGACACGCTTGGAGGAGAGCGCTCTTCCGGGTGACAACCAAATTTAGCTTGCAGTCACCTGACAGGTTGTTGCGTGAACTCCACTAAAATGGACGCCTCAGACCACCCTTAGACTCACGGGCCCATAACGTATAATACTGAACTTTCCGCTAAAATGTTTTCACGCGATGGGAGAACACACTGGATTGTAGATGATTCCAAACAGAAAAGAGAAATGATAGTTGGAGACGCACAAATGATCACACATAGCGCTCAGGGAATTCCCTAATCATCGAGTATTGCTTGGCTTTGATGATGTGTTGCCATGCAGTTGTAATGTTCGATGGTGAAAGATTCGCCTGTGACGGCACCGATGTAATTCATCACGCGTACAGCATTTTTTTTTTCAACCCCGACAGCAGACTATTTGATGATAAGAGCCCTGGAAAAAAATCTGTGAGTCGTATTGAAGTAAATAAGGTGAGTTTTAGATGTCAGAGAGGGATATAGTGTGTTCACCCGGCTGTTTCATTGGTCCTTTTTATTTGGTTTTTGGACAGTCAAAGTCAACATCTCTCAGCATAAGTACAGGCTAATAACTAAAACAGCTTTACTAATCTTAACGTAGCCGGCCCGCCGAATAAGCGGTAAAGGCAAATGCTAGGAGCGCCGTTCATCCATAGGGGGCGCCAAACCAGCAACATTTTTAAATATCAATTGGCTGCGTTGGTGCAACGGGGGGCACCAGCTAAATCTAGCCTAGGGCACCATATTGGTCTGGGCCGGCCCTGTATTCCTGGATCGCACCTGTCTCATTTGTTTCTATGCTTCTATTTTTCAACATGACACATAGATACAGTAATCAGAAAAAAATATTGGTATAAGTGCTTTGAGAACCTCTGAAAGAACCTTGTAGAAATCGCATCCTTTATGCGATGCAGTGGATCTGTAATATGTGTAAGTAATTGAGCAGATACACAGAGACTAAAACATGCGAGTGCATGTCATCTTTCATACTAGCCACCCTTGGGAATTGAATATTTCACCACAGCAACCAAGGACCACAGACTGAGGGGGTTCTAATCCCCCCCCGTTACATTGATATGCACTCTTGAAATCCATACAAAATCCACACGTCGCTTTATAGAGCTCATGGCAGCGAAAAACCTACGAAATGGCTTAACAGGATGAGCTATTCTCTGGGAGCGCTAGGCAGTCGGAGCCATGGGAAAAGGGCAACCAAGACTGATGAGCACATGAGAAAGTTCACTGATGCAGAGAGGCTACGACTGGTTCACACACGGCACAGTAATGAGGGCTCCATCACACGACGTCACATCAAGCTCCGGCCCTCACAAACACAGCAGCCTGGCAAATCGTTGGCCACCTGAGCAAATGTCATACAACCAAACCACTTTCAAACTAATCTTTACCACTCAACCAATCTAAACCGCAAAACAAATATTTTACGAACTAAACCAACCCATACCACTGACCCAATATTTACTACTCAACCAACCTATGTCACAAAAAAACATAAAAGTACTAAGCTAGCCTACCCACTAAACCAACTCATACCACTAAACCAACGCATACCACTAAACCAACTTATAGCACTAAACCAACTTCAACCACTAAACTAACCTTGATCAATAAAACAACACGGACCATTAAGTAACCTTGACTTGCCTAACCTTTACCACTAAACCTGTACTACTAAACAAATCCGTACCACTAAACCATTGTTTACACAAAAAACACCTACACCACAGATTCAACCTTCACCAATAAACAAACTCATAGACCTAAACCAACCCATACCTGTAAACCAACGAAAACAACTTCACCAATCCACGCTCTTCAAACAAACCACGGAAAACAACCCAATTAATTTCAACGCGGTCCAATATGCACCAAGCGACGTCTCTCGTATACCTTTAACTAGACAATTAACGGCGTAGACATGGAGAAGAGTCAAGAAACAGCCGATTGCGAAAAGCCCTACTGTAGAGTGGACCTTTGGATCCTTACCGTGGCCTCCTCGGGTGAGGAACGGCATCCGGTTGATGGCGATCGGCACGGTGCCGTGCTTATTGTGGAAATGGTGAACGTGATGTGTGGTGCTTAAGCTGGAAGACACGCGGGCAGTTCCCGCCTGGGTGGGCAGCGCAGCCAGCAAGGCCAATGACAAGGCCAGCCTCCACCAACAACCTAGGCCCGTCCAACCTGAACGCTGGCCCAGCTCGGGGCCTCCCGCTGGGAGTCTAGTCCCCGCCAGCATCCCCTGCAGGTGGACACGGGGCCCTCCGAGGGCCTCCCTCAGTCCGAACCCAGGAAGACGGGACATCTCAGCGGGCCGCGAAGCTCGTCGCCGCCGCCATAATCCTGGGGACCGGGTGGTTTTAAGACGGAGGATACGACCAGGTGGATATGACCAGGTGGATATGACCAGGTGAACCACTGCCGAGCACACAGATTCTACAGAAAGTAAAACAATCCAGTTGTCGCGTTTGATAATGAAATCCCAGAGTAAGAATCCTATTTCTGTTCGTTCAAAACATGTTGAGCTGCGTTTAAATGTTCCTTAGAGTAAGAAGTAAACGCCAAGGCGTGTAGTGCGGTCATCCCACAATAGTAAAAAATCCGCCAAGAGTAAGACTCCAGGTTCCAAAATGGCTGTCAAAAGGCATCTAGATGAGACAACGCTGAATCCATAAGTGATTTAGAACTGGACATTTTAGTTATGGAACTCTAACACACAAGAACGCAGAGGGGGAAGCTTGGGTGGCGTCAGCCCAGGGAGGAGGCTCCTCTCACCCACAAAGTGGGGAGGGCAAAAGAGACCACTGCCCCCTAAGACGACAGCCCCTTCACCGCAGAAGAGCAGATAACACGCCAAATCATTTCATTAAGGAGCTGATGGAGGGAGATTTAAGAGCCGGCTCCGGTTTCTCTCCAGCCAGAGCAGAGAGGGAGAGAGAACAGGGGAGGGAGAAGGGGCGGGATATCTGCAGCAGCGCGGTAAAAAAGAGAGAAAAATCCAGAAGATAAATAAATAAATATCCCAGCGACTTCTCACACACTCGTACAGACGCGGCGATCCTCTCTGAATGGCCACCACAGTGGGAGAACCACTAGACAAAACGGTGGAGATGCGGGATGGCAGGCAGTCAGCTCTCCAGAACAGTCGCTACTTCCCACTTCCTGCTTCCCGGTCCCTAACGCGGCATTCCCATCGCCGGCTACTGCTGCATTATCCTTTCGGCTGCCCTCCTACCGTCTTCTCCCGACACGCTTCCCGACGAATGTATTTTGCGTCCTGCGGATACCCAACCCGGCAACTCGACGTAGCTGGACGTGGACTGTGGCAATAAATTCCCTCCTGTGGCGACCGTGGTCGTGCTGTAGAGACACCGACTGGCTGCTGCCGCCGCAAGATTCGGGCTAATTAAAACCGGAGCGTCGCTGCTCGAGCATCGACTCCCTGAATTTCGGACAGCTGAAAAACATGGGGCCGCCTGGGATCAGAAAAAAACTGCCTGGGCTGGTCGCTACGGGCGCACGGTCGAGAAAACACAGCACCGCTCCTACGAAGGCATAGTCAGAGACTGTGATAGAGCGTGGCACAACGTGCGTCTCTGTGTGCGCAAGTAGGGGAGAGGGAGAGAGAGAGAGAGAGAGGGAGAGAGAGAGGGGGGGAGAGAGGGAGAGAGAGAGGGGGAGAGAGGGAGACAGTGTGGGGTGGGTGAGCGGGGGAGAGCATGCAGCCACAGTGCAAAGAAACACACAGAAGCCAGAAAATGGATTGTGTGAGAATACACAACCCAAGCTACTGATTCAGAGCCAAATGACAGACAACCAGCTATAGAAAAGCAGGACCAGCTGTGAAAACCGCTACATCAGAGGACAAAGGTCCCGTTGGACTTGGGATAAAGAGACTAAAGAGGCTCTGGGCTGATTAAAGAGGCAAAGAAAGCCAATACACAGACATAAGAGATGCAGGTTATACCGCCCATGGCCAGGAAAGCAACGGCTGGTCCTTGTTTCAACTGAATAATTTAGTTCCAGGGAAAATGCTATGACGAGTGTCTGTTGTGCTTGACCAGACATATCTGTTCCATAACTACAGGGTGTCCAGGCACTCTGCCCACAGGGGGATAAAATGAGCCGTGATGATTAAATCACATTACTTTCTTATTTTACAAATGATTTCTTAAGTCTGATTTTCCCCGTTGATTAATGTTCATTGGGGTCTTTCTCTGAAATAATTAACGTGGCGGCTTATAAAAACGTGATCTGTTAACATAAGCGCTGCTAAAGCGGTTCGGGGGCCCTTTGGCGGAAATAGCATTTTGAGAATTTTACACTCCGTGAACAAGGTCTTCCGAGTTTTTTGTGTGGGTCACACAAAATGAAATGGCACGACACGCTGAATTAAATGTAATGGCCCTTGAAAAAAAGGGAAAAAGCTAGGTATTTGCTCACTACTGTGTTTACATTTCAGAGGTACACTTGTTTTGGGGAAAATTTGAAATAACTATTGTAAAAAAAAAAATATATATAAAAAAATGCATATATACAAATATAAACCAACTACATGTCATTTTTCCCGAACTCTAATGCATTACTGCGGTAAACTGAGTTGTCTATCTAATGGTTTTCAGCCCAGAGGTGGTCATGTGTCAGAGTGCTCCTTTAAAAAACCCATGGGTCAACAAACTGCACTGCTTCCTTTAATAATTTATCCGCTAAACACTTAAATGTTTTACATTTAAGTATGCGTTGCACGGTACCTATACTGAACTTCCATATGTATATGGCAGCTACATATATGCATAGCTATTTAATGATGTTCCCATCTGGCTGGCGTAACGGTTGAAAGGGACCTGGGGCTCTGTGATGGATAGAACTAAGAGATAGAGATAGAGAGACAATGAAAGGGGCAAAAGGGTGAAAGAGATGCCAGGAGATTGTATTGATTGGGTGATCAGGAGAGTGGGAGATAGAGGGGGGAGTGAAACAGAGTGTGGGCGAGGAGAGCGAGAACAGGAGAGTGTGGGGAGCGAGCCAGGGAGAAGAACCGCAGCTATATTCGATAAATCACGGTCGATAGAGATCTCAGCCGGGATTGCCTCATCGGTTGAAAGGACACGCGTGAAGAAAAAAAACCAGAAGAGCAGAGCCCGCACCACCTCTCACAGTGACAGCCGGGCAGAGCCAGGACATTACACATGGAAGAGAGAGTTCAGAAAAGGAGGGAGGCAGGAAGAAAGAATACAGCCGCTGGGATTGGGAGATGGAGGAGAGATAAGGTGCGAGAGGGAGACGGAGAAAGGGGAGGTGAAGAGTTCCGGCCGTGACAAAAGAGCTGGACCGAAGTGAGAGAATGGGCCGGTCGTATTGACATAGCTACAGAACAGTGAACAGTGCCAGTGAGCTACGCTGCGAATGGCAAGTAGCTGCAGTTGGCCGGCGAATTCCAACGCATTAGAAAGGAGACTCCAAATAACGGCGAGCTCCCACACGACTGAGTTTGATTTGACCTTGGCCGGATAATTCCCAGACTGTCGAGAAGCAGCCTGAGCTGATTCGTTGTGGCATTAGGCGTGCTGAGGTAAACTGTTAACCCGCTATCTGCCGCGAGACGCCTGACCGGCGAGTGCGTCGCGGCGATGTCTCCGACGCAGATGGCGACCCTGCGGATACAGAGTGGCAACGGGCAGGCGTGAAGGATAATCCTTCAGAGGCGTCAACGAAAAGGTTTCGGCACGTTTTACCATCAGACGCTCAGCGCCATGTCAACGATTTAAAGCAACGGCTTGACGTCTGAGGAAGAAAAAAGGGAAAAACAAATGACATTCTGACAATTGGGAGTACAGTGTGTTCGAACCAATTATCCTAATGTTCACTGATAAATTAGGCACTACGTACACACACACGCACACACACACGGAGCGCACATAATAGCGCCGTCCGTTAAGCGGGAAAACTTGTAGGCGAATTGGGTATTTTCATAAGAGGGTCTCTTTGACAGTGGAGATTTATAGAGGATGACTTGTATTGTCAAGCCCCTCAGTATTGGATAGATCTTTCCAGGCAGTGATGATATCGTCACGAGGGCTGTCTGCGATGAAAGGCTGGCATTAATCAATTTGCCAGCTCCAGGGTTGCTCAACATGATAAAAACGACGCTATCTGGACGACACAGGGGGTGTTTCGGGGAAACAGTGATCATTTTAACCATCTGTCTTCACTGTTGGGGCGTCACTCCCATCGTTTTGATATTCCGATGCCGCCGAGTATGCAGGCTAGCCTCTCTAGCCGGTTAGCTCCTGTCACACAAACCGGTGGATTCTTAATGAAAACACCTGTCAAGTGTTCATCGCGAGAGCACCGAGAGCTTGCGAAGGTTCGTCAATTCCGTGTCCAAAATATGTACGGAATGCAACCAAGGAAGCGAATTAATGTTTTACTACTTTACACGTTAAATCATCTGCTTATATTCCAAGGTCTGTGCCATTCAATTGCTTTGTTAGAGGGTAACATGTTATTTAGCTGCATTTGCACAGAGTGAAAGGTTGTGCAAGTGGAGACTTTAAAAGATTGTGCAGTGATTCCCTGGCTTAAAGAAACTTAAATATGCAATACAGGCTTTCGGCGGGATTTGTGGGGGAGACAGTTTTTACCCAGACACCGAGGCTAGCCTCAGGGGTGAACATAGCCGGATTAATCATGGCACTTTCAGATTAATTACCCATAATGCCAACCTCCTCTGAAATAAATGGCCTGCAGTTGAAACATCCATTTGATTTCATTAAACATAAAGTGACAACACCTCAAATAGGTCTGGCTCGGAGACAGAAAGGGAGGAAGAGTTGCTGGAATCCAATACGCAGAGCGGGGAAAGACATCTCATTTACACTGTTTAGCCCGCATCCTGGTGAATATTTAAGGGCAAATAGAATTTTCAGCATTGTAATATCGGAACATTTCCATAAAATACTGTATCTGCAGTGCATTGTGATTCACAACATGTATTCACCAGAAATGCATTGCAAAAAAAGTGCAGAGCTTAAATAGCTCAGATGAAAAAGCAGCACCATGTCGCTCTTCCTCATCACTGATAGACAGGTTCAAATTCATAATATATAATTATTATATCAAATTAAAATGTAATAGCACCATGAGCCAAAACATAATAACTCCTGAAGGAGTCCTGTGGTTTCTGACACCCAAACATCTGCGGCAAATCCTTCAAGTCACAAAGGGAAGTCTCCGTGGATCAGACCTTCTGGTCCATAAACCATTCCTGCACAAGGTGTGCGGTGTGGCAGAGCGCATTATATTATATATTATATTCCGCAGAAAAAGGCCAGGGCCATCAGGGAATACCATTGTTATGAAGGGGTGTATCAGGTCTTCAATAATGTTAGGTAGGTGGTGCGTATGTGTCAAATTGACGTCCACATGAATACCCAGAACCCAGGGTTCCCCGGCAGAACATTACACAGACCATCACACTCCCTCCACCGACTTGTCGTCTTCCCACAATGGATCGTGGTGCCACCAAATATCCAAGTAAAGGTTGAACACAAACACAGCTGTCCATGTGATCTAAATTAAAACAGCACTGATCGGCCCATGTGACCTTCCACCGTTCCAAGGTCCAGTTCGGATGCTCACGGCGCTTTTAACGGTGGACAGGGGTCTTCTCGGGCACTCTGACCGGTCTGCTCATTCGTAGTCCCATACACACGCCGTAAGGTGTGATCCACAGTGCGTGGTGACACGTTCCTCCTGTGACCATCAGGAACATTTACTGTGACATGTGCTGCAGTCGACCCGCCCGTCGGTTCAGAGCAGACGGGATAACTTTTGTTGTCGTTGCGCCTCGATGAGCCTCGGGCGTCCAACGCGCTGTCGCCGGTTTGTGGTTTGTTCCCTCGCTGGACCACAGTCAGTAGATATTCACCGCTGCTGATCCGAGAGCACCCGTTTCGGAGATGCGCTGTCACAATTGTCTGGCCATAACAATTTGTCCCTAGTCGAAGTCGCTCCGGTTTTTCTCGCCTGACCCTTTCTCCTGCATCCAACACGTCGACGCGAGAACTGATCGTTAGCTAACTATCTTATCTTCCCAGACCATGTGCCCTTGTTAGGAGATCAACATTATTTGCATAATGTTTCGCCTCACCAGTGTGTAGGAATTGAAATAGACCAATCTTGTCAGTTGTACAACCGAATGCCTTCAACTGGAATGTGTCCTCTGCATTTTACCCAACCCTGAGGTGCAGGGGGCAGCCCTAGTTACCTGATTTGACTTCACCGGCACCCGGGGAGCATTTTAGGGTTAACTGTCTTGCTCAAGGACAAAGCGACTAAAGGTGTGGGGGATTAGAACCAGGGAGACTAGACCCAAGCCCTATTCCCTAACGACGAGGCCACCTTGCCCTCCATACCTACAGTATCTAACAGAATTCCAGTATGAAACGCATTTCAAGTTGCTGGATTGGCAAAGTTGGTTTGAATGCAAACGGTTGTTGTCGTTAATCACCCAGCATCCACACACAGGGCCCACTTTCTATACTGCGCCTATCAGCGGCGCCAAATACCAGTATCAATCAATCAATCAAGCAGCCATTCACACTCTGTGTATTATTGTTTGAAAAACAAATATCAATCTTCTGTAACCTTTAATCCTCCATTGGCCACACGCATGGCTTCAGTCTAACGGTAATTCAGTGGAAAACACAAAAATGACACGACAACATAACAGGTTTGACCTTTCCATTCCGCCGTGGGGTCAAGAGACATTAATCCATGTTGCTTTTATCGTTGTTCCTTACAACCGCGCTGTCAACTGAGACATGCTGACGTATGACACTTGATACGCTGCCGCTCCGCTACCGCGCCAGACGTTGCGGTTATCTCATGGTCAAACGGAGGTCTCGTTTTTCGGGCAGGACTGATAAGGGATAAAACATAATCGCCCCCGGACCCGTCACTTTATTAGCGTGACCGTTGTAGACAATTGTGGGTGTTTCTTTAAGATAGAAGAAAAATTCAAGAGTTACTACTGCAAAGGTACTCGGGCGTTCCATGAGCCAGACCTGCAGCACACAGCCAAAATGTGTGGCCAAACGAGGATGCCTGAGCAAAATAATGCTATTCAACAGCTTGTTAGAGAATGAGCTGTAATCATATTGATTGCGTTTTAATGGCGGTGGGCAGCGCCTGCCACAAAACAATGCAGGGACTACATGAGACAAAATGGCTTCTGTATTGGCCTTTCCACACTGCATTTTTCTTAGTCCATGACTAGGAATAAGACTGGCCCCGTTTTAGTTTAGACTGTGTTCACGCAAGAGTTTGTCAACCTTGGGCAAAGGTATGACCCTAAGTAAAGGTTTCACACTTGCATTCCTAAACCCAGGGCACACGGACAAGTACGACACAAGACTATTTTCCATTGTACTGTTTTTTTTTGCACTGTTTTTTTTTCAACAACTCTACAGATTTCATGTTGACAAGCTAATGTTTTGGCAAATCGGTTAGGACTTTGTGCATGACACAAGTAATTTTTAAAACAATTGTTGGCACAGACAGATTTCACGTATAATTGTCACGGATTAATGGTGAAGTGGTGCGTGGAAAAACCAGATGCAGAGCAGATACTCGTTAGATGGCTTTTAATTAAAATCAAACAAACACCGAACGGAAAACATACACACTGTAATGGATAGAAAATGCGATTCTAGAAGCGACTCACTACGTAAAAAAAAAAAAAAAAACAGCGATGTAAAAACGACAAACACTCACCAAACAGAATACGTGACATTTGACAATGCAAAACTATTTTACACACGAGCCAACTTAAATACGCCTACTAAAACTGGTGTGCGTAATGACAAGACCAAAACGAATGAATTAGTGGGACAACTAAAATAAACACATCTGAGGATTGGTGTCATTCTCCACCAAAGTATCATCGTTTCCTTTTTGTCATTCCGACCTGTGTGGAAAATAGTGGATTAACATATTCACCATGACGGGTCATTTGACCCATGCATGTTTTTAATGGGAGGGTGTTGATGACACACAATGACCAGTAGGTGGCGCATCTTGTTCGTCTTTGCGTCAGAAGGACCAGGCTGTTGTAACATCACGGTGGCAACATAAAGTGGAATCAAAATGTTATAGCCTCCTATATTATTTAATAAGTGCACATAGATATACGCCTTTATAGTACCATATTACCGCACAAAGTATTTTTTATTAAATCAACTTAATTTTGATGTATTGTAGACATGATTGAGTTAACATGAATGACATGACATAAATATGGTCCTATCGCTTCTGTCTAAAGTGTGTATGGGACGAAGCCGCATCAGGGAAGTTCTAAACAACAAACTTATTTATGCTTCTTAGTCAATGCACATTTAAAGAATCAAGAAAAAACATCCATAACAACATTTTATATAAAGTTGAAAATAGCTTTTATTCAATTTGGTTCATTCGACTTCTACATGGTTAGAATGTTTTCAACACACTGTGTTTAACATTGTACTAGAAAATGTACTCCAGAGAAATCGTTTTTTTCTCTCTCTGTGTATAAGTTGAAAAACACACAATGTGGAAACCAGCCAATCACATTTGGAGAGGCGCATCCCTTTAACGCTCTCATTTTGGCCCAGATAACGCTAACTGTATTTGAAGACATTGTCCCACATCCGAAAGGCCTTAATTACAGTATTTCATTTACGAGATGCACACACGGTGAGAAATGTTTGTTATACTTACGCACATTGTACAGGTAAATTCAGTTGGTTAAATATAAAATAATTTGTTTGCTTTCATTTAGTTTTGCCACGTTTCCTTATCACCGGTGGGGAAGGAGTACGCCAAACAACAGCCCCGCAGTTGAGCAGTTTGTCAGATCTTTTTAGTTTCATAATGGGCAGAAGTCACTACAAAGGGTTTAACCTTTACAAAAAACGTCAAACAGAAAACGCAGTTTAGAAAACGATAAAATTGAACACTGTTCAACAAACGTAAAAATAGAACATAAAACAGGGCAACAGCTTCTGTTTCTTATGTGTTGAAAAACACATAACTTACAAACACAGAGAAAACTAACTATTTCTCTGGAGTATATTTTATAGAGACAGATAAAATAAAAATCAGATTTCTCTGAGATATCTTGCATTATCTGCATTTTGATGACAAAAGCAGACACATTCAGAGTCTGAAATTGAGTCTACTTGTTACTCTGTGGAATAGCCCAAAGAGATGGCACGGTATGGGTTAACAACTTGCTGGGAACATGCAAGGAAAAATGCAATTTAAACACGATTTGAAATATTATTATTATTTTTCTAGATTTTTTGGCTGTGCATTTACTGAGAAGCACAATGAACTGTTAATTTGCATATAGATGTTCTGTTTTAGTGTCCATTCCCTTATTCGGCTGTGTATATATATATATCTTTCTGTTTAGCTGTGTATTTGTGTGGTATTCTGTCAACACTGGGGCAAAGGAGTGGAGATCCAGGTGCAGGAGTGAATACAATAGAACGAACGTGGAAGGCAACTTAGAAAACGACAAAAAACACTGTTCAACGGCGCAATGCTGATGCGTTTTGTAGAGAAACCAGAGCTGCGGGGTTGTACGCTTTCTCCTTTCTCCACCGGGTCCATCCGCACATTCTCGATCACTGAGCCGTTTGGGAATGCTCTGTCCAAGTGCAGACCGTGACACGTCATCAGAGGGGCCATGGTCTTCTATCTGTCCTCCATTAAGGTGCCGCGTGGCTCCAGGGCAAGGAAGCGTGCAGGACGGATCATCATCGACCCTTTCTAGCCCCTATCCCGAAGAGTCTCCTCTGGCGATCGATTCAGGTCAATTGCTTCATAAACCTACCCACCTTCTGAACAGATTCATTCCCTATCCAATGGTTCCCACCAAACTGCCATCTTATTAATGATGATCACGTGATTCACGTACTTGACGCTATGATCGTAACACTGCAAACTGATCTCGGATCATACTTTCTGTACACGCCTGACAAAACCAGTGACCCGTTTACCTACTCGACATCTTGCTGTTGTTAAAGACCAAGTTTAGATTTTTGATGCATGCATTTATTTATTTGCCTTCACTCTACCCAGAATTAACCATTATGATAAAGAAAAAAACCATTTCAGAATTTGACAATTTATTGATTTAAAAAAAAATCTCACTTAGTCATGTTTATAACCAGACCCTTTATAGAATACTTTGAGAAGAGTCTTTGGCAGAAACCACAGCTTCTAGTTCTCTTGTGTGCGCCTCTCAACAGCTTTGCACTTGGCCCTTCATGTCTGGCTACTCAGATTGGCAGGACAACCAGCACTAAAAAGACTTTTGGTGGTTTCAAAATACTCTTAAAATTCCTCAAATGGAGCCGACCGTTTTCGACTAAGAACTTTCAAACTTTTTTCCAGCCTCGTTCACAGATATTTTCGATCAGACACGATGGACAGAATGCTGAGCTCAATTTGGAGTTTCATAGCAACAGTTCTAAATACTAATACATATTTTAGTCTTTATTATTCGTTATTGTGTGAAATTCAAAATAATTGATTTAATTGATAAATTCCCATGAACATTCACTGCGTACTCTGTCGAGTTCAGACTGGGTGTTTGTAAAAGCACTTTGTGACACTTTTGTGCTTTATAAAACACATTTGATTGGTTGATTCGTTTGTATTGTTGCGTTCATCCTGACTGTAAAATAGCAGGCATCTGAATGCATTTGGCAAATAACGATGACTTCCTGAAGGTTACAGTATTTTGTAAGCCAATAACTAAAATTATTAAACGCTGCGTGTGACCAGCAAGGTTCAAACGTTCACAGCGAACTACGTCCTCCTCTGTCACTACTGAGCCAGAGACCGCCAGACTGAGGCTCTGTACTGGGCGTGCGGGCAGACAGGCAGCTAGACTTGGCCCGGGGTCGGCCTGTCACCTTGGCTCAGCTGCCGCCAGTGCGGATGGGTGAATCAGGTGGAAAGCTCAAGGGGCTGAGGAAACCTATTGGCGGCAGGCTGAAGTGAAGGAGAAGAGACAGTCAGGTTGGTTGTGGGCTCTGGAGCTCAAGGGTTGGCACAAAATAACACAGGTCTATGGAGAGCGAGAATAGAGTTGTCACCTCTCAAAGTCTTATTATTGCCCTGTTCATCGCACACACGCACACACACACACACACACACACACACACACACACAGCGGAGAATTGTGACACAAAATTACGATGAAGTGCCTTGTTCAAGGACACACCAACACACACCTCATCACCGTGTGAATTAAAAGGCAGCAACCGTAGTTGTCTAGTGCTCTAGTAGATTAGCTCTGCCTATGGGCTGAATATTGTATCATGCCGGCGGTTTCACCAAAAGTTCACACATTTTGTTTGGTGTTTGGATGAGGTCAGGTAAACAAATACAACCGATTGACTACAAATAAAATGTGGGCTACTCGCTGCTACCTTCTTGGCCAGCTGCCAAGAGCACATTAGTCATGGTGACCACATGGTCACCATGACTAATATAAGTATATACTTATACAGAATAAGAATTCAGAAACAAACAGATGTAGGTAAGGCTATCTCCCACAGAGCTCAACTAGTATAAAATGAACTGCCATTAAAAGTGAGCCAAACTCAGCATGCAGTGTCTACTAAAGCCGCGTCTCTTAAGCAGGTTCTATGATTAACATTGGCCTGGTGGGGCTGGTAGGACTGCCCTCTAAACCGGACCAAGGGGAGGACACCACCCAGTTACCACGCAGCCCTCAGGACAGAGAAATATCATGCTGAGGTATCCTTCTGAATTCTAACTATCCTGGTATGCAGTTTGACCTTAGGAGAGGAGGCCACGGGCCATCTGACCCCAGCCTAGGACCACCTAGAGAAAATAACTTGTATCTGTTTCTGTCCAAAGTCCTCCTGGATGTGTTGCAGATCTGGTTGCTGCCTGATGAACCCTGCCGCCACGGCCCGCAGCCCACCTGATTGTCCCTGTCACTGTCCTTGTCATGCAACAGAGTTGGATTCTGTTTAAGGACTCTGGTCACAGCCCACATGTATTTATTGACCTGCCTGTCATCTGTACATGCAAAAACATTTACATGGCCCAAAGAGTCACGTACTCTTACAGCCCTCACCCGGCACAGCCAGAAGAAGACTAGCCACCCCTCAGAGTCTGGGTCCTTTCTAGGTTTCTTCCTAATATTGACCATACTTGGTTTTTCTTCCTAGCCACTGTCTGTTAACTTACGTTGCTTGGGCTATGGGGTTTCAGGCTGGGTATCTGCAACAGCACTTTTTGACAACTTCTGATGTAAAAATGGGCCTTACAAAATATATTTGATGGATTGATTAAATCTCTTTGATCTAAGAGTACCATATGCGTGCTCAGAGAGGTCTGTGAACAATCTGTCATGAAAGATCGACCCTAATGACAAAGAAATTAGTGACTTGTCATAAAGCTCTCATTTGTCAAGCCGCAGCAGATATGTTTTCAGTTACAGAACGTTTTCACTGGGCGGTATCAATCTGCTTTCACAGAATAATAGATTAATTCTGGAATGCACCATTTTCTCGATATCATGTTTTAGTCAAGGGTCTTATGTAACAGAATGGGTCCTGATTGACTTGAATTGTGTATAATGGTCAGAATTAAGTACCATTCTCATATCGGGTTTGAGAAGTGTTCTCCAAGAAAATAAATGTAATAGTAAATCCTTCACTTCACATTGGCAGTAACGATCCAAATAGATGCAGGTCATTGTGTTAAGTCAAAAATACTTAATGTCATAAAAGGTTATTCCGTTTATATATTTGTTTGCCCTTTTGTATTCACCACCATTCAAAAGATCGGGCTACACAAATGTCCTTGTATTCGATGGAAACAGACACGAAACGAGTTTCAAATATGATATATTTTCTATGAAATATAGCCAGTGACAAGGATGGAAATAGTTATTTGCCATTTAAATAATAATTGCGTCCTTCAAACTTTGCGTTTGCCAAAGAATCCTCTATTTGCAGCAATTACAGCCTTGCAAACCTTTGGCATTCTAGTAGTACATTTGTTGAGGTTATCTGAAGCGATTTCACCCAATGCTTCCTGAAGCTCCTCCCCCAAGTATGATTGGCTAAATGGGCACTTCTTACTTTCCCAACGGTCAAGCTGCTCCCACAACAGCTCACTAAGGTTTATGTCTGGTGACTGTGGTGGTCACTCCATTATAGACAGATTAGCAGCTGACTGCTTCTTCCTTTAATAGTTATTGTATAGTTTGGTGCTGTGCTTTGAGTCATTGTCCAGGATGTGGCCGTTGGAACACAGGACTGTTGGTTGCTGATAACGAGCTTTGGTACGCCTATGCTATTTAAAAACACACATTTTTGCTTTTCTTTTGAAAACAAGGATAATTCTTAATGACCGCAAAAGTTTGAACAGTAACGTGCACACATATAGTATAGTAGAATCACAAATATTGCCTTTTGTCAAATCTCAATTCCTGCCATCTTATGGACGTACCGAAAAGCCAGCAGCAATTTGCGCCAAAAGTTTTTACACAAAACTCTACAATCAGAACAATGTCTTTGTTAGCCAGCCAAAGAAAATAAGAAATGGAACTTGACTGAAAAAAATTTACTTGTGATATTACAGAACTACAAGCAAATGTAAAATTATGTGTAAGGAAAACTGAATATCCGTGTAAGATTTAAATTAATATCAAAGAGTCACAGTGAAATAAGCACGAGAAGTTAATCTAAATGATCTACGTGTTGGCCGCTAGACATGATGGATAGTATGAATAATTCAACAGCGTTTTATATGAAGTGTTATGAATACATCATCATCTACAGTGAGACTGTACCTGTAGTAGAACACGCGGTTCAGTATAGAATAACGGTGTAGTTCGACATGGCGAAAATGTAGAAAACCATTTTATTATTCATCGGAAAGAAGAAACGGAGTGGGAACAATCCATCAAAATGAATCAGCGGAGGAGAAAATAAAATGAGAGTTTCTTTTTGCTGAGCGAGCAGAGAGTGAGTTGCTCCTGTACAATGACTAGCTGCGTCTGAGTCTTAGACAAGGAGCGAGAGGCAGGAATAGCATCATATAATGACAAGAGGCCGCTGCTAATCAAGTCTCAACAAGGAGAGCTTAAAAGGCAAACAACTGTGGCCCAAAAATGATCCGCGCGTATCATAATTATAATTCAACTCATCAAGACACGCAATACCGTACAGTTAATTTAAATTACGTACGGCCGCCGTTCGGAAGGAAGACGAGAATAATGCAGGCTAAAAACCACGTCTGTCGTTCCGTGGCGTTCCGCGTATCTCCGCTCGCGTTCCCCGGAAAATATTATTCCGAATCGAATCCGGAGAGATTTTTAGAATCCAGCACTGAACTAATACGGAGTGAATTCCACCGCCTAAATTATGCGGCGAAATCGGAGGCCTGTGGCTCATTATGTTGTTATGGGTCCATTCAGAGAAAAAGCCAGGCTGTTAAAGTGATTTAATGGGACGGCTTGGCGGAGGTGAAAGGAAACGATGGCGTTTTGCACCACCGCCTGCCCGTGAGTATGACTATGCATGCCACGCTGTTACACCATTCACATATTACGCTGGTATTACTTGCCTTACTGGCCAATGCCTAAACGGCACGTAACGTATTCACATATAGGGTATTCAGACTGCTTTAAGACATGCCAGATTCAGACATACTGTAATCAGATGGTTTTAGGATCTACCGTGTTCACATGTGGTGTATTCAGACTGTTTTAAGACATACCGTATTCACATATAGTGTATTAAAACTGTTTTAAGACACACCGTATTCACATGTAGTGTATTCAGACTGTTTTAAGACAAACCGTATTCACATATAGTGTATTAAAACTGTTTTAAGACATACCGTATTCACATGTAGTGTATTCAGACTGTTTTAAGATATACCGTATTCACATGTAGTGTATTTAAACTGTTTTAAGACATACCGTATTCACATGTGGTGTATTCAGACTGTTTTAAGACATACCGTATTCACATATAGTGTATTCAAACTCTTTTAAGACATACCGTATTCACATATAGTGTATTCAAACTGTTTTAAGACATACCGTATTCACATGTAGTGTATTCAGACTGTTTTAAGACATACCGTATTCACATGTAGTGTATTCAGACTGTTTTAAGACATACCGTATTCACATATAGTGTATTCAAACTGTTTTAAGACATACCGTATTCACATGTAGTGTATTCAGACTGTTTTAAGACATACCGTATTCACATGTAGTGTATTCAGACTGTTTTAAGATATACCGTATTCACATGTAGTGTATTCAGACTGTTTTAAGATATACCGCATTCACATGTAGTGTATTCAGACTGTTTTAAGACATACCGTATTCACATGTAGTGTATTCAGACTGTTTTAAGATATACCGTATTCACATGTAGTGTATTCAGACTGTTTTAAGATATACCGTATTCACATGTAGTGTATTCAGATTGTTTTAAGATATACCGTATTCACATGTAGTGTATTCAGACTGTTTTAAGACATACCGTATTCACATGTGGTGTATTCAAACTGTTTTAAGACATACCGTATTCACATGTGGTGTATTCAAACTGTTTTAAGACATACCGTATTCACATGTGGTGTATTCAGACTGTTTTAAGACATACCGTATTCACATGTGGTGTATTCAAACTGTTTTAAGACATACCGTATTCACATGTAGTATATTCAGACTGTTTTAAGACATACTGTATTCACATGTAGTGTATTCAGACTGTTTTAAGACACACCGTATTCACATGTGGTGTATTCAGACTGTTTTAAGACATACCAAATGTACAGCACTGTGTATCAACTTGTTGATGCGTACTCTGTTGGGTTCAGGTTATATGTTTGTAAAAGCACTTTGTAACAAATTTTGTTGTAAAAAAAGGCCTTTAATATCAATTTTATTGATTGATTTCTTGGTTTTGTGGATCATTATTTGCTGTTTGGCTGTGTTACGTAAGTGCTACCAGTTTGTTTGTTGTTTTGTGCCTCAGTTCTGAAAATAAACTAGAGAAGGTGTTCCAAGAATTCACCGCACCTGCGTCCTCCGTGTACCAGCCCTGTGACAACATCGTTTTTAGACATACCTAACTCACACATACGGTTTTCAAACATACCGTATTCACGCAAACTGATTTATTTAGATAAAAATTAAAAGCTGAGAAGCTCGTCTCACGACTCATCAGCCTCGTCATGCTTTCTCAACACAGACCCAGAGAATGAGTGACAAAGTGCTAGCCGCTAATGTTAGCGTCCACCGTTCAATGACAAAATCTGCTCAAGATCAATCCTGACCAGGTGTGGAGTCGAGGTAACCGGAGAATCGGCATATATGTACTATTCTGAGCCAGGTCCGCAGCTTCTGTCACTGGCTGTCACTCACCACCCGGAATAGGACCCTGGCCAGAGATAATGATCGATTTTTTAGAAGACTCCTGCTCTCTTCGCTGGACAGGAACAGAGCAGAGCACTGATACAGCAGGCAAGAGTCACGGATAACACAGCGATAGTGACGAGATGCAAAGTGTTATCTCTGCTTCTGGCGACAAACCAACCTGCAGGTCACATGATACAACTGGAAGAAATAGAAAGGGGAGCGGGATCGTTTGAAATCGGTGGGAAATAACTGGGCAGCTGCTTGCTTTTGTCTTTAGCAAACGAGAGGCAGACCCAGATCTTTCATGCCTGAAATGTGTCATATAATTACATTTGGCTGGGTTCACCTGGTTAACAAAATGCATCAGCAACTCCTATAATCCGTCAATCTCTATCTAGACTAATATAACACATGGCCCTTCACCTGTTTTTGAGAAACGAGACCGCAAACCTAGACGGGCAGCTTTGAAGTAGCAATCAAATGTGGTTGAATGCTTTAATTAATAAAAGTTTTTTGTAGTTGTAAATTTCACTGTTTTCATACACACCAAGAGAGTTACAGGGAATGTGTCGCTAACAGAGTAGCAACTCTGGCTTTTATGCTCTGTAGTTTGGGTCTTAGTCCCCGACATCTGTATGACTGGGTGCACTGAGCTGCAGAAGAAAACATGTCAGTCAATAAAGAATAAAGACCAACTTAACGGCACGCTAAAAAGCCAATGGCGCTAAAGTAAGGATTTAAAAGGAAACACACGTGTACATAAGATAAATGGAACAGTCGGTTAATTTCAAACTCTGAGAAAAAGTGTCCTTTGTCTTCCGTCTCCTGCGACCGTTTTCCATTTTGTCAACAACGTCTGTCAACTGAAAAATGTAAATGTCAGAATAGAGTATCTAGATGGGGAGCAGATTTCCCTTCTTTTTTGTTTGAAAAATTAATCGTTATTTAAAACATTATTATGTCCCTGAACCATTCTGCGATTCTCAATAAAAACATCAAGTGCATTTTCTCTAACAAGAAGTGAAGATTACTTTTTACATGCCAAAATATTTGAGGTTTGGGGCATTTTTATGCTTTATGGGATAGGTGAGTTGAGAAAGACAGGAAGTACAATGGAGGCAGTAGGTCCAATTCAATTAAGATTTCCTTTACATCTACTGCACAGTCCATGACCCGTACAGACAGCCTACAATAGGACAACATGCATATTGACAGTCCAGACAGTAATGCAGTAAGAGCAACCTGCCGTGATCGGGGACAAGGCCCTGCAAACAGAAAGGCCACGGCCGATTATGCTTATCGAGGCCAGTTTCAGTAACATATGCCCTGAGCCATTGCTTTTTATTCTGAACACACTACAGCCACTGTCATGCTTCAACTCACACTGGGTGCAATTTCAGATAAGGGATTTCATGGCCAATTGAGCTCTTTCTCTGAAGTTGATCTGAAAACAACACTGACACAATGCCTCACATCTGTGTAGTAAACAATGCCACACATCTGTGTAGTAAACAATGCCACACATCTGTGTAGTAAACAATGCCACACATCTGTGTAGTAAACAATGCCTCACATCTGTGTATTAAACAATGCCACACATCTGTGTAGTAAACAATGCCTCACATCTGTGTATTAAACAATGCCACACATCTGTGTAGTAAACAATGCCTCACATCTGTGTATTAAACAATGCCACACATCTGTGTAGTAAACAATGCCACAAATCTGTGTAGTAAACAATGCCTCACATCTGTGTAGCAAACAATGCCTCACATCTGGGTAGCAAACAATGCCTCACATCTGTGTAGTAAACAATGCCTCACATCTGTGTAGTAAACAATGCCTCACATCTGTGTAGTAAACAATGCCCCACATCTGGGTAGTAAACAATGCCACACATCTGTGTAGTAAACAATGCCTCACGACCACACATATGGACAGTGCGTTTAACCACCATACATATGGTACAGGGTTGGAAACTGGTTGACATATTACAGTATTACCTAAGCGGTATACCATTTCTTTACAATTGTGGCAACTTTAATGGGCTTTTATGTAATTTATCTCAACCAACTCACTTACTGGTGGCTGTTTTGGCTACTTGGGTTCATTTTATTTTGAAAACCCCTGGACCTGTATTGTATATTGTATAAAGTTCAGTTCTTGGTAATGTCTATGTTGTGCCATATTTTTTCTACTTGATGGTGCCTGTCTTCACTGTGTTCCGTGGTATATCTAATGCTTTGGATGGCTTTTGCTCTGAGATGCAACTAAGTACATGTCAGAATAATCCTACTGTAACAAATGACCTTTATTTGTGATTAATCAGAGTCACTTTAAATTACGCCAGGTGTGTAATCTATTTAACATGGGGTTGAATGTGATTGGTTAATTCTGAACACAGCCACATCCAGTTATAAGAGGGTGTGCACACATATGCAACCAGGTTATTGTAAGGGTTTAATTAATTTTTCCCCTCAATGATTTCAGTTTGTTTTAATTGAACTGTTTACAATATAGGTCACATTAAAGGTGGGAAAAGTTCTGACATGATTGATCTTTTTCACATCACAAAAACCTGGCATTTTACCAGGGGTGTGTAGACTTTGTATATCCACTGTACAGCCCTGACAGAAGATATATCATTACATGACCAGCCTCCCTGCATATGTTAGGCAACTTTAAGAGCATCCAAATCATATTCAATCAATAAAAGCATCCAATATTTTATGTCAATTTACTTTTCAATCTCACATCCGTGAGGCCCTGTTCGTAGACGTCTAGTCGGAGGCGGCTCTGTGATCTCCAACAGACAGGGTCAATTTGCTGTGGTTAGAATTCCAGGAGAACATTGTTGACAGGCCAGTTACTGTATCTTTAATTGAAGTCCCTAAGGTGTACGGACAATTGTGTCATAACACAAAGCCCTGTTGTTAGGAGACGAGGGCCTGATAAAAGAAGGCTTCTTAGACTGATATCTGGGTTGTTTTTATGTCCCCCTACAGAACCAGTCAAAAGCTTGGACACACATTCCCCTCAACTTGAATGAAACGAAAACACACACACATTGTTAGATGCATTTAAAGCTATAATCCAGAAAGAACAGTACATTCGACACAAAAAGTATCAGCACCCTTCATGAGATTGAGCAAAAATTCATGCAAAAAAAGAAACACGATGAGTCGTATACATTCATTACAACGCCATACATTCTCAAACGAAACATTTTATTGAGTCGTATGATTGCTTCTGTAAAACAGGTTTCAAAAGCATTGGCACCGCTACACTAAATATTGTGCGAGGCCTCCCCTGGAATGTATAACAGCTCTGGGCATCTTCCTGTAAAGTCTGGCTAAGTTGGCGCACACATTTTGGTGGGTTCTTGGACCACTTCACCACGCAACACATTTCTAGATCCTTGATAGCCAGTTCTTGCAGACTGCCGTCTTCAATTCAGACCACAAGTGCAGAGACTAAAAATGTACGTGCTCCTTTAACCCTTTCAGTGTTGATTTTGATGCATGTTTGTGTTCATTGTCTCGTTGAAAGGACTGGCCTTCATCAGCCAATTCTCAGAACAGTCAGAGGCAACCAGGTTTAGAGAATAAAACCTCCTGATATTTAATTAATTTCAGTTTGCCATTGGTCATAACAGGAGCCCTGGGAATCTAACTTTAGTGTAAATCATGTGATTTCCTGTATGGGGTCCCTTTTTTCACCAAACATGGCGATAGTGTGGTGTAAGGACTTGACATTTTGTATCCGTTCGAACCACAACACACAATGCAAACTGTAGGTCCAACACTTGGCAAAGTTCATGTGCTGGAATTTGTGATCATGTCCGAAATGGGGTGTATATTTTTTTATGCAACTGGATGACAGATTAAAATAATTTACTAGTGAATTGTTATAATAAAAATGTCCCTCAAAGGCCAAGAAAAAAGGGTCGGCTCTTTGGAATGTTATCAACACAGACTTTGCCAATTATTTTTTCTGATAGGCACAATCTAGGAATTTGACCTTTGAGACAAACTGGGCTCTAGTGATCAGACTTAAAAAGCCAAAGGAAGCCAGGTCAATTCGATCATTTGAAATACTGAATCTCTGATTCACCCTGAATCAGAGATTCTACTCAACGACTTAATGTCACTTTTTACAATAAACACATTGACACTGGTGAGAATGTAGCCAAAAGTCAAACGTAGGTGTAATTACACTCAAATATTAGTTGTTTTAGAATGGGATGACGGCATATTTCTAAATATTTCAAAAGCAAGTTTGTTTTTACAAATACGCCAACAATCTAATTCAACCACATGATGTAATTTTATTATAGACAGAACAACGCTTCCTCTAGTGACTGCACTGTGAATATGAATATACTGTATATATTATACTGTATATAATAAGGACTGTTTATGAGTATCAGTCACCCATTCATTAAACTATTATTACACCGTTAAACTGCAGTTAGGTAGTCTGATCTACTTTAAACACACAGTAAACTGATTACCTTATTCAATGTCCGATTGTGCTAGCATGCAACTTTCTGTCTCGCAGTATCTTCTATATATGGATGCTTGCTGTCAACGATTGTCTCTTTGCTGGATTTGGGGAATTTTCATTTGTATACATAAACATCTATGGAGGAAGCTGTAGTGGATTGTGTTTTGTTCCCTGACACTGTGTCTTCTAAAGCGAGACTAGATAGCCACGTTCCACAGCGGAGCAGCATTGATGTTTCTTAGCCACAGGAGTCTTGGCGAGCTCAGCGGGCCAGAGCCGTGTGCAGCTAGAGCCGTACGCATCTGCGATGAAGAGGCATGACGAAGAGGCTCGCCGTCAGAGAGAGGAGGGACGAGCACACCTGGACGAGGGAGGCGAGGGTGCCACGGGGTGATGAAGTCGACCGCAAAACAATGAATGAAACGACCAGCTGCGAACCAGCTGCAACCAGCTGCGGACAAACCGTGACAACATGGGCTGTCGAAATCCCACATTATCAAACGCACACCTACACACACACCTACACACACACCTACACACACCCGCGCACGCGCACGCGCGCACACGCACACGCACACGCACCGCCGGTGAACCCAGAGTTTGAACATTGGAAACACCCAAGCCTTCCTTGGCATATTAAACCACTCGAAGCCCGTATGGAAATGTACAATACCTGGGAAAGACGGAGCCGGTAACAATTACGTGAGCTCAGGTGTTCAGTATGCCAACACTTCCACATGACCAGCGAGGGCGCATCACGTCATCTACCAACGGCCATTTGTTACGACGCCCGGCTAATATTAGGCATTAATGCAATTATTACAGCAGGGATCAAAATGTCAGAGCAAAGCCCACGATCAATCACTAGAAAGCCTAATCACGTGCGGAGCCTGTAGTTGGGCGGAAAATCTCCCAGCTCAGATACATAACCCAGCTCCTCCACCGGAACCGGGGGTTCAATTTCCCGATGCAACTAATCAGTCCATCTCCCATCCATCTGCATACCCTCTGTCGTTCCGTAGCGCCTCAATAAATTGGAGAAATACCACGAAAACTTTATGGAAAAAAAAGAAGAAAAGAGGAAAGCCTGTTCACTTTTCCATTAATACCGGCGGCCGACGGCCACACAAGAACACATGACCGCGAACATCCCATAGATGATCAATCGGATTGAGATCGGGGAAATTCCGAGTCCGGGGCAAGTCCTTTACTGAACTCTTCATCATGTTAACTAAACTAGCTATACAGCCCCATACACAGCGGGGTGCCCTGTGCATTGTGACAAATTCCTCCCATAACAATCATGAACATTTTCTTTGACTCGCGCTACGATAGATCTTCTGTCGGTTCGGACCAAGACGGGATAGCCTTCGTTGCCCTTGCACGTTGATGAGCCTTGGTCACCCAGCGCCCTGTCGCAACAACTTGGTCCATGTCAAATTCGCTCAGGTCTTTACACCGATGCATTTCTCTTGCGTCCAACAAGTTCACTACAAGAGCAGACTGTTCGCTCACCATCTAATCTACCCAGACCGTGACATGTGCCCTTGTTAGGAGACGATCATCGTCATTCGCTTCACCCATCATAATGCTTTGTCTCATCCGTGCATGTAAACTGATTGTTCAGGGGCCAACGTGTGCATGCGTGTGGCCCTCCCACGACAAACCGGATGTAATCATTCTCCCCGGTACCGGGCTCCTGCAGCACGAGCCAGGCCGGGTCCGGTCCCCTGAGCGGCCGCTGGGGAACAAACGCATTCAATGAAGCGCTCGCCGTCGCCCCGGCAGCACCGGGCACAGAGGGAGGGTATAGAGACCGCTGCTTGGTATGCGCTCCACGCTCACCGCGAGTCCCCAAAAATGGACAGGTTGTCACATCCCGTAGGACGATTGCAGCGATCTGCAGCACTCTCCGGAAGCAGACGGACACGCGCGTTCGCTCTGCTCGCTTTCCGCCCGGGCCGAGAGACGAGGGGGAGAATTCCATTAAGGGCGCGGGGGTCGACGCCGCTACACGGGAGGAACCACGAGGTCTCGATGTCGCCCACCCCCCCATCATTCGCTGGAGGGTTTGATGACATGTCATATATAACGGACGCCGCGGCTATCTGTCCAGCGGACGGACGTGTCGGTGCTGTGTTCCGTCAACACTGTGGGCGGGTGGGTGGTTGGGGGGTTGGGGGAGTAACGTGAATGTGTAATGTTGTGGAAACCTGTCAGAGGACCGGACACAGAGGTACCCATTAATACTGAGGGACAAATGTCCTTCTGTCTGTTCTGTCGTCGAAACTTGTTCTTCCTCAGCTCCTTGACAGTTCCCGGAGAATCTTTCCACAAATAATAGGATCGCATACGCTGGCAACTCACTTGTTAAAAATCAATAAAACCGCCTCTTCTTCACAACATACATGAGAGGGAAAACGTTAAAGGAATGTAGAGAACCTTTTAATGGGACCCAGATGGCAGCCATAGATAAGGTGCTAGGCTAGGGGGAGAACTGGCATGGAGGAGGAAATGTTTATTTTTAATGTCAACTGCCAACTTGCTCAGCAGCGAGCGACTCGATACGGAGACCTAATGACACCTCCGAATGACAACCCTTTCACAGCGAATGACGCTCTCCATTTTCAAGCACGAGGGCATGTAGGAATCCCTTCCTGTCGGGGACAGGAGTGGTCCGAGGATTTTGTGCGGTAACACATTCAGGCAGAGCTCAACATGCCATGGCGAATAGCCCTCAGGCCTGCTCAGCTCGCTGTTATTGTGTGGTCTGCACCCGACCAGGACTGCCTAAATCAGCCACCCTCCCACCGCATCGTTCCATCCCGGCGTACCGGCTCTCGGGCAGTCTGTTCAGGAGCACTGTAAGCTTTATTGCTCAGGTGCTCTGCCACAGCAGAAAGACTACAGCCTGTTTTCATGAGCTACTTTTCTGACACTCACCGCTAAAGAACGAAGACGAGTAGTCAACTGTGTCACATCTCTCAGAGCTATAACCCAGTGACATCTGGAGCTTTTTTCTCAGTTCAGATATTTCACCTCAGGCGAGTCCTACTGAAGCCGTATACATAAACAAAGATTCCTTCGTACGGAGAGGTCTGAAATGATTGGCACCCGGATGACGATTAAGATTAATAATAAATAATGTAATAGTTATAAAAATACTGAGCCATCACATGCTTACATTTTTTTGGTAATTATTATTTTAAGAAAATTGCCAGGAGAAAGATATTATGTCGTAAGTTATACAATATTTTCAAATGATCGTGTCACTGAGGCTTTTTCAAAAACGTTTGGGATCGAGAAGTCTTCAAGACAGGTCTTTCTCCATACACATTCTTTAAATCTTTACAGGTCCTTGATACTCTATAGGCCTATCTGAGCTGATGAGCTTCACTTTAAACCATACAGTAAGTTCTCATTGGTGACTATAGCCTGAGACGCATACGTGGCCAAAAGGACAGCGTGGGTTACATTTCGGACCAGTCGTTTCTCCATGTTTGTGTTCAGGTGACAACATGGAGGATGTGTGGACCTAGCTCCGCCTACCATGAGGATATCACATGTTGCTAGGAAGCCTAAGTAGCAACGGCAATTCTATAGCCTTCTCTCGGGCTACTTTTTTTTTTAATGATATAACAGAAATCGATGTCTATCCTGAGTGAATAAAACACTGTGTCCAGATACTGCAAAAGCTGGGATGATTTAGGGGTTTATGTGGCGATAAGAACAACCACCTGTTATGTCATGGAAGGACTGCCGGCGATTTCTGTTTTTCGGTAACAAGTAGGAAGACTGACACTTTTAATGCGTTATCATAGCAGGGTTGGGTGGGTGCTTGTTTTAAATCATAGCAGGGTTGGGTGGGTGCTTGTTTTAAATCATAGCAGGGTTGGGTGGGTGCTTGTTTTAAATCATAGCAGGGTTGGGTGGGTGCTTGTTTTAAATCATAGCAGGGTTGGGTGGGTGCTTGTTTTAAATCATAGCAGGGTTGGGTGGGTGCTTGTTTTAAATCATAGCAGGGTTGGGTGGGTGCTTGTTTTAAATCATAGCAGGGTTGGGTGGGTGCTTGTTTTAAATCATAGCAGGGTTGGGTGGGTGCTTGTTTTAAATCATAGCAGGGTTGGGTGGGTGCTTGTTTTAAATCATAGCAGGGTTGGGTGGGTGCTTGTTTTAAATCATAGCAGGGTTGGGTGGGTGCTTGTTTTAAATCATAGCAGGGTTGGGTGGGTGCTTGTTTTAAATCATAGCAGGGTTGGGTGGGTGCTTGTTTTAAATCATAGCAGGGTTGGGTGGGTGCTTGTTTTAAATCATAGCAGGGTTGGGTGGGTGCTTGTTTTAAATCATAGCAGGGTTGGGTGGGTGCTTGTTTTAAATCATAGCAGGGTTGGGTGGGTGCTTGTTTTAAATCATAGCAGGGTTGGGTGGGTGCTTGTTTTAAATCATAGCAGGGTTGGGTGGGTGCTTGTTTTAAATCATAGCAGGGTTGGGTGGGTGCTTGTTTTAAATCATAGCAGGGTTGGGTGGGTGCTTGTTTTAAATCATAGCAGGGTTGGGTGGGTGCTTGTTTTAAATCATAGCAGGGTTGGGTGGGTGCTTGTTTTAAATCATAGCAGGGTTGGGTGGGTGCTTGTTTTAAATCATAGCAGGGTTGGGTGAGTGCTTGTTTTAAATCATAGCAGGGTTGGGTGGGTGCTTGTTTTAAATCATAGCAGGGTTGGGTGGGTGCTTGTTTTAAATCATAGCAGGGTTGGGTGGGTGCTTGTTTTAAATCATAGCAGGGTTGGGTGGGTGCTTGTTTTAAAT
The DNA here is from genome assembly GCA_029465975.1 of Dallia pectoralis. Taxonomy (NCBI): domain Eukaryota; kingdom Metazoa; phylum Chordata; class Actinopteri; order Esociformes; family Umbridae; genus Dallia; species Dallia pectoralis. Next base: position 8,153,407 of record CM055747.1, on the reverse strand, counting down.
CATAGCAGGGTTGGGTGAGTGCTTGTTTTAAATCATAGCAGGGTTGGGTGGGTGCTTGTTTTAAATCATAGCAGGGTTGGGTGGGTGCTTGTTTTAAATCATAGCAGGGTTGGGTGGGTGCTTGTTTTAAATCATAGCAGGGTTGGGTGGGTGCTTGTTTTAAATCATAGCAGGGTTGGGTGGGTGCTTGTTTTAAATCATAGCAGGGTTGGGTGGGTGCTTGTTTTAAATCATAGCAGGGTTGGGTGGGTGCTTGTTTTAAATCATAGCAGGGTTGGGTGGGTGCTTGTTTTAAATCATAGCAGGGTTGGGTGGGTGCTTGTTTTAAATCATAGCAGGGTTGGGTGGGTGCTTGTTTTAAATAATAGCAGGGAAGCAGGCCACTGAATTTGAATTCATGAATACATTTTGAATTCATGCAGGTGTGCGGGAGTGAAGTTAAAGATGAATAAAACGCACGTTCGTTGTAATTAGAAAATAAACATGCTGAACTTCCATTCTCTAAAATATTTACATACTTTCTTACCACAACATTAGGAAATAACATGATCCTTCAGACTTTGCAAGGGACTTCACGACAGGTAATGGCGAACGGGCGGGTTAAAATAGCGATTTTCTAATGGGCGCTGGGGCAGAAAGAGAGCCGAGAACGCAACAAGACCCGGGTAAAAATTTATTGTTTATAATGATAGCGGCTTCTAATGGAATGTGTAAGGGAGATAAAGTCAAACCGCAGGATTGTAATGGCTCCACAGCTCCCCCGCTGAGACGAGGAAGATAAGAGGAAATGGGAATGGCGGGAAAATGAGAAAGTGTTTTATTACCAATGTGAGTGCTCTCATTCAACGCGCGCCCGTTTCAATGCAATAAAACATCTGCTTTACAGAAAACGAACTTGGCTAGGTGTGAAGGCGACCCTGCCCGGTTATCTGGCTGTGTCACCGGGGAGAGGACTGAGGAGTAACGATAAACAAAGGGGGCGGTGTGCGTGCGTGTGTGTGTGTGTGTGCGTGTGTGTGTGTGTATGAAGATGAGTCATTTTCAATGGATGAGAGACGCGACTGGATATCGGCCTGCTTGTTTCATTATTTAAACTGAGCTCGAAAGAGTTATGTGTAATTCTCGGATATAGAAAATTGCATTGGTTTAGGACGGTGCTTCTTTTCATTCAAAAAAACCTTCGGGAGCAATCGGTTTCAGTCACAACATACCTCCAAGCATTCATCAGTGATGCTACCGAGTGAGCAGCCGTGCTAACTGAACGTGGTTTAAATTAGGAGAACAGCAAGGGGGAAATACTCGATATTAAAATTCCTTGACGCTGATTTCTTAGTTTTTTCCCCCTTTAATACAGAGATAGCTGTAACATACAGTAAATATAGAATGCCTCTTCTGTTGAACGCAGTAGGTTAAGCTCTGGCGTGAAAGATAAAACGCACTGTAAGAAAGCCGCATCTATGAGTTATGACTTGTGAACAAGCCAGGTAGACTGCCTTGCTCAGGGACAGAGTGACAGATGCAGCCAGCCAGCTCAGGGATTTAGTAAGCAGATGCTCTTACCGCTATGCTAGCCAGTTGTCCAATATACATCACCAACCAGATTACAACAGTGGGACAAGGGGAGGTTGTGCATTACAGGAAATGCAGAACATCCTATATAATATGCAATAACATCCTATATAACATCCTATACACTATGCTATAACATCCTATACACTATGCTATAACATCCTATATAACATCCTATACACTATAACATCCTATATAATATGCAATAACATCCTATATAACATCCTATACACTATGCTATACTATCCTATACAATAAGCTATAACATCCTATACACTATGCTATAACATCCTATATAACATCCTATACACTATAACATCCTATATAATATGCAATAACATCCTATATAACATCCTATATAATATGCTATATAACATCCTATATAATATGCAATAACATCCTATATAACATCCTATATAATATGCAATAACATCCTATACAACATCCCATACACTATGCTATAATATCCTATACAATAAGCTATAACATCCTATACACTATGCTATAATATCCTATACAATATGCTATGACATCCTATACAATATGCTACCACTGCCTATATATGCTATATCATCCTAAATAAACATCCTATCCAATATGCTACACCATTCTATACAATATGCCATAACATCCTAAACAATATCCTATAACATCCTATACAATATGCTATAGCATCTTGTACAATATCTTATAACATCCTGTAATATATGCTATAACATCCTTTCCAATATGCTATAACATCCTATACAACATCCTATGCTATATGCTACAATACTCACATAAAGAACAAAGGCTGGAAAGTATTATGTTATAGTATGCTGAAAGCAATTACGGCACAATATGCAGCAGTGTAAATTCGATTTTAATGTCATGGGTCGTCCATGAAATTAGTGTGCATTCTTTTGATATTTTAAGTAGACCTTACCACCGATGTGGAATTTTAAAAGCCTGTTATTTTAATTGAAGTGCTTTTTAACACATGCGGATCACACAGAGATTCAAAAATCCTTTATTGAATGAACAGAAATTGTCTCGGGACTGCTCTGGTGTCCCGTGGAACTTAGCGTGGCAGGTCAACATCAGGGCGTGGCCCGATCAGAAGCCCCGCCCTGCATATGAGTTATGGATATTCACACGTATCACCAGGCACCTGTGGTGATAATTATCTCTCTCCTTCCCCCTTTACAACAGGTGCCGTATCTCAGTTCTTAGAGGATGAACACAAGCAGCACCAGAGAGCAGAGCCACAGAAAATCACTCTGGAGCAGTACAGGCTGAAGAGAAACCAAGTCAAACTCAATTTGGTATTAAATTAGACTACCATATAGGAGTGGGCCTTCCCTGACACTGGATAGGTTAAAGGTTCTTAGTGTTTGTATTTGTCATTTGCTCAGTTTGTATATTCATATTTTGGCTTCCATGCCTTCTCCTTTGGAGTGTACATTTGTTATCACTTCTTCCCCCTCAATAATAATTCAGTTGGCAGGATCCCGTTTATTTACTGTCCTGAAGGTTGTTTTTGTTCACGTTGGCTTCGCAAACATTTACACTAGGTGTCCCTCTACCAAGTCCTCCTGGTTGGGTTACATCCCACCTGGTTGTCTATGTCACAGTCCACCTGGTTGTCTATGTCACATTCCACCTGGTTGTCTCTGTCCTTGTCCACCTGGTTGTCTCTGTCCTTGTCCACCTGGTTGTCTCTGTCCTTGTCCACCTGGTTGTCTCTCTCCTTGTCCACCTGGTTGTCTCTCTCCTTTTCCACCTGGTTGTCTCTGTCCTTGTCCACCTGGTTGTCTCTGTCCTTGTCCACCTGGTTGTCTCTGTCCTTGTCCACCTGGTTGTCTCTGTCCTTGTCCACCTGGTTGTCTCTGTCCTTGTCCACCTGGTTGTGCAGCTGATCTGGACCTTCCTCGACTAGACTGCTAGTCATCTGAACATTCACAATCATGTAATGTACTCTTGTAATCTTCAGCCCATCCAGACAGAAGAGGAATAGCCATGGAATAGCCAACCTTAGAGTCCATATCCTCTCCAGGCGTCAACTCTATAGATAGGTTTTTCCAGCCACTATGCATGCATTTGTGTTGTTGTTTGCTCATAAGGGTTTTGGTCTGGATAATCATAAAAGCACTTTGTGTGTTATAAAAATAAAATTATAATAATATACATTCGATTGACTGATTTAATAATCATTTTGAGGCCCCTATTGGATTAATTGTGATCCTTTGTGGTTAAAAAAGAAGCGGGTGAAACCTGTTGCTCATAAATAGACGGACTGCTAAAAAATACGTGTCTCACTCTCGCAATTATCTTCTGACCGTGAGACGGGGAAAAACGTCATTAGTAGTCGAACATGTGCTCTTTACGACAAAAGGTTTCAATTACGTGTAATCAAAACACATTTGTAAACAAGTCGCACGTCGCAGAAGGCACCCAATTGGCAGAATGACACCCCTAAATCACACCAATTAGTCTCGGTAACGTTCGAGCAATATTGAACTCCCACCACAGCAGCTAGTGTGAGTCACACGGCTGATCATCAAACACACCCCGGCTTGTATCGAAGGGATCCTGGCAGGGACTCACTTGCTGCTATTTTCCACTTTGCCGTGCCGAGCTGCCTGCTTGCACTCTAACGAGTTGCAGGGCACAGTCAGCCTGCGTCAACTTATCTCTTTCAAGACGACGCAAACCAAAAGTTGGAAAAGGTCAGCACAGCCCGCCGTCTACAGGATCTGATAATTAAAAGGGGTTATTGAAGTAGGGGGACAATGCCACAGTTAAGCACATGACTAACAAAGGACTAACTAAATACTAGCAAACGACTAGCACAGGCCTGACACAGGCCGGAGGGAGGCCTGAGAGAGGGCAGAGGGAGGCCTGAGAGAGGTCTGAGAGAGGGCTGGGAGAGGGCTGCGACAGGGCTGAGTGAGGGCTGAGTGAGGGCTGAGTGAGGGCTGAGAGAGGGCTGAGAGAGGGCTGAGAGAGGGCTGAGAGAGGGCTGAGAGAGGGCTGAGTGAGGGCTGAGTGAGGGCTGAGTGAGGGCTGAGTGAGGGCTGAGAGAGGGCTGAGTGAGGGCTGAGAGAGGGCTGAGTGAGGGGGCTGAGTGAGGGCTGAGTGAGGGGGCTGAGTGAGGGCTGAGAGAGGGCTGAGAGGGGCTGAGTGAGGGCTGAGTGAGGGCTGAGAGAGGGCTGAGAGAGGGCTGAGAGAGGGCTGAGAGAGGGCTGAGTGAGGGCTGAGAGAGGGCTGAGAGAGGGCTGAGAGAGGGCTGAGTGAGGGCTGAGTGAGGGCTGAGTGAGGGCTGAGTGAGGGCTGAGTGAGGGCTGAGTGAGGGCTGAGTGAGGGCTGAGTGAGGGCTGAGAGAAGTCTAATGAAAGCCTCACTCAGAGTATTATGAAAAAAGATGCAAAAAAAAAATGTTTAGACGTTTTTTCTTTAACATCGTCTCGTTTTTACAATACATTACCCATACTAACCCTACAGCATTTTAACTGAATAGGCATTATTTTTCTAAAATACAGCTAGATCTATTTCATGTTTACCTAAACTCACGTCAATTAATTTATAATTCAATAGAAACACACAGTCAACATCGAATACTCTGAGGCAACTCTGAATCAACGGACTCTGTCCATCAAACTGAGCAATTCGTTAGAATGCAGACATTCTGGTCCAGCATTTCCTCCTCTGTACCCTAAAAGTGACCTTTGGGTCTCTAAACACAGTGTCCTATTAAAATGTCTCCGTTTATGGCCCTGGGAGCTATGCCAGACAATTACACGACGCTCATGCTTTGTTACCTGTGTAATGAAGCGTTTCTGAGCTGAACTAGCATCCAGGTCCTTAGGGTTTTTGTTCTGTCTGACTCATGCTGGGTGGCTACAGCACCTACCTTGCATAGCTGGACAGACAGCATGCATTAGCAGGATATAGACCTGAGAGACAGACAGCACTACCACTGGACAGACCTAAGAGACAGACAGCACAACCACCGGACAGACCTGAGAGACAGACAGCACTACCACTGGACAGACCTGAGAGACAGACAGCACAACCACCGGACAGACCTGAGAGACAGACAGCACAACCACTGGACAGACCTGAGAGACAGACAGCACAACCACCGGACAGACCTGAGAGACAGACAGCAGTACCACTGGACAGACCTGAGAGACAGACAGCACAACCACTGGACAGACCTGAGAGACAGACAGCACAACCACTGGACAGACCTGAGAGACAGACAGCACAACCACTGGACAGACCTGAGAGACAGACAGCACTACCACTGGACAGACCTGAGAGACAGACAGCACAACCACCGGACAGACCTGAGAGACAGACAGCACAACCACCGGACAGACCTGAGAGACAGACAGCAGTACCACTGGACAGACCTGAGAGACAGACAGCACAACCACTGGACAGACCTGAGAGACAGACAGCACAACCACCGGACAGACCTGAGACAGACAGCACAACCACTGGACAGACCTGAGAGACAGACAGCACTACCACCGGACAGACCTGAGAGACAGACAGCACAACCACCGGACAGACCTGAGAGACAGACAGCACAACCACCGGACAGACCTGAGAGACAGACAGCACAACCACCGGACAGACCTGAGAGACAGACAGCACTACCACTGGACAGACCTGAGAGACAGACAGCACAACCACCGGACAGACCTGAGAGACAGACAGCACAACCACTGGACAGACCTGAGACAGACAGCACAACCACTGGACAGACCTGAGAGACAGACAGCACTACCCACTGAGAGACAGACAGCACTACCACTGGACAGACCTGAGAGACAGACAGCACTACCACTGGACAGACCTGAGAGACAGACAGACCACTGGACAGACCAGAGACAGACAGCACAACCACTGGACAGACCTGAGAGACAGACAGCACAACCACTGGACAGACCTGAGAGACAGACAGCACAACCACCGGACAGACCTGAGACAGACAGCACAACCAGACAGACAGCACAACCCCCACTGAGAGACAGACAGACCTGACAGACCTGAGAGACAGACAGCACAACCACCGGACAGACCTGAGAGACAGACAGCACAACCAGCACTGAGAGACAGACAGCACCACCACTGGACAGACCTGAGAGACAGACAGACAGACAGCACAACCCTGGACAGACCTGAGAGACAGACAGCACTACCACTGGACAGACCTGAGAGACAGACAGCACAACCACCGGACAGACCTGAGAGACAGACAGCACAACCACTGGACAGACCTGAGAGACAGACAGCTCAATAATGACAAGAATCATAATCGCAATTATTTTGGTCATAATTGAGATCCCAGTTATTAAACACTTTTATTTTAGAAATTCCTTGAATATAATTTTAAAGAAAAAATGTCAATAATAAAAATTCATTTGATAAAAGAAACAAGATCCACTATGTGCACTTCCACAACCAACTGAAAACCACTAAACATTTATTCCATTTATAAAATTTATGAAAAATAAATCCGCTCAAAATGAATTATATCAAGTATCTTCTAGCGCACACAGCCTACTGAAAACTATGTTATTTTTGAAAATATAAGATATTTTAACATTGTGCTAAACTAGGCCAATATTCAACATGTGTCATTCAATAACTCTCATCTATTAAAAGTCTCTAGCCAGAAAAACGCTGTAAAGGGGCATGTAGTCTTCAAATTCAAATCAGCGTTGATGTAATAACTGGTAGACTGATATACGGCTCCATGGTGTGACTTGTCCACATGTCCGTAGTAGCGGCAAAGTATTCAGATGCAACTCTGGTAGAATTGTGCCACAACGGCATCGCGTAACGGTCGTCCAATGTGTTTATTGGTTTCCTGACTCCGTCGTCTTTAGCTTTCTTTAGCTTTTATTTGACCAAAGGCTCTGTTTCAGTCATCTTGGCTCAAAGTAAACTAATAATGCCACAGCCAAGTAAGTAAGACAGCAAGTAAGTTCAGCTTTCTAGGAAAGGGCGAAAGCACACAGTGGTGAAGAAAAATGGCATCTGGTGTTTAAAAAGACAAAACTGAATGCGGCCTGCGGCAAAATAATCGCTTTAGCTCGATAATTTTGTTCTTATTATCGTCGGAGGCCATCGTCGTAATTTAAATTGAAAATCCCACTAATTGCACAGCCCTGACTCCCGCTGAACACACCTGGGAGACAGACGACACCAGCTATTAGGCGACTAAGGAGACAGACCGCGCTATCATTCTTCAGAACACAGAGAGAGAACGAAAGAAGCTCAGCGCTGAACAGACCTGAGAGACAGGCAGCGCCTAGTGATGATCATACCTGGAAGAGACAGAGAGCACTAACTGCACTGAACGAGGCAGCCTGAGTGGCAATCCGGCTGACTGGAACCTTGAAGGCCATGAAATGAGGAGTGGAAATAGTTCTCGCAATTGGAACACTCAACGGATTTCTCGGCGCCACACTGATAGGTTCACCCCCGATTCAAATGCAGGTACAAGGAGGACACATCACAGCAAGTACATGCGGGGGCGAACACCTCGGAAAAACGAAAGGTAAAGTGTGTCAGTCCAGGAGATCTCCGACTCGTCGCGTGGAAGCTTCTCCTCTCGGTAAATAGCTAGTCGAAGCGAACGGGTTGAGACTGGAGGGCAACGGCAAGGATTCTTAGCAGCTTGAACCCGGAGAAATCGTAGCAGCTGCCAAAATGATGACGGATAAGGGACTATCGTGTGGTGTCCTTAAGGCAGCCCACTGGTGGAGCTGAAACATGTTCTGTGTTCTAATGGTAATCACACAAGTTCTGGAGGCTAGCGCGAAAAGCCGATAAGTCCCTGAAAAAAAAAACAAGCTCTGTGACGTGATTCGCGGGAACTTCTTCATTGGTACGGTTCTGTAACGCGTGTTCCCTGAAGGATGGACTAAGGCACGTCAAAAATGGGCGTTTGTTTTCTGATCACGGGCTTTCTGAACTCACTACACGATCCCCTATTTTCGGATAAACGAGCCCGGCCTGAAGCCTCGCTCTCCGGGCGATATGATCACAGCTCGGCCTTCGCTCTTTCGTTCAGCGCCTCCGGTATCGCAACTAGGTTGCTCGGAGGCAGCGAGTTGTTTCAACCAGTTCCCTCCTTCAGGGAACATGGATTAGAGACATAATCTGAACTCCACTTGCAGTCTGTCGTTTCGGTGTTAAACATATACTATCACGCCGCAAGCTGGCCAGGTGGATCAATGAACCGGACCCGGTGTGAGCATCCCCAGGGGAAACTGTCCATCACATGCTGTTGTTGATAGAATAAACACCAGGTCACCCTCTCCTCGTCCAACCATCAGCCAACTACGAGCGACGGCTGGAAGCCGTGACATTGAAACAACGTCAGACGAACCCGTCGGCTGATGCCCAGCTCGTCCCCAGGACAAATGTCCGCCACAGTCTTTAAACAGTGTCCGGGATGACGACACAACCGTCGTGAAGTGAGAACACACCCTGGTAGCCAACCTTACCGTTTGCTTTAATAATGTCCTGGCAATCCAGTGGGATAGCTGCCCAGTGTATGAATGTCGTAGCAAAAGCACGAGGCACAGACTTGTAACCTTCAGTGGTTCTGTGATTCAAATAAGGGAGCTGAAAAGAGAACTAGCTTGAACCCATAATGACCTATAGGACCTAGATATGGTGTTGGAATCATGCTGTAATAGCTGCGCTCGTGCACATCCTCAGTATTGATTCACCAGTGACAAATTCAGTACCAGAACTTGTAACAATACCAGGAGATCACCAACGCCGGTCACCAAGTCGTCACGAGGGAGTTGATTCTAAGATCCAGGAGTTGATACTAAGATCCAGGAGTTGATTCTAAGATCCATGAGTTGATTCTACGATCCAGGAGTTGATTCTAAGATCCAGGAGATGATTCTAAGATCCAGGAGTTGATTCTACGATCCAGGGGTTGATTCTACGATCCAGGAGTTGATTCTAAGATCCAGGAGTTTATTCTATGATCCAGGAGTTTATTCTATGATCCAGGAGTTGATTCTACGATCCAGGAGTTGATTCTACGATCCAGGAGTTGATTCTACGATCCAGGAGTTGATTCTAAGACAACGAACAGCCCTGCTCAAATGGACTCTTGTACAGTACAGTGTGAACAATTGTTCATATCGGTGACAATGAAAAACCCATTGGGCAAGTCTTAAAAGGGACCTATGTCAAGCCCTTTCTGGTTTATTGTCTGTACCAGCCGGTGTGGGCCAACACAGGGACAAATAACTGTCTGTTGCTGAAGGACAGAGGACGGCAAGGACATTATTATGCCCTGAAAAGCAAAGTGGAATCTGGAACTCCACGTCACTGTGTCAAGCTCCAAGGCAATAAGATTGTAAGCCGTTATTAAACAAATGGCAGGCAGCCCTGCAGAATAGGACGAACTGAGCCCATCCTTACAACGCTGAGAAAGCACTGTTATATATTTGTACCTTTTGTACATTTTTTACGTTTTTTTTTGCTACTACTCTAGACAACAACTAGAGCCTGAATATGCATAATATTTCCCAGCGCTTATGAGCAAGAAGTGCACACTTCTCATGGAGTACGAGGTGGAAACAAGAGCTCGGGTTCATCTTTCCACCACTGTCAAAACAATGCTTTTTCCTGAGCGCAAGTCATCAGTCCCCGGGACCTACATGAGATGAATTCAGTCGTGGCACAAACCGCTTCCTGGGCGCTGCCACCTGGGCCAGTTCGACCAGAGATTCTCCGTTGCACGAATCAACAAACTCTGACGGGTCTGTGTTATATTCCTGGAGGATGTCTCAGAGATACCACACGGAGCCTTGGAAGTATACAATCCAATTAGTCAGATTCACAGTTCACAGTTCAGTTTCACTTCAAGCTATAAAAAAGGTTCCATGATATTGGAGCTTTTCCATCCCGCCCACTAAACTGGACAAGGCAGAAGTTAGGGAGAATGCCGTGAAAAAAGGCGCCTTTAGCCGCTAGAGATACCGGGCGATGTTAGCAACAGCATGACCCGGGCTAAGACACACCAAGCAAACCTTGACACTGACAACTTTGACACAAACTTTGGAACCTTGAACTTTGACACATTTTCAGTGGCTGAACTGGACAACATAAACCAGCTCTCACTGGGCCTTGAGGGGTGTGACTGCGAAGTGTGTTCAGGTGAGCACACAGAAAGAGGAAGTGACCTTATATGAGTGATATAGCTGACGGAAAGCAAAGAAGCGGCGCAAATGAACCTAGTGTATTTATTTATTGACATACCAAATACATTGGTGTTACCAGGGGTCAGTCTTAAGTTTAGGTCATTGCTATATATAAACAGCACAAATTGAATAGCAAGAGTGTGCCGTCGACGAATGGCTTCGCTGTTGCTCAGGATTTCTCACATGGAGCCAGTGGGAAGGCGTATCATGAATATTTCAACAGAACCCTATCTCATTACAGAGGTTAAACCATCATTACACCCTCCATATGTTTGCCTTGCAGACAGAACTCAAGAGTAAGTGCTAAAGCACAGCTCCAAACCTAGTGGCACTCTAACCCAGCTCAACATCTGGACTGGCGTGATTACTCCAGGACCTGGAGCTATAGCAATATTCAGATAACACACACACACACACACACACACACACACACACACACACATAGCATACTGATATCCATTGTTTTAGAATAGAAAACAAAGTAATAACAGGGGCTTTTGGATTCGTTCAAAATAAGTGTCGAAGCAATATATCGAAACTTTCCGCTCGGTCGATTTATTTTTCCCCGACAAATTTTCTGTTCATTGATTCCAAATGAAAAGTAACTATGGAGCAGTCAGTTTATCCCCATACTGTTTTTTAAGAAAAGCCTCGTCAAACTGTTGTTTCTTGAAAAGTATTGTTTTTCCAGAGATTTATAACAATGTTATATAACGAGGAAAGTACATGACAACTTCCTTTGGGTGTGAGCAATCGAACGCCAAACATCAAGTCATTCCGGGTCCAAAACCCACCCGTTCGCAAGAATCCATCGCCAAAGTGGATCGAACCTACCTCCGTACTGTATTCCTCGAAAAAACCACGCGGCAACGCCGATAGAACCATCAAGCCTATGAAGTACTTGCTGTTCTTGTCCTAATGAGGCTCAGACTGCATTTGTTGCTATCTGAAAATTATCCTTTAAATTAATCCCCTCAGGGAGCTGGAGGGAAGAGTGATCGCCCCTCTCACTAAATAAAGCACTGCATCATATATACTGTCAAAGGCCCAGTAACTCCGAGGCAACAATACAAGCGCTGTTACTTGTCATTATTTCAGCGCGTCACTGCAGCAAATGAGGCTTAACTCTCCACGGCCACTTGACAGAGAGCTTATGCTAATCTCGCGCTACTACAGCCAATAAGAACCCTCGAACAAGCGTCAGAAACAATAGTCGGGGTATTAATTAAACTGTCGAGTCAAACGGGTCACTTAAAACATCACACCAACAGTCTGTTGGCAAATCGGCAAATATTTAAATGGTCATTATTTGAATCGTGTTCTAATTGTCGTTTATTAGGCATTATTAAACACAAAGGCCCATGCACATTATTAACCTCTGTACTCTGTAGTGTAAAACACACAATATTTTCACGCGGCTCATTAGGTTAAACTCCAGAGTGGTTTTCCCCGGAAAACAACTGAACAAATGAAACAGGTAATTTCCACATCACACAAGAAACAGCAGTGTCGTGCTTAATTTTTCATGAAAGATTTTGACAATACATTAACACATTAAAAAGAGACTGCAGCGAGGATCTATTTTTTAATAGCACACTTAGGTCCCGCCCATCACACCCATCTAAAGCATGGATATTAGTAGACCTGTTGACTCAGTCAACGTTTTGGAGACATTCTTAATCCATTAAAAGAGAGATTACCGTTCCCATGCGCCAGCTACGCCAGTGTCGTGGGTTCAATTTCTAAAGGGGTACCAAGCAGGACGAAACCAGCTCAAGTTACTCTACATATCTCTCCAAATGTGCTCAAAATTCTTGAATGTAGCGAGGGGTGCTACTATTCAGGCTTTTTGTGTGTGTGCGCGTGCGCGTGTGTGTGCGTGCGTGTAGTTGTCGAACCAGGAAGTCACTAACAAGACAAATAGATGAATGGACTGACAGCCTTTATGTGTTAATGTGCCATTAGAATGGAAGAAACGAGGCTTTGATTAAGTGCTTTAGAGAAGCATCCTAATTGGAAGCTCAACAGGTGTGAACATGATTGAATGGCAACCGTGAATAACAAGATACTATTTGCAGATGAACAAAAGAAGCACACGGCCTATTCTGATGACAAGGTTTGTCACTCAGACGCCGAAATAAGGACACATACCTCCTTACCTGCTGCGTTTTGCCAAGGACGCACTCATCCTTTGAGGGAACCCTTTTAGCAATCGGAAGCACATAACGCATTGTGCAAATAATTTGACAACGGAGTAAAAGACACTTTTCATTAACAAAAACATGTTAAGGGCCAGTGCGTTGCTATTGCATAATTACCTTTCAAAAATAAATATTTAAATTGCTACTTTTGTAATTAGCGAATTAACAAAACTGACTGCTGTTCTCTTCTACCTTGAGATTCCACATTCACTCCCTTACTTCCTGACGTTCGCCAGCCACGTCAGAACAAACGGAGAGAAAAATGGTCCGAAGAAAAGAGACCGTACTCACGATCGCCGCAGAACGCTCCTCCGTAGGTGGTCATGGTGCAGTCACATGAGAAGCCCTCCCACTGTTGAAGACACACCCCCTGGTGATGACACGAGTCCTCCGTACATGTCGTGCTCGGGCCTGCGGGGCAGGGGGGGGCGGAGCTCAAGGATTGAACCGTAACATGTCCCCCCTCTGTGACACTGCAGCAACGCCCCACCCCGTTCCACTTACCTCCACAGCCGCGTTCCACCTGGCCCACCCCGTGGAGGGCGTCCGCCATCAGGTCCGGCAGTCTCCCGTTGAGGTCCACCGAGGCCAGGCAGCCCTGGTACCCGTCCCGGGAGGCGATCAGCTTGGGCAGGCTGCCGTACATGCTCTTTCCCACGCCGCCAACGTACAGCTCTCCTGGAAGACACACAGGGTCAATCAATTCAACCACATGTCAGGGCAGCGTTTTCTTGGGAGACGCCGGTGTTTCTCAGCTGTCGAGGCTGAGGCGTCGGCGTTGCTAAGATACGACAGTGGTGGGCGACAGACGCTGAATTACTTAAAGCGCCTGTCCTCGAACCAATCTCGCACCCTAACTAGTTTTACACTTGATAAATGTTCGCCAATCATGGGCCTCCAATAACTTGCTGGTTACCATTCAAATCAGACAGATCCCCGTACAATTTACGACCTCAGAGAAGCCATCTGGCGAGACGTTGCGTCGGACGCAGGTAGACGTAAACGCTTTATCATTTCAGGCCATCACGATTTGTCTTGTCTCCGTCAGATTTATGCGAGTCTCAACACCTTGTGCACTTGCACACCGACCCTGCCAGCCACGGCAATTACTCACAGTTTGGCTGCTAAGCTACAGACGAGGACTTCGTTGTGGACAGGGATTAACATACAGCGTATTGGGCCGGCTTCTAGGTGAATGACTGTGCAGTTGCCTGTTTGAGGACTGAAAGGGCTGAGAAAACATTGCTTGCTTTCCGACGCGAAACTTGAAATGTCCCCTGGCTAATGACCGAAGGATAATAGCAAACTGGTTCACGGTCATTAAAATGGAACAACGAAAAACGGAAGTCTGAATACCAAAATGCAGCCATTATTACGTTAGCATGTATGCAAGAAGAAACCATCAAAATCCAATGCTGCTGGTTACTTGCCCACTAAAAGTCCAACTCAATAGGATGTTGTGGACTGGAGGGCCACGCCTCTTCCGAGACAGACAACTCCCTTCCCAGCCAAGCTTCTTTCTAGCGAGGACAATCAGCTCCCAGACAGACAGCCAAGCCAGTTAGCCACCCCCCATTTCCAGGCCACCAAATGCCCTCTGTCGATAACCCCTTCAAGACAAATAAGCCACACACTTGCATTTTCAACGAACAGACATGCATCTTCATCAGAGGGAAGCCTTAAACCCAAGGTCAACCAAAGGTCCATCTCACAGATTAAGCCCTGCAAATGTTCCGGATGCTAATTCTCAACGGAATAAACCGAGGCCTGTTAATCACTTGCCGAAATGTACTCCTCCTCCACAGCAGAGGTATAAGTCATTTCTCGGTGGCATTAAACAGTACCGTTCTGCATAAAAACTGGGTCTTGGAAGTGCGGTTTGATGTGGGTGTGGTAGGCAGACAGCCAGACGGATCTAGGAGTACCGGTGTCTCCGGGGCATTTGGGATACGCAACAAACACATTTTCAATTACACACTCGTGCGCGACAGGACAAACATAGGCAAACTCAACATGTTTATTGCGTTACGGCACTCACGGCAGTCACGGTTCTGTTAAGGGTCTCGTCGAAGTCACCATGGCAACGAAACAACCGCTTCCTCGGAAGAGTTTAAATTGAAGGAACGTTCTGGAACTTTTGTTAAATGGACAGGATTTTTTTCAATTGTCCTGCATGTGCGCTGGATTTGTACATTTGTCATCGTGCATCT
This sequence comes from Dallia pectoralis, assembly GCA_029465975.1. NCBI lineage: Eukaryota > Metazoa > Chordata > Actinopteri > Esociformes > Umbridae > Dallia > Dallia pectoralis. The sequence goes on along the minus strand of CM055747.1, from coordinate 8,138,197 downwards.
CAAACATGCGTAGCATGTGAGCAAAATGACTTCTCCACATCTGCCACTAAATCCCTACATAGGAAGTAGCTGGGGTTTTTGGAAGTGGTTTGACCCCATTTTAAGATATTCATGTAATATATACACATACTATGACAAACTGCCAGCTATGTGGGAGGAAGAGTGAAAACACAAACCGTCAGACACAATGTTGCAGAATAGTATGCCATTTCCCCAGATCAATTTTGAATCTTGAAGATTATTTTGGAACTGTGGTTTGTTTGAACGTAGGCAAATATTCGAGAAAGTGCCTTTAATCCAAGACCAATCCGGAAATATGTAACTCTTATTCATTTGACTTTTGACCAACGAGTTGAGCAAAATGTATTGGTGAGAACAACATTTTGAGGCAAATGTGGTCTCTCTGCCATTAACAAAAATATGCTTTTTGTTCTTGCCTTGAAACGGTCTTAATTTTGCTGAGCAGAGCCTCTGACGTATAAAGCATAGTTTATCATTACATTCAATAACCGATTAACAGCATTTATTCTTGCCCCCATGAGTTAATTAGTTCCAAACATATATTTTTTATCCTCTAATACTGCCTTGATGCATTTTTCGTTCTGCACATAAAATAGTAGTTGTTGGTTGAGGGTTACTGAGCTGCCGTTCAAGCGAATCGTTGATTCTTCTGTAACTCTTGTTGCTGCCGGCTATTCAAACGAACGATTCAATTGAAAACATTAACACAACAGCTCTTGATTGTTATCCAGAAGCCCGGTGTGTGTTTTGGTTCTGTGAAGCCGTGTCAATCAGAACATTCAGCAATCAATTCATTATGTTCATTCTTGCACCAAGCATCCAATCAACCGATTTAACCGTGTTTATCCTGTGCTTCAAGGAAACCATTGCCGGTCGAGGCAGAGCAAGACAAAAGCGTATTTATTACGCCAGTGATCCTCCTGTACAACTCATTATTGCCAGTCGTTCAAAGAAACTATTCAATTGAACCAGTCACTCAATAATATTAGTCATGACTCTCAAATCAGTAGAAAGACTAGTCAAAAATGACTAACTGCTTGGCAAAATGCACACCGTCACAAGCGACGACGCACAATTTGCAAAGACTAAACCCCTCACAGCACAGGACTAGGCCTTTTTTGGAGGCCCCTTATAAATTATCATTACCGGTACATGATTTCCTCGCCTGTTTCACATTAGCTTCATATTTCAACTTGTCACATCGCTATTCGTCCTAAATTGCCCCTGTTCCAACTTTTTTGGACTGTCTTGCATGCGTCAATATCAAAGTAAATGCTAACATTTAAAAAAAAACGATGCAGTTGATATGGTTAAATATCAAATACCTTTATCAAATAAAGACAAGTACAGTTTTTTGTTTATATACAAGTCAAAGTACATTTACAAGTCACTCCCCTTTATTTTAAATCAGCATTTTGCATTCTGTCCCAATATTTTCACAATAGGGGTTGTATATATATTTATATAGATGCATGAAAGACTTTTATGCTCAAAAGTGTGTACCAGCAGAATATAGGATACACCACCCCTAGAAAAGCTGCCAGGAAAGAAAACAACCAGGTTTCAGTTAGCTAAGATGTACCCGGGAAGAGATGTTGGACAAAGACTTATGGATAGATTAAATAAAGATGTATACATACAGTCAAAGTTAATGCAAAGTTAACATATGCAATTGTTTCAGGAAGAATTTTGCATATACCATTTTATATTTACCATATGAAATTAAAGGAACTAAGTAGCTTTCCTAAAATCTATATATTTTTAATAGATATAAAAGTGGATTTAGTGTAATTGTGCATAAAAAACCCTCATTGTCTATTTCCCACTGCGTACTGTGCTTTATCTGTCTAATGTAGATTAGTCTGTGCTGGAGCAAAACCAAAACAGATTTCTTATTCCAGAGACTTTACTGAATATATAATGTATATTTTATTTTTCTTTAGCTCCAACTGATTTTTAAATAAATGTATTTTTAAGTGCTCCTGACGAAGAAATGCAGACATCCAAACTCTCCTGGAAGGTCCTGGCGACCGCAAATGACGGAAATTGATTTTTTTTAAGAGCCAACGAGAGTTAAGATGGTCATTTCGAATGCAAGAGAATGAGTGACAGATGTGGTGAGAGAGTGACACAGCGCACATCCTGATTGGTCTCATTGTGCTAACTAACCTCTAACCACTAACCTAATCACTTTTTCAGTAGGGGGATTTTACAGTCAATCTCTCACGGAGTTCATCCATCAGGTCGGTTCAGTTTAGTGTCTGTAGCACCATGGTAGTGTCCAAATACAAAAAGATGTACAAAACGCACCCAAAACTACACCAGAATGTTCCCATTCGTAATAAGGGTAAACAACAACGACAGTGTAACAGTGATTTCTCAACTGCCCATGGTGGGTTAAATGACTGTAAAAGACATGTTGAGGTGAGTTCATGTAATTTGTACATCGCATAGCTAACGTTAGCTAACTAGCTGCTATAAGAAGCTACTGTATTGATGTCTAGGTGATGAGGCCAAACCCTAGTAGAAAAAGAGTTAATAAATTAAAAAAGACACCATGAGTATAATTATGCAGTAGCATAAATATTGTATAAAATAAAAACAAAACACTGTAAACACATATTTTAATGTCATATTAGGTGAAATCACAAAAAAGAAATTATGTATGTAAGCTAGAACCTAAATATTTGTGTTCTGTCATAATGAAATGTTGTGTTTGTGCACGCGCACTGGCCCGGATTTTTAGCAGGTTGGGCTATGATTGGTGGCTTGGTATCTTACAGCAAAACTAAACACATCCACATTTTCCACTGACTTCCCTGGTTTAAACTGAATAACTTATGAGTTTGCTGATTATGATTTTTTGTGACAAGACAAATGTCACTGAGGACTCCAGATAGATGTCCCCAAAAAAACCTCATATGATAAACTCTAGTAATGGCTTTTATCACCCGGTTTGCTAAATTCTGCTGAACGCTAGTTAGAGATTGCAGGCTTGCACACACATTACAGGCTAGCACACGCATTACAGGCTAGAACACACATTACAGGCTAGAACACGCATTACAGGCTAGAACACGCATTACAGGCTAGCACACGCATCACATGCTAGCACACACATTACCGGCTACCACACACATTACAGGCTACCACACACATTACAGGCTAGCACACACATTACCGGCTACCACACACATTACAGGCTAGCACACACATCACATGCTAGCACACACATCACATGCTAGCACAAACATTACCGGCTACCACACACATTACAGGCTACCACACACATTACAGGCTACCACACACATCACATGCTAGCACACACATCACATGCTAGCACAAACATTACCGGCTACCACACACATTACAGGCTACCACACACATTACAGGCTACCACACACATTACAGGCTACCACACACATTACAGGCTACCACACACATCACATGCTAGCACACACATCACATGCTAGCACACACATCACATGCTAGCACACACATTACCGGCTACCACACACATTACAGGCTACCACACACATTACAGGCTGCCACACACATTACAGGCTACCACACACATTACAGGCTACCACACACAATACAGCTAGCACACACATTACAGGCTACCACACACATCACATGCTAGCACACGCATTACAGGCTAGCACACGCATTACCAGCTAGCACACGCATTACAGGCTAGCACACGCATTACAGGCTACCACACACATTACCAGCTAGCACACGCATTACAGGCTAGCACACGCATTACAGGCTACCACACACATTACCAGCTAGCACACGCATTACAGGCTAGCACACGCATTACAAAAATCAGCTGACACACAAAGACATGACCAAATTCAGTCAAATAAATTGAACTGAAGCAGAATGAAGAACATATGAAAAAGAAAAATAACTGCTCATGATCCAAAGTACAACTCATATGTGAAACATATTGGTAGTGTTCTGGCTTTGAGGTATTGCTGCCAAATTAACTGGCTCACCTGTATTCATTGATGATGAAAATATGGTGGGCTGCAACAGATTCAGTCTAAAGTGTACAGAAACATCATGTCTGCTCATGTGTCATTCAAACACTGATCATTTGATCATGTGGAATCCAAAGTACATTTACATTCGTAGATATGTCAAAATACATTCAGAGTTTACTGCACGTATGCAACATCAAAATGTGTCCGATAAAATGTAAAGAATTTCGTATTTTAGTCTAATTTTGGCACGCCCTTCAACCACCCACCGACCAGGTGGCCAATGAAGAGCCAGTTGTACATTCATCTAATGTGGGAAACATGCAACATGTCGGCCCAAAGCTTTGAAGCTGTTTTTAACAGTATTAAAAGAAACATTTGACTGTGTGCCAACTGAAGTCTGCATTCCTGTCCTAGTGTTTCACCACGATTGAATAGAGCACAGTGGCTGCAGCCGTTTCTCTATGCAAGACAATTCTTTCTGTCATCAGGGAAAAGCCGTGAAGCCCATTGAAGTTTTGACACATGTCTTACCGAACTAGGTTTTAGAACCGCCAAAATAATTCAACTGAATTTGGCTGTAATATACATCCTGTAATATCTATGCCAAATAGACTGTTTTCAACAAGTGGTTCTCATGTATACTGTCACTGACGTATATTATACAGAAAGAGTATGGTTTTATCTCCTGGTTTACTTGGCTTGTACTGATTACAAGAGAAGTTCAGCCGACGTACCCTTGTGATGAAGAAAAAAACGACTTAGATTGATGTTTTGTGTTTTGAGGAACAAAGTAGGGGAAAAATATATGTAATCAAATCAAATAAAATATAAAAGGAGGCGCTCAGCAATCAATAGTGTGAAGATTGAGCAAAACATAAATGTGTGATGAACGTCTGCAATAACAAGACTGAGGCATTAATTTGGTTCCACAGCTAAAACTAACACGTGATTGGTGCAGTTGTGTTTACCTTAAGGCTCAAGTCAAGGGTTTTTATGCTTCTGGTAAAAACAAATGCAAATACAAACTCTTCCCAGTAAAACAATCAAAAAAATGTCAAATTGGTGACAGCAATTTAACACGCCGTTTTTGAAGAAAATTCCACAAAAATTCTCTGAGGTACATTCAGGCGTTTTGACGGTATCCTCGTATTCAAAGCCAACATGCTACAGTGTTCATACACGAAGTGTCGGTGTACATACCTACTTAAAGGACACTGTCAAGCTTTCCTACGCGGCGGTCATACAGACTGTGACAACAGCTTTCCACCTTGAACTACAAAGCAAGGCCAACGATTTGGATCAGGGAAAACGACGCAATTTCATAAGCCGCTACCTTGTGCCTCAAGCTAATGGTGCCAACAGGCTCGTTGGCACTTAGATTGGCAATATGAATGTCATGCAGCGCGCTGACTGGCGCATGCCGAATAGCGCGGCAGGGCTAGAATACCTCTAATGACCGCCAACCGTCTGTCTCGAAGGTGGATCAAGCCTGCAACAAAGCAATTGTTCGCGTTGGCATTATTCGCGCTTGATTAAACACATAACTAAAAGCATATGTCTGATATGACAGCACACCTGATCCGTTTAACGCCGGGCGAGTCGATGACGCCGAAGCGGAGGTGTCATCGTTTCAAGGTCAGCGGTCGCGGGGATGCTAATGTTGCCATCCCACTGCGGTGTAAATCGCTGGCCGTCTTTGATTATCTCTTTACACATTTCAATTCACTTTTACTTAGCCAAGCAGCACAGTTGTTCACTCGGTACAAAGACGTGATTCTTTTCCTACTCAAAGCTTTCCTTTCCCGGCCTAGGCTACCAAATGATTCACTAATGATTCCAACATCCTCATAAAGCCTCCTGGAACAACAACCCCCTCTGTTGTCTGTACCCGGCTCCTTTTTTTCGTGACAGTAGCCCTATCAACACAACTGTGCGCTTCTGACAGTCGGATAATTAGGCTTTGTTGATCGAAAATGCTACACTAAGAAAGCCAGCTATTTGAATTGTTCTTCGATGCTGCGAACGCCGCACGTAACACCGCGAGAGGAAACGGTTACCAGTCGGTGTTTCCCATACCTTTAAGATCCAGGTTGCGAGCCCCGTTGGAGTGCTGGGTGACGGTCCGGGAGTCGATCTTGAGGATGTGCAGGTTGTTTTCGTCCCGGGAGACCACCACGTTGTGCCACTGGTTGTCGTTAAGAGGTTTCTCCGAGTTGCCCTTCATCAGTGACGGCCCGTTGCCCAGGTCAAAGACATAATGGATGTACCTACAACATAACATTAGAACACACAGGAGTCACTACCGGGAGTCACTACCGGGAGTCACTACCGGGAGTCACTACCGGGAGTCACTACCGGGAGTCACTACCGGGAGTCACCGGGATTCACAACCAGGATTCACAACCAGCAGTCACTACCAGGAGTGCCTACCGGGAGTGACTACCGGGAGTCACTACCGGGAGTCACTACCGGGAGTCACTACCGGGAGTCACTACCGGGAGTCACTACCGGGAGTCACTACCGGGAGTCACTACCCGCCCGCTTTACTTAATTTTCTCCAATGACAATATTTTGTTTTACATTGAATGTAAATATTAAATAGAGGAAAGGCGAGTGAATTCATGTTAATTAACGGAGTTGCTGTATGCATATGCCCATTGACCCTGTGAAAAAGGCGTCCTGAAATATCCCACTACATGCCGAATTGTGGTCTGCTGATGAACACACATACGCATGTGTCTCCTCGCCGGGGACCAGGATTCAATACCCGTTTAAATCCTCCCCTTCCCTGTCTCCCCTCCACATGTCTCCCTCTTATTCCCACTGTCAATAAAACGCTTGAACAAACAGGAAAAAAACAAGTATAGGATCAATACTTTGCCAGATGATGAAACTGGCTTCTCCCGAGGACCGTCAGAGTCCAATGCCTGTCTGAAACAGCGTTTGGCAACGATACACCATCCCATCTGGTTTGCCCTTAATGGGACTAGCATTCGGGTTTTTTTAACAGGACAATGACCCGAAACACACAGGTGTGTGCAGGTCTGCGGGCTGTCTAAGGGCAACTGGACCAAGAAGGAGACAATCATTCCACCTCACCCAAATTGAGAAGGTCTGGGATGATTTGGACCGGGAAACCGGCCAAAAAGTGCTCAGCCTATGTCGGATCACCTTGAAGACGCTGTCGAAGCTATTCAGCGGACTGCGTCATTAAGCTAGTTCCGTGGGAAGCCGTCATTATGTCGAAGAGTGGCGGCTTTAAATAAACTGAAAAATGAATGCATTTTGATTTGTTTTAACACTTTTTGGTTACTACATAATTCCATATCGGTTAATTCATAGTTTCGACGTAATGTAATATCTTCACTATTATTCTACAAAAAAAGGTCAAACTGGAGAGAAAAATTGAATACTATTGAATAAGAAAGTGCGTCCAAAACCTTTGACTGGTACTTTACTTCGACTTTCTCAGAACAATACATCGTCACTATGCTGTGTTTCTTTAGTTGCTCAGAGTCATATTAGCTATTTCTTTTCAGGTTTTCTGCCTCTCCTAGGTAGTGAAATCTGTTACATATATTACAGTGGCTGGTGCTAATGGAGCCATTGGGTTCTTTCATGCTATGGATCTCCGTGACCTAATTAGACCAAAAGTGTTTTTCTGTTAACCTTTCGGTCTTCGGGGGGTCATCAAAGTGCCCGGTAAACAGGATGCAACATCTGTTCATGACGGCTTGTGGTCTCCTTTTCTCACCACTTAGTGAAATTGTTAGATATCTCGGTAGTCGTCCTTCTATTCCTCGGTGTACCCGGGTTAGAGAAAACCCACTAGCAATTAAGATTCTCTCATGCTGCTGGTAAAACAATTTAAAAAGTTTTAATATCCGAGTAATGCTTACAATGACAATACACTCGTTTTGTGTAGAATTCAGAGAAACTGTCCACACAATTTATCAAGGTACGGGGTTTCCCTTAATTGTATTGCGCGTTGTCTGATCAGATCCTCAATTTGACCTTGTGTGTGCATTTGATTGCCTCCAGAAGTCACGTCAAACTAAATTGTCAAGCCGACTTCAATTAATTATATTGGTTTGAGGCCTCGAAAGGAAATTTGTTTCTAAGGTTGAGGATTCCCGTTAGGGTAGACGTCCCTACCAAAACACCAGGAGTTTGGTCTGCATTACAAATATGAACTGGGACATAAGTCAATAAAATCATTCAATCTAAACTGAGTAATTGAATTCCTTCTAGCGAAAGTGCTAAATATAATAAACCACAACAATAAATATCTACTAATAAACGGATACGTGTCAGTGTCCTGCGGTAATATTCAATACATTTGGTGAGGATACTTGATAGAATTAGGGTGACACTGAGTGCTGGACACCTAACCTGACACTCACACTTCACTGCCAAAACGATAAGTGACAGCTGAAGCAATTCATAGAAGTATTTCCTGCCTAAATCGACTATCCATTCACTGTGATGGTTAATGGTGAAACTATGTTTCTTTCTTGTTGCAGGGTTTTCCAGATGTGCCAGTAACGGATATTCTGACATGTGGAAGGCCTTCCGGTGATTCACTGTGAAAATATCCCAACTACAGCCACTGAAAGTCCATTGAGCGAACGTCATCCCAGTTAGATTTTTGACAATTGCCCTGTTTTTCTGCTGGGACAGGACTTATTGTTCAAAACTCTGATACAGGTGAAACAATCTGGTGGAAAAATCGCTTTAATGACTACGTGTCTGAACTGTATTCAGCCATTTTCAGAAAATGCTCACTTTTCCAATGTGTCAAATTCGTGCACTGCGTCTAGATCGTAACAGGTAACAGCGAGCATGATTGATGGGGTGGAAAACTTTGAGAAACCAAGGGATGCATAGAGGTTTGTATAAACCGATTCCTTTCAATTGGTTCATAATTTGGACCTAAACAACCAGGTGAGGGTAGAACCTAACCAATTAGTGACCTAATTAATCAATCAAGTACAAGGTGAGAGCAAACACCTTTAGACACGTAGCCCTCCATGTAACTGATTTCACCTTCAAATGTACGTTAACCCCAGTAAACCGTCGCTTAGGCGTAACCAACAGGTGCTCGTGAGGGAGACCGTTGAAGACATCGTTGGAATTGTTGTAACACCTTCCTGTCAAATATCTCTACTTTCTGTCAGACTCGCAGGCGATAAACGCTTGTGTGATTCCTGAAGTCCCAGTGGCGCCCAACCCAGCTACGATCCTGCCCTTCGTTCCACCTGAGACGACATACAACACCGTTACGGATGTCTGTACGGCGTTGTTCCCGGGCCCCAGACACAACCAATCACATTATCCAAGTGTTAGAAGTACACCTTCACTCAACTGCCCCGGGGGGATTTCTGAGAAATTGCATGAAGAAATGTTTTAACAAGGATTTGTTTAATGTTTACCCTCACTTAGCGATAGCGTAGCACGCTCATCCGGTACACAGAAAATGTTAGGGCACTGGCTCTAAGGGTCACACGGTGCCACAGGCGGTAAGTCGGGTATATTTGCGCTCTCGTTAAGCCCCAGTCGCTTATATTCCTGGACCCGATCTACAGCCGACACCCGTACTAAGTGGATGGCTGTAGTAAACAAAACATTGACGGTTTATTGGGGTCAGGCTGTGCAATTTGGAGGGATTTTGTGGTTGTATCTGCTAGACAGCCCCCTCACTGTTCAGCCCAGCGGGCCACTCATCCGAGTATGAATCTTGGCCGAGATATAGTGTGTCAACATTTACACTCATTCAAAGATATGCGTTCGGCCGTGTGCATGATTTGGCACCTTCTGGAAACATTGTGGCTCCCTGATGTCTTCTGGTGACAGGATTGCAAAATGCTTTGTTAATATCTAATTTATTGGAGTCTATTCAGACACGTTTGCCGTTTTGAAGTAACACAACGATGCGATGTTCACACTGGCGCAACTGACCCCGTTTCCCTCGGCAACGCGGCGGCTGATTGATCTCCTAAGTCGGCAGGAATGGACCCCTCCTGTCTGCTTCCTGTTTGCCTCTGCCGGGTGTCGTTGAATGATTTACAAATTCTCTTGGTTAATGACGTTGCCGCCGCTGACACATCCAAGCGTTAACTGCGTTCCTGGACATCCCGTTACCTAGGTACAAGGTACACCCATCTGGCATATCGGTCCCGCCCCGTTTACCCATTTTGAACCTACGTCTCCCGGCTTGAACCCATGTGGCAAATGGGAAAATGTTGAAACAAATTGACAGAGACTGGAACTCCCTGGGGTTTACAACCTATGCGGCAGACTTTTGCGAATAACATTTCTTCATTTGCACAGCATAGAGATAAGTGAGCATGAAGGCCTATTGCCAGCCACATTGGGGACCACGGTGAATACAAGGGTTGACATTGGGGACATGATATTAAGCTCTGGCAACAGGTAAGGCTGGGCGATATGGCCCAAAAATGTATTACGATATTTTTTGTCACATTATTCGATATCAATACTTATCACAATATACACAGCAGATAGAAATGTCCCATAGTTATTGCCTCGGGTTAAGACATCTAGATTATCCTAAAAACATTTACTTGCCCATAGGTGGTATTGTAGAAATACGGGTACAATGACCACAGAGTCGAACATATGGAAGAAAATCTGTCTCACCAGATTCTGAATTTATTTGTATACAAGATTCAGTGTCTAAATATTCAGTGTTAGAAATTCAGTGCAAAAAAAAATTCTGTGTCAGAAATTCAGTAAAAAAAATTCTGTGTTACAAATTCCGTGCAAGAAAATTCAGTGTCAGAAATTCAGTGCAAAAAAATTCTGTGTCAGAAATTCTCATGGCACTCTCTGCCTTTATCGGGAAAGGCTGAACCAATTAGGAACGTTCACACGTGCCCCACGACCCTGCTGAGAACCAATCAATGCCCTGTATAGCCATTCCTTTGTCCGCTAGCCCCACCCAGACTACTACTGGTCAAATAAATGACTAACTTTACAGTTCAAGCATATGATGTAAATTAATACAAATAGTGTATTAATACTTATAAAATTGGTAATGTGGTAAACCGATTAATAATGCAAGTGTAATTAGGTAGATGTAAGCAACCTGAAATCTACCACAGTGGTCAAATTTTTTGTGTCATTCACAGAATATTATGGGAAAGATGGTGCTGTCAATGACGGCCACAATTCTAAACAATTATGTTGATTTTTTGTGTATAAAATCTGTATATTGTGACAATTCTCTGATTGCTTTTTGAAGAGAGACTATGCTAAACATTTGGGAAACGATTCCCGCAGATCTACTCCTCGAATTCCTTGTTACATTCACCGGAATACCGGACATTCTAGTCAAAGCTACGTCTGCACTGTGCTTCAGGAAGAACGGGCGGAGAGGAAAGTGGCCTGAGGCACTCGTTCATGCAAGACGCAGAAAACTTAAAAAGACCCCGTTGCCTGGAATATTCCTCGCAAATGTGCGCTCACTCAGCAACAACATGGGCGACGTTTTACTGCTGATGTCACGGAAATTCAGAGATCTCTCCTCTCCGTCTGCCCGGTGTTTCACGTACACCTGGCTAGGTCACGTGCTTCATTCCGCGGCCTCTCACTCTTTCGGGCGGATCGGAGCTCGGGTCTTTCAGGCAAATCGAAAGACGGTGGAATCTGCTTCTACGTCAATGACAAATGGGGCAACAGTCAGCTCACGGTACTGTTCTCCAGAAATGTAATATTTTTTTATTAACAGCAATCCATTCCACAATTTTCATCATTCATTCTGGCTGGCGTTTACATTCCTTCGGTTGGCAACGTGATGGAGGCTCAAAGGCTGCTAGCTGAACAAATACTGACAACTGAACGGCAATTCCCGGACTCTCTAGTTATTGTCCTTGGCGACTTTAAAAAAGGTTCTTCCATTGGTGTTCCACCATTCCAGGGGATTCATCTCACTGGGCACGTACCCGGATGTGTGTGCAGTGTCGATGGCTCATATCTGCATTATGTTTCGTTGGAAAAACTTCACTCCACGAAAATATACGATTTTATTGATAATTGGTTACATGTTTATAATTGGAATCGTATATTTTCTTATTGTGATAAATATTGATATAGACCTATCGCCCAGCCCTAGTTACATACAGATAGTAGTTTGATGAGCATTCCAAGTAGGCAGTTTCCAAATAGAACGTGCATTTGCGAACCATCACCAAGTCTGTGTATCGCCCGCTATTAAATAGCGATAGTTAAACACGCTCAATGTCTAGTGAAAGCACGAGGAGTTCAGTTAAAAACGGGATCGGTGGAACCAAGACTGGGGACCTAAAAACACACCTGGCTAAGATGGAAAACAACATTCAAAATGACCTGACACCTAGTCTGTTGTGTTGTTCGCAATACAAAACACAGCAGCAAGGAGTTACACGCCAACTCCGGCATGAGATACCGATGGACCGCTCCATCCTCATTGCCCCGAACACCAATTCTCACTCTATCTTAGGTGGAGACTATGGTTGCTCTACGTGCCCGTTTAACGGCTGCCGGGGGAAAACACCACTACAGGTCCAGCGGGTACCATAGTTACTATGCCAACCTCAGAATGGGGAAGCAGTGTCTCCCGATCAGCCTGCCCCGTCCATCTCACTCTCTAGTTATTACGCTAAATAGTTTATGTTCAGGGGAACTGGAGAGTTTTTTTTATAGCCGCCGTGCATCAAATCCTGTTGTTGATTGCTCTTATGGGTTTCTGGAACGGGAATCTGTATAAACACTTACTGTTGACTACAGTCTGTATAAACACTTAATGTTGACTGCTGTGCGTATAAACACTTTGTGATGAGGGCTTTATAAAATACATTTGATTGATTTGATTACAGGTCCCCGGGCATGACATAAGTCCTGGAGGCTATATGATGATTAAACGGTTCAAACCCAAGTCTTGTCTTTTTCCTAGATAGAATGGTCTGTACCAGGTTTCCCTGGCTGCCAGTTCTGCTGTGAAGTACCAGAATACAGCAACACAGTCTCTTACTGCAAGACGGTTCTTCCCGTAATTACTAATTGACTTCGTAAATACATGCATTTTTTTACTTATAACAACAACTTGTAATTCTTTTTTAACAGTGGAATTCATTCAATATAATAGAACTAAAAAATTTAAATAATAAAAATATATTTCTTTAAAATAAATTAGATCCACTAAGTGTCCATTCACAACCACTAAACATTTATTACATTTATAAAAAATATTTAAAAAAAAGACTGTCTCAAAAAAATTATATCAAGTATGTTGCATTGCCATGGCCTACTGAAAACAACTTTATATTTAACATTTGGCTAAATTAGGCCGATATTCAACATATTCCAGTCACTAACTGTTACGAGGTTGTGGACTTTCGGTCCTCACTCTGTGTGTGGTTTTAGTGGGCCACCTGTTATCTTTCGTTTGGTTTAGGTTTCATGATGCACACCAGTTTTCGTTTTGGTAATCTGCAGCACTTTTTATTTCTCTAGTTCTTCACATTGCTTTACATTATTTAATGTTACATGTCTATGTTGGTGAGTGTTGTTTGTTTACACTATATCGCTGTTTTGTTTAATTTAGTCGCCACAATGCGCACTTTATTTTCCATTCAGTGTTTAGTTTTCCGTTCTGTGTTTAACTTGTTTTGTTTAATAAAAACCAAAGAACCTGAAGACTCTGGCTCTGCATGTGACTCATTTCCCTGCACTTCACCAAGCATTTTGTGACAGTAACGGTCATCCCTTAAAGGTGTTTAGCCATACAAAGGGGTGAAAGCGCACAGTTGGGAGAAATTGTAGGTCTATTATTTAGTTTTTATAATTGTTGGAGACCATAATCGTAATTGAAATCAGCTCTCCTTTGTAGGTGTGAATCGTGCCACCCATTTGATTCAATCTGGTGTCGTTTAGATCATTTTCAACGCCCATAAAGGCCCGGTAAATATTTCGCTCTAACCACTGCAGAGAATCAACTTCTGGGATTTTCATAGGCGAGTTCAAACATCCACCAGTAGCATGTAGAACGGTGTCGATCACCAGCGGAAATCTTTCGGTCATTGAACTCTCCTCTCAACTCGTATGATCTTGTGCATTGTGATGTGATCATCTATCATCTGGCGTTGAGCCCACAGCAATGTGTCTTAATTCAATTTCCCCTAAATTAACAGCAGTCAGGCAGAATGGATCTGTTTCACAGGGAGGCATGGCAGACATGCAAAACAGCTTACACGGAATTGTTTCACACACTTCAATTAGGTAACCTACAACCTGACTGACTCAATTTTCACCCAACTTTTTCGAGCTAACCCCAACCCAACAGGATTCGCCAGCAACCAGAGACTTTTTGTACTTGTTTGTGATCATCTAAAGAATCTGGTTTAGTATATTTCTGTGTCTTTTTGTATAGCTGGCTCACTATATACGTGCAGTGTTCACTAATACAGCACCGACCTAGGAAATAGGCTACTTATTTTGTGTCATGTCTTCATGCACAGATTCACTGATGTAGATGTTTTTTTGACAATTGCCACCTGCGATTGTTTGTTTGACATCAATGGTTTATTGATAACGAGGATTAACTGCGATCCCGGAGAAGCGTCTGAAATGTCAACGGAGGCAGAAAAGTCGGTTTTCAATAGATCAATGGATGGTCCAATGATTTTTCTCTGAAACAGAACACTGGATTCCACAGCTTTGAGCCTGTATCGGCAGACAATCATGGACGAGGTAGTGTGATATGTTGGCAAATACTTGTGTTGTCAAATTGTCCTTTCTTATGGAAGCATTACCTTTGCTCTGTGTCAGAATGTTTAAAAGGTGATCCGTCTGTTTGATAAAAGCTCATGCCCGCCTTACTCAAACAGCAAGCAAATACGTGACCAGGTCTACGTCAGAATTAGCGAAACGCAAAAACGTGAAAAGGTTTGGCCGAGTCAACATTCATTCAACATTCCGAACTGAATCCCTGTCTTGGCAAGATATTGCTTAGGAATGAAGCCTTTCATCCTCAATAACCCACACATGTCGGTTAATGCAGCAGAGAAAAGAGTGGGCCAACACTCTTCCGAAGCTAAACTAAAGCAAGCGCAGCTAAGCTCAGTAGCTTCAGTTGCGGTCCTCAGCTAGAAGGTTTACAACCAGTTGGATATAATGGACAACCAGTTTCTCACAGTCAACAGTGGGTGTTGCATATAACTAAACACAAATCTAGAACCATAACAGTGTTATAAACAATTCACCCACTCAGAGACTCCCTCTTTGTAATTAAAGATGTTCCGACAAGTAATATCAGACAGAATGGGCACACGCGCACAAAACTAGAATAATTGAATATGGCCAACTTCTTACACTCCAGATAGCGGATAGGGGAGTACGTGCAAAACCCTGTGTCGCAGTATCAGACTTCAGAGTATCAGTTATGAGACTGAGGCGTCTCTTCAGCTTGCGGATCACAGGTTCTGCCTGTGGCGGCTGCTAGGTCCAGCTCAGGACGACTCCTGCTGACTAATTGCTCGCATCTGCGGGCCATTATTGTTCGCTCTCTCGCTGCTCTCGCTCACTTTATTCGTCGCTCTTTTTACAAAATCGTTCTTTCACTGAATGAAAGCCCAGGAACATGTTCCCTATCTCCGACTCCCAGCTGACAGAATTAAATGATCCCCCCCCCCCGCCAGGACGGGAGTTGTAGCCCGACAGAAAATAGAAACATCGCTAGGTGATAGACAGCTGGGCGATTACTCATTCATCATACATTCTCCGCTTACAGTACCCGGAAAAACTAGGTCGAAGGTAGAGCGGATTTGTCTGGTCTAAAAACAAACTAGTCCATTTTCCCTCAGCCCACTGAATACATCCAGAGCTCTCAATACTCACCCTTTGACAAGCTCCACCACGATGAAGTCACTGCCGTCTCCGGAGTTGAAGAGCAGTAGGCCGTCAGGGCTGGTGGTCTTGAACTGGAAGAAGAGGTGCATGGAGGCGTAGGCCTGCAGGGTGGAGAAGGCCAGGTAGCTGGCCCGGCTGTGGAAGATCACCGGGTCGGCCACGATGCGGCGCATGCCGAAGCGGGCGTTGAGCTCGCAATAGAAGATGTCGCCGTTCTTACACTGGTCCAGGTAGGGCACGCCGTTGAACGAGAGGGCCTGCAGGTGCCCAATGAAGTTCGACGGCACCACAGAGGTGAAACGACGCTCGGTCATAATGCCCGTCTCGATGTTGTGGAACTCCAGCCGAGTGTGGGCACCAGTCATGTGACCTGGGGTGGAACAGACATGTGATGATGGACTGAGATCTCTGGCATATCACCAGTCATGTGACCTGGGGTGGAACAGACATGTGATGATGGACTGAGATCTCTGGTATATCACCAGTCATGTGACCTGGGGTGGAACAGACATGTGATGATGGGCTGAGATCTGGCATATAACCAGTCATGTGACCTGGGGTGGAACAGACATGTGATGGACTAATATCTGGCATATCACCAGTCATGTGACCTGGGGTGGAACAGACATGTGATGATGGACTGAGATCAATGGCATATTACCAGTCATGTGACCTGGGGTGGAACAGACATGTGATGATGGACTGAGATCTCTGGCATATCACCAGTCATGTGACCTGGGGTGGAACAGACATGTGATGATGGACTGAGATCTGGCATATCACCAGTCATGTGACCTGGGGTGGAACAGACATGTGATGATGGACTGAGATCTCTGGCATATCACCAGTCATGTGATCTGGGGTGGAACAGACGTGTGATGATGGACTGAGATCTGGAATATCACCAGTCATGTGACCTGGGGTGGAACAGACATGTGATGGACTGAGATCTGGCATATCACCAGTCATGTGACCTGGGGTGGAACAGACATGTGATGATGGACTGAGATCTCTGGCATATCACCAGTCATGTGACCTGGGGTGGAACAGACATGTGATGATGGACTGAGATCTGGCATATCACCAGTCATGTGACCTGGGGTGGACAACAACAGAGCTTAGTATTATGACAACCACAGAGCTCTGGAATTATGACAACCACAGAGCTCTGGTATTATGACAACCACAGAGCTCTAGTATTATGAC
Source organism: Dallia pectoralis (assembly GCA_029465975.1). NCBI lineage: Eukaryota > Metazoa > Chordata > Actinopteri > Esociformes > Umbridae > Dallia > Dallia pectoralis. The sequence goes on along the minus strand of CM055747.1, from coordinate 8,121,071 downwards.
AACCACAGAGCTTAGTATTATGACAACCACAGAGCTTAGTATTATGACAACCACAGAGCTCTGGTATTATGACAACCACAGAGCTCTGGTATTATGACAACCACAGAGCTCTAGTATTATGACAACCACAGAGCTTAGTATTATGATAACCACAGAGCTTAGTATTATGACAACCACAGAGCTTAGTATTATGACAACCACAGAGCTTAGTATTATGACAACCACAGAGCTTAGTATTATGACAACCACAGAGCTGGAGTATTATGACAACCACAGAGCTCTGGTATTATGACAACCACAGAGCTCTAGTATTATGACAACCACAGAGCTCTAGTATTATGACAACCACAGAGCTTAGTATTATGACAACCACAAAGCTCTAGTATTATGACAACCAAAGAGCTCTAGTATTATGACAACCACAGAGCTCTAGTATTATGACAACCACAGAGCTCTAGTATTATGACAACCACAGAGCTCTGGTATTATGACAACCACAGAGCTCTGGTATTATGACAACCACAGAGCTCTAGTATTATGACAACCACAGAGCTTAGTATTATGACAACCACAGAGCTTAGTATTATGACAACCACAGAGCTCTGGTATTATGACAACCACAGAGCTCTAGTATTATGACAACCACAGAGCTCTAGTATTATGACAACCACAGAGCTCTAGTATTATGACAACCACAGAGCTCTGGTATTATGACAACCACAGAGCTCTAGTATTATGACAACCACAGAGCTCTAGTATTATGACAACCACAGAGCTCTAGTATTATGACAACCACAGAGCTCTAGTATTATGACAACCACAGAGCTCTAGTATTATGACAACCACAGAGCTCTGGTATTATGACAATTACAGAGCTCTGGTATTATGACAATTACAGAGCTCTGGTATTATGACAACCACAGAGCTCTGGTATTGTGACAATTACAGAGCTCTGGTATTATGACAACCACAGAGCTCTGGTATTGTGACAATTACAGAGCTCTGTGTGTTCAGGCCGCCTGTAGGGTGCCAGCTGTAGGTTAATGTAAGTTCAGGCCACCTGTAGGGTGCCAGCTGTAGGCTAATATGCGTTCAGGCCACCTGTAGGGTGCCAGCTGTAGGTTAATGTAAGTTCAGGCCAGCTGTAGGCTAATGTAAGTTCAGGCCACCTGTAGGGTGCCAGCTGTAGGCTAATATGTGTTCAGGCCACCTGTAGGGTGCCAGCTGTAGGTTAATGTAAGTTCAGGCCAGCTGTAGGCTAATGTAAGTTCAGGCCAGCTGTAGGCTAATGTGTGTTCACTCCAGCAGTAGACTAATGGGCTAGTAGTTTTGTCATTGTCATTCTGCCAATCCAACAGCAAATAACCACAGGCGGTTTAAATCTTAACAAATCATTTACCAAATTAATTTAAAATTATTATATGAAATACATATTCAAATAGCAAGTGGTAAAAAAAACTAGAAAGACATAGAATACTTTAAGGCTGAGGCATTACTAAGGTTTCGGATTAGTTGGACATTTCACTCGGTTATGCGTATCAATCACATTGCAATCCCATTTATTCATAAAGCCCTTTCCACATCAGCAATTGTCACCAAGGACTTTTACAAGATAGAAATGTCCGGTTGTTGCGGCGATGGTTAGGTTAAGATTTGTGTTATTGCGAGTACGTGGAAACATAGACATACACAACAGTGCACGTGGACGTGTGTTCTCTCTTGTGTATGCACACACAATATCATGCGAGGCGATGTGCGTTTGCCCACGTGGAAACATCGTGAACAAAGTAAAGGAACATGTATTGTTTGACATAATTTTATAATTTGATTTATAATTGGGCAAACTCTTCTTAGGGATACATTTTTTCATTCCTAATTATCCGTTTGGTTTGCGTACAGCGATGACAGCCTGGCAAGCAGTGTGGTTAATTTGTTTCGCACAAATAAGCCTAGTTCATAATGAGGCCTCATACATATTTTTATATTAATGACGGAAATTCTTAATCATCTTGATCTTTTACATTTATTTACAGAAAACAAGTCAAATCAAGTTGTCCGAACATCCGAGTAATTACTTTCAGGCCATATCGCCGAGCCCGTCCTCATATAAGCCGGTTCCCGCTACATATTTTCACTGCAACCACCTGATCGTGACCATCACCGAGATCTAGAATCATGAAGATCAGACATGCGTTTATCACGGCAATCACCGCGTAGATCTATAATACCCGGCGAACCGGCAGCGCAATATCACGGAAATCTCATGAGATCTCGTATATATTACGACAACCACCGAGACGCAGTATATCGCGCCGCGTCACAATTTCCCCCTATGACGTGGTTCACTCTCCCAGGCCATATTACCTTCCACAGTCACGTTGTCCACAGACAGCTGCAGGTTTTTCCCGCGACGCACTACCTTCACAGAGTGCCACTCATTGTCATTCAGCTTCTGCCCTGCTAACAGCATCTCGGGCCCTTTACCTGTAGAAGAGAAAGTACGAGCAGCAGAACACATTCATACGGCATATCCCTTATAAAGCGATCCCTCTATAAACACATAATAGATACATCTATGTTCCTCCCTGCTCTAAGATCTCTGCCAGCGGTTGTGTTATTTAGTTAGATATGAGACATCTCACGACGCACTTGTGCCGTGGTGTGTTTCCGGTTTTAAGAGCGACATCTTTAGTTAATAACTGCGTTGGATTTCGCGTCTGCGACCAGATTGGGACACAGTTGAACCGCTCAGTCTCCCAGATAACGACACAAGTACCCCAAGGCTTGGCTAGTGGATACCGGTTTACTGCTCTAGGATTTCGTCTAAATCCCCCGTTCCTTTCTCCCTCCTGCATCGCTCGCGGTTCTGTTTGGAAATAGGTCAGTGCGGAAGCTCAGCCACTGCAGAGCAGTCAGCCCTGATCAGCAGCGATGCAACAGGCCGACACGGCAGTTCAAAGAACTTCTGACACGGCTGGCCAAACTAATTGGCCGTGCCTAAGCCGGCCGTGCCCCCGGGGGTTTGTCCGGCTAATTGAGCTCAGGGTGTATAGAAATCACGGGGGGAAGGACACTGGCTGCGACCGGGAGGCCGCAGCCGACGACATCCGTTCGTTTCCAAACGCTTCGCTGTTTTTTTCCCCCTCGCTGGCTTGTGCGGCTTAACAGCAGAGCGAGTGTCTCCGGCGGAGGTGCCGCCCACGTTATCGATCGGCTGCGCAATAACCAGATCAGATGTGGATGCTGTGCAAACGCCACCGCCACCGCCTGCACTCACCCTAAAACACCACGCGCTTCTTTTAATGCAACGTGTTTCATTAATGACAAGAATTCCTAAAACTGCTTGGCAGAAAAGGGATTGTACACTGTCTGTTCTCTATATTGTCTGTTTTAAAATGTATGTTTATTATGTCAGACATCCTGCTCTTATAATGGATTTAAACCCTGAATGCATTTTGGATAAAGCAGCGCTACTTGAGCCTGTAGAGGACAGCCATTGTTTACTAATTACGTTGAACCAGTATATAGGCCATATTCCACACACCGTCTCGTGCTGTTAAGATGTATTTATAAATGTGTAGTTTGGGTCCTGGCTGACAGCTGTAGCAAAATTAACTAGGGTAGTCTGTCCTCTGTATGCTGATTGGCTGACAGCTGTGGTATGTAAACTAGCTAGCCAGGCTTCGGTATGCTGATTGGCTAACAGCTGGGCTATATGAACTAGATAGCCTGGGTTTTGTATGCTAATTGCATTGTTTCAATCATAGGAAACAGCCATAGAATATCTGACATATACCACCCGCACAGTCTGGACTTGTTGCTTAAATAACCTTTAGATCTTGGTACAGATCCAGCCATGTTGGTCTTTATTGACTTGGGCTTTCTGTTCACTATATCCACACACAACAGTCTACTGAGCTGAGAGAGGGAGGAAGAGAGATATTTGCTGAGCGGAGATGGGACTGTTCATCTGAAGTGAACTGTGATAAAGCAGTGCTGGTCTGGTCTCAGAGGTCAGCTCCCCTGCTGTCTAATTACCAGTGTTCAGCCCAAACACCTACACTACGCTTCGGCAAAGAAGGCAATTCCACTAGGAACCTCAATACACCAGTTTGAACAGTTGGCAGGCAAGTGATGTTGTAGTGGGCACGAAAGTATGAATTCTGTTTGTGTCAGAAACCATAGAAATCTGTCCACCACCATGGTGGTGCGTTCAATATTAAATTATTAAATAAAAGTACAAACCTTGGATGCCCAGGTTCACAACTTCAGTCAGCAAATCTGGGAGTTTTTATAATAACACGTACATTTGAGTCTAACTGGGTAAAAATTAAATAATTCATAATTCTAAATAATTTTTACAGTCTTTGGCAAAAGTGTTTCTATTTTAGGTGTAACTTTATCCTAATCATGAGACACTGCCATTGGAATTTGGGACATAGAGAAACCGAGGCACGTCGGAAAGGTTATCCGTCTTCAAACCACAAATTGCATAAAATATAGATAATGATAATCGTGAATTTTACATAAAACCTCTGGCCGCCGAGGCATTTAAAGCTCGACCGGACCGATAGCCGAGGAGTCGCTGCAAAGCCCCATGGGTGATGTACATTGGGGAGGCGTTGTCGGCGCGGTTTCATCATTATATCGCACTCGCCTCCCTCGGCGGCCCGGGGGAGTGTGTCTGAGTATACACGCTGACCGAGGCAAACCTCTGGTCGGATGAGCGGTGTGAAAAAGCAACGGGCGGCTTGGCGGTACGCTTCAATCGTTGCCTCGACGGAGGGAAGAGAGGAAGCTCTGTGAGTGCGGTGGGATGTTTTTTAATTCCGTGAAAGATAAAAGCTACTGCACACACCTGCTCCATGCATTACAGCCATTTGGCGTTGGTTACAGACTGTTTTGTGATGATCGTATCTTATATATACTGAATGCGATAGCGTGGCTACTCTCGGAGTCTGTTTTCTGATTACAAATTGTTTGAAGTGTGATTGTTTGAAGATTGAAGTGTGCTTTCACTTGGCTTCGCTGTGCAAGCTTGGCTTATCAGACTCCGGGGAGAAGAACTACGGGCGCCGGTAGCTTTTAACTCTTTACTCACTCCGTTTTATAGTAGGCTATCTAATGACTATGATGTTAACAAGGCTATAGCCTCAAAGGCTCGGCAATGATCCCGTATAGAGGGAACGGGTTAAGACTTTGAACCTTGTAAACAGTTGAGGCGAATCATAGCAAGCTTATCACATTCGTTTGTGTAACAAATGGGTCCTCTTTTGGAGTATATTTTCAATAAGTTCACCATTACTGTTATCTATGTGAACGGCTGATCGCCTTTACTGACAGTACAGTACCGGTAAATCTGAATTAAGTAGAACTTCATGAATAACATTATTGTATTTAATGCAGATATGCTGTAGGTTGTGTCAGCTGTGGCCCGCAGTGCCAGTCAGGACAAGAGACAGCTTCTCCCAGAATACCCTGCAGCAGACTTCCCGTCACCATACAGGGCAAATCAGATTGCAAAGGTGACATGAATGAAAAAGTCTTGGAGCCCTGGTACCCAGACAGGAACCGAGGTAATTCCTATGTCTGTTACACCGGCACACAGCTTCAGGCATACCTTGGGCAACTTTCATCAATCACCCTTTTACCTTCTTCCTGTTGGGTAAATGTGCCTGTTCATCTCAAACTTTCCCTCTCAGCATACATCCAATTATGCGCAGGGAAATGGTACCTCTAAGTGGACGAATCACGGGACCGTTTAAAATGCACAACGAGTTCTGGCCTAAACAGAGGCTCTTCCAGATGGTCGAGTGCTTTAATTGACTAGCGTTTAGTTTAACTATTGGCTAATTTTTGTCTATTTAAAAGTCAATTGAGGTTCTTTTTTTCCATTAGGAGTTTATTTCTACTAAATTTCGGGCTATTTACATTCATAGGACAACTTGGCACAACATACAATACTACGCAAAAGTACTACAAATCTCTTGAAGCTGAAACCTCATATTTGGGTAGTAACTTACTACCTAAATATGAGGTTATATATATATTAAAGAGGTTATATAGATATATATATATATGTGTGTGTGTGTGTGTGTATATATATATATATATTTGTGTATTTATTTGTGTTTGTGTATATATATATATATTTTTCATACACACAAATAAATACACACATATGTGTATATATATATATACACACACCTACATATATTTTACAATGAACACTTACTAGTAGCATAGCACTTTTATACAGTGCTGTGCACAATGTTGCAGGTTAAGACTAAAACACAGCATCCATTTGCACAGCAGGTGTACATGTACAGTATCTTTCTCACTCTTGAATAGAAAGCGTTTACAAGAACCCCTGTGTTCTAGCGCCACCTGGTGGAAGGAGGGGTGCTTTACTGATGTAAGCGACAGGAAGCACCTGCCACTGTTGTCTCAATAAGCACCCGGGAATCGACAAACAGATGGTCGTGTTCGGTTGTAATTAACATGGGGACAACGTTGTTATTGTGAAGGTTGCTAAGACTGGTTCAGCCTTATATATTATTTGATACTTACCTTACGTTCCCTTACATTTTCCTCTGGCGGTTCGCTCATATACATATGGCTAATATTGCTGCATTTCAACAGCATGAACAATAAAACAGTCAGTGGTGAAACATATTTTTGTTCCCAATACGGTAAAAAGGATAGGAGACACTTACTGAGATTACAGTCTATCCTGATACAATCTGGTGAGAGAGAGAGCGACATGGTGAGATAAACAAGGAAATGAAAAGGAAAACAGATCAGAACATTTCACATCCTTCAATGTACATCCTGCAGTTTCGTTTTTGGACAGATAGCCCACCATCCGGGGACAAGCTCCAGAGTCCTAACCAGCCTTCTCCTCGCCACAGTGACCACACATCGCCCGGGAACACACATCGCCCGGGAGCACACATCGCCCGGGAACACACATCGCCCGGGAACACACATCGCGAGCTCCAACAAGCCCGTGAGGCCCAATCGTTCACGTCAAATTGGGATGTATCATTACAGCAATAATACGCTTTTTTTCCACGACTCCAGAAGGTCATAATTGAATTCCAGGTCGATTAGCGAATCGTCCCCTGCTGTGCGCCCACAAGGCATGTGTTCGTGGGCAGTTAGGTCGAGAACACACCGAGGAAAAGGCTCGTTTTCGCAATTCCCAGCCACAATGTAGCGGTTCTGCCCGACGGCGCCACGCTGCGGAACACGAGGTCGTCTCCTTGACGCCTCTCCGTCTGAATAACGGAATAACCGCTGAGTCATTATCGCTTGGCGTCCGTCTGCGTGGATTTAACGACGCCCGCCGTGTATCTGCAGCAGTAGTGCAGTGTGGCTGAGTGGCTCTCTGGAGCTGTCAACCATCACAGAGCAGTGGATACAAACAACCAGGGACCAGACCCGGCTGCGCCACGGTCCCCCTACCCCTCAGCTGTTCCCGGGTCAGGACAGCGACGCCGGGAGTCGGGGGAGGTGGCACGGCTGATCTACAACAGGGGTTTTCAAACTGCCATCAAGCAAAGGGGTGAACAAATTGTCTCAGATGTATTTTGTGGCACTATTTCTTTCCGTTTTTTCCATCCCGATTACGTTTTTATCCCGATAATGACGAAGGCCCTGCCTTGCCGCGGATAATCATGGCTGACCCGGGGCCGTCCATGTCGAGATGTGTCCACTAAAGCACATTCACAATGTGCCAGAGGGAAAACATTCACAGGTGCATGAGCAGCTTTATTATTGACAGGCAACATGCACAGGACCCCCCCCACTAAACCAAGGACCTTCTGGATGATAAAATGTTTCATGGACGTCGAAAAGACATCCTTGAAATTCTATTGCTCAGTGGACACCGTTCAATGGGCGCCCCTCTCAGGGTACACCGACCAACTATGGGTATTTGTTTTTTGGGATGTCCCGAAAGAAAAATACCGGTGCCCCTACATACTCATATATCTAGTCAACATGGTCCGAGTTAAGAAGAAATGGGAGGAATTGCAGAAGACTGCATTAGAAAAAAATCCGGAGCAGGATTACTAATGTCAGTGACTCTGCTGCTCTAAAATGGCATGCGTCTCTCAATAGCTTAATTGCTTGTAGCGCAACTTCAACAACAGGCTTATAATTGCTCTTTTGCATAACTCTGATATATATATGACACATCCTATAATTACCCATTACTTATGCCACTGGGCCTGGACTCTTGTTGGTCTGTTCGTGTTACGCGTTTCGCTCTGTTTGCACTGTTCGGGTACGTTTTAAAAATGCGTGTTCTAAATGCTGCAGCTATGGGTCAGAACAAGTTCCTCGTGTGTGTAAACAGACTTGGCCAATAAACCTGATTCTGATTTTAATATTTGAAGCTTTTGGACATAAAAAAAACGTTTGAAAACCCCTGATCTAGAACAATCACTGAAACATCTGTTGAACACCATGACACTCACTTGTGTCGTGACAAAACAGAATGTTTCTAAGTAAGCTGGTCTCTCTGGTTGTCTGTTCCTTAGACTGCAGACACAGAACGTTGAAGGGCTGAAAGGGTTGAGATGGAGTCTCTTGGGAACGGGCCAGACAGGGATGGTGAGAGAATTAGTGATATTGGGGAGAGAAGAGTGAGTGAAAGAGGTAACAATCAAGGGCGAGAGATGGGACACTGAGATTGAGAGTGTGAGGGAGACAGAGGAGACACAGAGAGACGGAGACTGTGAGGGAGACAGAGGAGACACAGAGAGACGGAGACTGTGAGGGAGACAGAGGAGACACAGAGAGAGGGAGACAGAGGAGACACAGAGAGATGGAGACTGTGAGGGAGACAGAGGAGACACAGAGAGACGGAGACTGTGAGGGAGACAGAGGAGACACAGAGAGATGGAGACAGAGGAGACACAGAGAGATGGAGACTGTGGAAGACAGAGGAGACACAGAGAGATGGAGACTGAGGGAGACAGAGGAGACACAGAGAGACGGAGACTGTGAGGGAGACAGAGGAGACACAGAGAGACGGAGACTGTGAGGGAGACAGAGAGACGGAGACTGTGAGGGAGACAGAGGAGACACAGAGAGATGGAGACTGTGAGGGAGACAGAGGAGACACAGAGAGACGGAGACTGTGAGGGAGACAGGAGACACAGAGAGACAGAGACTGAGGGAGACAGAGGAGACACAGAGAGATGGAGACTGTGGAAGACAGAGGAGACACAGAGAGATGGAGACTGTGAGGGAGACAAAGGAAACACAGAGAGACGGAGACTGTGAGGGAGACAGAGGAGACACAGAGAGATGGAGACTGTGGAAGACAGAGGAGACACAGAGAGATGGAGACTGTGAGGGAGACAGAGTAGAGACGGAGACTGTAAAGGAGACAGAGGAGATGAGGAGAGACGTGCGTATGACCCGTGTGCGCTGGGGAGAAGGAGGGTCTGTGCCGGGCAAGACCTCTACCCCATCACACCACAAACGCCCGGAGAACGGGCCGCAGTGAGCGCTGTTAGCATTACCCAGATTGACCGTGAGCTTGACCCGGCCTCCGTCCAGCTCCAGACGCAGGGTGTCGGCTGACTCCTGGGACGTGGTGGCAACAAGCAGGCCGAAAGCCCTCTGGGACATGAAGCGCAGGGCCACGTCCTCGGCCTCCGTGTGCATGCTCACGGGCAGGGTCACCTTGAGGTACATGCTGCCGTCGTAGCTCAGAACCGTGGCCTCTGTGTGTGTGTGTGTGTGTGTGGGGGGGGGGGGGCAAAGAGGAGACAGCGTTAACCAGCATCTTGTCATCGCGAACGGTGAGAGGTGGTGAGTTTGGAGCTTCGCAGTTCTTTCACACTGCAGTCGCCGGGTGAGTAAACAAAACCCTGTACAATCTTTACATTATCAACAACAGAGTGGTATCAGCAGTCGTTCACTGTAAAACTGTACAGTCGGTTGTGTACATTGTAATGTGACACCATACAATGTGATACAATGTGATACAATGCATTTCAAATCATTATAACTAAAAATAAGTACAAATAAGTAAGAGTTATGGGACAGGTATAAATTCTCTGCTGTTCCTTTAGGGGTCTTGTGTATGTATGGGTATCCCCGATTTAGAAATAATTTCAGGGCCCCAAACGATTTTGGACGGAGTCACAAAAAATCCAAGCTAATTGTGACGTTTAGAATTTGGTTGCATATCCTAAGAACACATAATCGTCTGAAGGCTCTTTTTTGATCCTGACAACTACACTAATGACATGATCCACCTGCCACCAACACTAGACAACATAAAGACAATGTAATAGTTGTGGAGACCTAACGGCCGTTTGTGAAACGTGCAGTTTTGGCCAGAAACACTAGATGGCAGTGTGGCCTGTGACATAGCAGCTAGCTCTGTTGTGTGATTCCTCTATAGCCCTTATCCTTTTATAGATTCATATTCAGGCCACAAATAGGATGCGGATGCCATTTATATTCTCCATAATTACAGCGGCAACATGGCTTCACCAGGGCCCTCTTACACCCTTTGAGATGGATCTCCGTGATTCAGTCTCGTGCGGCGCCGGCGGAAACAGATGAATAGCCGAAACGCCGGTACACAAAAAATGCCAAATCTCCAATAAATCACTAATGGAGGGCCAATTCCCCCCAGTGAACGACGTGCACGGAAATGAACAATCTGTGAGAAATGTTAGAAATCCGTCCGTCTCAAAGCGTCGCGACGCCATTGCGGAGACACGGAGACACTCTTTCCTCGTCCCAAGCCCCCTCCCCCCCCAGTTTCTCACCGCTCTCACAGCTGGGGCCCAGGTAGCCAGTGCTGGTGCAGTCACACACGTGTCGGTTCCAGCCCTCCCGGCACTGGCCGCCGTTGGCGCAGATGTCCCTCCCACAGCGGATGTGCGTCTCCCGGGTGCAGAAGCTGCTGACGCCGGAGACGCTTTGTACCTCGGCCAGCCTCCTCAGGTCACGGCTGCGCCCGTCGATAAACAAGTCCCGCATGCAGCCCACGTAGCCCAGGTTGAGAGGCGCCGTCCAGACCTCCGGGGGCAGGACGAGGCCCTCGCGCTCCTCGGGCAGGCCCCCGAGGTACATGTCCCCGTCCAGGTCTAAGATCTCGCTGCCCTCGTTGGCGGAGAACGGCACGCTGCGGCTGTTCACGGAGATGAAGCCTGGATGTATAGACAGAGTGAATGGATCGCGATTGTTTGGAGAGTCAGAAGGTGTGTGAGGAGTCAGAAGGTGTGTGAGGAGTCAGAAGGTGTGTGAGGAGTCAGAAGGTGCGTGAGGAGTCAGAAGGTGCGTGAGGAGTCAGAAGGTGTGTGAGGAGTCAGAAGGTGTGTGAGGAGTCAGAAGGTGTGTGAGGAGTCAGAAGGTGTGTGAGGAGTCAGAAGGTGTGTGAGGAGTCAGAAGGTGTGTGAGGAGTCAGAAGGTGTGTGAGGAGTCAGAAGGTGTGTGAGGAGTCGGAAGGTGCGTGAGGAGTCGGAAGGTGCGTGAGGAGTCGGAAAGTGCGTGAGGAGTCGGAAGGTGCGTGAGGAGTCGGAAGGTGCGTGAGGAGTCGGAAGGTGCGTGAGGAGTCGGAAGGTGCGTGAGGAGTCGGAGTGAGGAGTCGGAAGGTGCGTGAGGAGTCGGAAGGTGTGTGAGGAGTCGGAAGGTGCGTGAGGAGTCGGAAGGTGTGTGAGGAGTCAGAAGGTGTGTGAGGAGTCAGAAGGTGCGTGAGGAGTCGGAAGGTGCGTGAGGAGTCGGAAGGTGCGTGAGGAGTCGGAAGGTGTGTGAGGAGTCGGAAGGTGTGTGAGGAGTCGGAAGGTGAGGAGTCAGAAGGTGCGTGAGGAGTCGGAAGTCGGAAGGTGTGTGAGGAGTCGGAAGGTGCGTGAAGGAGTCGGAAGGTGTGTGAGGTGTCAGAAGGTGTGTGAGGAGGAAGGTGCGAGTCGGAAGGTGTGTGAGGAGTCGGAAGGTGTGTGAGGAGTCAGAAGGTGCGTGAGGAGTCGGAAGGTGCGTGAGGAGTGAGGAGTCGGAAGGTGCGTGTCGGAAGGTGTGAGGAGAAGGTGTGTGAGGTGTGAGGAGTCGGAAGGTGTCGTGAGGAGTCGGAAGGTGCGTGAGGAGTCGGAAGGTGCGTGAGGAGTCGGAAGGTGTGTGAGGAGTCAGAAGGTGTGTGAGGTGTCAGAAGGTGTGTGAGGAGTCAGAAGGTGTGTGAGGAGTCGGAAGGTGTGGGAGGCGTGTGCGGGAGGCGTGTGCGGGAGCGTGTGCAGGAGGCGTGTGCCGGAGTGGGAGGCGTGTGCGGGAGGCGTGTGTGCACAGACTCCTGGCTGGTGTGTAGGCTGTGTGGATCGTGTCCTTGCACTGTTATCACCCATGTATCACCTCAAACAGTGAAGGATTCACCAGGTGTAACACGGCCAAGCGGCTAATGGAACCGCTGGCTTATTTCATTACCGTATCTCTCTCTCTAAATAGCAAGCAGCAAGCTGTAAGCTGTAAGCAACGCCTGCTCAAGTCACTGGGCCCGTCTAATGAGGAAAGGCATTTCCCCACATGAGGTGGCTGACAGTATAATTGGCCACTTGCGAAATAGGTTAAGGCAATTTACTAAATGTCATACATAGATTACAGCAACAAAAAAACAACAGAAAATACAGAAGACTATCATTAAAATGGCATGCTCTCTGATTGCGCCGAAGAAACGGGGGGAAAGGGAGCTGAAACACGAATGCATCTGCGCGGGTTGATTGAACCCCATGGTGGGATTCCTGCTGACGCCCCCAAGTTAATCTCTTACCCTTGCGCCCCTCCCTCTGGAAGTCCACGTGGCACCACTCGCCGTCGTTCACCCGCTTGTTGCTGGCCTTCATCTTGATGCTGCCCGAGCCCATGTCCATCAGGAGGTACAGGAAGCCGTCGAGGAGCTCCATGGCGAAGTAGTCGGCCCGCGGCTGCCTGTCTGGTTGCCTGTCCGGCTGCCTGTCAGTGCCCGGAGGCCGCCCGTCCCCGTGGCTGAACAGCAGCAGGCCGCTGGGCTCCGTGGTGCGGAAGTCGAAAGAGATGGAGCCCGTCTTCTTGGCGTTCCACCGGGGGAGCGTAAGGTAGGAGGCGGGAGTGTCAAAGGTCACCGGCTCCATGGCCGCCACGTCCTCGCAGCTGAAGGTCATGTCGCCGTGCACGCTGATCCGCGGGTCCCTCTCGGCGGCCAGGCGAGACAGCTCCAGACGGAACTCGTTATTCTTGTAGACCACCTGCGGGTAACAGAGGAGAGGAGCTGGGTACAGGACTCACTGAGGGGGCGTCAACGGGGTGAACCGGTTCCCTGTCCCGCTATTAACCTCCACCTGTTCTCGGCCTCGCCGCTCAGGACGGAACATTTCCGGGGACATTATGTCATTTAGTGAGGACGTGAAGAAAGAACCAAACCGTTGGTGTGTTTTCTGTTTTTTAACCTCGATCTGAATGCTGAGCGGGAAACGTGACAAAAGATTCAGCCGGATCATCTATTTACTGTCAGATGGCACGCCGACGACAAACACGGCGGAATACATTACCGAGATCATAATAACAATCTCTGGGTCTGTCTGAATTGGCTGCCAGTGTGCCTGTCAGTATGTGTGCCTTCAAATCCGTCTGTCTATAGGCGTGGCAGTCTGCGTGTGAGTCAGTCTGCGTGCGAGTCAGTCAATCTGTGTGCGTGCGAGTCAGTCAGTCAGTGTGCGTGCGAGTCAGTCAGTCTGTGTGCGTGCGAGTCAGTCAGTCAGTCAGTCTGTGTGCGTGCGAGTCAGTCAGTCTGTGTGCGTGCGAGTCAGTCAGTCAGTCAGTCTGTGTGCGTGCGAGTCAGTCAGTCAGTCTGTGTGCGTGCGAGTCAGTCAGTCAGTCAGTCTGTGTGCGTGCGAGTCAGTCAATCTGTGTGCGTGCGAGTCAGTCAATCTGTGTGCGTGCGAGTCAGTCAGTCAGTGTGCGTGCAGTCAGTCAGTCAGTCAGTCTGTGTGCGTGCGAGTCAGTCAGTGCGAGTCAGTCAGTCAGTCAGTCTGTGTGCGTGCGAGTCAGTCAGTCTGTGTGCGTGCGAGTCAGTCAGTCAGTCAGTCTGTGTGCGTGCGAGTCAGTCAGTCAGTCTGTGTGCGTGCGAGTCAGTCTGCGAGTCAGTCAGTCTGTGTGCGTGCGAGTCAGTCAGTCAGTCAGTCTGTGTGCGTCAGTCAGTCAGTCTGTGTGCGTGCGAGTCAGTCAGTCAGTCTGCGTGCGTGCGAGTCAGTCAGTCTGCCTGCGTGCGAGTCTGTCAGCCTGCGTGCGTGCGAGTCTGTCAGCCTGCGTGCGAGTCAGTCAGCCTGCGTGCGAGTCAGTCAGCCTGCGTGCGAGTCAGTCAGCCTGCGTGCGAGTCAGTCAGCCTGCGTGCGAGTCAGTCAGCCTGAGTGCGAGTCAGTCAGCCTGAGTGCGAGTCAGTCAGCCTGAGTGCGAGTCAGCGTGTGAGTCAGTCGGCCTGCGAGTCTGTGTGTGAGTCAGTCTGCCTGCGAGTCTGTGTGTGAGTCAATATGCGTGCGAGTCTGTTTGTGAGTCAGTCTGCGCGTCAGTATCCGTGTCAGTCTGCACGTCAGTCTGTGCGTGACACACGCCCTGTTCTCATGTATAGACGGAGGCAGCAGCCAGACACCAGCTGAACATGTTTTTCATTTTCACACCAGCGGCACTCGCATTTTACATTTACTTTCCGTCAAAAGCTGAGTGACATCCCGCTTCGGGGTGAGAACTCTAGTGTCTCTCGGCTCAAAATACACCAGGCTGCGGCTTGCTTTCACACGCGCCATTACCAGTAATTGTCAGGCCGCGATAAAGTATCACGAGAAGAATGGAAAATGAAGGGAAGTACCCTGCCGCCACTGTGTCGCGCACTGGTCCAACGGCTGAAGCCGCCGCCGAAAGACCTCAAACATCAGTACCATCACGGCTTCATATCCGTCCCACTGCAATTCTAGCACGGCCCCTTCCACACCGCTGTTGATTTAATGAAGGAAAAAATAGGATTTCTCTCTCCACGCTACGTTAAAATATTTCACAACATTTAATATCTCCCTTTCTTCAATCGAATGATGCGACCGAGCCGTGTGCCGCCGAAACCCGCGCGCATTGGTAATTCTGCGCCGGGCCGGCCCTAATTTACTTCATCCCACCAATATCCGTCACAGCGTGTTCCGCGACGTAGCGGGCATCAGGTGCCGGGATCGGCATGCGCTTATTAAACCTCTCCTGCGGAAAACACTTCGGGGAGGCGGAGGGAGCGAGACGCGCGTCTCAGTCAAAGCATATAAGCGCCATTTGTTGATAACGGGGAAGGGTCAAGCGAGGCCGAGGTGCGGACGTGACGCCCCAGGGACCCGCCGACCGGATCGACGTCTAAATCGGCTGTCAGGGTGGGCGACGCCGAGGCCTCGCTAATTCACGGCAGCGACGCTATTAATTAGAAACGAGCGGGAGCGATCGTGACTAAAACCGCGCATATTGAGTCTGAGCGCACAGCCCGGCGTGGCTACTCACGTCTTTAAGGCAGCCCATGAAGTTGTTGCTGACCGGGGACCCGGGGAGGTCCGCCGTGTTGGGGCTCCCGCCGATATAGAACAGGTCGTCTGAGCCCAGCATGGTGTAGTCCTCCTGGGTGTAGCCGGAGGTGGTCAGGATACCGTCCACGGAGATGGTCACCTGGGCAGCCAGATAGAACGGCAACGCCAAGAGAGAGATAGAGAGGGGGGAGGGGGAGAGAGATGTGGGAAGAATTTGAATTTAACATCAAACAACCGCTGCGTTGGTTGGTTTTTTCGCCAGCCTTTGAATTTAGGTGAATACTCGGACGCACGGCTGACCGGGTGAATTCGCACGAGCGCAGTTGGACGCCTCTGCCGTTCTCAGAAGACTTCTTCCGTCTGTTCTTGGCACGTTCGCAGGGTTGAGGACGAGCGAATTAGGATACGATCGTTATGTCAATGTTTTGGATCCGAGAAATGTTCTTTGGCCTGGGCATTCATAGCTGGACATTTCAGATGACAGGTGACGTCATGTATCATCTGTGATCAGACTGCTAAACAGATTCTAATCAATTTCCAATCAATAAGGAGAATAAATGAACGGGCCAATTAGCTGAAGAAGAATTGACCGTATCTATTATTCATTGTCGGGAGTGGAAGGTTCTCAGAAGGCATTTTAATCCATTAAATTATTATTCGCGATTATTTATATATGAGATACAATGTGTCGAATGTGGCCACGCCGTGACTGAAATAATAATACGGGCTCGTTTCATTCTCTAATCATAATCTGTCACTGCTGCAGACCACCACTGTAGTCCGACAAATACTCCATTTCCCAGGATTCCTCTCTAAGAACTGCAAGCAGGTGCAACACATTTTTACGTCTGCAAATGCTGTATAGAGCTGCAACAAATCAGGACCTTTATTGTAAGCAGGTTTTGACAAGCACAACATGAATTGTCCCCGTTGGCCCCTTAATCTGGATTTACGGAGGTGACAGGTGACCAACTGGTCACAAAATACTAAGGCCGACTGCCTGGGCTTCAGACAGAACGACCAATGGAGAACCGCACACTGGTGCCGAGGGCATGGAACCGGGTCAGACCAGCCAGACCTCGATGACCCGCGCATGGCTAGAGCTCAACCAGACAGGAACTGGCAGGCGTGCTGAGTCACAGGATGCCTCTGGTGCACTTGTGACTGAATATACCGGATAATGTCGTGGCAGGGGAGCCCAGGGGCGAGGTGCTACAGCACGTCCCTCATATTAAAGATGCACGGCTCAGGCATTCGCTCACAACGTATTGAGGTTGACCAATGGCTGAACGGCTATCGGTGCTTGTGCCAATTATTATGCGCGTGCTGACTGCCTGTGGCCTACAGACTGCAGGCCTACATGACACAACGGACCGGTGGCCGGGATAAGAGAGAGCTTCCTGTCAGTGGCGCTGACCCGGCTGTGTCGAGAAACGGGGCGGGGCGCGTTTATCGACAATTGTCGACACGCAACTGCGCACAGCGAGCTTTGTGATGTCTGAATCCTATTTAAATATTAATTTGATTTGCGGATTCCGAATAAAGCATTCCGTGTGCCCGCGTGCGTTTGCCGGGGAAAGGGAGCCGGATCGGGGGGGTCGCGAGAAACGAGAAAGCAATAAAGGACGAACAATAAAGAGAGAGAAAGAAAGAGAGGAGAGCAGGTGAAGGAGAAAAAGAGCTAGAAAAAGAGATCGCGAGACGGAGGAGAAATGATGACAGGAGCCGAGCCGGCAAAAGCCAATAACCGGCGCTCGGTGCCTTTCTCTCATATCGTCGAGGTAACCGGGCGCCGTCTGAGGAGAAAAGCAATGTGCACAGGATCAAACGCGGGGCGGGAAGCATGAGCTGGTTCGTAAGCATGGGATTCCTCTGTTCGGGGAGTTACGAGTGAAGGTGAAGCCGAGGTAATGAAGAGAGACTGTTTATATCTGGGGTTACAGTGAGGGGTTAGGGGTCGGCGAGGACAGACCAAAGAGAAAAAGTTCATTAGTTCAGCGGCAGATCGGACACGCGACCATTGAAAATGTATCTCGTCGCAAATAAACTCCGCAAACCCGGTCATTTTGGTTCAAATACAGATCGCTTTAAGTGTGCGGTCACAAAAGCCCATCGAACGGGCTAATGCGTGTGGACACCTGAGACGCATATTAACGAGACCTTGGTGAATCACACGCACGACGCAGATAAAAAAATTTCTGAAAATGTGTGCAGTGAAGAGAAGATGGCACAGGAAGCACGGGACACAGCGAATAACGCAAAAAATAAACACGTGAAATCAATCCACCTGTGCGCGTACTCGATCACACGACTGTACACATCGGGATTAGAAGGCGGACGGCAAGGGCTTTGAAGTTGAAAACTCTTTTAGCTTAGTCTCCCGTCTCACTTCGCACCGTCTCTCTAGTCTTTATCTCCCTCGTGAGACTAATACGGCTACACACTGTCTCGCACCTCTTTACTAGTCATTATATGGAATGTTTTCGCTTGTTTGATTTCTGGTCGACCTGCTTTCTTCCCCGCTAGCCTTTACCATCCTGTACCAGCCGTATTAATATCAGTAGTCCTTTTTTCGTTGATATATAAACCTACGGAGATGGAGCGCTTATTTCCAGATTCATCTGTTACGTTAACTCAAAACCACAGACAGAAGCGCATTTGAAACGAGCACGTGACGAGCTATAAAAGAAGAGGCGGACCACAGAGGGTGATTGAAATATGGTGTTGGTCCAATGCCAGTGAGCTCTATTAGAAAGGGGAGGAGTAAGCCAATGACATAATGTGTCCTGAACGGTCTACCATTTAGATCCCAATAAAAAGACTCCAAGAACCAAATACCTGATGCATACATAAGCAGTCCCTCTCAAGACGACATCCACTACAGGCACTCCAACCGTATTCAACATCACACCAAAGGATGTGGACAGTCAATTTTGATAACCTAACCCTAACCTGTCAGGATGAATTAATTAAGCGAGAAAAAAAAACTTTCATTTTACCAGTGAACATTTGGAACGGGAATAAAAAACAAATAATAAAAACTAAAGTATGGAACTCCCGGATGAATTATGTTAGTAAAGGAGGCGAAGTTTGCAAAGCAATTAGCCATAAAATGGGCATTCAAAGTGGACTCGGACAAGCTTAATGCAGCGTGAAAAAGCAAGGCAGGCAGAACCGGGGTGGTTAAGAGAGCAGGTCAATGACCTATTCTGACATGGTGTAAAGCAAATACACACACTCATTGTGAAATACATGGCTGTAACCTTTTAACGTTAAAAGGTTTCTTAGACGTGTGGCCCAATAACACGTGGGACTAATCTCTGTAGCTAAATATGGACTAATCATTACAAGATGTTCAATTTAGTAAAACAAATAAGCTCATTAAGGACACGTAAAATCGTAAATATAATCGTGGATACGCGAAGACACCTCGAGCTCGTGAAAAATCCAAGGTCCAAGAAATATTCTCCGTCACACAACCCGGAGATCTACCTCAGTGGTATTGAGATGTGCGACTCTCCACCAGACTCAGAAATCAATTCACGAGTTCCCAGTTATTAGAGCTGCGGACAATCTCCACGTTCGACACAACTGGTCACACGAGAATGACAAACAGCACACTGCATCAGCATCTATCATCTCCGGGCGGCGCCACACAAACATGTGCCGTGATTCATTTCATTTCACAAAAGCACTCGAGAAGAACAAGATTGTATATTGACTTCCAAAGAGGAAAATAAAGGATTATTATATGGGAGGTCATTTTCCCGAAACGTACACTAAAGTCTTACAACCTCGGGGGAATGACTAGGAGCCGGGGACAGATGAGTTGAGTGCGACATCAGAGAGGACTAGTTTATTACAAAAAGGGATATTTTAAAGCTACGCCGTTTGTCAACTCTGGAAGAATAAATGAACAACAGAGAGACTCTAATTCGATAAGCTGACCTTTTAACGGGTCTGCCCTGGGTCCCCTGGGTGCGGAACGCATTTGCAACCACTGGCAACCGCGCCACGACGCTATTACTCCCCGTCGAAAACTGAAACGTCCGCGTAGAAACGGCCGCCGAGCGAATAAATCCCAGGGAGGGGCGTGTACAGTACCTGCCGTAGGTTGCGCGTGATCCGGACTTCGTGCCAGGCGTTGTCGTTGAACTTGCCGTTGGCGGGCTCCGCCAGGGCCTCGAAGGCCCCGGACCCCAGGTTGATGACCAGCCACACGGCCCCGCCCCGCAGCGACAGGTTGACGTAGTCGGTCGACCTCCCCGTGTGGAGGATGAGGCCGTTCCTCTGCAGCGTGCGGAAGGAGAGCGTGATCTCGTCCAGGCTGCTCTGGATGGGCGTCTGAGACAGGTCGTAGCTGAAGAACTCGCTGCCTTTGTAGGTGGCGACCGACTCTTCTTGCGCTGTGTGTGGGGAGAGAGAGCGAGAGCGTGGGGTATAAAGCTGGCATCATCGGCTATTGTTATCGCAGGGGATCTTTTCTGGTCTCTTTCATACATTGGGCCCGCTCAGGCGTCTTGAAATGGCTCATTAAATACCGCAATTACATGTTGATAATGTGATTTTTTTAAAGCTTATTTCTCCCAATTATTGGCCAGAAATGAATGGGCGAACGTATCAAAGAACCGCATAACAAAGACCGATTCATAGCGATCCTAATACAATCATCTCTGATAAACTTTAGAATATTAAAGTCATTACTCTATTCCCCAAACTTATTTTCTGGGTGAAAACCCGGCCTGCTATAACAGTGTATTGGGGAAAAATACCTGCAAACTCTGTCGATTGTCTGCAAAAACTCTCAGAAAAAATATCTTGTGCTAAAAGACACATGTTTGTGTTAGGAAATGCTTCTCCCGGGCATTTTAGATTTCCCACTGAAAACGGACACTTGTCATCGGTATCCGTAAGCAATAATGAAAATGTATGGCATACGACCAATATATCACGGGTAGAGCGGTTCTTTAGCACAACACATTTAGGTGATATATTATCAATACTTTAAAAAACAAAGCAGTGGAAATTGGTGTGACGTCCACAGATGCGCCGATTGTCAAATCCTTGACCGATACCGATTGTTTAAAATAACAATTTGGCCGATTCCGATACAAATGTTTTTAAAATTATTATGTTATTGGTGGTATTAAAGTAAGCCTACCGCCAATCGGATATTCTCCTGAAATGCAGCTGGGTAGGCTACTGTTATCGAGTCAGACCGTTAATAACAGACGTAACATTTAGCATGCCGAAACCAAATGAGACAACTGTTAAACATCGGCCACTGCCATAGGCTGATGTCCGTCAACAAGGCAAACATTGGCCGATGACGGTGTGCAGCGATTGGTGCATCCCTAGTGATGTCATTACAGTGCTATGCAATGTCTGACCAGCTGGTTGCTTTGAAACCTGAACGCTGATTGGCTGAAAGCTGCGGTATATTATTCTGTACATGCCGGATATCATGTTACAGCCCTTTTTTTAGCCGCACAAACTAAAGGTAAAGGTTTGCGCCAAAGACATCGACGTGAACTAATCTGCTCAATGACGTCCCAAACCACTCTATAAAATTCTGAATGAGGGCAATCGGCAGCAATTCTGATGATCAAATATCCGTCACACAGGCGCCAACTGGTAAAATGTGCGACGTTCGTGCGCGCGCGCGGTTTTTCCCGAAACACCATCAAGTGGACCGTGACATTAATTTTAAGACTTGGGAAAATCCATCAACCAGGAAGTGTGGGAACGTCATTAGGAATCTGAATGATTTGTGCGCCGTTCAATCCAGCCGAGGCCAGCTGTGACCTTGGAGACTTCAACTCCCGGGAGACAGAGGGGTGGGACTCTTCCTCGGGTCTAATGTATGATTCATGGAACAGCTGCTGCAGTTTACGGCCAGGCTGGACACACACACATATATATACATATATAAGAGCCCCGTTTTAATTGTTAATGTTTCCAGGCGAAGCTGCGTTTCCTACCTTGGCGTGACCCTGGACAACAAACAGCCTGTCAGTTCTCGGCAAATATCAAAGCGCTCCTGCATGGTTCACTATATTCCCGTTAGTACGACCTCGTCTCCCAGGAAGATGCACTTTTCCAAGCACTTTTCATATACAGACGACAGCAATTTATTGATGGCTGTGTTCCATCAAACCAAGACAACTTATCCAGAAAGCATAAGCCAGTCTGGTGTTGAGCCTGTCCAAAGTTCTCTTCCAAATGAAGCCTGAATCCACTACCAGTGTTTGTCCATGGAGTGGAGACGAACAGCATATGCCTACTATTAAGATCTCAACCCTCCATCCCTAGCAAAGCACTACATCCTGTCACCTCCCACCTCTATGGTCGCCCAACCTCTATGGTCGCGCCCCACCTCTATGGTCCTCTTACCTCTATGGTCGCCCCCCACCTCTATGGTCGCCCCCCACCTCTATGGTCGCGCCCCACCTCTATGGTCGCGGACCACCTCTATGGTCGCGCCCCACCTCTATGGTCGCGCCCCACCTCTATGGTCGCGCCCCACCTCTATGGTCGCGCCCCACCTCTATGGTCGCCCCACCTCTATGGTCGCCCCACCTATGACTGCATTAACAGGAAGCCCCTGTGGGTAAATCATCTGCTACGTGACTCAAACATTCAAATAATGTAAAAGCCAGCCACCACACGACGCCGTGAAGACAACTGCTGCTCATTGCCTACAACTATCCACGGGCGGATTGAAGAAACGCCTCGAGGTCCCCATCTCACATGAAACTATGCGAACGTGAGCCTTCGTCCGCATCAGTCAGAACATAGTGTGAGCCTCCGAGCCATCCACTTTTGTCTTCAGAACTCCCCTCCGTGGCACCCGTCTGTCCTCCCGTTTGACACAATGCGGGGCAACGTGCTTCTCGCCTCCGCCTCCCATCCCGCTTGTCGCCCGCTTAGTCTGGTGACCCACTGTGACAAGAGGAATTTAATTAGCACTCGACGGCGTCTGAGGAACAGTACCACAGAATACCACGCATGGATGGCCTCCTCTGCAACCATTCATCATCGTATTTCACTACCTCCCCACGCTACTCCCAACACACACACACACACACAAGCACGCTAACACACCCTCCCTTCCCCCATCTCTCACTCACTGACTTTCAATCTGTTTGTTTGTTTCTCCATCTCCGCGGTCCTGTTTTCTCTTCGCTCGGAGGCGGGGTTTCGAGGGCACTCCGCCCGTTTCAGGGGAAACATACAGTATACAGTGGAATTAACGCGGGCCTTGCCTTGGAATCCATTAACTCGCAGAGTAATGAGGCTGTCACAATATACGCGGGGACACAAAGCCACGCGAAGGGAGCGAGGGAGAATAATGTGGGAAAGTGTATAATTACATAGTCTTATTTTAGCAACGCATTATCGTGGGCAACGCGCGCCGTTTACCAAAGACGAGCGACGTGCCGAGATTCTCGCCCGCCCACACACGGACACGCAATCCTAACGGGAGCTCCCGCTCGACCGCCTGGTCACGGGGGTCGTTCTGTTTGTCCACGGGCGGTCTGACGCGGGTATGCTTATCGTCAGACACCAGGCATCGAACAGTTAACCTGAGCCCATTCAGCAGCTGCCAGTTGTAATCCCGCCTGGCCAAATGTATACACGCTGCAGCGCCCACTAGTGGCAACAGCACCGCCTGTGATTGCAGTAGGCCGGTGGCATGTAAACACAGGCTTTTTACTGCTGGTTGTATGTCGTTAAACCTCAATCGTAGCCTCGCGTGTTCCTGTGCGGTGCTATTCGCTTTGCGACGTCTCCGTCAGAGCTCGGGCCTGATGTTGCGGGGCTGCTTCCTGAACAGCGTGGCGTAGCATGACAGACACATCTGTGTTCCTCGGAGACAGCTTTAACACTTCCGTCGGGCGGTTGGGGGGGGGGGGGGGTAACGGCTGTCTGGAAGCTCACATGACAACACCAAGGCCAAACAGAGACAACAAAGAAAAACGCTTAAATTAGGACAATGGAAAACAGTGCTTTGTTTTCTCATTTTGCTGGAGGCTCGGAAATGGCGCATCTCAACATTGTTATTCTCATTCGACCTCCCGGTTTAGTTGGTTAACGCGTCAGGCTGGGTTTATAAGCCGGGCAATTTACTCAGAAGCACCCGCACCGGCATATTCCGAAAGCCAGCCGGATGCCTCGATCTCCCGGTGAAGTTGGCTACCTACACAGAAGGGTTACAGGATGGAGGTTACATATATGTCAAAACCGCACGTTATAACGGGGAAACAGCAGAAGACTCTATGGAATTCCGTTCATTCCCAAGGATACCGCGTTGCTTCCATCATTCTGATGTATATCGGTCCTCTTTATTTTATGCGGGAGGCGCCTTTATTAACGGGGAGGCGCCAACGCTGTCGCATTCAATTTGATCTCGACCTTTGACACCGCAAACGGGACCACAGATAAAAGCGACGTCGAGGCGTGGGCCCGAAAACAAAATTGGTCAACTCGCTTTTTCCTCCCCGGTTTCTGAAGTGAATAATGGGTAGCGATTGTTCGGCGACGACCCGCCGCCCGCCTATACATCTACTCCGGCACGGCTTCCGAATTTATAACATTCACGCGTGAGATTGAACGCGGGGTTTTCCGAAACCCTGCTGGGAGAGATTCTAATTGTGCTGGTATTACATTCCATCCTCCATCTGTTCCGACGTTGACTTTCACCACTTGGGGAGGGGGAGGGGGTGGCTGAAGACACTTCAGCGTCGACAGAGTTGAGCAGAGCCTTGTAAATGTACCCTACACAAATGCACTCACAGGTCAAAGAAGAGATCACTTTCAGCCCACACAAGCGCAGAAGTGTACATCAGCTGAATCGCCCGGACACGTTTGCACAGATCCATTTGTGAACGCTGTTAGTTTAGACAGGCTCGAGGAGACGGAACGGTGCCGTAGGAAAAGGCTTTCCGAGCTCTCTCAGGGTTTGAGGTAGCTCTGCGCGGTCTTCAATAGGACGGGGGCGTTAGAGGAACGACTAAGACAAAAAACCGAACAACTGTCGAAACGGCACGGGATGGCTTTCCGCCGCCGTCCGCGCGCCGACGTTTGACGTGTGCGCGACGGCAGTTGGGCTGAACAGAGTGGGCGGCGCCTCACAATCAGAGGGAAATAGATTTGGACAATTAAGGGGGAGGTTGCCTACCTCAAAAAATGATTTGAATAAACGTCGTGTGTGTTTGCGCGCGTTCTCGTGACCGCCGAACGGGGCGGGATAATAACGGAATGCTGCCCGTAAAATAAGCTGTCACTCTCAGAAGCCCGGGCTCTCTCGCCCCCACGCCCCTTTCCTTTGGTTTCTCTTCCCTGCGATGCCAAGGCCGTGTCAAGGACTCCGTCTGCTCCCTCAAGCTGATTGCAAAGCTATTAGACAACATGGGATTAGGAATTGGGTTTGCGATCTGGGTCATTAACTTTGTTGTGTGCGTACATACGCTTGTCAGTGTCTGTCTGTCTGTACCAAGGGTGAGTTAGCCACATCGTGGAATTAGCCTTTTACATCGGAGCGCATTCAAACATTGACATGGTGTCTATCCGATTGGGCACATTTGCATTTCGGGCCAATCGCGTCTTATAATCAGTTGACAGACTTCCCGGAGTGACCCGCCCTGTAATGATGTCACACATTAGACAAATGATCCGAACATCAGCTGTTCCTCCAGATGGGATAAACACAGACGTGCGCGCGTCTTCATTTGACAGGTCCCCAAGCCCAACCCTCCGCGGCACGCTCCACCGACGATGAAACGAGACGCTGTCATCAGCACGAATAACACCGCTCGCTTGCCTTACGCGTTTTTGTAAATGTTGCGCTTTTTATATAGCGCTTTTATCCAAAGCGCTTTACAGATCCTGCGTCACATTCACCCATTAATTTACTCATTCACTCATTCATACACTGACGACCGCATCTACCATGCAAGGCGACTGCAGGCTCGCCAGGAGCATCTGGGGTTAGGTGTCTTGCTCATGGACACCTCGACAATTTCCAAGGAGGAACCGGGGATCGAACCGATTGATAGACAACCGACTCAACCCACTGAGCCACTGCCGCCCCACTTGTCTTTCATCTTAAAGCGAAAAACATGTGGATTATGCAAATCACACGATGCATTAATTATCTAAGAGTGCACTCGCATAGAAGAATCCGATATAAGATTTAATCACGTCCCCATAAAAGAAATACGCGTCGTTTTTCCCGGGGGTTGGACAGGTGTAATGTCCTAATGTGAACGCCCTGCTGCCGTGGGATTATTTCCACGCCGGTATTTCTTTCATGTTCGTCCAGGACGCGGCTCTCTCTCACACACCACCACCGACAATAACGGGGGCAAACGTTGAGGTGGATACGTTCCACGGCGTTCCCGACAGCGTTCCCACGGCGATCCCAACACCCCGTCTGGCCAATAGGAACGACGGCAGCCTTCCGAGGCTCGCTGATGTGATTAATCGCCGGCCCCCAGTAATCAGGCCCACTGGTCTACATTCAATTAAATATTCCCTTTTTATTATTCCTGTTTATGTACACACTCACCCACACACACCCGCACACTCACACACACCCGCACACTCACACACCCCCACACACCACCCACACACACACAGACACACACCCCCACACACACTCACCCACACCCCCCACACACTCACCCACACCCCCACACACACCACCCACACCCCCACACACACTCACCCACACTCACCCACACTCACACACACTCACCCACACTCACCCACACTCACCCACACTCACCCACACTCACCCACACTCACCCACACTCACACACACACACACACACACACACACACACACACACACACACACACACACACACACCACACACACACACACACCCCACACACCCCACACACCCCACACCCCACACACACCCACACACACACACACACACACACACACACACACACACACACACACACACACACACACACACACACCGCAGGCTAATAGTACATAACATGAGCAAACACTGGGCAAAATTGGCACCAGATGATTTACCTCAATCAAGATTTTCACTGATTTAAAATGTCAAGTATTTTGAATAAAGGGCGCGGGATGTTAATGCATGAGGAAGGGGCTGTCTAGCGCCGCCATGCATCATTTTGTATTAGCCAGAACAGTCGGAATGGACAGCTGGGTGACAGCAACAAGATTGGAATCGCATGGAACGCCCCCCTCGCCCCCGTCCCGCCCCTTATATGCCAATTGGTGCTATGAGTGAAGTTTGTCTGTTCGCGCGACGCATTTCGCATCCGAATTTGATTCATGCGCCGGAGGGGAACACGGCAGAAACCGAAGAACACCTGGAGGAAAGCAGTCTGCCTCGTTCGCCCGGCTCACAACGGGACACGTTATTGTTTCGTTTTAATCAGCGATTTTCCCACGTCTTCGAGTCTGCTTACCCCCGCGATAGTATGGTTACAAATACTACACTAATCTAGTAAGCATTGTTCCAGCTCCCACCGAACCAAGGCATTTAATTGGCTAGATGATTTGCATGGCGCCGCTGATTTGCAGCGCGTTTGCAATCCTATTTAGCTCTGTTTCTTCTATGGATTTTTTCATTTAGGGAAGCTTTGAAGCCCTAGCCTTGTTCACAACACGACTAAGGCGGGCTACATCAAGCCCACTTAGGCAACCATTATGAATTTCACCGGGCCCGATGTAAAAACAAAGCGCCGCATCACACTTCCCTCCAAAACAATGTTATTGTGGAGTCAAAATAGAGTTCACCCGACCGAATCCACCAGCTGACCTCCCTTCCGCTCTCGCTCAAACCCAAATCCCTGCCCATGCCCTGTATCACTGCTCCGACTTCACCCGTCACTGTTCTTTACTGTCAGAAAGCCAAGGCCAGCCTCCTGTCCGTTCACACAGGCGAAAGCCCTGCAGTTCACTCGGATGGGACCTTGAGTTTATACCTGTGATCCACAAGGCTTGTGTGCCGGCTCTTAAATTCCGACGGCAGCTACAAACGGGGAAGTCGCTAGCTGAGAGGGAGGTTCGTGCGACAGCGCGTCTGATCCGTCGACGTGAGCTCGGAGCGAGATGACCGTAACTCATACTGATTACTGACACCTTTACGGCGCTTACATCAATAACACGCGCCCGGGACTTCTCCTAATGCCTTCATGGTCGTAGAAAAGACGGACCGAGTTAAGTGACAACCTTTTAAACCTGAATTCCAGGTGCTTCCTTTCTAATCTTGCCCCGGGACAATGAGTCGAGCTCCATAAAGACACACGATCCGTCAACAACAATGGATATGGGTGACATCCCGTGCCCTGGATCAGGTGGATCTTTGCCGGTGACAGGTCTGGGGTCAGAATTGGACAGCTGGGTTGATGCATCGAATGTACATTCAGAAAAACAAAGCATTCTGGGAAGTCATTAGCTGCTTAAAGTCAGTACTGCTACACATGTTTCCCCTGCACATATGTATACATGAAACTGCAATGTGTTTGGTTAAAGATATATATTTTTTTAAATGTCCAGCACCTTATAAGGCGTCCAGCAGTAGCACGGCAGAAAGATTGAAGCCATGGCAACTGGAAATGCCACGCATGTAGAAACTAGTGTGGGTTGTGGCAATGTGCTGCTGGGCTAAACAATGTATGTTCTCTTAAAAAAGAACATACACGTCATTAGGTGCACCTTCTAAACTGCTCCTTCACGCAAATATCTAACCAGCCAATCACGTAGCAGCGACCCAATGCCTTTAGGTATGTGGACACGGTCGAGAAGATCTGCTGAAGTTCGAACCAACCGTTAGAATGGGGAAGACAGGGACTTTGAATGTGGTATGGTGTTGGTGCCAGGCGGGCTGGTTTGAGTGTTTCAGAAAGTGATGTCCTACTGGGACAGAAAATGGTTTGAACAAAGGAAATATCCAGTGAGCGGCAGTTCTCTGGGCAAAAATGCCTTGTTAATGGGATTATGGCCAGAGGAGTCCAAGCTGACAGAAAGGCAACAGTAACTCAAACTACCACTCGTTACAGTCAAGGTATACAGATGAGCATCTCTGAACGTGCCACATGTCGGACCTTGAAGCAGAAAAACTACTGCAGCAGAAGATCAAACCGGGTGCCACTCCTGTCAGCTAAGAACAGGAAACAGAGGCTGATGATACAGAGGCGATGATTTGCACGGGCCCAGCGAAATTGGACAACAAAAGATTGGAATAGCGTTGCCTGGTCTAATGAGTCTCAATTTCTGTCTCAGTGGCTGAGGCTGGTGGATGTGGTGTATTGGTGTGGGGGATTGTTTCTTGGGACACTTTGGGATCAAGATTTTTATGGATACATTTTTTTAATTTTCTTTCAATAACATGTTCATTTGTAAGTGACCACATACCTTTGAATGCTGCTGCTATGGCTTGCACAAAAACTAGTACAAACATCACTACCTACCGTTTGATTTGATCTGTTAAATGTGATGATGATTAAAGAGTTCATATTGGTTGGAAAAATAGAAAAAAATAAAAAATTGTTTTTATAATATTATATTTCCATAAAAGGTCAACGAAATTATAGGCGATAACAAAGAATACAATTTTGAGAAAAAAGACCTGAGTCATTCCAAGATGTTGATAATGTCATAGAGGGAGGTCAGACACTCGAGTCTCATAAATAAGCCAACATACCCTTTTATGACAAGGAGTTAAAGTGCAGATCCAGTGTAAGACATCGCAGCATGACCTGTTTTCCTAATTACTTAAAATGTCTATGCAATTCTCACTGCAAAAGTGGGGCATTGTCGGAATACATTCAACATAATTTACAATATTTGACTGCACTTCTCTGTTGAAAAAAAGGGCATTCCATCTTACCAGATTGCAATGATTTGGCTGCTTGGAGAAAAAGTGTGGGGGGGGGACTCACTTAGGAATTTGATCAAATGCGGTTATCCTTCCCAACGTCTACTCCGCCCACTCACACCAGTCAGCTTGCCTTTTAAAACCGTTATTCAAATTAAATGCAGGCCCAATATACCACGGCAAAGAGAAATAAATGCAGTTGAAGATGATGCTTGAACATCGAGTATTTTCAGTGTGCACCAATTTGCAGACATCCCCAAATGCTCCGTTAACCGTTTTCCCAGAACACTTATTTGGCGGCAGGCAGCCACAAAATGCGAAGCCGGGTTGTTTTAACAGAGTACACACGCCGTTCTTGACTGTCCATCTGCTTCCTCCTCGGACAATACTCAATGAACATATAGGTTACTTTGTACACACTGGAAATGAAGGCTGTGGTAGATACTAGACACTCACAAAACTGCTGCAATAATATAGAGTCAGTGTACAGTAACGTGTGAATCCGCCATTCAAAAGTTTGAGGTCACAAAGAGGTCACTAAGAGGTCTATGACAAAATACATGTAGGACCGGAAAGATTTGGACACTTACCCAAGTTTTGTTATTTCAGGTGTTTACCAAAATAAATGTAACTTACAGTAAAAAAGGACAGTCTCTCAGGGTTAATTTAGAGGAATTCGCATCCAGATTGGAAGAAGGTTTAGAAATAACAGCTCTTTATTATGTAGTCCCCTCGGTTTCAAGGGACAATTGACTCAAAATCTGTTTCATGGACATGTGTGGGCGATTCCTTGGTTATTTCATCATCAATTAAGCAGATAAAAGGTCTGACGTTGATTCCAGGATGTTTTATTTGTGAATTTGTTAAGGTAATCTGAAGAAATTTCACCACATGCTTCCTGAAGCACTTCCCACTAGTTGCATCGGCTTGATGGGCACCTCTTACGTACCAAACTGTCACGATTCCTTGTCCACTGAGGACATCTGGTGGGCTAGGAGGGTATTGGGGCACTTGTATAACTTTGAGGTTTGCACCTGAATCAGATGTGGGTGATTAGAATGGGCACAGCTGGTTTAGATTTGGTGATTATGTTTGTTATAAAAGTCACTGGGTCTTGGGGCACAGTGTTGGATATTGGTTATTATGTCACGTTGGCATTGAGGTGAGTGTTGAGTATTTGAATATAGGTCGCTCTGTTTTAATGTCTTTCATAATTCGCTAAGTATGCAGAGTTTTATTTTCATCCACAGTGTTTAGTTTTTACACTCGTTGAAGCAAATTGCTTCTTCCCTAAATAGTTCCTGCATATTTTGGAGCTGTGCTTTAGGTCATTGTCCTGTTGTAGGAGGAAATTGGCTCCACTCAAGCAGCGTATGGCATGGCCATGCAAAATGGAGTAATAATAGCATTCCTTCTTCAAGATCCACTTTACCACCCCAAACACACCCCCAGACCATCACATTGCCTCCACCATGCTTGACATATGGCATCAAGCATTGTCAAGAATAATCATATATTGCTAAGAAGGAAATGTTGATTATTAGTTTCAGATTTCAGATTTTCTATTGATTTAAAACTCTGTATTAAATCAAAGGAATATACACAACAGGTCTTGTTCTATTCATTTATTCATAGCGCTAACAAAACCACACTTACTGTGAGTTTACTTCGATTTTAGCAATCCTGCGCTTCCCTAACAAGCACTCCTCTAGCATCATTTCATTTTGCTCTGAATCTCACAAATGTTCAGATTTTTGATCCGAACACCTCAAACATAGATTCGTCTATCTAACACTTTATCCAAACTTTCTCTGTCTAATGTGTTCTTTCGGCAATGTTAATCTTTTCTTTTTATTGGCCGATCTGAGATATGACTTTTTCTTCTTTTTTTTTTTTTTTTTTACTCTGCCTTGAAGGCATTGCGGAATCGTCTCTTCACTGTTGATGTTCAGACTAGTGTTTTGAGGGAACTATTTAATGAGGTGCCAGTTTATCAAATGAGACACTAATGTCTTTGTCCTCCTGCTCAGTTGTGCACCTTCCACTCCTGGGCCACCCACTCCTTCTCGTGTTCTGGTTAGAGACAGTTTGCATTGTGTGAAAGAGTATACAGCATTGTACAAGATCTTCAGTTTTTTGGCAATGTCTTGCGTGTAATAAATAGCCGTCATTCCTCAGAACAAGAATAAACCGATGAGTTTAAAAAGAAAGTAATTTTTTTTCTGGCAATTTTGAGCCTTTATTCAAACCCATAACTGCTGATGCTCCAAGTACTCAATTAGACCAAAGAAGGCTTGTTTTATTGCCTTTTTAATCAGCACAACAGTTGCAGCTTCACTGTCATAAATGCAAAAGGGTTTTCAACTGATCAATTAGTCTTTTAAAATGACAAACTCAGATTAGCAAACACAACATGCCTTCAGAACTCAGGACTCATGAACGCTAACAACGGGCCAATGAGATGTTTCAGAAAAAAACTGCCATTTCCAGCTACAAATATCCAATCAATTCAATGTTATTCATACTGTGGTAGAATTTCATTTTCTCTACCATAATACGGACAAAAAACATTTTCTTTAAAAAAATAGGGCATTTCTAAGTAGCTCCAGACTATTGAAATATAGTGTACCTCCACACGACATGCACATTTCCATGAAAGTAGTTCCATTCGTTACGTAAACCACTTTGTCCGAACCGTAACGCAAAACTAGTGCCAGCAGACAGAAAAGGATTCAGTAATAAAAGTGGCGGTGGAGGCCTCTCAAACGCTCCCCGTCTAAAGCCCCGTAATTGGCAGTCAGCAAGAAACCATGTCATTACGCCGCCTAGTTTGTAAGGTGTTTGACCCTGAAATGAATGCCCGTGTTAGCCTGCTAGTGACAGGCAACAGGAAGCAGCGTGGAACCCTAGAGACAGTGACGATAAGTGCACAGTGTAGGTCCGTCACGCCGGAGTGTAATTGCCAATCGTCTCTTTTGACTGAAAAACAGCACCATTTCCATAGCGCTAGTATGAGCACTTTGATCAGTGACGCCGCACCGCTTCCTGTCTTATGCAAAAACACTTAGACATCTTGTACAGGTAAAGCTTGATTAAAGTGATTGCTTTTGATATGTTGGACACGAACACTACAGCCCAAATGGATTGTTGATAGTGAAGCACACCAACATCTGAATGGTAACAAAATCTAACAGTGGAATGCAGCACGCATTGTGCAAAACCTGCCTTGCTAAAGCTGATACCTTATAATTGATGCACTTTGTGTGTTATATTACTGACTGGAGATCAGTAAGATAATATATATATATATATATATTTACATGTATTTAATGACTGTCTAGAAAAGTTCACAGACAATGTTTACATGTTATATGTTTATTACAGCGACTTTGAGTTATCTAAATATGCAGTGTGATTTTGAATGTTTTATATTTCTCCGATCAGCACCTAAGTTTGTGGGATTTGTTACTGACTTTTATATTAATTTTTACACCAGGCTTATTTGTCAGGGCTTTGTGTTGTCATGATAATTATTACATGTTTACAAGGCCGGTTCAACAAATCTGTCAATATATTGCTGTGATTGATAGTAGTAGTATCAATTAATTGCCTAATTTCATCATAACATACAGACCTGACCTACAGGAAAACATTTCATGTTAAATCAATGTAATACTGTGTTGGTCATACTATACAATTAGTAATTGCTTGTTTTTGTTGAATAATACAGAAGATAAAGGGCTTAAAAAATAATTGCATATTAAATCGCAATAGATCGCAAATAGATTATTTTCCAAAATCGTTCAGCCCTAGTTTCTAACAACAGTACCGAAAGGCAAAATATCTTGTCATATTAGATAAATTATTCAGTGGAGGGTTTCCCAACCACCGGGCCCAGACCAGTACGCTGAGATTTTGCTAACTGGCCAACAGGCTTTGACAGAAATAGAAATCTTCTTCCCAATTACGTACTTCCCATTCTGTGAGCCAGTAGCACATTTCAGACTCCCTGTACATTTTTATGAACAAAGTAACATGAACAACACTTTCTGATTGGACGGACCGAATGCCGTCACATATCTGATATCCTAACCCTGTGTGCTGGCTACCCGGGCCATTGCACCAAGAAAGCAGGGCGTTCTGTAGAAACATTTCTGAGAATAATGAATAAGCAGAGCTCATGTAGCAATCTCACAGTGCCCTCCAGTATTATTGACACGCGAGGTAAAAATAAAAACTGTCATTATCCATTGTCAGCTTGATCTCACACTCAAAATAGCATATGAATCATATCGTTAGTTAGGGGAAAATTGCTCGGTGAAAAAACAAATGATACATTTATTAAAAAAACATCTGTGCTCCAATTATTGGCACCCAGAGGAGCGACATAAATCCCATCAAGCGAAAGCTTGTTTCTACGGCGAGTGAACCATTTTTAGGGGGAACTCAGAGGTATGATTTGGATTACTGTTAAAGACTGTTGGCCTAGAATTTAGTTCTTGACTGGGGTCCATTTTACAATGCATCCTAACAAGGTTCCAATGGCTTTGGAATATAAAACAGCCAGGAGACATTACAGACCCGCACAATAGATCACAGTGGAGATCAAATCATGTTCTGCGCGGCCAGTTTCTTTCTCACTGTAAACTGCGGTTCCAATCAAAGCTCCAATGGCATGTGGCATACTACAACTTGTGCTTTGGTGGTGGTTTCTACTAGCAACCATTCACGGATAGCTTGTTGGCATGGTGGTTGTGTCGACTCGTAGTTTTGGCGACTTTGTGACCTGACGAGGCAATCTACTTCTGCGATCCTGCAACCGTGACCGACGCGATAAATGACCGCGTGTGGGGTTAAATAAATTCATCCAGGCACGTTAACGGTGCAGGTGATTATCTTTGCATGAAAATATCCTATTTTATTATATTCTATTCTAACAATTATCACTCAATTAATGTGTATGGACACCTCGACAATTTCCCAGGAGGAACCGGGGATCGAACCACCAACCTTCCGATTGATAGACAACCGACTCAACCCACTGAGCCACTGCCACCCCATAATAAAAAAAAACAGACACAATAACACATTTTCCCGGACTTTTTTGTTTACCGTTCCTGTACATTGATATGATTGACGTGTCTAATTAATAGCCATGTTAGCGCGCTCGCTAACCGTGATTGGCACTCCACGTTTCAGTCAGGTGATTAAATAGCATATGGCAAAATAACTGCTAACAACAGCAGCAGCCGCTTTCTAACACCAGCGATAGCTGGGATCCAAGAATGTTGGCTTGAAACAGATTTAGTATTCTCCCAAGGAATGTTTGTTCGCTGTGAGCTAGAAATAAGCTTCGCAGTGCAGATATGTGACACTGTATGTAGCTGCTGGGGTGCACAAAATCTAAAGAATTACTGGTAGATATGTTTGTTTTCCGTGCAGCGCGGATTGCGGTGCCGTGCTGTGAAAATATTCCAGTGTGCTGCGGTCCGTGCTGAATAAAGGTTGGGAACCCCTGATCTAGAGGGAACAAACACGACGTCTAACTCATCTGTAAACGATCCCACATTCCTTTTCGCCGTCACATTTTTCGCTAGCGATCCTCCCTTGATGTTTTGTTCTGACCCCCTGCTTCCCATTTTCCCTTCCTGTTAGGATATTAAAGCAATCTCAAAGGAAAAAACGTCTTCTGTTACCGGGGGAACTTTGAAGATAACTACATACTGCAACGGAGTACCATCCGTGTAGAGGTCTTAAAGCAGTCAAAACGTTTATTTGTACCGTCGAATCTGAGTCGAATGCGTTTTTTCGTTATATTTGGCTGGCCTTTGGACGTCTGCATCTTAAGGGCATGCAGATTAGACGCGTGTGTGTGTGGAACGGAGTCATGAATAACTAACCGTCCTGCAAAACCAACTGACACTTTTTTATAAGCAAGCAAGCAAACAAACAAACAAACGAACAAACAAACACAAATAATGAACATTGAAATGACGAGGGTCGTTATGTGAATATTGAACATAGCTCATACTGCGCTGTTCCATTCCGTGGTAACGATACAGAACCAGAGAGCATATTTGCAGGCTACGTCGGAATATGAATCGCCTCGCGATGCGTTCAAAAAAAGATTGATTAGCAAGCAGCCAGTGTACTCGAAACTAATCACAGAAACACCCAAGACACACCATCTCAATTGACAACCAATTAAAGGCTTCGCTCGCGCATAGAGTCACACGGGTGGAAAAAAAAAACAAAGATGTCCGTAAAAAGCGTTACCTTCGTGAAAGGCTGAAGAGGTCAAAGGTGACGTTCCAGTAGCCGGCCATAGGTCTGGACCGGGTTTGACGGACAGGGCTGAAGTGGCGCGAGCACAGACAGCGTGACGTGGCGGGAAGCAGAGATGAACGGACGGGTACGTGGAGGGAAGACGACAGAGGTAAATGGCAGCGCGGTGAAGTGAAGCGAAATGACTGGAGGGCGGGGGGAGATGGCGTGAGCAGGGTGGCGGAGGGACTAAAGAAAAGCACTGGTCGTCATACCTTCGCGTTTTAACATCAGGTGTGCCGGACCTTGAGGGAGAGGACAGAAAAGGGAGCAGGGAAAACAAGTAGGTCATAAAAAAGAAGAAACAAAAAGCATTGTCACAACGTTGGACTGCAGTTTGTGACAGACATCCTGGGACAGGTGCGGATGTCAGAGTTCAAATCAAACGGAAAAAGAACGGAGGAGGAAATTAAATTCAAAACAGACAAACGTTTCTTGCGGGGGGGAGGGAGCAGGATAAGAAAAAAAGCATTTCAACCGGTGCAGCCCCCTGAGGTAGTTGCACACACAGATGCTTTTTTTTCTAATGGAACACAAACGCTTCACCTCACAGAGGACGTTATTCTCAGGTCAGAACAAGGTGTCGTCGCTTTAATGTCACATCTCAAATCAATTATACTCTCTCGTGTTCTCAGGTGGAAAACGCCTTCCAGGTAACAGCAAATAATTCCATACTGTGAATAAGGCATGCGGTGGGTACCCAAACCGGTGATGGCGATAGTATGTTCCGTTACTAGTCGGCATTGGAACAGAAGCAGGCGTCAGGGTGTGGAGGCCCGTGGAAATCAATAACCCTGGTGTGAGAGACATGATGCGATGATTTTACCACACTCGTATAGCCGCAGTCGTCGGCCGGGGAAGAACGAATATATGCAAAATACATTCACACAGCCCACTGTAACTCAATAAACTGGAACACTCCAATTCTGTGGACATCAGAGAATCAATTGTATCGAGCAAACGAATCAACAACAAAGGGGCCTTGTGGCCCGCCGCTACAATGTGAGCATTTAGTAATTAAAATGGCCCCGCGTGTGTTAGACACGGAACAGGACTGATTGAACAAGGTTTAATCACAGAAGATGGCAATTTGTATCACACGACTACAGCTTCATCTGTACGACCCTATATAACAGGAAACGGACTGAGAGAGAGCGAGGGAAAAATAACCACGCTACATTTCTGAAGGAATTCCGTGCATTATTTCCGCAGCAAATATTCTTTTCGGTGCTTTCAGTCTCTCAACACATTCACGGTGCTGCGGAACGCTTCGTTCCATTGCAGACGGATTTTTATAAAGAATGTCTATCATTTATGAAATGTGAACACTTTCAGAGATCAAAGTGGCAACTCTTTCACTTATATATGTTCTAGAGTCTGCCGTCATCTCTCTTTGGCTTCTTGTCTGGTTTTGTGAGGAAGAGAAAATTACCTCAGCCGAGTTCCCCCACGCGTCGTGTTGTTATTTACGGGTTTGTCCATACAACATCTCCGTGCTGTCTGATCAAAACTGCGTTACCTTTCATAAACCCGGTTATATTTCAAGTAATATCTCTCCTCGATGTTCTCTGGACATTTTCCCGTTTCACACGGCATCAGAAGTTGTCTCAGCGGTGTGCCAGTTAACGTTAAACGTGTTTCGTTAAAAGTGCCTGTTTTCGAGATGGGCGATTTTACACCTGTCAGGCACGAAGTAGCGTTCCTAAACCATTCAGATAGGTTTGCCTAAACCGACAAGTGGACCAGTGAGAAAGAGAAGTGTGGACATCATTGGATTCAATAAAAAGCGACCTTAAATGAGAAGGACGTTCCTCCAGCGGCGGCCCGACCGTAATCAGCCCTTATTGTGTTTAGCGTGTTGACGGAGGCGACGGCACCTTTCAAAGGAACAGCGAGCCCTCTAACACAAATGTGTTTAACGGAAAAGACCGGTTCTCTTTGTGAGCACTGTGTCGGGAGGAAATTGGCCAGTTTCACTGGGGAATGAGATGTTGTCGATAATCTAATTCGAACCAGCGGCGAGTGTTGATAGTAAGCCACGTGGGCGGTAGCCGCCGTAATACACCGCGACTTATTAACTGACCTTTCAGTAGGCAGGACTGAGTTCATCGCGTCGCCCGACGCCGGGCAGACCCGGCTAATGTGCCGGAGAGCCGCGAGGAGTCAGACGGCACCGGCGACAGGCGAGGTTCGTCGTGCCGGAAACGTGATTTTTTTGGATGGAGATAAACCATCACCGGCTTTATCTCTCCTTTTGAAGTGTCAAACCTCAGCGCGGTGGATGCGTCTTCTGGCGCCGAATTGAAATGCAGGGCCTCTCCAATCTCTGTTGGCATAGCAACAGGCTTTGGTGTAAGCCCCCACACCCAACCACCCACCCACCCACACCAGTATGACCACGTATCCCCCCCCAACCTGCAGGGACTGCAAATCTCTTTGCTCTCTACGGGATGGTCTCTGTTTCTCGGGTTGAAGTAACACTTTCTCCGTTTCACCGTCCCACCCTTTATTAACAATATGGTTATTAATGTTATCAGATGGTTCAGTGGGACCGGCTGTATTGTGCGAAGAAATGCATGAAAGTCTCCAGCCTGACACTTTACTTTGAAATAGGAGACAAACGCGTGTCTGCGAATGCATTTGCAATGAATCGTGCGAGGCCGATAGAAGACCAACCACAGGGACTCTGTTTTGCCACCGGCTCTTCCATACTCCGTAAAAAGAACGATCAATACGAGGATAAAAAACACGAGATGTCATTAAGGTTGTTTCAGCTATGCAATTAGGCGGGTTTTATTGTTTTTAAACAATATTTCCATTTCGGCGAGTAATATCATTTACCAACGATCCTTCACTTTTTTTCAATGCCTCTCTCCGTTGCTTTTCAATTACTTCTACAGATAGTCGAATTGACATCCAGGGCCGTTTTCGGGGGGAATTGCTGCACGGGGAACCGTTAAACAGAAATTAAACTGATCTAGGAAACACGTCGCCGTTGTTTTGTTAGAGGCTGTGGTTGTGTTTGTTCATTCCTAAAGATACGCATTTTTAAACAGTGTCTTACAGCCACGAGAGCGCGTGTCGCTAGCAAGCCTGGGGTTGATCAGAGCGTCTGCTAAAGAAACAAAATGTCAAAGTAACAGTATGTAGACATCCCCAATGCACAGTGCTTCATTTGATTAATGGTTCCCGGGAAACGAAGACCGAACCCATTTCCTTGAAAGAGACGATGTAGGCGGCAGTGAATTTAAAACACCGTCAAGATGGCGTCCCGATCCGACAATACAGAGGCCGGTATATCTTATGCATCTCTTTTATTCCAGCGAAAACAGCACAGCTATTAAAGTACAATGTACCGTAGCCCAAAGTCTTGTCAGCAATGCCCTGAAAACATTTTCGTCATCCATTCGACTTTGTTAACCCGTCAAATTTGCCCAAAACGACGAGGGCATCAGAAGCACGAACCATAAAAAAGCGCAAACGTTTTCTAGAAGCACCCAAGCAGGCTGCGAGAACATACGCGAACAACCGCTTAACTTTTCTAGTTGAGAAAGAGTTTAAGAGTTAGGAATTTCATTTCCGCTGACTCGTTTCCCCTCTCTTTCCGTGCAGCGGCCGTGTTCTGGAGGAGGTTATTCCGATGAGAGGGATTAAGCCAAAGTCAGAGGCGCTTGGAGCTCCCCGGCAGTAAGCGGCGGCGGCGGTAACAGCAGCTGCGCCCCGTCCCGTCGACGAGAGGCTGGCGCACACCCCCGTTGTATCCTCACAGGGTCCGGGTGGGTCACCCGGGGGGGGTCGGTCACACCATTATCGACCACTCTCAGTACCGCGACACCACCCCGAAGAAAAGCATTCGACGCCGGGTTGTCCGACGTAGCGTCTCAGGTGTTTGTTTGCGCTGTTTTATAAAACGTGCATGGGCTAGTTCGCTGCGAGTTCACAGAACGCGGCGCGCTTGTGTGTGTGTGTGTGTCTGCGGTGTTGGCGCGTGCGGGCCCGCTGTGTGTGAGAGATCTTTTTTGTCGTGGCCGGTGTTCACATTCACGAGCGGTTGTGCTCGGGTGTCTCCTCTTATCTTCCTCGCGCAGACGCCGATTCGCTAACCGCACATCAGACGGTGCCTCAGTCCACGTCTCCTGGCCGGAAAACCTCCAACCTGGCCCCCCTTCCGTCCAGGTAACCTTCGCTATCCGCCGGGACAGATAGACAGACTCCTGAGGACGGCCTGCCCCTCCGACGGCGTATAATCCAGTGGTGCTTATCGCTAACCTGCAGTACAGTCACTTAGCATGTCTCACAAAGAAAACTCCAGGCTCTACTTAAGCCCTCAGCGCAGACAAGAACATAGCCTTGATGTTACTATTTTTAAACAGATTCCCGCTCGTCTTTCGGATCGGTCGGCCATCTAGGTCCGCCGGGCGCCGGGACGACCAACACTTCCGGGCCGGACGTCACACCGTATTCCTCCCGACCATAACAAGGGGAGTCCTCGTCAGTCGTACGGAGAAAGTGTCATCTTTTTTTCCGTGCGCCCGTGCACCAGGGACCGCGCACACGGGCTTGCATTTGAACGGCGTAATCCAATAAATATTTGAACGTGGCTTTTTTTTTTGGCAGCATGTCATTTAATAACGCTCGCCTTTCGCTGGGAGCGCGGTCCTAGTATCCGTGCTCATCACAAGGGGAATTAAGGCCGATTAAAGGCTGGGGTTGAAAGCGGCCCCTCGGAACTGAAGCCTTTCTACTCATTATTCCCGTCCCATCTGGGGCCCGGAAATAGCACTCCACATTACACCCGGCTCAGGCCCTGCTTACAAATCAACTCCGCCAGTCCACTCTATTAAACCCATCTAATATACTGACTGTGCGGCGTTCTATAAGAATACGCGACACACAAATAATAGAGTGTGTAAGACCTATACTATAGCCCTGTCGGGACTTATAACCAGGCATGGCGGTCGGACGACCTCACTCAATTCCCAGGTCCTAGGCCCATCGGCATGACAACGGCGACCAGCCTTCGCTTCCCGACCTTTCCCGACTCACCCTGGATTCCTAGACACCACTCTAGAGCGCCATTAAAAGGGCAGCGGCGTCGCGGCGACCAGGGCTACCCGCTTATACCCAGGCCTGTATGTGTAACGGACGAGATCCAGTTCTCCGTGGGGAGAACACCCCTTTTAAAACGTCGATATAATCGCTTTTTGGAGGAATCGTTAAGTAAAGATCTGGGCTGGAAGGACGGAACTGAACTGATGCCCCGTGGTGCGTCAGAGCGGGAGGTAGCCAAGCGTCCGGAGAACCAGACCGATAACCGGGTGGTTGCTATCGCGAATCCCCGATGCGACGGGGTAGAAAGGGGTTCT
Source organism: Dallia pectoralis (assembly GCA_029465975.1). Classification (NCBI taxonomy): domain Eukaryota; kingdom Metazoa; phylum Chordata; class Actinopteri; order Esociformes; family Umbridae; genus Dallia; species Dallia pectoralis. The sequence continues at coordinate 8,079,965 of CM055747.1, read as the reverse complement.
GTCCTTGAGCAAGACATTTAACCATTAGTTTCCCCAGTGTTGCTGAGGGGAAAATAAATTGGTTTTCCTGGCTTTCACAAGACACTGTAAAGAATAAAATCCTACTAAACCATGAGCATGTGTAAAATAAAACATATATAACCACCCACCTAATAACTGCGAGTGTGAGGCTGTCATCGGCGTGTGCTCCAGAAATGTTAAAGGATATTCTCTCGGGATTAAAAAAACTTCCTCAGAATGAGAGCATATTGTGTTCACATAGCCTCGAGTAGCCCTCCTTTATACGTGGCAAATAATCGAATGAATACATTCTATCTACAATGGCAAACAAGATTTCACACAGACATCACGTGAGACAAGTCTCACAGGACGGGGCAACGGTTTGGAAACAACACAGCATTTGTCTCCAAGCGAGTTCCTCGGTAACGGCACACCGTGTACTCTGCCGACCGTCGACACTCTGCCTGAAATACTGTACGGGGACATTGTAGAATTCTGTAGAAAAAAAACGTCGCTGAAAATAGCCCGCCTTCCTGCTGTGCATTCGTTTACAATGCGCAAGCAAACAGAGCAGCAGTATTGGATAGCAGGTGTTTTGTGCTAGCAGCAACAGTGATTTATAACACGCGGCGCCCGGGCACTCCCAGAGCTGGACTCTAGAGCCCCGTTGGCCTGGCACCTCCAACACAGTTCCTCCTAACAGGCCTGACGGATATCTCTCACCGCTGCAACCAAACTACACCGGGCCCCCCCACACCACCGCGCTCAATCTCCATTTACACCGGGTGCCGTGGTTGAGGAGCAATTCGCCTTGTTTTATTGTGATGCGGTTTAACAGACTGCCAACATGGGTGTTTCCCAACCCGAGAGGGTGGTAAGTAACGCTCGGGGAAGCGCTTTGCTCTGCGAACAAACATTTCCATTAGTTGGTAATCACGGGGCCAATTTTTTGACAGTGTGATGTACTGCCACGACGCCGACGGCTCGGCAATCAGCCGGGGTTATTTTCTAGATAGTTGCTACTGTTAGCATTCGACACAGCGTCGATCACTGGGATGAGGACCCCCATTGAGAGTGTCTGCGGACGTCGCACGCCCGATATCACGGGGTCAACAAAGCGATGCAGACCCAATTTCAAGCAATTAGCGCAGGCTTAAAGATGACTGTTTGCTCTTCAATCGTCTCTGCGCGTCACGACCAAAGACAGAGCGGAGACAGAGACGCCTGTCGGACAGTGATATAAATATTTCAGTTAATTTACCCCCCACCCGGCCAAGCCGCCCCACCTCCCTTACAATCAACTTTAGTTATTTTGGTAAAAAGAAAGTACACTTTTGCAGATGAAGGATTTGTTCTGGAAAGTTGCCCGAGGGCACCGCGAAAGCTTACTTCCTCTGATTCCGGTTAGTCACCAGAACTGCAGTCCAAACCGACGACATTACAATGTGTGTTCACCCCATAACCTGAACTCTGTAAAGAAAGGAATTGTCTTACCTTCCGCCGCTTTCTGGACAACTGTATGAGAGAAGAGAAAAAGAGAATCGTTAGTAAGGCTGACTGAAGAATATTGAACATCTGCAAATGAAGGGAAAGTGAATGCCAATCTCCTGGGTCTAATTACCATAGGACTGTTCCACAGACCTTCGTAATCTTCACACTATCACCACTTCTAATCTTTCCGATCCTCTGAAACACATTCAGTAGGCGACGGGCATCTCTTTGAAATTGCGTCGCTTTCAAATACTCGACGCTGCCATGTTTACTCGTATTTGCGTTAATGCAGGACGACGCCCGCCGTCCTGAAGTGGATTAAGTGCTGGAAAAATGTACGGTTCACTACCCCAGTCTGAGCTTTTATTGGACATCTAGCGTTTGGGCTGAGATTGGCTCGGCGTTTAAGCTGAGATTGACAACGCTCGTGTGAGACATAGCCATGATGATTATGGAATATGGCGTCCTTGAAAGGTCGCGGCGGTGTGCTGTGACGTGATTCAGTTCTGCCTAAACTAGAGTGTCACCTACCAATACATACCTTTAGGATTACATGAAAGATCAAGAGGCACCTTCCCTGACTAATTCAGGCCATTGAATTAAAGAATACACGCAGGCGCGCGCTCACACACACACGCACGCACGAACACACACGCTCGCACGAACACACACGCACAAACACGCACACACAAGCTCGAACACACACGCGCACAAACACACACACACGCGCACAAACACGCACACACGCGCACACATACATGCACACACACACACACACACACACACACACACACTGCATTATTTCCTACAGTATATATATAGTATATAGTTTATATTGTAGATGTATATACTGTAACAGCCGGGCACGGACTGTGCAATTCTGGCTGTTGCATTTCTATGTTTAGTGTCTATGAGTTCTAGTCAGTAAGTTTCTGTGTTCAGGGCGACGTTGGTTTTCTCTCGTTTGACAAAGCCAAGTCTTTTGTCCAATGAACCCCCCGTGTCTGTGCCCTGCTACTCCCTCGACGTTGCGATATCAAAAGCTTCCAACGAAAACACACTCCCTCAACTTGAAGCTCCGGCACTTTATTGGGTTCAAACGTAAACGGCGGCTATGATGAAATAAACCCCACGTCTGTTATTGGTAATTGCTCAGCAGCAGCAGTGGCCGCGGAGGTCTGACACCCCGTGCAGCTCGCCGCCACTGTGATCACAGGAACCTGCAGATGGTCAAGCACGGCCTCATACGGACGCGTAATGAAGCATGGAAAGCACTAGATTGCCAAGTGTGTGTCTGCGGGGCGGACGTCGGGAGCCGGGGAAGGGAAGGTGGGAGTCGCCGCGGCGCCCGGGTGAGTCACAGTTCCACTTCATCGTCGGAGAGACGAAGGAGAGGATAAAAAGGCAGAGAGCAAAACATTGTGTGTCGAGACTCCCGGGGCTGAAAGGAACCCGTGCTGCCAACTCCTAAAGAGCCAATGAGAACGCGTGTACAATTTACTGTTCTAAATACCCGGGAATCGCATTGAATGGGAATCGGAGGCGCATTCAGGGAGTAATTCATTTTCATTCACAACAGCACGAGAAAGGAACATTCAATTTCCCCATATTGTGACGAATAACAATGGCAAAAGGTGGCCAGTGGCTATAGGTAAAAATTCACCTAAAAAGAAGAGCATATTGAGAACGAATTCAAGCCATAGACACACATCTCCCAAAAGGCAACCGCTGGGAAGCACCTTATTATATCGCCAGGCCAACTGTCACTAGAAATCCTGACAGGTTCCACAGGCTCCTCTGGAAACAGAGGACATCAGACCCAGGCGAGTTCAACTGATTTCTCCGGGAAAAAGACGGATCGGCCTGAACATTTGGGTAACAATTTATTCCGCCCAAAACAACTATAATTGATGAAAATGTACTATGGATTTAGAAGGGACCAGTGACTTTAAAGTTCAGTGTAACCTTCAAAAGTCCTGTAAACGCTGCTCAACCTCCAGAAAAGACCACCGTAATGTTGTCAAAAGAGGTAACTAAGGTACTCCTGATCTGGTAGCATCAAAATTTTATCTGAGTCTGAAATGCAATCTGAAAATAGACCAATGACTCATTCACCTGCGTAAGGGGGGGTGTGGTCTCCAGAACTTCTTCTCTATCAGCCAATCAGCACTGCTTTTGTAAATATCTTCACACAAAAAAATTCATTTCAGAGAGAAAAGGGAGGCTTAGGAAATGAATAGGTAAAAAGTAATCTTCCTTCGATAAACACAAATTCATTTATTAGACACAATGTGATGATAAAAAACGCACTGGGAATGTAAGGACTGCAGGGAGGTTGTGTTCCAAACTCAAAGAGAGGATTTACACGCTTTACACGTGTGATAATGATGATATCTATATGCACATTATTTACGTAAGGACATCTACTGCAAAACTTTATGCATTTATTTAATCTGATGACGCCATACCAGAAGGTAGTCTGGTAGGAGTGCATTTACCTTTGTTCTCCGATCATTTTGGAAAACGTTTCAGAAGGACATGAAAGCAGAGCATTTTTTCTGAGTGCTGTTAAACAAAAATGTTACATTCAAAAACAGTACTTTTTCCGCCTATGCACTTATACCACTGGAAAAAAACAATATAACATTGTAACAGGACCTCTCTGGGTAATTCCATGATACAAATGCATCTATTAATATTCTACGTATAAAGGTCTTGTTGCTGTCTCAACCTTAGAAGTTTTATATATTTTATAGCCAAAATTATCCGAAATCATTTGCTAATTTAATTCTGTTTTTTTTATGAAAACAAAAATATATTTTTAACGTTCCTCAATGGTATACATATGAAGTGAACTGATAATAAAGAAACTATCCTTTGAGTACCAGCATAAAGACAATGCGAGTGAGGAAAATGAATAGATGAGTAAATCAGATGCGTTTAGCATAATAAATTGATTAGATGAGTATGACAGAATAAATCCTTTAGATGAATGTGGTAGAATAAGTTCACCAGATGCGTCACAGTTAGTTGCAGGAAGCCAAGTTCAGAGCCAGGTAATCCGTTTTACACAGGGTTTATTATGAACACAAGTCAAACAAACCGTAAACGGCGAAAATACTACACTGTTTAAATGAAACCAAAAATGTGCATATCGCGACTTATACAAACACGTTCAATAACAACAGCTAGATATATCCACACTCAACTCTAATACCAAGGTGAGGTTAAACAATGCTGAGCAAAGTGAATACCTGCTAGCAACCCTTTATAGCCCACTAATGAATAACCGAAAACAGCTGTGAACAGAAACGTAAACAATGAGAGACCCGTGCACCACCATAATCGTCCTGTGCTGCAACAAAACCTCACCACTCTTGACAAGATGAGTGTGGTAGAATAAATTAACCATATGAATATGGTAGAATAAGTTCACCACTCTTGACAAGATGAGTGTGGTAGAATAAATTAACCATATGAATATGGTAGAATAAGTTCACCAGATGAGTGTGGTAGAACAAGTTCACCAGATAAATATAGTGGAATAAGTTTACCAGATTAATATGGTAGAATCATTTCACCAGATGAATATGGTAGAATAAGTTCACCAGATGAATATGGTAGAATAAGTTCACCAGATGAATATGGTAGAATAAGTTCACCAGATGAATATGGTAGAATAAGTTCTGCCTAGTCTTTGCACAGCCCGCATTTATTCACCTGCTTGTCATTTGCACATGCAAAAACAAGGGGGAGACGGAATACTGGAACATAACTGTAAGCTATTCTACATATTAATATTTTTGAATTGTGAATGTGTTGAAATTATTCCAGATATAATGAGTCAATGTCATATGAATCATATTTGTGTTAAGTCTGGTTATTAAGAGTCAAATTTAGTAGGAGATTATTTCATTATATGCAAAACAATTTGCCAACAGCCAATAGGGATGTAGGATTTCCAATGAAAGAAGGATGTTCCAAAGCACAGTAAGTTAGTGTATGAAGAAATTACATAAGGACCTAGAACTGAGCCTTGTGGCACACCAGAATTCAAAGTGGTGTGCCCTGATAGGAGAATGCAATTCAAGACGCCTATCCGGATAAGAGGATTTGATGGTTTCCAGTAGGGATGCACCGATGCATCGGCTGAACATCGGTAACGGCCGATATTTGCCTCGTTAGCTGCCTTCGGCCATCGGGAAATAAAAATGACATTCGCCGATGTTTATATGTGTCATGAACGCTGTGCTCAGGAGAAACTTTTTTTGGAGAGCTTGCTGGAACAAAAGCGCGCACTTGCTACATATGCTGCAGACTACGACCTCCCGGCCACTCTCAGTGCGCACCAGTGGCAATTAATTGCAAACGTTATAACACTCCTCTCCCCATTTGAACAATTGACCAGAGAAGTTAGCTCATCAGAAGCATCAGCTGCAGATGTCATCCCCTCTGTGACAGCCCTAATACGACAGTGGTCGACATAACCGATGGCCCGGGGCCAGTAAAAAAGTATGTCGGACAAGTAGATTGGCTTGTTTATATCAGGGCTTGAATTTCGGTGCGGGATTGCGGGGATTGCGCATAATTTAAACCATTCCCGCAAAGAGAGGAGAATGTGGCAGAGTAAAAGTGGCTTCATCAGCGGTTTCATTACTGTTTGGTCTTCATTTTTCACAGAAGAGTAGAATCAACATAGGAATGGGCTGCTATTTAAGTTTACCTTTCCAGTTTTATCATTTTATTTTTATTTTTTTATATTTCCTTGCTTGAATGATGTCACTTGATTATTTGGCTTTTCCGGTAAGTTGCAACCGAGAGTACAAGGTAATACCGAGAACATAAATAATGAAGCCGCAGTTCCTGTGTCAAGGTCTGAATTTTGGTTAAAACACGAATTTTAGGGAAGCAGACAACAAGAGTTAATGATTCGACCTGGGCCAATACCAGGTCAGATACTGGGACAGATATTGGCCCACACCAGGTCAGATACTGGGACAGATACAGGCCAACACCAGGTCAGATACTGGGACAGATACAGGCCAACACAAGGTCAGATACTGGGACAGATATTGGCCAACACCAGGTCAGATACTGGGACAGATACAGGCCAACACCAGGTCAGATACTGGGACAGATACTGGCCAACACAAGTTCAGATACTGGGACAGATACTGGCCAATACCAGGTCAGATACTGGGACAGATACTGGCCAACACCAGGTCAGATACTGGGACAGATATTGGCCAACACCAGGTCAGATACTGGGACAGATACTCGCCAACACCAGGTCAGATACTGGGACAGATACTGGCCAGCACCAGGTCAGATACTGGGACAGATACAGGTCAACACCAGGTCAGATACTGGGACAGATACTGGCCAACACAAGGTCAGAGACTGGGACATATACTGGCCAGAACCAGGTCAGATACTGGGACAGATACAGGCCAATACCAGGTCAGATACTGGGACTGATACTGGCCAACACCACATCAGATACTGGGACAGATACTGGCCAGAACCAGGTCAGATACTGGGACAGATACAAAGTAAATAGCTATAAATAGAGTGTTTAATAGACCAATGTTTTTGATGAAGTATTATAAAACTCACTTTTCTGTGTAGAAATTATTTGGGAGAACCCTAACAAAAAAAACACATAGTAGCACTTCTAAAACGCACTTGTGAAAATGAGAGAATTACTTGGCAGTTACATGAACATTACAAAGAGGAGGGGCAAAGCACTAGAAAAAAAGCCTTGGAGAAATGTTCAATAGCAGAATTTCAATTGGATGGGTAAGTTACTACTAGAGACACAGGTGCCCATCAGTGAACCCTTGGGCGCTTCTATGCAGGTCAACCACATCTGGTCAGGGGTACGTCGTGCAACACCCATCCAGGAACTCAGCCTACTATGGTTTTGTTCAAGTATAGGAATTACATTTACATAATTTTGCTGAGGCACTTATGCACAACGGCTTGCAGGAGCAATTAGGGTCAAGATATTTTTATAGTCAAGCAGTCAGAGATTTATATTATCTTTAGAGACACTTGTCATTTTTGGTCGTGTATCAGTGCACTTACTGTGCCCATTGTACAGGTCGTTTGTTATCTATCTGGGTTAATTCTTCTCAAAGTGGAAGGGACACAAAATGGTATTGAGCCATACTTACAAGTGTGGTCCTTAATTGAATGCAATAATAATAAGGCAATAAAAATGCTTTACTGTTCAATAGTTTGGGGTTTCTTAGAGATTTCCTTGCGGTCCATGAGAACACACATGGAAGGAGTTTTCATATGAAATACACTTGTTGGCAAGGTTAGAAATACTGATTTAAATTTGAAATAATAATAATTTAAATAATAATCAAACTTTGCTTTTGTCCATGCGATGTAAAAACAAATGTGATTCATCAGACCAGGGCACCTTCTTCCATTGCTCCGTGGTCCAGTTCTGATGCTCACGGGTCCAATGTAGGCAGGTTCAGCAGTGGACTGAGTCAGCATGGGCACCCTGACTGGTCTGTGGTTACGCAGGCCTGTTTGAAACAAACTGCGATGCACACTGTGTTCTGATCACCGTTCCATCAGAACCTGCATTAACTTTTTCAGCAATATTGTTTTGCGCTAGAGTAGCTGGTCCGTTTGATCGGACTGCACGGGCCAGCTTTCGCTCCCTACATGCGTCAATGAGCTTTGCCCTCCCATGACCCTGTCGCCGTTCACTGGCTTTCCTTCTTTGAACCATATTTGATAGGTACTGACCACTGCAGACCGAGAACACCTCACAAGAGCTGCAGTTTCTGAGATGCTCTAACCCGGTCATCAAGCCATCACAATATGGCCCTTGCTAAAGTCTCTCAGATCCTCAGACGTGCCCATTTTCCCTGCTTCACATCAAGTTTGAGGACAAAATGTTCACTTGCTGCCTGATATAACCCACCCAGTGACATATGCCTTGATAACAAGATTATCAGGGTTATTCACTTCATCTGTCAGTGGTTATAATGATATAATAATATGATTGGTGTGTATTCAGCAGAACGAACGATTCACAATTGCATGATTTTATACTTGCGATGTCAGTTGAAGACTGCGCTGCCTCGACACTAAAGGGACGAAGAGAGATGTTACACGTTCTTAGAAACGCGATATTTCTGGAGAATGAAACGAGGCACATTGGATTGTCAATGATCACAACCTTTAAAGGGAGAGTGAGAGCATATGTGCGAGAATGCTGAAAAAATGCTGTTCTGTCAATCCCATTGTGAAACTCCGCTGCACACAGGTAGCTGGTATGTTCCAATATTTGTCCATCAGAAAAGGCCTATTTGGTTTTAAAAACAACCTTTCTGTGTCATAATATTCGATCACCCGGATATGTTTTCTCCTGGCGGACGAAGACATTAGCAAAAAACGAACGACCTTGAGAATATAGGTTGCCGAAAAAAACACCCAATGACTCGACACAGCTTCCAATGACTTAAATGAATGATATACACATAACCATTCATGTCGTTGAGCTGGGAAATCTTCTTTAGAGAGCATGTTTTTTTTCTTCTCAATCGCATATCGAGGGACATGGTAGAAAAGGCTGAACGGGACATAGGTTTAAGGAGACTGCGGCGATGTTAAAATTGGGTGATGCTACAAATACACATTTTTCGCCCAGGCCCCCGACCGGAACCCTCTGGCCCCTCTGGAGAAGAGATCTCGCACACGCACACACGCACACACACACACGCACACACACACACACACACACAAGCGCACACACACACAAGCGCACACACACACAAGCGCACACACACACACAAGCGCACACGCACACACACAGTTTTGTCTTTAAACCAACCTCTTCTGAACAATCAAAGTAAATTGAGGATGAAGCAGTTTTTTTGTTAACAGTTGATATTTGAACAAACATTCCAAACACATATGTTGTATTTGATCAATTCTAGCTTCTCTGTCTGTTTCGGAGATAATGCACGACAGACAAGACCGCGTCCAGATATTGCATTAGGCAATTAGCATTTTGTGTGATGATGTAATCATCATAGTTACTTCATAATTACATAAAACCAGCCATCAGCCAAGCTCCTTTTCAGCCAAAGATGATAAAAAAGGATAACGTTGACTGCATGCTTCTTGCTTGATATGCTCTGTAGGCTATATAGCTTGCGTAAGAAAAGGTCCATATACTGTAACTCAACTCCTGAACAACTCAAGAACTTTTAGAAAAACCTGTTTGCGTTGTGCTTGCATTCGCAATAGGGCTGGTCCCTGCCGAAGACACTGGTTGATAAAAATTTAACAATTAGTTGAGATTGTAATAGATAAAAATAGACATGAAAGATACAGATGCTTAAATGTGCACAGGAGGTAGACTACCACAATAACACAAAAGGAGGAGCCACGTTATTTTTGTGGGCCACCTAATCGACTTTGTTACGCTCAACTCGGCACACTGCGAGCTCGGGCAAACGGTCGCTGGTTGGGAAATGCAGTCTTCCACGGTGCACATGCACAGACACAAACCGGTTGAGGAGGCAGCGTAATAAGATGCCGAACGGCTTAGCAAAACGTGACGAGGAAAGAAAAGCATGAAATTAAAAAAAAAATATATATATATATCATACGTGCCCTTGACAAATGCCTTTAGTACATGTTGTGAAGCAGCAGCGGCAGCAGCGGCAGATTGATAATGGTACTCGGGTCTACTAATGACAACAAAAGCAGCAGCAGGGCAGAGCCGACCGGAGAGCGGGAGGGGAGACAGTGATGACTGCATTCCGACAGCCACTAGCAGCGGGGCCTTGTAGCTGCAGACGCGTACTGTTGCCGCCGTATAAAAAGATTCTGTTTGACATTGGTAAAGAAAACCTGCTTAAATCATTTGACATATGGTGTTGAAAATAATGCTCTCCTCAGATATTTATGCTTATAATTGACATGGGAAATCGCGTTATGCGGCTATGCCACGCCCCCATGGGAGTGAAAGCTAATCCCCACCTCCGTAGCCGGTCTGTTGTAACTCGTTCGGTAAACGCACGGCCGCTTACGTCGACAGGCGTGCATGTTCAATTCCCAAACGGGCACAGTTCGAAAAAGTATGACAATTTTTGCGCTCGATGGTTTGAATAAAAGCTGTACGACTGTATCATCGAAGACACATTAATTGCAGTGCTAGTACTATCAGTTCTATAGTAATACTAATATTGCAGTATTGTAGATCGTATTTCACACGTTTAATAAAGAAAGAACAGTGCAACAATGCATCCAGTCTGTGGGGAGGGAAGAGAAAAAATCTAAATCCCTTGAAGTTACTAAGTGGGTGTTTTTTTTAAAATCTTTTTAGCCTGATAAATGTATTCCATGGATTTCTCCGGCATTCCATAATCAGGCTATTTTTGTGAAGATGAAAATGAGTACCAGTAGCTAATGGGATTCTTAGTAATACTAAATACAATTTTGTCCCTGCAGGATTCCCAGATTCCGTGATCCTACAATTGCTAAATTATTAGCTTAATCACAATTCCCTGCTTTTGATGCAATTACCGCATACAATTAACCCATTCCCATGGTACAAACGATTTCAGCCTGACACTGTACATTTACTGCACAATATGGTTAAGTCGAGGAACATGACAACGGACCCGGTCACTAAAATTGTGCGATCAAATAGAAGAACTTTTCGATGACGTCATGCAAAACGGATAATTTCCCCACCGAAACATTTTGCCACCAGATAATCATTGGGGAACCGACTTGATACAACGCACATCGTTTTTCCCACAGTATAGATCCAATGAGTCAGACAGCAGCAAAAACGATTTACTCTAAAAGCATACCTCTAGAATAACACATTTTGTTCATACTACTTCCCAGGGCCCGCTCAAAACACAATAAAACTTCAAATGGAATGCCTCCACCGCAGGACTTCAAAACAAGTTTAGATTGGCTACACCTAATGTAGATCAGAAGTGCATGAAAAATGACGACCAGATGAACGAGTTGATTTATCGCGGAAGCAGAACCGGCCACCACAGGTGCCTTGCGCTTTTTGCATCCGAGCGAATGAGGAAAATCCCATTCTGCGGTTCGGCTGGCAAATGATCTGTGTGTCTGAAGGAGGCATGCGTACGGCAGGCTGATTTACAGTCCCGGCCTACATCCCCGCTCCGTAATTGATTTGGAAGTGCCCGACGGCGCTGGGGGTAAAAGCCGGTCCAGGTTTACCTGACAGAGGTGACGGGGCCAAGCTCCCCCTGCACTGTCCATGCTGTTCCGTGACACGTTGTGTCAGAATGGTTACAGATGGGTCCACAATCCCTTTTCTACGGGAGACAAAATCATTGCCCTGTTGCACCCTGTGGGAAATCAGCAGATAACTAAATGTACAATTCATATATCTCTTTGAGGTGATACGTTTTACCAGGACTTATCTATTCCTCGCTCAGACCTTTTGGCTCGGCAAATTTCTTATTCCTGGCAGTACGATAAATATTATCCGCAGTAAAGTGTGACAGCACATTGGTATTCTGCTGTATGTCTCCGGTTTTGGAAAAAAAAACAAAAAGGCTGCAGTATCAAGGCACACGAAAGCCCTCCTCTGTGAATGAGGAAACAAAGGGAATCGTGGGGGAGGGGCGACCGAACCCGATGCAGGCAGCGGATGACACGCCACGGCCATATTACACTTTGACATGAAACCATTTGGCCCAGGGTGTATTGATCACACGGAGGTTAGCCTAATGCTGGAATGTCATTATGTAGAAATAAGCTACATCACAGGTGTCGCTAGGGTCACAGAAATCGGCTCGAGTCAAGCGGCGGCACGGGTCTCTGAGACACAGAAGGATGAAGGCGGAAACCATGTCAACATTGACATTTGCTATTTGTACGAGCAAACGTTTCACACGTATGAAGACACGCCCCTTAAACTCAGTCGGCGGCATTTACATGTCTGATGTTGCCGCAGTGTGTTGGTGGTAGCAAGAGAACGAGCCCTAAAACGGTTAGGGTGGGCCTAATTAAATACGGGGGGGGAAACAAGTCTTAATCAACTGCCCGTCCGACGATCTCATTCAAACCCCTTAACGGTGAGCGTTCAGAGACAGCAAATCAAGCTGTGCTGAAATGTACTGCAGATAAGCGCAACTCTTCCCCCAAATTATTAATGAAATCGAATGTCTGTTTAGATAATGGCTCCGAATTACAAGCGAAACCCCGGAGGAATCCCTCAAACCCATCATTTAATTTTCGCTAAGCTATCAGGTGCATATCGGGGGCGGGGCGTTGGAACGGAGAACCGGTAGCTTTCCGTTAACACATTCGGCTCACAGCGGTTGGCTCACCTTCGTGGCAGTAGTAGCCCTTGAAGCCGGCGTTGGTGCAGTCACACAGCACCTCTCCCAGGTGAACGGAGCAGATTCCTCCGTTGCTGCAGGGATTCTGTTTAGCGCACAGGTATTCCAAATCGTTCTGAACACTCTGGCCGTCCAGCAGTACCGGAAGGGCGTCCCCCAGCTTCAGGTTCACAATCAATCCCCGGAACGGCGGCTCGTACTTCACCGTGCTTGAAGTGAGGGCGGAGAGGCGCACGTCCGGCGAGATGCCGCCCACGTAAAGGTCACTGGCCACCACCATCTCGGCCCTCTTGGACCTGACCTCGGCCGCCTTCTCCTCGTTGTCCACCGTCAGGCGGGTTTCTCGGTGGTTGCGGCCGAGCAGCACGCGGTGCCAGCGCTGGTCGTCGACGCGGGTCTCCGTGTGCAAGGAGGCGGGCTCCGCGCAGTGGATCGTGAAGCGGAGGTGCAGCCGGCCGTCCGTGATCAGGAGTTCCAGGAAGTCGCAGTTGCCGCCGTCGTCCAGGTACAGGACGAGCCCCTTGCTGATGTTGGTCTTCAGGGCGAAGCTCAACTCGCCAGTGACCTTGGCCTCCCAGCGTCCGTAACGCGCCCACTGGCCGGGGACCCCCTCGTACTCCAGTGCCGCGGCCATGGCCGCTAACATCAGGCCGGTCGATATCATGGCCCACATGGGCCGGCACTCACATCTCCCCGTGCTGCTTATCATCTTTAACTTCTGGCCCTAATCCCTCCAACTAGGTCTCGCTGTTTTTAATCCACCGCCGCTGAGAGAGGTTGGAAATGATCCCCCGTCTGCAGTGTAGCGTCGTCCCTAAGGTGCACAGAACTGATACGATTCCAATGCTTCTATTTAGCTTGCCCCGCCCATCCTGATTCCCTTCTTAGCCTCTCCATTGAGTGAATGGAAATGGAGTACAATTCCAAAAAATGTTGAATTGTGTCAACGGTTATCTAGAGAGCCGGCTACTATGAGTTTTGTTGTTTCCCGGACATGTTAGAATTCCTTTAGAAATCTAGGAACTGGTACTATTACATATCTAGGAACTTGTGCATAACATACTTATAGGAATCTAAGACCTAGTGCTTAACCCACATTCAGAAATCTAGGAACTAGCGCATAACCTATGTTTACGAGTGACCAATCTAGTCTCTAACTGTTTCAGAGTCTAGGAACATTCAGTAGTGATTGTTGCGGTATTTCGAAGAGCGGTGGCTTGGGCGATGGATCGGCAACAGGACAAAGCAACAACGACGAAATTCAATGTTTTCTGTTCCGCCTTCCTGTCCCCGTCAACCGAATATCCTGGCTTCCTTCCAGCAGCCAGTCCGGTCCGGTCTCCAGGAGTTCACTAGGCACGGAGCCCAGTCGAAACAGGTGCAGGCATCATCTTCCTCAATGTCCCACTGCTCTGAAACACACACAAGAAGAATATGTTTGGAGAGTAATGAAGGATAATTGACAGCCTAGCATCTTATTAAAACTCTAGCTGCTGGAGTCTCCTATTGCACTGAAGCTACAGTATGTAAATCATATGAACCAAAATAATGGCACCAAATAATGCGCTAGAAAAATGTTAGTTAACCAGAACAACTGTTTTTAATCTTTTGTAGCCGTTTAAATCATACAATTATACAATCGCATAATGAGTCATATAATTCAACGCGGCAAAGAAAAATAAGAAGAGAAAGCGTGAGAGAGCGTGAGAGAGAGAGGAAAATGAGTCCACTAGTATTTCATTGCTTTATTTATAAGAGCCCCCCCCCTCCCCCCCGGCGACAAAACAGAGAATCCTGAGAGACAAGGGAGAAAGAAGTTATTTTAGTTACAGGACCAGCGTAGGCTTGGAGGAGAAGAGACTCAACACTTCTAAATCTGAGGGTTTGGGAGCTTTATTGATATCACTATGGATCGTGAGGAGAAAAATACTAGAAAGGGAGAAATATTAAGAGAAAGGTAGACACAGAGAAAAATTGAGAGTGGTTTGCTGTGCGGATGTTTTGCATCAATTAAAAAAAATTTCTTTGGTGCAATACTATCATTGTGAGTGACGCGGCCTTTCACAGAAAGGCCATCGGTCGAAACCATCCGGGGGAAACACTCGGGGAAACACTCACGACGCGAACGTCTCATTTCCTAATCCTCTGGGATTAGCATTTTCTCGACTGCTCGGAACTCAAGTTTCAGTGTTCTTAAACCGCTTTAGTCTCCTCGCATGTGACACCTAACAGGATTTCCAATGCATAATCAGCGGTGAATGAGCAGAGGCTGGAGTTAGAGTCATTTAACTCATCACACGGCCTCGCTTTCAGACATTCAGTTGGAGCACAGCCTGAAAACAGGATGGCCATTCTGCCCTCTGCCGTTTCCTAGGCAAGCACTAGGATCTCGAAGATGATGAAAGCTTGGATTGGAAGCAAGTGGAGTGTGAAGAGAAACAGGGCGACGTGGGACAACTTAAGAAAGTAGAAAAACCGACAGGCTGCAGAATTCTGACGGCACAAAAGGGAGCCCAGCCAGCAGAGTTTCAGTAGTCTAGACAAGAGATGACAAGCGACCTGGATTTGGTGCTGTGCCGTCTCCTGTGTGAGGTGTGTTCCTGCTCTATGGACGGTTCTGTCTCCTGTGTGAGGTGTGTTCCTGCTATATGGACGGTTCTGTCTCCTGTGTGAGGTGTGTTCATGCTATATGGACGGTTCTGTCTCCTGTGTGAGGTGTGTTCCTGCTCTATGGACGGTTCTGTCTCCTGTGTGAGGTGTGTTCCTGCTCTATGGACGGTTCTGTCTCCTGTGTGACGTGTGTTCCTGCTCTATGGACGGTTCTGTCTCCTGTGTGAGGTGTGTTCCTGCTATATGGACGGTTCTGTCTCCTGTGTGAGGTGTGTTCCTGCTCTATGGACGGTTCTGTCTCCTGTGTGAGGTGTGTTCCTGCTCTATGGACGGTTCTGTCTCCTGTGTGAGGTGTGTTCCTGCTCTATGGACGGTTCTGTCTCCTGTGTGAGGTGTGTTCCTGCTCTATGGACGGTTCTGTCTCCTGTGTGAGGTGTGTTCCTGCTCTATGGACGGTTCTGTCTCCTGTGTGAGGTGTGTTCCTGCTCTATGGACGGTTCTGTCTCCTGTGTGAGGTGTGTTCCTGCTATATGGACGGTTCTGTCTCCTGTGTGAGGTGTGTTCCTGCTATATGGACGGTTCTGTCTCCTGTGTGAGGTGTGTTCCTGCTCTATGGACGGTTCTGTCTCCTGTGTGAGGTGTGTTCCTGCTATATGGACGGTTCTGTCTCCTGTGTGAGGTGTGTTCCTGCTCTATGGACGGTTCTGTCTCCTGTGTGAGGTGTGTTCCTGCTCTATGGACGGTTCTGTCTCCTGTGTGAGGTGTGTTCCTGCTATATGGACGGTTCTGTCTCCTGTGTGAGGTGTGTTCCTGCTCTATGGACGGTTCTGTCTCCTGTGTGAGGTGTGTTCCTGCTCTATGGACGGTTCTGTCTCCTGTGTGAGGTGTGTTCCTGCTCTATGGACGGTTCTGTCTCCTGTGTGAGGTGTGTTCCTGCTCTATGGATGGTTCTGTCTCCTGTGTGAGGTGTGTTCCTGCTCTATGGACGGTTCTGTCTCCTGTGTGAGGTGTGTTCCTGCTCTATGGACGGTTCTGTCTCCTGTGTGAGGTGTGTTCCTGCTCTATGGACGGTTCTGTCTCCTGTGTGAGGTGTGTTCCTGCTCTATGGACGGTTCTGTCTCCTGTGTGAGGTGTGTTCCTGCTCTATGGACGGTTCTGTCTCCTGTGTGAGGTGTGTTCCTGCTCTATGGACGGTTCTGTCTCCTGTGTGAGGTGTGTTCCTGCTCTATGGACGGTTCTGTCTCCTGTGTGAGGTGTGTTCCTGCTCTATGGACGGTTCTGTCTCCTGTGTGAGGTGTGTTCCTGCTCTATGGACGGTTCTGTCTCCTGTGTGAGGTGTGTTCCTGCTCTATGGACGGTTCTGTCTCCTGTGTGAGGTGTGTTCCTGCTCTATGGACGGTTCTGTCTCCTGTGTGAGGTGTGTTCCTGCTCTATGGACGGTTCTGTCTCCTGTGTGAGGTGTGTTCCTGCTCTATGGACGGTTCTGTCTCCTGTGTGAGGTGTGTTCCTGCTCTATGGACGGTTCTGTCTCCTGTGTGAGGTGTGTTCCTGCTATATGGATGGTTCTGTCTCCTGTGTGAGGTGTGTTCCTGCTCTATGGACGGTTCTGTCTCCTGTGTGAGGTGTGTTCCTGCTCTATGGACGGTTCTGTCTCCTGTGTGAGGTGTGTTCCTGCTATATGGACGGTTCTGTCTCCTGTGTGAGGTGCGTTCCTGCTCTATGGATGGTTCTGTCTCCTGTGTGAGGTGTGTTCCTGCTATATGGACGGTTCTGTCTCCTGTGTGAGGTGTGTTCCTGCTCTATGGACGGTTCTGTCTCCTGTGTGAGGTGTGTTCCTGCTATATGGACGGTTCTGTCTCCTGTGTGAGGTGTGTTCCTGCTATATGGATGGTTCTGTCTCCTGTGTGAGGTGTGTTCCTGCTCTATGGACGGTTCTGTCTCCTGTGTGAGGTGTGTTCCTGCTCTATGGACGGTTCTGTCTCCTGTGTGAGGTGTGTTCCTGCTCTATGGACGGTTCTGTCTCCTGTGTGAGGTGTGTTCCTGCTATATGGATGGTTCTGTCTCCTGTGTGAGGTGTGTTCCTGCTCTATGGACGGTTCTGTCTCCTGTGTGAGGTGTGTTCCTGCTCTATGGACGGTTCTGTCTCCTGTGTGAGGTGTGTTCCAGCTCTATGGATGGTTCTGTCTCCTGTGTGAGGTGTGTTCCTGCTATATGGACGGTTCTGTGTCATTTCCTGTGTGAGGTGTGTTCCTGCTCTATGGACGGTTCTGTCTCCTGTGTGAGGTGTGTTCCTGCTCTATGGACGGTTCTGTCTCCTGTGTGAGGTGTGTTCCTGCTCTATGGACGGTTCTGTGTCATTTCCTGTGTGAGATGTGTTCCTGCTCTATGGACGGTTCTGTCTCCTGTGTGAGGTGTGTTCCTGCCCAATAGACGGTGAGGAGCATGAACCTGCAGGAGCGAGTCACCGCTTCTACGTTTCCAGAGAACAACGGGGTATTTGTTTTTTAGGTCACACCAAGGTAATTTTCTCTCCGGGAGGGGATATTGTGGAGTTGTCAAATGTGATGGAGAGGTCTTGGAGCGCGCTAGAATTTTCCCGTTAGGAAGAACAGCTCCATTCTGTACGAGCCGAGCTTGAGGTGGTGGGCCGACTTCCAAGCTGAAATGTCTGCTGGGCTAACAGGGATTTGAGTCACCACCTGGGTGTCGGGGGGAGGGGGGGACAACAAAAGAGGTCCTTGAACCAAAACCCCAAGGAGACCAGTATTGAGAGCACTTGGTTGAGACAAAGATCCGATACACGCTAACCGGTAGAAGCAATTAGGCAGTGTTAAGAGCCTGACACAGACCTGAGGATCTGAGGGTTCATTAAGCATTTAATGAGAACAGCAGTGCAACTACCCAGAAAATAAACACGAGAACCTGTTATAACGTGACATCCCAAGGCAGGGCTATTGAACTCTGAAAGACTTCTGGTTTTAGTCCTCTCCTTCTAATAAAGATCGTGGAGATGGCAGTCGTGGAGATGGTAATTAACGAGCAAGTGGACAACCGAAAACAAACAGGACAGCCGCTAAATAGCCTAGTTCTAAGAATGTCTAAGAAATAAGGTTGCCTAGAGAACCGTGGATGTTCGGACCACCATCTGACGTCTATATGACCGTAATGATAGACACCCCAAGGTCACGCCAAAATCAGGAACCGAAAAAAGAACACAGCCAAATGTACAGCCAACGTTTCCTGTTTGCTGGGCACACAAACTGTAATGCTAAAATACCCACTTTTGATTAACACAATTATAGCTAATGAGCTATCTTGATGCCGTAGTTCTGAGTCCCCTTTGCGGCGCCTTCTAATAAACTGAATTAAATCAAATTCGTCTTGATTAAAAACAGGGCCGTTCGCCCCTCCCCCCGCGCCTGCCAGACAGTGCCAGATACTGCGTGTCCTCCCAGACAAATCAGTCTTCGTCTACCTCCGGTGAAGCGCCCGCGGTATCAAAGAGCGAATTGCCTTTGGATTGCCTGCTGAATTGCTGTGGCCTGTTGCGACGGAAGCATTGTGCCCTGCGGAACACAAATCTCCCAGCTCTGATGGCAATAAAGGCCGAGGCCACTTGCATGTTGAATTGCCACTTCAAAAGCGTAAGGCCTGGCGACAGCCTCGCTATATTTATCTACAAATAACACGGTAACAGACCCAAATCAAAGGGTGGGTTTATTGAAACCAATCGATTGTAGAATCAAACACACTGAATAAATGAAACTACTTCAGGCGGGGGGGGGCAGAGAAAGATTATAGGTGAAGAACTAATACAAACACATCAATAATCCACAACGTATTCATTTGTAATTCAATATAAACCTGCATTCACTCTTTGTCAGACCGAATTATCGTCACACCGCGGTCTAGATACCAGACCAAACCGGAAGCCCGTCAGACATCTCTTCTAGCTTGACAACAGGGATGAATCCAAAGCTTAGAGGGTAGAGCACAAATCTCCGCTTGTAGAGAACGCAAGAAATTTGATGAGCCATGCCGGTTCCGTTTAAGACGGGTCGAATGTAAAGCCCAAGTCAAGAGCAGATCCTTTCCAGATCTGCTCTGAGCTCAGCGAATTCTCCCTCTGAGAGAAGCGGCGCGAGCTGACAGGCTTGGAAACATGTTGCAATGCAGCAGGAATGCTAATGAGCTAAAGACACCAACGAGGCCAGACTTCGCCAGTTACTGGTGGCCTTTATAACCGCAGCCAATTAGAAAAAAATATAGAATGATTATAAACACTGGCTCATTAGCGATGCATAAACAAACCACCCGTTCATATTAGGGCATGTTGATTGACCTCGCAGGACGACAAACCCACTTTGCTGCCAACCCATTCGGTCCTGCGCAGAGAGCGTCCGAAAATGGTGAATGTCTCTCACTCCCTGTTTCCGGGACCACCGCTGAGCAGATTAAAGGCAGGCTCTCCTCTCAGATGTGTCAGGGGTCGGAGTGTCGGGATGTGGGTGCAGAACCGCCCTAGACCCTTAGCTTCCGACCGCTGCCTCTGACGTCACCGCTGCGTCGAAGCTCTCCAATTCACGGAGAGTCCGGGTGGTCGAGTAACAGGAGAAGTCAGAGACGCTTCCGGAATGGCAGCGGAGTCGGACGCGAACGAGGCGATGTTTCCGAGGCGGCCTTAGGGGAATCGCAGCCGAACGGGGGAGAGAAATTGAAGGCTTGCGCTTTAAATGTTCCGTCGAGGCCACAATGATTAATAGTACCTAACCATATCATATGCATCGTCAAAAGGTAGCTTCGAGGATCTTGAGGGGCAGAGGTGCAATGCACTGTGGGACAGCGGGGATTTAAAGCATTCCACCCGGAAGGGCAGAGCACATGATTTATAGATGAGATCTTCCAAATGTCCACATTTATTATTCACACAGCAAAAAGGATTTACCATTGGTCTGTATATAAAAAAAGAGAGTTACTGGTGACCAAATCCAATAACTGCTTGGCAACATTTAAATGCCAAAAATAGGACACGGTCTAATTTAGATAACATTCCTCTGCCTATTCACCTCTTTTATTATCATCTAAGGCTCATGCAAATGCGGCCAATCCCGGACCCAATCAAAACATCTCGTACTAGAATATCCATAAGTCTTGAAGACATTCTGTGTGGGCGCGTCAAACTCGGCTGTGAACACACTGCCCACCGCTCCGCACGTCCCGGGGTTTGGCGCTAATCCCTTGTGACGCTCGTGTCAGAGCCCAGTCACATTAGCGTGGCAATACATCCTTCTTCCTGAACATTTACCTACTTAGAGTCCACGGCGCGCTGACACAACACCACACTTGGATACAACAAACATGCTGCTTAACCCGAGTGTTCGATGACAACTGAAGAGCTTCCTCTTGTTCATCGTGCGGCGGGGGATATAGCTCATGCTTGAAGGCAACACGCGATCGAAGCGGTACTGGATTTATGACTTTAGACTTCATTAGATGGCTCAAAGCGGAACTGAATGCATTTTACAAATTGCATCTCATTACATCGTCACACGGTAACAACATTGACACCTTTTCTAACATTTTCTGCCAATTGATCACATTTTAACATTTCCCGGATTTCATAGAACGTTGGGAAATGAGGTAGAGTACGACATTGGTTAGAATTCCATAGCGTCAATGTTGAACCTTGCACATACATCAGCCAATCACAGCTGCAGCAGGCTAATATGCAAATCAGCCTCAGTCAAGTGTTTGTTTATGGTCAGTTGCAAAAGCGTGACTTAGATCGTTACGAAGGTATTACAAAATGCAAATACGTTAATACCACAGGAGCGTTCTAACATTTAGGGAATTGGGAACTTGTGCTAATCGAATCAACATAACTAGGAAGTTTTATAGGCCCCTTATCTGTTTATTTCCCAACAACTCTGGACTTCAGCCACCTGCCTGCTAAAGCATCTGTCCTAACCTGCTTTCAATACACATTATAAGATCACCTTGCCTGTCTGACCACTGATCCTAACAATCCATGCAATATCATTTAATTTACAATGGTATATGTTAACAGTTCAGCAGTCATTTCTTTCAAACAAAAGACACAAGCATATAACCATGAATCCCTGGGCAATCTGAATGTAAATAGGCTTCTGGCTAATTACACCTGTAGCCACCAGAAAACAATATGGGAAGAGAACAAAAAGTAGCCAACCATATCGAAATGTATACTTTTATTAAAATAAATAAATGAAATAAAAATAGTTATCACTGATTTACAATAATCAATGTCCCCAGGACTCTAACTATTGACATTGCTAATCATATAATGTTAGTTTTTGGTTAATTATATAAATCAATAATTTATTACTATCATATATTAATTCAGCCAACAATACCTTTCCCTTGATCGTAGAAGTTTTAGTATTATAAAACCTACTCTTGAAACCTCACACAAAGCTGGTTTTGCATAGACATGTCACAAACTAGGGTGATGTGTAGCAGAATAAGCCAGGCGCAGAGCGTAACATGTTTGATGGGTTTTTATATATTAAAACAAACACTACAACAAACAGAAAACATAAAACAGTGCATGAAATCAAACTGAGTGACTTACAAAAATGCCGCAACACAGCTGACACCAAGCTGACACTCACCTAACCACCGACGTGACATTGAAATAACGAGAAGCAAAGTGCAAACCCAAACAACAGTGCTAAATAGCCCCAGTGATTAGCTAACAAGCCCCAGCCGTGCTAAGAACAAAACAATCACCAGACACAGGAAGTGCACCCCACTAAGACTTCCTGTGTAGAACAAAAACTCACCACAATTGTGACAAAACATTTAATTGGAAGTATTTTCCATATATCATTTGATTATCTGGTTTGCTTATATCGGATAGGCATTTAAAATGCTGTCAGTACCACTTCAACATCATTCATTTAAATAATGTATTTAAAGGACAAAAACAATCATGTTTCAATCTACACTGAAAGCATTGTTTTAATACACCTTAAGGTTTAATGAGCATTTAACATATTAAATAAATGTCCAATTAAGATTATTTTAAAAAGCCTTCAATACACCTAAATACCAAATCAAGATGAATAACGGTCTCCCTAAATTCTTCTAAATTCGCTGATTTTGATTGAATTGAGTACATATAAATGTTGTTATTTTCGACACTGAACGATAGAGCATCAACAGGCTGACACACTGGTCACCCTTCTCCTAAAGGTCCCAGTAGACCAGGCTCAGTCTGTGTTGTCCTCTGACCTGAGACAGTGGAGACCGATGGGAACCACCGGAGACGGCTGTTTCCATCGTCCAACGGTTCTGTCTAAGGCCCCGGAGCAGCAGACCCGCTCATCTAGCCCCCTTTCAGCAGTGTTTCCCCCTGCGCCTCATTTTAGGCCAGAGCGGAGGTGGCTGAGCCCCAGGGCAGAGAGATGAAAGAGGCTGGCAGGGGAGAAGCGGGTACTGGGGAGATGCTGTTGAGCTGCCCAACGGGAGTGGGAGACAGTGCCCACCACGTAGTGGAACAAAAAGCCCGCTATCGCAAAACACACACACACACGAAGGATCGCGAATGACCGAACAGCGATGTGTCGGCCTCCGTGGTGTAGGACTGTGGAGGTGTGGCACAACAGAGCTCATCCACGCCGTTTTACCGGTCACATGGCCCAATTAGGTACACAGTTGTTAGAAAGAGCAGAGGCCTCGTAATAGATTTGTGGTCAGGGAGTCATACTCAGCATTCAGCAAATTAGAGCAAGCTAAAGGGCATTTCAGCTCGGCCTCATGGGTAAAACGCCAAGGTCAGCTAATATGTGCCGGGCATTAGCCGCGGTAATATGTGGACACAGGATACGCTCATTCCGAGACTACACACCGTCAGTGCTAAAGTAGCGAGATTAATCCAAAGAATTACTGGAACCAATCAAATGATAGCCATCTTAGATGTGTGCAATTTCCCTACACGATGAAACGCATGAACGACCGTGCACGCGGAGCGGCGCGGCCCCGCGAAGCCCATGCCTCGCTTGGACACGCGAACGCGCACACAAACACGCGGTCGGTCACCAGGGGAACGGTCCACGACACACCGTATGAAGTGTCACCAGACCTAGAGGTGTACATTCGCGGGGAAACGGAGAGACGGTGACACTGAGTAATGGCATTGGAATGGAAAGACTAAGAGCCCAAAGGAGCTGAGATGGCCATAATTAATAGCGACGTTGCACGTGTAGGAGACGGATCACACGGTTCCACAAAACAAGCCTCTGAAAGCAGAGTGGAAAACGAGCCTTCTGGGACACGGGCTGGAATAACCTATTACGCCCCGGAGCTAAAGACGGAATGTGTTCACCCTTTGGGTTGTTTGTTTAACGGAGGTTGTCGGTCCTGCGAGTCGGAATCGTTGCGCGGGGTGACTAAGCAATAGTGATTTAGCAGGTAATTACTTCCAGCCGATACAACATTGTGCCTTCCGACATAATAGGCCTAAATAAATGAAATTACTAAAAAACGGAAAACATTCCTGAATAACAAAAATGCAATCTCTCGTCGACGGAGCAGGTATATCAGTAGCACCGTTGTGCTGTCATAAAACAACTGGGTGTGTGACATAACTAGCATCATTATTTCAGTGGATTTGGATTAGTTATGACTTAAAGCCATTAGCATGTTTTAAATCATAAAAGTAGAGAGGAATTTTCCAGAGCACTGCCCCGCCCAGAAAAAAAAAACTATTCCTCTCTAGGCTTTTGCCAAGTCACTCATTTCTAGGGATTTGAGCTTCAAAATCGTAATGCTGGCCTTTTGGTGTTTTAGTCCAGGTATCTGTAAAAGTACTTGTAATCTGATGTAAAACCATTATACAATTAATTGAAAGATGGGACTTTCACTTACTTTTCAAAATAGAGCGAAGGGAGGATTTTATCTTCCATCTTCTTTTCTTAACATATAGGGACTCAGAACGTAATCTGACCAATTACGCGAGACATTAGTCCGGAGTGAATCTCGATTACATGACTGGTCTGCATGTAGCATCTCATTGTCACTAAATTTTATGCTGAACAATGCCACGTACACAAATAGATCTGAGACCCATCTATCACAAAAGATTGCCTGAATCCTTTCAAGAACAGTAAATAGAACAATGTTTTTCACAAGCCGATCACCCATTTATACCACTCACTACTAGTTTAATAATTGTATCCATCCATTGTGCTACACAATCACCCAGGTAAAGGTAATTTAATTTCAAACATCAGATTACTCAAGTATAGGCTACTTATCGTAGCAACCAATATCCGCACAATACCTGTGAGAAGTGACAGGTACCGTGCTTCCTTTTTAGTTTATCCTTCCAGCCAAGCTATGTCAACTGGCTCGAAGTGTTAAAACGCCAGAATGGTTTCTGATGTGTTTCACCTTGATACAATCTCTCCTGTATAACGTGACGTGCCGTGACGTTGTACACAGATGGTTCCAGCGCGTGCTGGCTTTTGAATGCAGATCTCTTTGAATCCCAGTCACGGTCCTTTCTCGGTGGCCCACAAGAATGGTGCTCTGGGTCAGAGGTGGTTGTTTTAGACAAGCTCTACCTACTTATCAAGTAACATGGGAAGATGTGCAAAAAGACCCACACTGCAAAAGTCCTCTTACCAAACAAAGGGTAGGAAATATGCTCCTAGAAGGAGACTTGTTAAATAACACCGCATTTCTTCCTCCCTCTCCATTTCACTCCCTCCCGCCCCACTTCTAGAAACAAAGTCATTTGGCTGATGATCAAACATACTAGCTGCAGTAGGCGCGAGACCCGGTGAGTGACAGCCTCATTAATAATTCGGTGTCGGACCACCTGTTCCGGGGCTCTGCTTGTATACGCACACAGATAGGACCCGGTGACAGGACCCGGTGACATCAGGAGGAGAGATCTACATCTCAGTGCCGGAGCGCGGAAAGCAGATAGCGCCGCTTCACCGCACACAGCTCACGACAGTCCACCTTGGCTGTAAATCGGGAGAGTTCGGATCGACGCCGGGCAGACGTTTTTTTTTTAAGTCACAGTTTGGCACTACGATGACCGGGCTGACCGTGACAAGCCAAAGACTGATGGGTAATTAGGTATGGTCGCTGATGGCATTCAGCAATGTTGGGTTGCACGTCATACAGGAGTATTTGCTCGTTAATTATCTCTATGTAAATAATAGATAGGCGGTCACAGAGGACATGCTTACACAAGCTGGAGAATTTGGCAATAAAACAACGGATAGTTGTTGACAAAATGTTCTTAGTCTCGTCACCTCTTAATGGCTGACCAGCTGCTGTCCTTACCTCAGTCAACCTATAGAGTTCACTGGCATCATGTGATAGCCCCCAGCATGCACCTGTCCCAAATGCCCTGTGTCTTGATTCGGTTGGGGGTGCAAGAGAGTGGAGCAAAAATAGCTAAAATGTTGACCAAGAGCTAAAATGCTGCTGGGTTTGTAAAGCTAGGTAATCTACTGAATGTTTTAGTCAATAAATGTCCATGCGGGAAGGGCTTCTTTATGCTTTCAGCTGACTTCAAGGCCTGAGTCTAACAAACAAAAAAGCAACCAAAATATGCGTTGAAGGTTTCCAGAAAAACAGTGGCCCCCCATCATTCTGGAATAGATGTTTGGAACATTTCGTTAAGCTGGCCAGCAAAACTGTGCAGTCAGAGAAGAGCTTGGTCAAGGAGGTGAGAACATGATGCTCTGACAGACCGCCAGAGTTCCTAATGAAAGATGGGAGAACCATCCAGAAAGAAAGCCCTCCACCTATCTGGCCTTCAATGTAGTGTCCAGATGAAAGAAGTGTTTCATCTGGCCTAATGAAACCAAGACTGAAATCAGGCATACTCCATAACCATGCCAAACACCGTTGCTACAGTAGCATAATGCTTTGGGGATGTTTTTCAACATAACAAACTGAGAGACTAGGTGGGATGATTGGAGCAAAGTACAGATATATTTGATGAAAACCTGCTCCTGAACATACAGGACCTCTGCAAAGGTTCAGAGAAACAAACAGTCTTAAAATTTGCTTACATGCCGCAGCAAGAGTTCAAACTTGAACCAGATTAAATATATCTAGGGAAACTTCAAAAACGACTGTGGAGCAACGTTCCCCATCTATCCTGACAGACCTTGAGAAAATCTTCTTCTTCTTGAGAGGAATGCAGGTGTGCCAAGCTAGTAGTATCAATTCCAAAAAGACTGTAATTACTGTCAAAGGTGCCACAACAAAACAATTGAGTGAAAGGGTCCATTTACTAATTTAAATGTGGTATTGCTGGGGTTTAACACTTCAAAAAAATATGTTTATTCGTTTGGACATTGTGTGTACATTGATGAAAACACAGCTGGAAAGAAACAAAATATTGAACATAAAATCATTTCAACCCTCCAGAGCCCATTATGGCCTTTCCTTAAGTCTCTCCTCGTTGCAATACTTACTACAATTCATTGAGAACAAAACGAATTAACAACGGTCAATGGAAACTAAAATCACCAACCGATTAAGGGCTGGAGACAAACTCACAACAAAAATCAAAGTAAACAATTGAAATCACAGGCTGTTCGAAGACCTCCCAGACCTGGATCAGGACATCAGTGAGCTCCTGTACAGTGTGTGGCGCTACTTGGCTCGTCAAATGTACCGATACGTAACGTCCCAGAGGTTCTGAATTGGAATAAGGGCTGGGGCCGGACAATGGCATTCAATGGCCTTCATCCAGGACCTGCTTACACACTCTGACCACATGAGGTCTTGCATTGTCCTGCACCAACAGGAACCCATGGTCCATTGCAGGAACCCATGGTACATTGCAGGAACCCATGGTACATTGCAGGAACCCATGGTCCATTACAGGAACCCATGGTACATTGCAGGAACCCACGGTCCATTACAGGAACCCATGGTCCATTGCAGGAACCCATGGTCCATTGCAGGAACCCATGGTCCATTGCAGGAACCCATGGTCCATTGCAGGAACCCATGGTCCATTGCAGGAACCCATGGTCCATTGCAGGAACCCATGGTCCATTGCAGGAACCCATGGTCCATTGCAGGAACCCATGGTCCATTGCAGGAACCCATGGTCCATTGCAGGAACCCATGGTCCATTGCAGGAACCCATGGTCCATTACAACAGCAAACGGTCTAACCATGAGTCTTAAGGATGTCATCCCGGTACCTAAGAGCAGTCATGGTACCGTTGGTTAGCATGTGGAGGTCTGTGTGAGCCTCCAAGCATATGCCTGCCCACACCATTACTGACCCAGCGCCAAACCGGTCATGCTGGATGATGTTGCAGGCAGCACAACATTCACCACGGCGTCTCCAGACTCTTTCACTGTCTGTCACATGTGCTCAGTGTAAATTTGCTCTCATCTGTGACGGACCTGCCAATTCTGGGGATCTCTGGCGAATGCCAATTGAGGTGCACGATGTTTGGCTGCCAGCACAGGTCCCACTAGAGGACGCCGGGCCCTCATGCCACCCTCATGGAGTCTGTTTCTGACAGTAGCCCACTGCGGGGCATTATCTAGGTGACATTCATGTACAATAATCTGACATGCATCATATATGATGTTTTGCCATTTATATTCCGGTGGCATCAATTATAAGGAATAATATGCATATATACAGGGAAGGAATAAAGTATTTGATCCCCTGCTGACATTGTATGTATGCCCACTGACAAATACATGATCAGGCTATTATATTAATGGTAGGTTTATTTGAACAGGGAGAGACAAAATAACAGCATTAAAATCATGACAATGACCCAAAACACACGGCCAAGGCAACAAAGGAGTGGCTCATGAAGAAGCACATTAAGGTCCTGGAGTCGTCTAGCCAGTCTCCAGACCTTAATCCCACAGAACATCTGTGGAGGGAGCTGAAGGTTCGATTTGCCAAACGTCAGCCTTGAAACCTTAATGACTTGGAGTGGATCCGCAAAGAGTACTGGGACAAATCCCTCCTGAGATGTGTGGAAACCTGGTGGCCAACTACAAGAACAGCTGACCTCTGTGATTGCCAACAAGGGTTTTGCCACAAAGTACTAAATCATGTTTTGCAAAGGGGTCAAATACTTATTTCATTGAGTCTCTCATCATTCAAATAAAGCTACTATTAAAATGATAAACTGATCGTGTCTGTGTCAGTGGGCAAACAGAAAAAACAAGCAGGAGATCAAATACTTGCTTACTTCACTGTACATCTATAAAACAATTGTTAATAAATGGGAAAATATATTTTAATCATACTATCATAATAACCGATACATTCTCATTCTTGGCCAGGTTCTAAAGACCCTTTAAACCTAGATGTAAAATGTACACAGTTACATACTGAGATGTAATGTTTGAAATGTACATGATGCCAGTAAACAGGTTGCTATGAATATAAATTGCATGCATTTTATTGTTTCTTATTTTTTCATTCGTAAACGCACATAGAATTGCTTCAATGTATGCATTGTGCTATATAAATAAACTTGCTTGCTTTCTGAGAGATTCAGTTCAACAATGCGTGGATTTAAAATAAGTAAATTAGGTATTATCAACAAAACGGGGAAAGGTAAAAAAACAATAACACAACAGGACACATGACGTGAGATAAAAACAAATACATTTTCTCAATACATTACTTATGCACATTGGATGTCTGTTCAGACAAAAGCCTGATTGGTCTGAAATAACGAGGCAAATTTAAAGTAAACAACTAATTACGATTACGAAACGGTGGTGTAGCGGCAAAAAGCAAATGCTGAGCGATACATCTGGGCATCCCTAATCTGAAGGTACACGAACTCCAGCTGGTAATCTGTCATATCTCCACCGCAACGAAAAAAACCACAGGCGAATTCTAACATGTTGCGAGCCATAAAAATCGACGTATTTTTGGCTGTGTTGAACGCTGGCAAAGGTCAGTTGCGCCACCACCACTGGCGTGTACCAGTTCACGGCGTGAATAGCGCCGTCATAACAACTGTCGTCATAACAACTTTCTTCATGGTGAAACTGCATATTCATGCCTTGTGTTATACAACATTGTGTGTTTCGCACGAGCCGCAGCAAGAGTGGCTGCAGTGCAGCTTCTGGCAGTGGCTAATGGAGATCTTAAGAGAACCTAAACGTTGATAATAACCAGTATTTAACTATCCTGTAGTGTACATTAGCAGCCTATTCTCCTCGGTAAATGGTGGCACAGAATGAAGCAGACGAGTGCATTATTCATGGTTTACAGGCGGGCTCGGCAGTTGCCTTAGAAACATGTGCAAAAGGGTCACATGGTCAATGGGACTATTTTGTGCCGCTAAGGGAGCTCAGTCCATTAGCTAACTGAGTGGTCGTGTAATCACACGCTGACCCCGGCGCACGCGTGAAGGTGTTCCCGGACAGCGGAGTTAACCGGAGGCGTTTCCACCGGGATTGCCGATGCATTGTGTGGCCACATTAGTAGTCGGCACGGCTCCCGGCGCGACCACGGTACCGCGAGGCTGTCAGTCGGATCACCGAGAGACAATCATCACTCCCCGAATTATCCGCTCGTCCAACGAGCGTTTGCACTCGTGGCCGACCCTCGTTCCGGCGCGTATTCGAGGCGGAGGCGAGGAACCGCCACGTGAGGCACAAACAAAAATGGCCGCTAATTCACAAGCTGCCTCTTATGAATCAGCTCCATTGTACAGGACCCAGCAAGTGTCCTCTCTCACCGCCGTCGTCGGGTGACGGAAAACGATCAGGCGCACAATTCCCATTTGTTCCGTGCGGTCATTCATAACGTGCCAGATAATAACCGCTCGGAGGTCGGGGAGGTAATCGTTTGGCACGTGCCATGAGAGGCCACCTCCACTGCGGCTGCAGGCTCACACGACCATATTGTGTCAGTGTCACTGGGTGGGTCTACATCCCTCTGCTGGGTTTGGCTCGGCGCGGCTCTGTGTAGCCTCCGTAGCTCTACGGTGAACGGGCAGACGCGACAGAACTGGGAATGGCCCGTCTGCTTATGGACGACAAACTACGCCGCTTTGCTCTTTGATTCATGCGGAGCGCAGAGAACATTCTGGCGCCCGGTCTCTAGATGCTTCTGCCCTAATTTAACAAAACAGAATCAGACGTTCGGGGCCGGGAGAGACAGGATTGGGTTAAGGCAGAACAGGCACAATAAGCCATTGCTGTCTTTAAAGTAATGCAGGCTAGGACAATGCATGTGTCCCCAAAGCATATCTGCAACTGGTGTCATGTGAGCTGAAGATTAGGCTTTGAGTGATAACAAGCGCACTGCCGAGTCTGGCTGGAGGAAAGCGTTTGTTTGCTTCTATTCAGGTTTTAGCGTCAAATCAATACCGGAGCAACAATAGTTGTCAAGTACTAGCCTCTCAGCTAAAGACACTGCTCACAAAGGAAACCACTCAGTCCTCGAAAATATATGTGCCAGTAACACTTACATCTAGTGACAGCCACACACAAGGCCTTTCTGTGGGGATTGTGTCAGAACACAATTCCGTAACACCAACAGCCGCCCTTCACCTCAACCTGGACAAAAAAAGACATTTCAGGATACACGAGAATCATATATTGTCCAAATGTTTTTCGCAGGCAAAAGGTTTTAAAGGCATGACATTTCTTCGCCCGGGGATTTTCGAGCGGAAACTTTAACGATGACTGTCTCCCGGTTATTTAACGGCGTTCGTGGTATCTGTCGTTTGGAACGATAAGACGTGGGTCAACCAAACTGGTCCGGTGTCACTGTTTTTAAAGGGTACCGAGCGGAACGGCAAAATGCACAGCGACTCCGCTAACGATACGATCAATTTCGATGACCTCACGCGGAGAACAAATCGGTCGTTGACTACATTTCAATTGATTACGGTGAGTGACAGGGGGGGATCGCCGAGATAACGGGGGGATTGTCCCATCATTTCTCCCCAACCCTGGAAAGTCGCCATCAATCAGAGAACAGAGAGAGAGATTTCCCGGAACAGCTCGACAGGCTCTCCTCAGGCCCTGGCACACACCGGGCCCGTGATTTATGATCTCCAAGACCCTATGAAACCCAAAGGCCGGAGGGAGAGAAAAAAAGACAACATCCGCTGGCAACCTCCGTGTTGCCAATTACGGAAACAAATGATTCATTTCCTGCGCGGCCTTCACTTTCAATTGATGACCTCACGCGCCCTCGTTCCTCATCTCTCCAGACGTCACCTTTCCACCTTGGGTTCTCGCCCCGGCCCCATGCCACAGATTACGTCCCGCCTGTTCCTCACCGATCATCTCGCCTCCGCCATTATCTTCCCGCACGTCCTCCAGAAATGGAAGCTCTCCATCTGTCAAATACTACCACGCTTCACAATGCAACAGTGAAATATTCACCGCGACATTTTCCTAAACAAGAATGCGGAGACGCGTCCACAGACTGGAAGAGTTCTTTTAAGAGAGGAGAAGTGATATTCCCCGAGTCCTCGAACCATTTCAAGTGTGTGTTATCGCCTACCAGTTCCAATAAAGTTTAATATATGTGTGCACAGTATGTTTGGATGAATGGGTAACCAGCGAATACATACGGTCCCAGTTGGCAAGGCAGAATGGACACAGACTCAGCGAGAAGCTTTCTGCTTGTGTGTGTGTGTGTGTGTGTGTGTACACAGTCGTGGGCTCATTGTCTGTGAAGTTTTATGCTGATTTGGGAGAGACATTACCAGGGGAAGCGGGGCAGACAAAAATGCACATTATAAAGAGAGGAAAGGGATGGCAGGATGGTGCTGAGGATGGCTTGTCTGTCTGCCTGCCTGTCTGTCTGTATGTCTGTATGTCTGTATGTCTGTATGTCTGTCTGTCTGTCTGCCAGTATGTCTGTCTGTCTGTCTGTCTGTCTGCCTGCCTGCCTGCCTGTCTGTCTGTCTGTCTGTCTGTCTGTCTGTCTGTCTGTCTGTCTGTCTGTCTGTCTGCCTGCCTGCCAGCATGTCTGTCTGTCTGCCTGTCTGTCTGTCAGCATGTCTGTCTGTCTGTCTGTCTGCCTGCCTGCCTGTCTGTCTGTCTGTCTGTCTGTCTGTCTGTCTGCCTGTCTGTCTGCCTGTCTGCCTGTCTGCCTGTCTGCCTGTCTGCCTGTCTGCCTGTCTGCCTGTCTGCCTGTCTGCCTGTCTGCCTGTCTGCCTGTCTGTCTGTATGTCTGTATGTCTGTATGTTTGTCTGTCTGTCTGCCTGCAAGCATGTCTGTCTGTCTGTCTGTCTGCCTGCAAGCATGTCTGTCTGTCTGTCTGTCTGCCAGCCTGCATGTCTGTCTGTCTGTCTGCCAGCCTGTCTGTCTGTCTGCCAGCCTGTCTGCCAGCCTGTCTGTCTGTCTGTCTGCCAGCCTGTCTGTCTGTCTGCCAGCCTGTCTGTCTGTCTGCCAGCCTGTCTGTCTGTCTGCCAGCCTGTCTGTCTGTCTGCCAGCCTGTCTGTCTGTCTGCCAGCCTGTCTGTCTGTCTGCCAGCCTGTCTGTCTGTCTGCCAGCCTGTCTGTCTGCCAGCCTGTCTGTCTGTCTGCCAGCCTGTCTGCCTGCCTGCCTGACGGCTTAGCGTCAGACGCTGCCAGCTGTTAGACAGCACAGAACTCCCGTCATCTTCCCTAGAAATAAGGGCTTGTGATGTTGGAGATTAACTGATACAAACAATCCCTCTCTCCGTTTTGAATATTAATTTGCACAATAAATGTTAAGTATCCGTTTGAAATATGCATGGCCTTAGGACAAAGCCCGGCCACTTTAACACAAACACCCAATGACAATCTTCTGACACCACACTCTGGAGGGGCACATCAGCCCAATTGATAGTGTCTTTTGGCTAGAGTTGACATTATGAAAAGAGATGGCTTGTTTCCTTCCTCAAGAGGACACTGAGCGTACAAAAAAACAAACACGAAAGACAGCAAATAGAGACAACGCTTAGGGCTTCTTATCAAGTATACAAAATCACCCTGATATTCACGTTCTGCAAACAAAACCATGTGATGTCGTAGCGAAGTCAATCAGTGTGTAAATTAAGTTATTTAAGCAAATAACAGTACTTAGAATCTTTACATCCATTTCTGGACGTACAGTATCAAAGCGTCAGTATTTCTTCACATCTTTCTTTGTATTCTGACATTTCCCTCGATTGTCTAGTTCCGGGTCCTCCCGCGGAGGGCAAGACATACCTACACTAGCGACCGCAGAGATGACGGCGAGTGTCATTCATCATCTGATTCGAATTGCTTGTGGGGTCGTTCCAGATGAATTCAATCACTTTGCTACTCGAGCACTTTAGATTTGAACGGGAACCTTCCAACCACATTTCCTCACAGAAGACAGGGTCAGAATGTGACTTTTTGGACGCGGACGCTAAAACAGTCAGGAAAGGACAAGGAGCTTGACCCATTTTGCATCCCCCCGTCCTACTGACAGAAATGCCTTGATCATCAAAAAAAATTATTAATGTTCAAACAATTGAGAATGCAAAGAATGCGTTTGCGAATACACATAGCGGCTGTCATTTCATCCATAGAAACATAATTCATTGGACGGACAGATCTCTTCAGGCCACCGCACACCGGTTGAGAAGCTTCATTTAAAACACGTCCGCCATTCCGCCCACAGTCGAACGTGAAATTGAACGGGGAAGATTTTAGTAGATTCTTCGGAGGAAAACCCACAATTTCCGCTATCAAGTAAGTTCTTATTCCCTGATCTGTTGGAATGAAGCAGTCACCGAGCAATCGTCTTCCCCGAACATACACACGCCCGAACAAGCACCCATACGAATGCTTCAAAGTAAAAGAAAAAAGGGAAAAAGTTTACTCTGGAAAACACTCTAGGTTACATTTGAAATCGGAGAACAACATATGACTCACTCAGTGATGGTGAATAATATTTCTATTCCAATTGAAAGCTTACTTATATATAACAGGCTTAGAACGAAATCCAGCGCCATCATCACAATGGAATAACACATGCTACTGTCTTCCCGTGGACAGTCTTGTATTTTCAGCTTTTTATCACATTAATGATTTTCAAAAGCATGTGGTCATTTCAAATGTCTCAAAAACTAATCACTGTTGAGAATTGTTACACAGGCAGTAATACAATCAAAACAATACCATGCACATTCATTTTCTTTTTAGAAACCACAAAAATATCAATTTAAAATGTAATTCTAAAGTGAAACATCCAAAAGAATTACATTACATACTGGTAGATTGGTTTGATCACCAAAACTGTAATCCAATAGCGAAACATGATGACTACATTTAAAATATTATATAATATTTTAATTATATGATTTTTCTAAAATTTTTTTTAATTATCTTGAGCAGTATTCAAACTGTTATATTTATAACATAAAACTGGACCTATTATCCATAACACAAAACGAATTTGCTTAATTCCATATTAAGTATCACAATTGGCCTGAAACTGGACAAAAAGGCAGGAATGTAGATTGCCAAAAAAAATTAAATCTGATACAATCTATTAGCCGCAAAGAGGTGTATCGTGAGACAAGCAACACGTTCAGGTAAACATAGCTAGCTAAAATGTGAGATTACATGGTTAGGTTAAGCAAAGGGCATCCAAACAAATGTATTATTAATAGCTTATTTCTTTAGTGGAGAAAATATTGTTTGCTGTTACTATGTATACGCACCAGTAGCAAAGAAAATCTATTGCTGGGTTATTTATTTCCTTTTGTGCTTTAAGTTCAAATATTCAACCTCAAAGCTTGGCCAGAGATGGACAAATAGATGACTGTAAGTAAACCAAATAACATTATTTATTTGTGTTTAGTAAACAAAGATGGTGAATGCTTACTATTTTTGTAAAATTAGCATGTTCAAATATATCACGAGTGCCGTGCTAATTTCCATTAGTGGCAAAAACGATTTTGGACTGTGTGTTAGCATAGAGCTAATCTTAGAGCTAATCCATTTAAGTATTAGAGTCTAAGCTAAGCTAAACTCACAATAGCAAGCTATAGACAACATATATATCAGTGTCATTGTGTTGCAGTATAGTAATTTAAAACAATGTAAATATATTTTTAATTTGTTTCCATTACATGCAGTATTACACAGTTTGTACTGCTTATTATCATAATAAAGTGGTATCCAGTAAGGCTAAACGATTGTTGGGAAATAATCCAATTGCATTTTCTTCCCAATAATAAAATGGGATTCTTAAGTAAGCTCTTCATCATCTGTATTATTCAACAAAGACAAGCAATAAAGTATTGTATAGTGTGAACAAAACAAAATTTGATAAATTCAACATAAACTGTTCTTTCCTGTAAGACAGGCCTATATGTTATGATTAAATTAGGTAATGTGTCATTATTATAGTCTGGTCTTGTCCTGTCTTGGCCGGTTATGCCCCCTCCTGGTCCATGTGTGTCTTTGTTTTGTAATTCTCCGCTGTAGTCATTTGATTTGTAACACCTGTGTTTCCCCTCACATGTGTCTAGTTTACACTCATTAGTTGTTGTATTTAGTTAGGTGCTTTTCTGTCAGTCCTGGTTGGTTCATTGTTGATGTCAGTCCTTATTTCTGGTGAGTCCTTGTCCTAGTTCCTTTGCGAATGTGTCATGCTTTCCAAAAAATAAGAGCGAACCTCATATGATATGATTGACATGATATATTGATATATTGACTGATTTCTGGAACTTCCAGCCTTGTAACCATGTGAAAATTATCATCACAAAATAAAGCACTGGTGTAAACATTGATGTAAAAGTCAGTAACAAATTGCACAAACTAAAGTGCAGACTGCAGAAATATTGGAGAAAAAAATCTCAGGCTTTACCACACACAGTTTTAAGATAAGTCAAAGTCACTGTAATAAACATATGTTATGTAATCATGTGGATTGCACTTTTTAAACATTGTCTGTGAACATTTCTAGACAGTTTTTTAAATAAATAAAAATATATTATCTTACTGATCTCCAGCCAGGCAGGTTTTGCACAATACCTGATGCTGTGCAGCATCTTCTTTTTTAAAGCCAAAATATTCCCACACAACTGACATACTGTTCCTCTTTGACACTAACTTTTCCCTAGTGTCAGGATCTATCAAGCCTGAGGCCATTGCGAAAAAAAATATATTTTTTAATTGCAGCCTTTTGCGGTACAAAAATTACACTTTATCATATAGCGATATGCAAAAAAACGTTTAGCACTAGTATCCAGCCATCCTTCCCCCCACGTCATGTGTTCACATAAAATCTTACATACAATCTTAGTTTACAGAAACCTAAACAACTGATTTTGTGAAGCAGAATTGTCAACAAGCTAACATGTAAAAAGCTATGCAATTAAATAACTAAACAAAATTGCTGCAATTTTATCACTATCAACAAACGGTTATCGCCGTTTAAACATTCATTAGCATAATTATCTAACAAGCAATTGGAATGTTGACATGAATGAAGAAAGAAGGATCAATGGGAGACAACATCCAGAGAGAAAGAGCGTGAAAGAGAGGAAGAATAAGAATAAAAAGGAGATAGACGAGGGAGAGAGGGTGGATTTTTTTTTTTTAGTTGGTTAAACTGTCTACTCCTCCGGGATATCATGTTGAATTGAACCGTCATCGACACAAACCAAGACATCGAACACTTTAAAATGCCTCATATGATAGCTATTCGTGCAGTTGTATTAACAGGGAAGTTCAAACCATCTACAGCACGTTAGCTACCAGGGCTACAATTACAGCTACCTATTATTCATAGTTGCCTGGCTATATTGTTTTAGGATTTTATTTACTAACTGCTCCATTTTTTTCACAGACTAGAAGTTACCGTTGCCTGCGGCTACCACAGTATCTAATCTATTATGTACACAATTGAATTAGCATGGCTGGCGAGCAGGGGCAGGTATAGCGGGATTTACAGACATCTGTCGTTTCTGGGATCCCGGGCAACAAAACGTGGATAGACAATAATTAAAGTGAGTGAACACTATTTCACAAATAAAAAGGAGGCGCTTAGACGCGTTTCACGACCACGACGTCCCTGAAGGCTGAACAGTGAAGACTATGTACCCTGAAGGCTACATCACCATGTTTTTGAGAATGGTATGACAATGAGGGGAACATGTGCTAACATTACAGCGGAAGCTGAGCCGATTAATGGTTGAATTGTCAAGACTTTCAGAAGTGTCATTAAGCTAGATATAGCAAATGTATCCAACTACTGTGCTGACCACCCTGGTCACTTTAATGTGAATTGCTCTCGATGGTGATAAATCATGTATGATAAAGACTAAGTCCTAACAATTGTAAACACAGTTGTCTACGACAAGAGTAGTTGGGAGAAATACAGTCAAGAAAAATCATTGAATGACATTTTACGAGGGAAAGAGACAGCCAGATAGTATAGCCTGAGATGCCAGTAAACATTTGGGTTCCAGGTGTGACAGAGGATACTTCAGCTGAGGCAAAATAAACATCCATTTTTATGACAATACCCTTATAAAAGTGTAGGGCTAAATGTCTACTCATTGTGAATAACTCTGCAAACGCCCCCAGGAAATGAACAATTATTGGCCTTCTAGAGTGGTATCTAGTAACCCAAGTCGGGAAAGGGAGGAGGACATTATGGTGTCACGAAGCGTTTCATCTCCAATGTTGCCATACCGATGGGCAATTTATTGTTAATTTTATGGAATTTCTGTAAACCTCAGCACACTCTAGGGATAATTTACATTCTGTAATATCATGCAAAGTTAAAAATTAATTGGGCACATTTTCAAATATATTATGGTTATTCATTAATACTTTTTCATAGTCGTTTTTATTCCTCTCCGAGGTGTGCAATGGGTATTCTGTAATATAATGTTATTTTAGTTATGTGACTTTTGAGGGCAAAGTACAATTCCTGTCAGATAATGTGTTTGTATGAGAATTGGTTTGGTCAATATGGAATGAGTTTCATAGTTTTGACAATGTCACAAATCTCGTGGTGGTGTAGTGCAGGATGAAGCCAGGTGCAGAGCTAAATACCTAAAAAGCCTAGTTGACCCAACTGAAAACTTGTGTGCATGATCTAAACAGCCCAAACCGAAACTAAAAGGTGGCCAACCAAAATCACCCCGGAGTGAGGATCTATTGTCCTCACTCGTAACAGAGAAAATGTAGTAAACATTCTGAAAATGTGTATTCCACTCTTAACAACCAGAATTAGAAATAGTATATTACATAGAAAACCTAAATTTGTCTATGTCACTCCAAATAAAATCCGCCATTGCACTAAAACTAGCCCTTGCAATGCTAGTTGCCCGAACATGATATTTCCAAAACGGTTATCCTATATGATGAATGGTGTTATGATTGATAACCAGGCCAATCCGTGCCAGACAGCTGGCCAACCTTACCCAATACCCAGCTTCCCAGGCCCAACGGCACGACAACGATAGATATGAAAAGATGAGACACCAACCAGCCATACGTCCTCCCAATTCCCAGCACACACTGTACTACAAGAAATTCCTCTAAGGCCATTAAACAACCAAAACCTACACTTCAAGTGTTCATTCAAGGACAGGGCGGCCCCATGACAGCAGAAGCCCTCTGGGTATAACAGACTCCAGAGGATACTTTGGGTATTCCTTGTAACAAAAAAAAATATAAAGTATCTTTGCTTCTTTAAATTCATAAAACACCTCTACAAAGTTGTAGCTACTGAAAATACAAGAATTTCCACTGTTTGACATTTTCTCTCAGGACAGTTTCACCTAAAATTAGCATCATTTAGGTGTAGCCAATTACAACCAATGATTTGAAGTTTTGTCCCCTTGGCATTCTAGAACGTTACTAGTTTGGACACGTGTATATGTCCCCTTGGCATTCTAGAACGTTACTAGTTTGGACACGTGTATATGTCCCCTTGGCATTCTAGAACGTTACTAGCTTGGACACGTGTATATGTCCCCTTGGTATTCTAGACGTTACTAGTTTGGGCACGTGTATATGTCCCCTTGGCATTCTAGAATGTTACTAGTTTGGGCATGTATATATATATATATATATATATATGTGCCTGTGGCACAGAATTAGTTTTGTACGGGTGTTATTGTTGCTATAGATGGCTCAGCTGTGTATAAATAAAGGTTAAGAATTTTAATCCGGGCATATTATAACCTGAACATCAACCCGACATTACCTGCTGTGAAAGATGCATCCATTGCTAAAGGGAGAATTTTGAATCTCCTAAAAATGGAATACACAGGGGTGCTAGGCCCCGATTTTTTAACTGTGTATTTAATAATAAAATCCCCTGTGAGTACAATCTGTCCTTACCGACCATCAATCTCCTGTTGTTCAGACATCAGCATGAAAGATAACAGGAAACTGACCTTGCACTCTGACCTCAAGTGGTAGAAAACGTGCCGACATATAAACTGGAAATTGTTTATTTGAAAAGTCCTTGTTTGATTTTCATCTCAGTCGGTCTCATTTCTCGTATTTCATGATTATTGATGCAAAGAATAAATATATATATGCTTTGTTTTTATATCCCTCATTTGACTTTGCCCGTAGCTTGTGGATGACACCCCGGCGATGTCCTCATTCCTAATGCACCTGGGGAAACTGTTTCGGCATGGTGAATCCAAGCCTGAAGGAGGACGGTATAGCCTAGGGGATGGCAATCATACATTGTTCAACTGTTGTATTTCACAGTATTTTATTGTATTGACTGTTTTCTGGTGGTCCTGTGTGCCTCAGTTTGTATGAGGGAGGTAATGGCAGCACGACAGTTGAGCGACTTTGATTCCCACTGGGGTCCTCTTCAAAATATGTAGACTTTTCACTTCAGATAGATGTGTCTTCTATGCAAATGCAATGTATTCCAGTACTGCATTGGCCGATTAAAATTTTTGTAAGGCACAGTAGCTCTCAAAAGTATTCCCTTGGAATGTTCCACATTTCATTGTGTTAATATAAACAGGAGTTTGCCACTGATCAACATAGAGCTAAAAACAAAACCAATTAACTACAATAACAAAACAGGAAGTGTGGTGCGAACAAATGTCTTTAGAAATTGCATAATTAAATAAACGAAATTTACATGTGTGCAATTAAGGTGTTTCACGTGATCTCAGGCTGAATACACCTGTCTCGGGGGGTGGGGGGTGGGGGGGGGTAACACTGTTGGTTTGTGAAATTATCAACAAAACAACATCATGAAGACAAAGGAACATTGCAAATCCCCCTCAAAAAATTTCAAAAGCACTAATCAGAGGTAGTACATAACAACATTTCCAAGGCATTGAACATCCCCTGGAGGGCAGTGAAGTCCATCATAAAAAGGGGCAAATCTGGCACAACCATGAATCTGTCTAGCCATTCGCAAAAACTGAGTATCCAGCAGTGAAGGGCAATAGTCAATGACTCACCAAGACGCCAATGGCAACCGTAAAGAAAGAGTAAATTTGACTAAAGAAAGAGTCAAATGTGTTGATGGTGGCAGCATCACGCTATGGGGATGCTTCTCTGTGCCAGGGACCGCAAAGCTTGTGATATTAGTGGGCAAAATGAATACTGCAAAGTACTGAGATATACTGGAAGAAACCCTGATGCTCACAATAGACCCAGTAGGACAACGATTCCAAACATACAGCCAAGAACCCACTGGAGTGGCTTAAAACAAATAAGGATGCAATTCCCAATATATTTTAATTATATGTTGTTAGAGTAAAAAGATCGTAGCGACTTTAAAAATCCTGAATACATTTACAGTACATCTGTGATATTATCAATAGCAGTAAACACTTTAAAGTAAAATACTTTGAAGGTTAGTTCTCGAAATCCATAGGTTTTGAAACGGTTAAGAAATTAGGCCACAAATGAATTAATAGATAAATGTTATATTTTAATTGTTGGTCAAAATCACCTGTTGGCGACTTATCCTTCAAGGGATCAATTTAACACAGAAAAAAATGTTGCTCTCTCACAATGAGACGTCCTGTGTTGGCAACTGGCACAGTGTGAGTCTCATGCAGACATAAATAATACAAATATTAATATATTCCGTTTAGCAAACACATTAATTCAAAGCCACCCAGAGTCACGCGTGCATACATTCCACAGACTGTTGGTCACGCGGATCCAACCCGACAGGCGCCACGCACCGCTAACTGCTCACAGAACAACGGGGTCGAATGATATCCATATCCCCAAAACAACAATAACCTTTAAGAAGCTGTGAGAAGAAAATTACATTGAAAGTAACGTTCAAATTGCTCGGCGAGAAGCTGCTCGCTTCGTGTCGCAATAAGAAGCGTGTTT
Source organism: Dallia pectoralis (assembly GCA_029465975.1). Taxonomy (NCBI): domain Eukaryota; kingdom Metazoa; phylum Chordata; class Actinopteri; order Esociformes; family Umbridae; genus Dallia; species Dallia pectoralis. The sequence continues at coordinate 8,038,162 of CM055747.1, read as the reverse complement.
CCAGATTGAGGATGTATTACTTTCGCCGGGAAAAGTACAGTAGAATTCTTTGTTTGAACAAACTGCCGTTTGATGATGCAGCTGATTTAATTTCTCTCCTTACCAAGGGTTATATTATAAATAGCAAAGAAGCGGCGAAACCCGAAAAAACCCGGAACAGCGTTATTCAAATTCCTCAAGAGCCGCTGTTATTTGAAGTCTCATGCTTAGACATCACAGCACCGTGTATTTGGGGAGGACGAATAGAGCCCCGGCGATAAGAGCGGAACGCTATGTTCGGTTCCTCTGCTCTGCTGCTACTGCGGCTGCTAGCTCTACTAGCATATGCAAGCCCGGAGAGATTTGCATTCTTAAGGAGGCCTACAGCCCTGCTCTCCCTCCGTGTGTTGCACGAGCTACTAGGCATGTCTGTTCAAAGCAATGGCCAGGACCAGACAGGAGATCCAGGAGAGAGCAGCCAAAACACATTGCAACACCGGCCTTCGGAATCGTTTAGCATCTCGCGCGCGCGTGCCTCCACAGCGGGCTTTCCAGAAGCTTCTCTCCTGGGCCCCTTCACACTTACACCTCGCGTCCCTTTCTGTCCGCGACAATATGGCTTCTGCTCGGTTTCACCGGGACCTAATGTAACCCTCTGGTTAGGAACAACACAGGTCAGTTTCGTGAAACAGAGCCTATTCTGAACTTGTTGGTTGTTGGCATGCGGCTGTGTACAAAGCAGCAGGAGCATTTCTTTCCAGCCTCTAGTTGCAATCCTAGTGAATAGTGTGCATGGTTATGCACAGATGTTATGAAATTAATTCTGGGAAAAGGCAGTGTCTTTTACTTCATAAATCGCGGTTAGTTTCGCCTGGAAGGTTACAAAATGCACAATAATGCCCGGATGGCCTCACACGCACAGCGTCCCTGGAAAAAATATTCTGCAAATTATAGAATTTGAGAGCAAGCCATGACTCTGCTTTACAACCACCATGTGTGAATTCTTAGAGGAGAAAGTGAACAGGTGCTAAAAAAGAGACGGTTTATGTTCAAATGTTTGAATGTCACAATCCAATTAATGAATCAGGGGAATCGCTTTGTTTTTCCAAGGCGGCACAGTTTGCACAGGACCTCTGTAAGATTATGCAGCACAGGAATTCATAAGTATGTCTTCTCAGTCAGCTGCAACACAGAAGCATCACATCCCATAAGGAGAGCTTTGTATAGTCTTTTCTTCGTTTTCTGGACAGCGATAGAGACTCAAAGATTCATAATGTAGCATGTGTCTGAGGTTGTGTATGCATATTAAAAAAGACTCATGGTACAAGTTTGTTAATTAGAAACATCATAAAAACAGTGTGCGTGTGTGTGTGTGCGTGTGTGTGTGTGTTAGGAGGGTAGTGGCAGAGAATAGAGAATACATGTGCTCTCATAACCAACAGAGAGGCCAGAGGATTTAATACGGGGAAGACAGAGATTCGAATGACTCACCGGGGAGAAACTAAACCCCAGACAAACAAATTAAGCTAGACATAAACAAGCCCGGCGGTTGGTCTTTTATGTGGGGGGGGGGGGGGCAGCCGTAGAAAGTTTGGACATAGGACACAATAACGCTGGCCATGGATGGGTATCATGGTGGCAAAGATATTATTTCTAGATAACGACATAAAAAATGTGTTAGGGCACCGATGTGCTTACGATCATGTTTTAATGATCGCTCCATCAGTCACAAAAAGTTTGTATTTGCTTGCAAATTTGTAGATGGCGATTTTGGATACATTCGTTATTTTTTTACTGACAGTACCGAAAGCTACAGAGCCATACTGCTGGTTGCAGGATGTTTGTTTTTACATTCAGTATTATTCGGTTGATTCAAGAAAACACGTAAACATAAAACAGGATGTTCAAGCTATGCAAATACAATAATCCAGATGTAGTGTGAAATGCAGCAATGTACCATGCCAAACGCATGAGTTAACTTGGGCTGTTATAAAAGCAGTCGAATGACACTTTTTTCTCCCCTCAGAATTTTGGGACATCCAATATGCGATTATGTCCGCGCCTCCTCGAAACACCTCCAGAGTGGCTGCATGTGAAATACAAATCGAGACGGCTCCTCCGACGCACAACTCGCCAAGTAATTATCCTTATCGCAATGGTCAGCCAGGAGGTTTTCACTGGCACCAACGCAGCCTGGATGTGAAGGCTTTCCCAGGCCTTCCACCACAATTCTGCTTGCGGGCGCCTGTCGTACAAGAAGGAGTCTCTAAAAGATAACGCACCTCCCCACCAGGGCGACACAAGGTCAAATTCGTCATAGCGTTGTCGGTATGCCACAGTTTGGATTCAAACACCTGCAGCAGTGTCGCAGCATAGATACTAGGCAGTTATTTAGACCAATGTCTTACACAGGGGCCCTAGGAAATATCCAGAACATCTATGCACCTAGCTAATAAAATGAGATTTGAATTTAACTGAAAAAAAAGAAAGAAATCCCTGTTCCTCTACGAGACCTCCCAGTGATTGCTCCTGTGCGACTATTTTTGCAAACACCGAAAAGGGTTTATGTAACCGGTACATGTCCCATCTACAATGACGTCCAGAATATCTGTGAAACGCGTGTTGCGTAGTCCGAAAATGGTCACTTTCAACGTAGTAATATAGCCCAACCTTTTCTCACATCCGTCCAGCGCAACAATCAAAACCCATCAGTCAAAAAAATCCAATTTCCATAGCAAAGACCTTCAGGGGGGTGTGTCTTTTGTTGTCTAATAGACTTGCTCTATTGAATTTTTGGGTCCCTTCCACTCTTTTTATTTCCCTCCACCACGTTCCGACGTGGCATCTCAACAACCCCTCAGGATCAGGAAATCCTTACAGCCATTTTGGACCATTATATGGTTTCTTACAGTAACCAATGTGACACTGCATCGTTTAGCTCTGCTAAAGCAGATTGTTTGGCTCAGTCATCTCCTGTGCCCAGTCCTCGGATTGTAACATTATCCTTCTTGAGATATAAGTACGATTCGTCTTAAGTGTTTCCCGACAGAAATAGCTCAGTGACCCACATGGGATTTTTAACCAATAGCGTTCCGTTGGGGAACAAGGCCCTTCTCCCTTTAACATAATGCGTCTTATAGCCAAGTGCCACAGGCGTCTACGGCATTCCCGAACTCGTACCGGTTAGCAGGCAGAGTTCAGCGGAACCCATGTCCCGAATTAAATATATAAAGCATCGCTCCCCCGACGGTGTAGAAAGAGAAACAAAGATCGCAGCGTGACCTTCCCCCCCCCCTGTCTTCATCATCGTCCAGGGAAGCGATCCCTGTTTGGCTGAATGTGCAGCTGGCATGTGGCTGAGTCACACGTCAGGCCTGATTAAAAGCAGCAGTGCTTTCCGGGCAGAGCCCATTTCTCCGGCTGGGCCACGAGTGCACCAGGGCAGACCCAGTGTTCAGTCAGAGAACACGACCTTGGTGGGGCATGATGAAGAGACACACAAGCCGGAGCTAGTGTCCATAACGCCCCTCCCTCCCTCCCACACACACACACACACACACAGGGTGCACGCACACACACACACACACAGGGCACGCACGCACACAACCTTCACAAACAAATGGGATGCGCTTAAATACGCACAGCCGCATTAATAAGAAGATGATGACAACACAGACACACGCAGACACACTGAACGCAAACACAATCATGTCATCTCCAATTGGGCCCTTCATTACCTCAAGCACTAAAATCCTGTCTCATTTCATTGCGGATTGACTGATATGCCTTTGACTCAAAATGTTTCTGTACAGAATCAGATCTACTTACGAAACAAGTTGACTGTTGACTCTCTACAACTGTCATCCGAATAATTCAGACCGTAGCCTGTACGCGGGCGATGAAGGTGGGGCGTATTTGTATTTTGCCTTACGCATCCGCCAGCTTTAAACGTTTAAACAGCCGTTTATGAACCTCGCCTGAAAATATTCCATAGGTAAAATAATATCCCTGTATAAAACATCAGCCTCTTCCGGGCGGAGTTTACCATCATTGCAGCTCGAGAATGACCCGTCCCATTCAACAGGAGGCGCCGTCGCCAGGCGTGCCGTTATGCGACTGAGACGCCATCTCCGCAGCGGCACATCTCAGACACCCGCACGTCTGGACGGCAGACGGTAACGCCGTGCCACGTCGTAACAGCGCCCAGGGTGTAAGCGAGGACCCCCTGCAGCGCTCGGCACACCACCGTTGCCTGCTCTGTATGCTTGATTCAGAGGCCCGGCAGACAGTGGGGTGCTGTCCACCTGAGTGGTGCTGAAATGTGTCGGCGTAGCAACGAGAAGAGCAGCAGGCTTCACACGTTCAGGTAGAAACCTGAGAGTTGTACTGTTCCATGTTCTTTTTTCAGTGGATGGCCGAAAGGAATGAGTAAAATCCATTTCTAATGACGACAATAAGTGCATTTACTTGCACGGCACATTCCCGGCCCGGAAAACAAAACCAGGTAATTACTTCCTCGGGCTCCTCCTCTCCCGATAACAAACTTGCTACCATCAGAGTGTCGATTGCCCCCGGCTATATCGGAGACAATTACAAGGTAATCCCTGTCACATTTACACTGGTAATTTGGTATTTTTCCCCAATGCGATTAAAACACGTGCGCCGGGCAAAACGACGTGTCATTAGTGGCCCCGGTGAGTAAGACAAAGAGCCTGAGGGGTGTGAGGTGCGACCGTCAAACTGGGCCTCTGTACTCTGTGAGGTTTCAGGATATATGCCCAGATAATGAGACGGTTCCCTTGTTTTCCTACTCAAACTGCCCTCCAGGCCAGGCCTCTCTCCATATGATTTTTATCTCTAGTGATAAATGGCTGAAAAGATCAACAGGGAAAAAAAGGAATCCTTGTTCGGGCACTGAAGCAGCATCCTCTCAGTCGGCCCGAGTACCAGACAAGATAGTCTACCTCGCCGCCGTGTTCAAACAGGAGGGATTTGACCGCTAATCAGAATTGAGCGAAACATTCGCGTCTCCGAGCGATTTGGACGTAACGCTTAGTCGGTGAGCTAGCCTCGTTTGCCGCCCTTGAGACCCGAGCGGCGACGCGCTGCAGTCCAAGTGTAGGCCATGTTGTGGAGCAGGTGAGGCCCGATGTGGCTGTCAGAGTCTTAGTTATGATCCACCCTGGATGGGGTTGGCTACTGGGGAGTGAGGTGCAGGTGTTGTGATGCTACTTAATTACAGGGAGAGAGCGAGAGAATGTGAGAGAGAGAACGGAGAAGAAGGAGAGATTAGGGAGAGAGAGAGAGAGAAACAGACCGACAGAAAAAGGAAGAAGAGAGAATGAGAGTTTGAGGGGGAGCAGTAGATAAATTACATTGCACTAGGACACCTCTGGCAGTAAATTGCCAATGGTTTGTTACCATTAACTGACTGGGTGATGAAGTACGGAGGATACGAGACACACTGCTAATGTTCAACTGTTTACGAGTGTGTGTGTGTGTGTGTGTGTGTGTGTGTGTGTACATGCATGTAATGCTATACTTGAGAGGTCCCAGATGTCCTTACAATACAGTAACCCATGGTCAATCATTACTACATTTTGCATGTCCTCACTTTCGTAAATGCTCTTTTAGGGTTATGGCTTTAGGGTTAGAATTAGGGTTTAGATTACGTTGTTTTTATGAGGGAAGGTTGAGTAGCTTAGTGTATTTAAATTTAAGGAAATATGTTTATCTCAAAAAGTCCTTAAAAGTCGGCCATTATAGTAAAGCAACTGTGTTTGCGTGCGTGTGTGTGGTGTGTGTCTGCTGTGATCAAAGGACCTGCATCTTATTTTTCTCCAGGTAACAAATGTGATGAAAATACAAAATGGTGATGATAACTGTACATCGATGCAGTTAGTTGAGGTGACCGGGCATCATATACACCACAGGGTAGAGCGCCACCTTCACAATAGTTGTGCCAGGTGTGTAACACCTATTGCCCATGCATGCACATTCAATCCGCTAACACACTGGTACCAGGGTCGATATAAATGCCTCATCAGTGCCCGATTAGACATCTCAAACGAGCTACATCTCTGCGGCGATGATGCCAATCCACTTCTACTGCGTTAAAGTGATGCTGCTTTATTAACCGAATCAATCCAGAAACAATAAGTCCGCATATTTATCAAAAACACAACCTCTTTTTAGTCAAGGAAATCCTCTGATTTAAAAAGAACCTTTCGTTTTCGCACGCTGGTACCGACAGCCACGGGGCTTGATGATAGATCCATACCGCACACAGCCAGAGTGAATGGAAGCAATATTTACCGCAACACCACCGGTCTTACCTGTGCGTTATCCCGGGCGTCCGCACCCGAAAGACAGGGGACGCGGTTCGTAAGGGTTTTCCCGGTGTTATGGGCGGAATTCCTGCGGTCTCCCGGAATATTCACGGAGCATATATGGAGGTGAAGAGCCGCCGCAGACTTCCCCGTCCTCTGTCGTCGTATAGGCTCCGGGCGCATGCGGTGATGGACCGAGACGATCCGCCTGAATGCCGCCGACCACACAGCGGTTGTGTCCCGTCACCGCACTGAAGGCGACCGCAGCGGCAGCGTGTCTGATTCCACCCGCTCACCGGGTCTGATTGGTTGGGTCGGCGTCGGGTTGAGGGCGCGGTCAGCCGTAGGTGACCAATCATGCGCACTCCGAATACAACTTATTGTTGCCATGGAGGACAATTACACCTTTGTTGGGGTCATGGTGTATCAATTACAGCAGTGTAATTATGACAAATGCATTTAACATGTTTTTTTTCCTATTTTTTTAACATGTTACTTTTCTCTGAATAAAATTGATTGAATTGCCCATTCAGTGGCAGGTGTAAAGACAGGTGGGGCTTGTCAACCCTTTTTGATTTAAGCCTGTTAAATTGGCAATTTTTTCAGCCACATGTTCGGCCTTAATGCAGAAACGGCACACAAGCCACTCCATGCCCTGATCCTCTCTCTCTCCATAACTGTTAATGCACTGTGACAAGGTCATAAGGATTGGACATCCTCAATGATAACCTTGCTTCAATTGCCTATAGGGAACGCTGCCACAATATAAATAGGACACGCAATTGTTATATGGCTTTCATTTTACAGAACAGCAGTAGCCTGCAGGATGGTCGGATGTAGAGTGACTGTTGTGCCAAACTCTCATCTGATCCCAGGTAGCCTGGCGAATTTAAAAGCTGTCAGGAGACATCAATACATAAAAGCTGAATGTTGTGGTTTTAAATCAAGACAGCACCAATGTATGTAAACCATATTTACACTTCCGAACAGAATGCATTCCACAAAAGCAAATTTCAACATAATGCTTTACATTGGAAAGGAAGGGACGGGGCAGAAGTGGGCCTTATTTATAAGCCTACCAATGTTCAAGAAGTGCTTCAAATACTTTTTTTGCATTAGATACCCAAATTGGGATTCCATTTCAAAATTTTGGTCAGGTTGGAATACTTATTTTTTTTAAATAAAAAAATATGTCCTTAAGAAGTGGTGTTGTGACAACTGTTATGTATGTACTTAATTCCCTAGAAAACGGGCAAACACAGAAAATACGAAGAGTTGTCTGCTATGTACGTTTTTATGAACCCTGTCTGTTACATGCAATAGGAGCAGTCATTTTGGAGTAACATAAACACAAATACTTCCATAGTGTACATATTGTGTACAGGTAACATTTTGATAGATTTTATCTCTGCCATCTTTCCGCAGCTGTCTATTCTTTGAAAAAATGAATGCTCAAAACTGTAACACAACGCAACACAACCACTGCACAGTAGGAATAATTAGTCTTTTCCTCAGCAATCCACAGCAATCCAATGTTACTGAAGTAGGCCACAACCAAACATATGCCTACACCTTAAACAGGGAATGTAAATGAGGTACCAAGTGCAAAATCCAGTGACATCCTAGATGTTTGGGTGTTGAGAAACACAAACAGCGCCATCTCGTGGAGAGACAATGTATACATAGATAAATAAAATAACAGAATGCCCCCACACAGTTCAGCCACTGTAAAAGCAAAGATAAAGGCTGAGAAGGCAGGGGAAAAGATGGATCAGTGCATAGGGTCTTAGACCAAATTGTCCCAGAGACATTTCCACCAGCCAATATTGTTACCGTAACCGGCACCAGTACTAAACACCAGAACTGGATCAACCACTTGCTTTCCGAACCACAGTACACATCCACACACGCCCATTCAGTAACACACAAAAGACTGACCCTTCTACATTTATTACCACAAACAACTGCAGCCTTTAAACACATGGTCTTTAATTCTCTACATGTTGTGCTAATATGTACAGTTCCTTCCCATACTTAAGCTAAATTATTTATTTCAAGTAGATTATTTTCTCATATTAATTACTATATTTTCAGATATCATATTTTTGCATTGTCGAAAAGTAGGTATTTTTGTCAGGAGCTGTATATACACAGGATGTAAGCACAAAAATACATGAACTGAAACAGTCTGAAAATGAACATTGTGAAAATATACAGTGACGGATCAAAACGTCAAATAAATGTAGGTGCCAACAATCCTTCAGGGCCAACCAGAAAAAAGTAGAGAAATAAATTAGAGAACGTAACGTTTGAATATTGTTAGCGAGCATTCTCTGTTCAAATGTGAGCAGGCGTGCTTCCGCTTTCAGCAGGTAGCACGGACAGAGGCATTGTTGTTTTTCCCTCAGCGTCGGTCTTCATTCTGACATGAAAAGCAAACAATTCAGGAAAAGGGTGAACATAAACAGGCGATGCAGGTGGTGTTTTTAGATAAGATCTGATCAGAGACCAGTTTTAAAAGACAGACAAGGCTAGATCAGGCCCATTATTCCCGCTAGGCCATGTTGATAGGTAGATTATTGCAACAGCGATGCCCTCTATTAGCTACTGCCAGTACCTTATTAAAGGTGGACATCAAACACTTGGTTCTCCTGGGAGTCAGGAGCTTCCTCTGTAATGACTGGAGAGAAAGAACAAAGGCTGTCCATGTTAGAGCCACCACATGAACCCTGCTGGAGAACCGTAGAGCTCAAAATCATTTGCACTGAACAAAAATATATGTACGTAACTATGGTAACTATAGATCTGTTGAGAAATGCCACCAGGTGGTCTCAAGTATAACACTTTTCCGAATAGCAAAGAAACATTTTAAATCTATATTTTAACTCGTGAATATATTAATGTGAGGGCGAAACATCTCATCTTAATCACGATAACCACATTTCGAGTTGATTGGAAAGGAACAAAAAGCTAATTCGCTCCGGCTTCTGATTTAAGATGATAGGCTATGCACGTAATTAGCAAATTACCATACATAATTGGAGTGGCTAATTACACTTTCTGTAAAAATGCATGGTCCACCATGTTGTACATTTTCCGTGATTGACACATCCAGTTAAAGGTTAAAAGAGGCGAATAGTTTGTCGTTCGCGCTCTTACCTGTTTTTTGTAGAGTTTGGCTGAGCTGAACTATATTCGGCACGCTGAAGGAACGGGCGTTTTGGGAGGTACGTGGATCGCAGTTGACACTTCTTGTCCGCTTTCGGCACTCGACACTAAGACGGCTTCGGCAGTCCTTGTGGCAGCTCACACCACAGGCTATACAGAGAGGAGAGTATTAGTGTACAACATGGGGTTAATCCTACTGTAAAATATAAAAACCGACAAAACGCTACTGACATGCCCTTCATACTAAAAGATAGCTGCCGTCGACGTCTTATCGGTAACTGAATATCGCTGTGTCCAGCTACACAATCTGAGTTTGAAAGGTTTTACGTGCACGTCGTGTTGGCCACCCCATATAATGAACAAAGCAGGTCAAACGGGAATATGTTACATCTGCAAATTTGCATGCTATATTACATCATGGTACATTATGGTTTAGGCTGACCGCGACGGCCAATGTTGAGCATGTCTACAGTGTAGCTGTGGCCCAGGAAGTTTGCGAGATAACAGAAGATACGCTCAGATCTTCCTTTTTTTGTGTGAATATACGGTTTATATTTCCATAATTGTATAAGCAAGTAATCACGAACCATCATGAATCAAGTTTGAAAGCAAGTGGTTTTGATGACATAGGGCACAAATGGAGACATGACATGACATAGCACACACTTTTCAGAGACCCGTTTTTCGCTCATCACCACCACTTTCACAACTAGAGGCTAAAAAGGCGTGCATCTTTAAACAGGGCAGCTACTCGTTATGGTGTGTCGGACGGGCATAAACGTATCTGAGCCTGACTCCACTGGTTACATCCATGGCTAGGCCGTACATAGACTTGTCCAGGGGCCAGAATGACCCACTCATCAGCTATATGGCATACATACAGACAGGCAGCAGGACAGAACAACGGCTTCCTCACAAATGTGACCATCTCAATTTCTGTGGCCAGATGTCCATCTGCTCAACTGTAGTGCATCACGGAGACAAACAATCCAGGCCCGTGAATGTGAAACGTGAAAAACATGTGAATAACATGTGAATAACATGTGAATAACACGTGAATAACACGTGAATAACACGTGAATAACACAAGAATAACACGTGAATAACGCGTGGATAACGCATGGATAACGCGTGAATAACGCGTGAATAACAGTTAGCCAGATATGATACATTTGAGTAGGGAATTTTAATTAACTCTAATATAACGTAACAGAAAAATGTGTCTGTCGCAATTCTATGTATACTATGTTACGTATTCACTTGAGACCAGATTGTGTGGAAGCATATTTTCTTTTCCACTGGACAGACCATAAGTCAGGTAACGGAATTAAATATAAACAATCTATTTTAAATATATCATAACATTGTGTGTGTGGCTGGAAATGTAGAACAGTGACTGAGATCCTATAAATACTGTACCTTTACACTTGAATTTTTGTTTGTTAAATCCCCAAATCTGAAAAAGAAACACACCTGTCACATATCCACTGATAGCATTTGGTAAAATGACCGGTTAATTCTGATTTGAAGATGAAATCGATCTCTGAATTATCTCAAAGACCTCCTCACAAACTTTGAAACCCTGTTTGGAACTGTCATTTCTGCTTGCACAGCGTCTACTAAACGATTCCGCTGACAGCTAGATTTGTTCAAAATGTTCAGAACACATCAGGAAAAAGCAAAAGCAAAAACAGAACCATAACAGACTAAACGTGAGTGAGAGACAGAAAGAAGCCTGTGAAAATAGGAAACAGAACTGGTGTGTTTGGGTGGAGGCCATCAGGAAACGTGAGATCAGGAAGTCAGTGGGTTTTGTTTTGTAACACAATGTCACCATCAACCACTCGTATTTCCTTTCATTAAAAACGGTGTTCTCTGACTCAATTCCAATATCATTCTTCTTCATGTTTAATGTCATGTCCACTTTTTATCTTTTGATTTATTATTATTATACGGTAGAAGAAGTAAATTGCTTAGCTGGAACCAAATTGTTTCGATACGACCGCACCGCAGTTGTCACAGCGTGTATTTCGACCACTAATGCGCTCGCTCTCATAACTTTGAGTGCTTTCTCTGAAATTGATATCTTGATATGGTTATTTCTCACATACAGGTCCTCATAACACACTGTTTAACATTTCATTATTGGATATTTTTTCACTCACAGTGTATATGATAATAATAAAAAAAACACTTTTTTCACAGAGACACGCACAGTTGAATAGTTTGCGTCATCGTACTCACAACGCCTTTACAGTGCTGGCAAAGCGTGGGCTTCATACAGGTCGTCTCTGAAAACGTGTGGATAAACCCCATCTTGCTGTTCAGCAAAGAGCTGGCCTTGGTAAAGTAGTCAATCATCTCGTCTTTGCTTATTCGTCCGTCCCTGCGAGGACAAAATAGGTTAAAGGTCAGTTACAAGACACTATACTTTGGGTGATTCTTGGCTTTTAACAAAGGTATCCACTAATACTCGGACCCGGGTTGAAGATGCTGGGCGGTGTGCACCAGTGCTCCTCGGGTTGGAACAACCTGTGTTCCTCTGGTTAGAACAACCTGTGCTCCTCGGGTTGGAACAACCTGTGTTCCTCTGGTTAGAACAACCTGTGCTCCTCTGGTTGGAACAACCTGTGCTCCTCTGGTTGGAACAACCTGTGCTCCTCTGGTTGGAACAACCTGTGCTCCTCTGGTTGGAACAACCTGTGCTCCTCTGGTTGGAACAACCTGTGCTCCTCTGGTTGGAACAACCTGTGCTCATCTGTTTGGAACAACCTGTGCTCCTCTGGTTGGAACAACCTGTGCTCCTCTGGTTGGAACAACCTGTGCTCCTCTGGTTGGAACAACCTGTGCTCATCTGTTTGGAACAACCTGTGCTCATCTGTTTGGAACAACCTGTGCTCCTCTGGTTGGAACAACCTGTGCTCATCTGTTTGGAACAACCTGTGCTCCTCAGGTTGGAACAACCAGTGCTCCTCTGGTTGGAACACGGTTGTCGTTTCATTATGCCACTGAAAACAGCTCAGGCTGTGTTGGTTCTGACCGACAGACAGTTTGAAACGAAGCAACTGCGTCTCAAAAATTGGACCCCATGTTGACACTCCCACTGATTGGGCAATTTAACTCCAGTCTATGTTACGATCTATACCTCTGAATTGCCTGGTTACGGCCTTACAGTAAGGAACCCAATTGTTTTTACTTAACCAGACATTTTGCAAAATAATAAGATTGCCATCTATAGCAAAATCAATCGGATTGCATTTTATAATGGCCTGTTTTTGGCTGGGATAAAGGACAGTTGACCAAACAGAAAGGCAACGAAGGACAGCGCAACATACTTTTGTTTCCGACATAAAAGTGCAATGAAATGTCTTGAATGACGTGAATTGTGGTCACTTGTGTAGGAGATGTGTTGCTACATGGAAACACAGTCCTTCCTCATTTAAACCCATGTTATATTTCAGGCTGTCCATGCCTTTCAAAAATAATGCGTGAAACGTGTCCAGAATATTTTCTTGATATTAGCTAAATATTGTCAGAAACATTTCGATGTGGCCTCGTCCCTAATGGGCGTGGTTAACATGCTGGCCATTGTGACCGATGCAATAGCTCGAATTATTCACATGCCACACTGTCCATTAACAGACATCTCTCCATGATATGATACTCACTGATTCTTGTCCAGGTCATCAAACTTGCAAAGATATGGGAAGTTTGTCCTGATAATTTCAAACTCCTTCTGAGAGATGTGTCCGTCTCCATCCGTGTCGAAATTCTCAAACACCGACTGTGAAAATGTGACCACATTTAGATATTGCTTGCTTCATATTTACATCGAATGCATTTCAAAAAGCTCAAGAGCCTACCTCCACCATCTTCTGGATATGTTTGCTGATGATGCTGGGATCAGCTTTGGGCTTCACAGAAGACGCCCATTCCTCAATCACAGAAGGGCTCGGGGCCGACTAATTAGACCAAATTGGGAAGGTTAAAAGTAAGCATCCTTTCTCTGGATCGCTCACGATTTCAGCTTTGTACCTGTGACGATGTGTCTCTGAAACACACTCACCAAGGGCCTGGCTGTGCGCGGCTCCCTCTGCAGAGACAGCTGATATATCTCCTCCTCCGAGTGGTACTGGTCCAGAGACACCTGACAGGGAGACAACACAAAATCGCTTACACTAATGCCAACGGGTAGAACAAACCCGCCAGGTTCCCAAAGTATCATCGAAACGGCGCCGGACCACAAGCAGGTTGAGCAGATCTGCGTTGGCGTCAACGCTGGGTGGCGTCGTCTGGATCAGCGCCAGCTGCTGGAGGATCGCGTACAGCTGCTGGGTCTTGGCCAGGTTGACCTGGGTCTTCTCTCTGTCGCTCCAGTCGGGCAGCGCCACGTGGACCGCGATCAGGTCTTTGAGATGCACCCCCAGGATGGGGAAACGGAAGCCCGTGCTGTCGGCGAAGCGCTGGCGGTACTGGCTGTAGTTGCCGCAGGATGTCACCAGTTCCACCAGGCTGTTGAACACCTGAGGTGACAGTGTGTCGCGTGACGCAGAACACCATTAACCCGGGCACAGTTTGGACAGAGATTTATTCATGTTGTCACTCTCACGCGATTAACACTACTTACCTTGCTGACATCGCTGCTAATGTGCGACTGTGTGTCTTTGAGGCGTGAGATGGAGCTGTTACTCAGTCCGCCCACCACAGCCATCAGAGTGTTGAAGTTCTGCAGCTGTAACAACCGCTGCAGAGAGACCCGGAAAAAAAAGGACCTGTCTAAGCTCGAAAATAGCTGAGAACTGCACAGCAGGAGACACAAGACAGACCAATTTCAAGTCGCAGCTGGAATTCCCTTTTTCGAGAATTAGCAGTATTCAAGATGTGACAAAACTGACTCTCCGTCTGATGATTCAGGTCTACATATTTATATTGCAGTAATTTGGCAGATGCTCTTATCCCAAGGGAAATACAGTTTAATCAATCTGAAGAAAGCTAGATGAGGAGGACATCCTATTCTGTAGAGTATCGGACAGAAAGAGAAAAAAGTCCAACCAGAAGAATGACTCTCGCTGACAGGAGTCGACGCTTTCTTACCCAGAGATTGACTCGCTCTGACATCGGAATTGACACCTCCCAACCACCCGATTGATTCCCTCTGACACGGGAGTTGAGGCTTTCCAACCTGCAGGTTGTCTCTATCTGACACGGTAGTTGATTAACTGACCTGAGCCACCCCGATGAAGTGGGAGATGACTGCAGCCCTCTGGGGAGCCGTGGGCTTGCTGAGCACCATCAGCTGGATCCACTGAGACACGCTGTTGAACAGGGTGATGAAACGCTCCAGGATGGGGTTGTCCACCGTGCACCCGTGCATCACGAAGCTGTGGTAGTCCTGGAACTATACGGGAAGGGAACGCTTCAGACACACACCAATAGGATTCAAACCTGAACATTTAACCCACAATACAATGTATGAGGCAGAATTCCGACTATGACAGGTGTACCGTACAGACGCGAGCGAACAGAGCCCCCTGATGGCCACACACTCACCAGTATCCGACAGAAGGACTTGTATTCCATGTAGGTGAGGTGCTCGGCCAGCGCCGACGAATCCAGGTGGTCGAAGAGGAGTGACCTCTTCCTCTTCTTAAAGTCTGACTGAGCTTGTTGACTCACCTGTCTTCTCCATTCGTATGACGGCCTGGCGGAAGAAAAACCATCAGAGGAAGTGCTGTGAGCGCCGTCGAATGCAGATACTGTAGAGACCCGGCCACACTGTGTCATGCACGGCAACGTCCAGTAAGTCGGTATGTGAGACTAGACTGTGGCTTGTAGTAACGCCAGACCGCAGACAGGGGTCACTCACACGCTGTCCATGTCGATAAGCTTGCTCTGGTCCTCCTCGCCTTTCTTGGCCAGCTGCTCCTTCAGAGCCCCGATCTGCTCCGCCAGCCCCGGGTTGAGGTCAAACTCCGCTGGGAACTCGCCGATCCAGTACCTTACGTGGGAAACAGGTTAGCGGGGGCAGGTTAGCGGGGGCAGAAGCGCCAGAGAGAGAATGGAAATAACACACCCACGGTGTAAATGGGTGAAACGTGCATGCATACGCTGTCTTCATTCATACACGACGCAGAAACATCAAGGGTTTATTCGATGCGGCAGGCCTGCATTCACGGATATCACACAAGCACAAGGGCGGTTCGCGGCAGCGAGACGGCTCGCCTGTTCTTAGACGCAAAACAACAAGAAGTCTCTGAATAAAGTAAATAAACCCTGAGGCGTCGTATTGCTCATAATGAACCGGTTAACGCCGCGTTCGGAAAGCCGCCGCTGTTTTGTTCCTAAACCGGGTGGTTAGCCCTAATTGCTCCCAGGTCGTAGCTGTAAATGAAAACGCCTAGTCTGTATACGCGCACGGTAAAATGCAAATATAAACACAGAAAAGTCATGTCTGCTCGAACGCGATTGCCTATGCGCTTGTTAGTTGTCCTCTGTGTTATAAACAGCCTGAAGACCTTTAAAAAAAAAGCTTATCGCTTTAGAAAAGCTGGTGGTTTTGTGGCCTTTTTCACCATAATCAGGTGTCCTGAACAGCTGCCTTTTACTTATATCAGGAAACAATGTGCATCCTGGAAATTATTTCCAATTAGCAAGAATTCAACAACATCATAATTAGCAAGTGATAGATCTGGATATTACGATATCACAGTATGTACAATATCATACAAACTGATTGTGGCTACGCAGACATTTTAGTCAACACAGAGACTATTCAGGTAAATAGTATTTATTTTGCTAACATGAAAATCATTGACTGCACTATTTTGTGTTCACGCTGACACATAAATCACATCATCACTTCCACTGGCAGTTCTCATGGCAACATATTCTTTGACCCCATAATATTCCAGCATCTTTCACTCACTTGATCAGATAGCAGATTTGCAGTCTGAGTTCAGTCGGACAGTTTTCCCCCAGAGACCTGGTACGCCGTTAAGGAACAGAATTACGAATCCGCCAAAAACAGCATCTTCTCTCCGGCAATCCTGTGGGCTTCTGGCGCGCACCTCATCACAACCCTCTGAACACTACATTTCAGAGAACAGCGGAGTCATCCAAAAGGATACATGTCAGACAGTTTTTTGGCCAGTTCAGCGGAGGACAGGTACCAGGGGTGCATCATGAGAAACATTCGGACCAGAGAATTATCCTTCACCCTGCCATCATCGTCTACCCGGAGAAAAAGAAACACAGACGAGCTTGACTGCATGGACTCAGCTGAATCAACACAGGAAACACAGGAAATATTATACGAGCCAAACAACAATACAAATGTTATCTTAGCAGACACTGTGTAAAACTAGCTCAGACACAGGAAGGCAGTCAAGAGAGATTAATCCAGACCAAAGGCTTTGATGCAGGCCTCCGTCAGCTCGTCAACTGTCGCCGACTGATTCAGTATGATAGGGTTCATTCTTCTGAGGTTCTGTCTCCAGCGGCCCTCTCGTTCGGCTCCTCGGTTCGGTCCGCATGCAGCGCGACTGTGAGGCAGCACGGGAGTGGGAAGAAACACTGCGTGTCGTCGATTGTAACGGGCGACCTTTCACCCAGAGCCCCCTGTTAGGTAGACTGCGACCCCGCTGTCAACAAGCCAAGAGCCCTCTTCCTCTTTCACAAGGCGTTCAGTTGATGTGCGCTTCCTGCCCCACCTTCAAACATCGGCAGGGTGGTAAAAACGAAAAAACAAACATTTGGTTTGACACGTTCTGCACTTCTAAGTGTGGTAGCTGTTTTAGACTTCAAGGGTTTGCCTACGGACGCTAATACTTCACGATTGACTGTTGTGATACCGAGACCCTTTAAGATTGTGATGTTTTTGTAATAACTCATAGCTTCTAATCAGTCTGATTGTAAACGATGAAGGGAGAAAGAAAATGCTGCCAAATATGATTTCCCGTCACACGGGAGCTCTCTCTGAGATCAAAGCATGTTGGTGCTTATTCAATCTTGTCCCAGATATCAGGTTAATGTCAGCAGTTAATTTTTTTAACACAATTCCACATTGCTTGTTCATGCCTTTGCAAAATGACTTCAGGAGACATTTGAACGAATTGTAAATTCCCTGGTCACACTATTGTACACATATTATTAGATAAAAAGAACCCTTACCCTGTTGAGTTGACCACAACCGTATTGTCAGGCGATGTGTGAATCTGGAAAATTGTCTGTAACAAGTGGATTGGAAGCATCCAGAGATTCTTTGATCCTGTTTAAACCTCATTACCAGCTCAGCAAATGTAAATGTTATTCATGTATATTAACAGTCATTAAGATTCAATCAGACGACTACGAAAACTACCAGAACGCCTCGATTTCAAAGCAGTTCCTCCGACTGACAGTTAAATATCCCTTCAGCTGTCCTTTTCTGTTTCTTTTTTTTGCCGAGCAATTTCGAGCAGTCACATTTCCTTTTTCCAGACCTTCAACGACCTTTCCCCTCGATGTCAACGGCAATTTTCACTGAAAAAGCACCCGTATGGTTGGTATGACTTCAAAGAAGAAATATTAAAGAGACACTCTGTGACAATTATTCAGCAGCTTTTTTTTGCCTTTTGCCTCTTCGTTTCTCTTCGTCTTGCACGTGAACACATATTGGTGCACCTGTGCTCTAAATCTGCCCTGCCTGTGGTTTGTGGGATTTAAAAAAAAAGTTCTGAAATGACTTTGTTGTTCTGAACCCATGACCTCTTTAGGTTAGTACACCGCCCCGAAACCCCGCCCCTCAATCTGTCAGGCCTGCTCTGCCCTGTGTGGCTCTTGCTCATTGGTCATCAGCCACATACAGAGACTATTGCTACGCAACCAAGGTGTCAGTGCAGAGGAAGCCAGGCGAAGAGCTAGTATCATCTGTTCAAAAACAGGTTTATTTGCATCCGACGTAAAACAACGAACCGAGAACGGCGAAAACAGCCACTGGTTTAAATGAAAGTGCCCTAAACAGTGGCTAATAAAGTGCATTTAAAACAGCAGCAACAACTATCTTCGAATAAACACTCGCTCACTGTACCACAAAGTAATGTGACATAGTAATAAAAGACCAACACCGTGTACCAAGACCCAGTAACGTTCAAAACAAACGTAATCACATCTGATTATGGTGCGAAAGTTATATAAGTGCTCAAAGTTATTTATGTGAATAAGTGTCCCAATACCCACCTAGTCCACTAGATGTCCTCAGTAGACTAGGAATAGTGACAACTAGGCTGAAATTCAGGTAGACAATGTCTCAGAGATTGAGACTCTGACACTGAGACGACACTGACACTGGGATAGGCACACACAGTACCCAAATGGCTTAATGAACAGAATGGCTGCTCAAATGTGTTTATTTACAGTCCCCACCTAGTTTAATATAATCTGTGCTTTCACTTAAGCATTACGCTTAAAAACATTCAGTTTAATGTACATCACCTTTGTGTTTTGGTCCGGATTGTACACGCTACTGAGATCGTCTTCGTCAGCTCTGCTGTACGCATCTGCCAGCTGTCGCTCTTAGTTAAATGGAACTGGATTTGCTTGAGGGGCCGGCAACGCTTGTGATCCCCTGCCGTGAATGACGTACTCCCTGAATAGGCCAAATGCCTTCAGATCCAGGACTTTGTGGCTTATGGACTATTGGAACCACACACACACTATAGAGCCTGCTCAAAAAGTCATCAGATTCACTTATTCATTAGCATAAACAAACACATTTCTCACAGGGTGTGCTCTGGGAATCCAACCAACAACATTGTTGGTGTATGAGTACCACCTAGACCGGCAGGCAATGCGGTTCCCATACGGGTTTATTCACAGAACAGGGACAGGCAGGAGTTTTAGTGAGTTACAGGCTGTAATAAGCAAAAGAGTTTGGTTCAACCTCAACGCTGCAGATATTAAGTTGCCATGACGGTGGCATCCAACCTATACAAAATAATGTGGTGAAATTTGCTTGTCGATCTGACCATGTTGTTAGTTCCATAGGGATATTGTTGTGGGAAACTTCCCAAAAATTAATTGGATCTATCAAGCCAATAGATTTCTTTTTACGATGGACTTAGAGATTAAGACTATACCGTATTGGCTCTGGCTAAGCAACAATATAGCAGTAACGTTTACACAATGCGCTCCAATGTGCTGTGACTGAGGTGCTGGAGTAAGACATGGTCGAAACGGACAGGAAGTTTCACGGAGAGGAAGCCCACTGGACAAGATCGCTGACATTTCTGATCCTTTATTCATCCTCTCTAATATTGTGGCTATACGGACAGGCTGTTCACTTGCTAAACTCATTGTTCAAAATGTAGTCAACATTTCAACATGTTGTGTTATACAAAAATCCTCAAAATTTAACATAAAAAGTTTCCTGCCAAAAGCCAACCCAATTAGTGTTCCTTAAGTTTGCGTAGCTTTACACCCAGCTAATGTGTTACCCTTAAGATATTGTTAAATAACTGTGCATTTGATTACTAGTTATGCAGATGTGAAATATTGTACATGCATTTACAAGGTTTTAATATCTATTAGCACATTGCTCTGTGTTAGTGTTACATAAAAAAATCCCTTTCATTCATCAGGTTTAGAAACCCAAATTGCTCCTTCAAACTTCTACTACGTCACAGAAATGCTGTAAATGGACACATACTTTTATTTTGAAACAACAATATGCCTTTTAAGCTCTCGCAGTCACATGAAATAACGCGTTGGGCCGGATTCAGCCAGCGGGCCTTGCTCTTGCTCTTTGTCCACTGGTGGCATCACCTCCCCGGGTAAACAGCGCGCACGTACACGGCCATCCATGTACTTATCGGTTTGTGGTTTGTCCTTCTTTGGATCGTTGGACGTTCTGACCCCGTCCTCTCGCCCTAACAGTTTGACCCTTGTCGAAGTCGCACGGGTCATTACTCTGGCCCATTTCTCATGCATCCAACATGTCGAGCAAAAGACTACAAGTTAGCTCTCCATCTAACCTACCCAGACCTTCACATGTGCCCTCATTGGGAAATGAGCAACGTAATTAGCTTCACCTGTGAGTGATTATAATGTTTTGATTCAGTGTTTGTAGTTATATACTACAGAGTTGGTAATGTCCTTGCTCTTTGGAAGCGTTATCGATGTTCAGGTGAGAAATGTACTCTACCTAGGTAGTCTTTCATCATGTCTTTGCATAATTTATACATCAACAGTATGGCATTTAAGGGTGAAAAAGGGCACCCATTGCCTTAATAGGTGATGTTGCTCAGTTTGCAGAAATAACTTCATCATCACCTTTACTCTTTTCTTTACAGATTTAACTGTCTTGATATTAACCCATGTGTTGTTCGGAAAACATTTCAGTTTTTTTGTAACGTTTTTAGAGGCTTTTTGTTTCTCAAATGTTCTTAATTTGTAGATCTGTTCTACATTGTAATTATGTACTTTGAATTACTTGCCTTTGTATCTGGACATCGTTTGTTTGTAATTATGATCTTGTAATGATCTGTTAATTGAAACGTATGGCCTAGGCGCCTTTATATATATCTCCCTGTGTGTTGACCATTGAGCACTTAACAACATGACAATTCCGTACCGTTATTCCCTCCCCCTAATTTCTTCTGTGATAGCGTTTGTTTGTAATTACTCTTTGTTGGTTTGTCATTACTCTTTAGCACCACTAGAGGACACTTTGAGTACTTGGTGATGCCACATGGATTAATGAATGTAAATAATAGCTTTAGGGACATGCTGGGCCATGAGTGGTGGTATACATTGATGACATCCTGTTGTATTCAACCACATGAACCGAACATGTCCCCCTTGTTCGCAGGGTACCGGAGCGACTGTTGGCGGATGCGATGCCAAGGCAGAGAAGTGTCTGTTCTTCCAGCGAGCTGTCTCCTTTTTCAGGTTCCACATTAACACTAAGGGGTTAGAGATGGAATTTCAATCGCGTGGCTGCCGGGCGTAATTGCCCCACACTCACCACGATAAAGGCGGTGCAGCGGATTCGCTGGTCGACCGAGGCAGAGAGTGCGTTCAGTACCTTAAAGACTGTTTACATTTGCGCAGGTCCTGGCTCTCGATCGTTCGCTACCGGAGGTAGATGCGTCCGAGGTGGGAATAGACGCAGTGCTCTCCCAATGCACGGAAACTCAGCACGGTGGAGAGAAACTATAGGAAGCTTTCAGCTTTAGTCAAGGCTTTGACCGAGTGCAGACATTGGCTCGAAGGAGTGAGACACCGGTTTGTAGTCTGGACTGACCAACGTAACCTGGAGTACATCCGAACGGCCAGGAGGCTAAACCCCCGACCAGGCCAGGTGGGCCATGTTCTTTACCCGGTTTGAGTTTACGTTATCGTACATTCCGTGTACAAAGAACGCCCGACGCGCTGTCCCCGCTCTATGATACAGTGGAGAGACAGGTTGATAACACACCTATCCTTCCTGCTTCCTGTATTGTAACACCGGTCGTGTGGGAGGTAGATGCGGACATTCATCGGGCGTTACGCACGGAAGCATCTGGCGCCGCAGTGCCCTGAGGGGCATCTGTCCGTGCAGTTGGATGTCTGTGATTGTCTCATGTGCTGGGCCCACACATCGGTGTCATCAGGTCATACGTACCGATATTTTTCTAGGTCTGTCTACCAGGAAATCCGGATGTTCAAAAAACATGTGTTGACCTGATGACAGCTTTGCACACTCTTGGCATCTGTTCCTACAGGTTGGTGAAAGTGAGGAAAGTCACAGGCTCAGCCGAGAGAAGAAGCACCTGATTGGAAGATAAGAGAGATGAAGTCAGAAGGAAGGAGGGAGGAAAATGTGAGCGAACAAAAGAGGTGTCAGAGAGACATGAGGATTGGATGAGTAATACGGAGAACATCACAGATGGGACAGAGAATCTGAGAGAGAGAACACGACAGAAATGGAAACCTGCCCCAATACCAAGCATTCACCCACGTACCACACAACCAGGGCCTAAAGTGACGAGGGGTTCTGAGCGGTTCTGTTGAGTGTTCTCCGTCTGAAAGCAGACATTCATTGCAACGCTAGAATATATAATGGGAAAGGGGCATTTTTTTCATTTCGGCCTCCCTACCATAGGGCAGCACACGGTAAAGCCAATCTGTGATACCTAATGTCATATATGTCATATATTCAGCTAACACTTAAGGCCCTGGGCGATGGTGTTGCCCAGGAAGCGAAAGGGGTCCTCCAGGACAATGGGGCAAAGGTCACATGGGCTTCTCTTAAAGTCCACTCTCATCTCCACTGTCTTTAGAGCATTGAGCTCCATGTTGTTGAGACGGCACCAGGACACCAGCCGGGCGATTTCCCCTGTAGGCGGTCTCGTCTCCATCAGAGATCGGACCAATCAGGGTGGTGTCATCTGCAAACTTCAGGAGTTTGACCGTGTGGTGACTGGAGGTGCAGTTGCTGGTGCAATGTATGTAAAACGCTAACTTAACAAACATTATTCATTTCTGTTAACAGAGTTTACCGCAACAACGCTGCAGTTTAAATATGATATGAATATTAACCGTGCGACAAAATATGACATTTTCCACCAAAACACTGGGGCCCCCGAGGTAATGCGTGTCACAGTTTAGGTTTGAGCCTCCATGACTGCGACGTACCGAATGCCGACAAGTGGCTGGGAGAGCAAATGTGACGCGGTGTAAATGAACTAGCATTGCCTGGGGAGGAAGAGACATCATTAGCAGGGATTTGTCACACTGCCTTACAGTTAACTGCATCTCTGAATCCTGCTTACAGAATATCCTGGGGTTTCCGCCAGGGCGACGCAATCAGTGTGTCCGGGTTTGAGGGAATACTGATCGAATATCACACTTTCGTGACTCCTTGTGGCGGTTGGGCACCTGTGAGTTATACGATAGCAACCCGACTGGAATGAGATGTGCTTCAGAAGACACATATCTCAAAATCAACTGTCTGTTGGGAGCGGTTGCATATCTCAAATTGAATATCAGCAAATTAGGTAGATGCAGGATATGAAAAATATGACAAATAATAATTACAAACGCAATTGTGCAGCATACCCATTTAACTATTTAACTATTTTCTTTAATAATGATTGTAAACTGAATATGTGATTAAGTAATATGAATTATTTGTGTGCTGTTGTACTTAAACAATCATGGACTAACTTGTCTACCACTTTTTTCCCTGCTCCCTCTGTCCATGCCATTGGTTCATTTCCCTTGACCCCAAACTACTGATGAATGCTAGGAAACATGTGACCATGGCAGATGTGAAAATATATTGTTTCTGTCAATATGTTCTAGGTAGTTGTACCAGGTTAGCTTGGTTTGTCTTCTTGTTTCTTGTTGTTGTTTCCTCTGTGCTTTATTTATTTATCTTCCTTTTGTATTTTCATATGCTAAAGAGTCAACAATTAAGTAAAGTAAAGGTACAATGTACAGTATGTTTGACTCCAATACATTAAAATAAAGATATTTATCATATTTTACGCTTCCCAATCTTCACTGAAACTATAAAAAAGGAACGTTTGTCCACTCTGCGTTTGGGGAAATATCCTACAGGATTTTGTGTTTGGGAGTATATTTTTTAAAGAAGATTCCAGATTTAGAATAGAAATTGTATAGGTCTCTTTTTAAGAAACACCAATATATAAATAATGTATTTTTTCTAAAAGTTTTCAATAGATAACCAAGCATAGAAAGGTCACTGAAAATCTATACTGCCCCTGTGGTCGAGCTTGGTTTGTGGCTAGTATTGGACTCCTGACATTAGCAGGCATGCCTTTTAAATATCATGGCCTTTGAGACTGGGTCAGAGCAGCTATTAATGGAGCAGCCTTCAATGACAGTACTGCCGTGACTCTCTAGAACTGAGGAGGAGCAAGGCATGCCGGGAACTGCAGTGAAGAAATTCCAACAGACTACAGTTATTTGCATCCTCGTTTCACACATACAGAAATAGCCACAGGTGTCGCTATAGTGCATACTTGAAATTGGTTATCAGCCAAACAAATGCGTGTAAATTATTTTTAATTTTTAAAAACAATAAAATTCAGTGAATGTTTTTTCCTCACTGCACGTCATTTTGTCTCTCTCTCCTGTCTATTTTCAGTTCGCCCCGCCTTCTTTGAATATTCATGTTCGCTCATATACATATAGGAGCGTGACCCATCCCACTGCGGGTGCTTTTGTTGGGGTTTCTGCACAGTGAGGACCTACACCTGTCGTGTTTTATCGCAACCAGGAAGCCGAGCAGCATCATGTCTAAGCCGCTGTCGGACCACGAAAGAAAGAAGCAGATCTCCGTGCGAGGTCTCGCCGGTCCGGAAAATGTCGCCGAGCTGAAGGTGGCTTTCAACAGGCATCTCCATTTCACATTGGTCAAGGACAGAAATGTGGCGACCAAACGGGATTACTACTTCGCCCTCGCCAACACGGTCCGTGACCACTTGGTGGGCAGGTGGATCAGAACCCAGCAGTACTACTATGAGAAGGATCCCAAAGTAAGTCATATTATTGTTCCGTGCGTGTAGTTACATCACGCGTTGTCCACGTAAAACAGAAATAATAATAATATCAATAATAAAATGGCCAATATAATAAATACCCAATAAAGTCGAAAATTTACATGACATGTGACATTTCAACACGCAGTTTTCACAGTAACACTGAACATGAAAACATATATTTTTTTCCAGAAAGAGCTTTACATATTAAACGTCAATATGGGCCAAGCATCCAGTGCCACCCACTGCAGCAACAGTTGTCTGTTTTGCTCAAGGACAGAATGGCATTTTTTTTTTGCATTGTCAGCTCTGGGATTCAATTCACTCAACACTTGGTTAGGCCTACTGGTTAAATGCTCTAGACAACTGGGATGTCTGCAAAATACTGGAAGCAAATATTGAAACACTTGCATCCAGAATACTTTAAGAATGTCAAAATCTAGTAATACTGGGTGTCCCAGTCGAAAACACTAATATATACATTTAAAAGTAGATTGCATGATCTTAGGAATTCCAATAGACATTGTATTTTAGTCATCAGTGTTACTGTCAATAACATAGGCTCACTAGGCTGTGGTATTGACAGTGTAATCATGCCAAAACATAATTTGTTCTCCATGGAAATGGATTAGACATGGAATGGATCACCTATTAGACTTTAATAAAAAATTACAGATTGGAAGCCTATTATTTCTTTGGAGTGGTTTTCACCTTATCACATCCAGCAAAGAGTTTTAGAAGTGGCAATAACTTCAACAAATGTAAATGGATGACATTTATCATTTATTCATATCGAAATAGTTGTATTTCATTTTATACACATCTTTATCCATGCAGGATCCTTATGGACACACAGATTAAGGTTAAACAAAAACAAATCCAGCAGTTGTTGTCCCAAAGGAAGACACTAAAGTCACATCACATATGGGATTCCCTCTTTAAATAATTTGTGCAGATACAATACCATGTTTGTATAATCTTGGGTAACGACTGTACATCAGAGAGATGCAGCCTGCACAGAACTTACCACTTGACCTTCTACTGTATCGTCCAATCCAATGTCAGCAGCTGGTTGTGGTTTCTCTTACTGAAAGGTCAAAATTCCCTGAAGGCAAAGTCAAGACGGAAACCCATATTAGCAATGACGACAGAAAGGCATTTAATTAGAGAAGAAATAGCCTGTTTACTGTGTTGAAGTGTATATTAACACGCACAGCTCTTCACATTCTGAATGCAACCGTTTTATGCTGAATTTCATTGCATGAAATACATCTGTATATGTTGTAGTTTTAACTCACTAGGGAACTGCCATGGTGCCAGTGGAACTTGACCATATCAAACGTTCGGACTGAGAACAAATTGAAACAAACACTTTTAAAAGTACATAACAACAGTTGCTATCCACTTTATCTTACACAAGGTCTCATGTTTTTACTATATTCTTCATTTATAATATTATTGCATCAAACGAAACTGTATATTTTGACAGTTAAGTAATTTCTGTTCTTGATAACATTTCTGTCTTTCTAGGGAAGGGGCTTTTTGCCTCAAGAGCAACCCCAGTGGTTTAAATACGTACTTACATGAAGACTTATCCCAAATATCCTACTTATACTGAAATAAACACAACAGTGTTATGACATGATGATGTTTATTTAGTGCACATTTGCTCTTTTGGCACACTTACCATTACACTGAAAACATAGACACTATCGGAGGACAAGTTGTTCCACAGAACCATATAACACTTTATACCCTAAGTCTTTATATAGATGATATACTAGTGTATCAATCCCCTACTGTACAGACACGTTTTCAGATTTCCCTTCGCCCTCCACACTCAGACTAACCTTTACAACAACCCCAGCCAAAGCTATTTTTACCTAAGCTAAAATGCCAGTGTTATGTAACACCAAAGACAATCTGTCTCCCATCCCCCTCTACTCTCGCCTCAACTGCTACATTCCCTGACCTCTTTCCTCCACACTCTTGTCTTAAGCATTAATGCTTAAGGAACTTCAGCCTGCATCACAAAAACATTTTGTGCGCGCAAACAACAGATTATGCCCGTGTGTCTGCTTTCCTTTTGTTTAAGTATAGAAAGTAATACTATAGGGTGGATTACCCACTCAGGAAGAAAGGGTATAGCTGCAGAAGTTGGATCAATAAATGCCAAAGTCGTGGTCGTTACAATTTAAGGTCACAGATTGAAGTTGTCCACCAGAAGGCATTAGTGTGGCACTGACTGAAAAATATTACATATTTATATATGTATGTATGATATTGCTATTTATCACTTTAAATATGAAACCCTGGGTCAATAGGACACACGTGACACCAGTAAGTACATCAAGTTAGCATTAGCAAGTATTAATTTGCCTGTAGTTTACCAATATCTTTAAATACTGTTATACAATGTGTCATATTCATTCAGCATAGTGATGTCACTAATTGGTTTCAAGACAACAATACTTTTTGTACACTTTTCATTTGTGCAATATGTTTTTGTAAATGTGTTTGCCATTTTGGAACTCAAAGTTTAGCTGCGATAAAACTATAGTTGGACATTTATCATGGACCTGAACATTTCAAACCTCAAGTTAATTGGCCTTTTGATTTATGCAGAGTTTATTTTTTAAGATAGAATAATAGTATTTGGGAAAATCTAGAAGCTAATTAATATATCACATGTTAGCACATGTTAAGGAGACGCCTATTGACCAATAAGTACCATTGCTTCTGGACAAATTCCAAATGACCTTTAGATAGTTTAGATATCTGAGTTATAAGAGCATCGTAATACAAAATAAAAGTATAACACTAACACCAACAAAATTATGGATTCCTATTACCTGTAGGAAATTTGATTAGAGCACAAATGTGTTTATCATCTGTAGCGATAGCAGTTGGATCTAACAGGAAATCTCACATTCTGGTTCACAGACTGTGTACTACACATTTCAGATTGAAGTTGCAGGAAAATATTGTGAATATAAATTTCTGTAAAGATACATTATGCTAAATGACTGATGCTTTATTAGGTATTATGCTGTATACATTATGCTAAATGACTGATGCTTTATTAGGTATTATGCTGCATACATTATGCTAAATGACTGATGCGTTATTAGGTATTATGCTGCATACATTATGCTAAATGACTGATGCTTTATTAGGTATTATGCTGCATACATTATGCTAAATGACTGATGCGTTATTAGGTATTATGCTGCATACATTATGCTAAATGACTGATGCTTTATTAGGTATTATGCTGCATACATTATGCTAAATGACTGATGCTTTATTAGCTACTAACTGCAAACTGATCGAAAGGTCCAGTCATAGTTGTCTGCGTGGTCCTAAAGCATGTCCTGCTTTACCCTCAAACGACATAAATATGCCTTTTAAAAGCTGACCAATCTACTGCTTGAAATCCGACTGACCAATGGAGACCCGTCTTCTTGGAAGTCATCTAAACCCCGCCCACATGTTAAAATTGTGTCCAAAAATTTGCAACTGCAAAAAAAGAAACCGAGAGCAAAAACCTGAACTCGCAACTGAAGGCCGAGAGCAAAAAGGCCGAGAGCCGAAACCATGGCAACATAAGCAGAGATAGAAAAAAAGATACATTTTCGTGGATGTTTTGCATTCAATATTTATTTTTTTGTTTGCAATACATATTTTTTGGTTGCATTAGTAATAAATTTGTTTGTTCTTTTTGAGACAAATGTAACTCCATAAACTTTGCGCATCAGTCGTTTCGACTGTAAAGGAAAGAAAAAACGCAGTAACTTCAACTTCGAGTCGCTGCCAACTCCTGCTACCTCTAACATTTAACAAACTATCTTGTTGCACTCCAATAAACGAAATAAACGGCCCTCATCCGAAAACCTTGCCTTCTTTAACTGCTCTCGTTTTCCTATATCCGAATTGACGAACGAGGGGCAAAGACAAACTTCTCCAAATTTAGAATGACAGAAAAATGATTAAATGGTTATCCATTATTGTGTTTAATTTATTATAACGTTTGGCCACGGGGTAGGCGGACCCGGGACAATAATCCTCCCAGGGCTCTACGTTTCGGGGCTCTACGTTTCGGGGCTCTACGTTTCGGGGCTCTACGTTTCGGGGCTCTACGTTTCGGGGCTCTACGTTTCGGGGCTCTACGTTTCGGGGCTCTACGTTTCGGGGCTCTACGGCGCGGGGCTTCGGCGGGGCTCTACGTCTCGGGGCTCTACGTTTCGGGGCTCTACGTTTCGGGGCTCTACGGCGCGGGGCTCTACGGCGCGGGGCTCTACGGTGCAGCGGTCTAACTATTTACCCTTAATTTGAACACTATAATAGATGTTTGTTACACATCAATACCACGTTTGCCTTTGCAGTAGGGATGCACCGATTGGGAAATTCTGGACCGATACCGATGTTTAACATAACAATTTGGCCGATGGCCGATGCCGATGTTTTTTATTTTGGTTATTTATTCCTTCTTTTGTGCCACGGAAACATACAAGTCTTTCGGCTCTTGTACTTTATTGACGGTCCCTAACTATTTGCACACGGAGGTTTCTTTCCGCCGATCAGCCGGGTGTACTAACGCGGATTTGCCGGTTTAGAGACGGATCCGGCTCCGAGTCACCTGTAGTCTGGGTCCCGGAGGTGACTGTAACGCGGATTTGCCGGTTTAGAAACGGATCTGGCACGGAGTCACCTGCTGTCTGGGGTGGCTGCTTGCGGGAAAACTGGACCTGATCTCGGGCTCGGAATATCCGTTGAATATCCAATATCGAATATCCAACCAACTTTACCTCGGTCTGAGATGAAGCAAATATATTTGTGCGGGAATCTCGCACTATAAAAAGTAACCTTGCGGGAATGTTTTAAATTATGCGCAATCCCGCACCGAAATTCAAGCCCTGATATAAACAAGCCAATCTACTTGCCCGAAGCTGATGCTTCTGATGAGCTAACTTCCCTCGTCAATTGTTCAAATGGAGAGTGGAGTGTTATAAAGTTTTCAATTAATTGCCACTGGTGCGCACTGAGAGTGGCCGGGAGGTCGTAGTCTGCAGCATATGTAGCAAGTGCGCACTTTTGTTCCAGCAAGCTCTCCAAAAAAAGTTTCTCCTGAGCACAGCGTTCATGACACATATAAACATCGGCGAATGTCATTTTTATTTCCCGATGGCCGGTGGCAGTTAACGAGGCAAATATCGGCCGATACCGATGTTCAGCCGATGCATCGGTTCATCCCTACTTTGCATAGTTCTTTCTATGTTCTCCGTGGCGAACGGCTCTATGATATCCTTGTATGTTCTAACACCCCTCATGTCCTCAGCGTGTGTACTACATTTCCCTGGAGTTCTACATGGGTCGCACACTGCAGAACACCATGGTCAACCTGGCACTGGAGAACGCCTGCGACGAGGCCATATACCAGGTGAGAGTACCTTTTAATATTGGGGCTCACAATAGACAGTCCAACTGATGTATCGGCCCCTCTTTTATCATCACCGGATGTATCGGCCCCTCTGTTATCATCACCGGATGTATTGGCCCCTCTGTTATCATCACCGGATGTATCGGCCCCTCTGTTATCATCACCGGATGTATCGGCCCCTCTGTTATCATCACCGGATGTATCGGCCCCTCTGTTATCATCACCGGATGTATCGGCCCCTCTGTTATCATCACCGGATGTATCGGCCCCTCTGTTATCATCACCGGATGTATCGGCCCCTCTGTTATCATCACCGGATGTATCGGCCCCTCTGTTATCATCACCGGATGTATCGGCCCCTCTGTTATCATCACCGGATGTATCGGCCCCTCTGTTATCATAACCGGATGTATCGGCCCCTCTGTTATCATAACCGGATGTATCGGCCCCTCTGTTATCATAACCGGATGTATCGGCCCCTCTGTTATCATCACCGGATGTATCGGCCCCTCTGTTATCATAACCGGATGTATCGGCCCCTCTGTTATCATAACCGGATGTATCGGCCCCTCTGTTATCATCACCGGATGTATCGGCCCCTCTGTTATCATAACCGGATGTATCGGCCCCTCTGTTATCATAACCGGATGTATCGGCCCCTCTGTTATCATAACCGGATGTATCGGCCCCTCTGTTATCATAACCGGATGTATCGCCCCTCTGTTATCATAACCGGATGTATCGGCCCCTCTGTTATCATCACCGGATGTATCGGCCCCTCTGTTATCATCACCGGATGTATCGGCCCCTCTGTTATCATCACCGGATGTATCGGCCCCTCTGTTATCATAACCGGATGTATCGGCCCCTCTGTTATCATAACCGGATGTATCGGCCCCTCTGTTATCATAACCGGATGTATCGGCTCCTGGGAAGTGGTTGTAAACAGGGCCGGTCGTTTTTCATAACTGGTTGTCTGGGCAACGGGCTGTGGTTTGACGCCTCTGTTTCCACAGCTGGGTCTGGACATGGAGGAGTTGGAGGACATGGAGGAGGACGCTGGCCTAGGAAACGGGGGCCTCGGCCGTCTTGCCGGTAAGCTGCTTCCACCTGGTCCGACCATTTTGTGCCTGAGACAGTTTGAGTTGTAATTCCACGCTCTAAACATGACACAAAGCATAGTGTGTGAATTTGGGATGTGGAACCCCGTCCTGACCCACGTCTTTCCTGATCCTCAGCGTGCTTCCTGGACTCCATGGCCTCTCTGGGTCTGGCTGCCTACGGCTACGGTATCCGCTATGAGTTTGGCATTTTCAACCAGAAGATTGTCAATGGCTGGCAGGTGACGCTGTGACGCTGTTTCTTTGTGGGCTTTTAGATTGGGAGCCAACGTGTGGTGTAACAGCTTTGCTGAGGTCGCTGTCCAAGTGGTTATATTACTGAATGATTGACAGGTTGAAGAAGCCGATGATTGGCTACGTTTCGGAAACCCCTGGGAGAAAGCTCGCCCCGAATACATGCGTCCGGTCAAGTTTTACGGCAGGACGGAACACACTCCAGACGGTGTGAAGTGGGTCGACGCTCAGGTGAATAAAACACATTCGGGAGTGGGATTGAAGAAGCGTGCGTGCGTGGGTGCGTGCGTGCGGTGTGTGTGTGTGGGGGTGTGTGGGTGTGTCATCAACAAATATGCATTCTCTAATCTCAGTCGGTGTGATCGACAGGTAGTTTTGGCTCTGCCATATGACACCCCAATCCCCGGCTACAGAAACAACATAGTCAACACCATGAGACTGTGGTCGGCCAAGGCCCCGTGTGACTTCAACCTGAAAGACTGTAAGTGTCTGACAGAGTACTGGCTGGCAGAGCGTGAATAAAACCATGGGCTGTTTGTGTTCGCCCGGATTTCCAACCACCCGTAATCTCATTCGCTTCTTCGGTCAGATATATGCAAATGTCTGACATTACTGTTGCAGCTTCACGTAATTGGCTGTTATAGGCTGTATTTGTCTCTGTCTCAACCAGTTAACGTCGGTGGCTACATTCAGGCTGTGTTGGACAGAAACCTGTGTGAGAACATTTCCCGCGTGCTCTACCCCAACGATAACGTAAGTATATATAACGTGTTGTACGTTACATGTTGATTCGGCTGAATTACTCCCCAGTATATCCGGATGCAGGGTTGACACTCGGCTCTGTGGATATTTGAATGATCATAGACGATATCTATTTATAGTCGGGTCTATTTTTTTATGAAATGCCTTGTATCGGGAAGAATTCAGAACGCCAGTTCGCTGTGCAGGTAGTAGAGGGGCTTAACGCGGGCACACGTTTCTCCCAAGTTCTTCGAGGGCAAGGAGCTACGTCTGAAGCAGGAGTACTTTGTGGTTGCCGCCACACTGCAGGACATCATCCGTCGTTTCAAGGTCTCCAAGTTCGGCTCCAGAGAGATCGCCCGCACAGACTTCTCCGAGCTGCCCAACAAAGTGAGTGCCCCGTGGGGATTTCTGAAAATGCCACCGAGTCACTGGCTTTCAAGGGCCAGTTATGTGTTCTGTAGATTAAGTATTTTTCACATAATACGAGTCTAAGAAAATATCTAGCATGCTGTCCTCATAGACTTTGTTGTCTCTTTAACGGTAGTTTATGAATGCGAAAGAAAATGAAACTTCCATTAAACCACACGCCGAGACTATAAACATAATAATATGTTCAAGTTCCTCTGAATCTGTTAACCTGGACAAAGGGTCTTGTTGAAAAAATTGCCAATTCGTATTTATTCTCCCGCCTGTCCATTTCTAACAATTAATCTCACCAACGGAAACCGTTATGTCGTGTGAGTAGAAACATCATGTAGTGAATGTCTGTCCAATCCAGGTGGCCATCCAGCTGAATGACACTCACCCTGCCATGGCCATCCCGGAGCTGATGAGGGTTCTACTGGACGAGGAGAAACTGGATTGGGACAAGGTGAGTCGAGGATCATGAGAGCGGAATGGATTTTACAGCCGTATACTGCACGAGTTCTGATGTGACCAACCAGATGGACTGAGCCATTTTGTTTTGGCATTGCCCTGGGCAATACTGTAACCTCACATCCGCTAGCGTTTTCCATGCCAGAATTCAGTTGTACTTCAAAGATAATTCCTGCAGGGGGCAACAGAGACCAGCTTAGTTCAATGAGTTGCTGGGGCACACTGCAAATACATAGACAACTGTAAAGAATACAGAGGACTACCATTCACAGT
This sequence comes from Dallia pectoralis, assembly GCA_029465975.1. Taxonomy (NCBI): domain Eukaryota; kingdom Metazoa; phylum Chordata; class Actinopteri; order Esociformes; family Umbridae; genus Dallia; species Dallia pectoralis. The sequence goes on along the minus strand of CM055747.1, from coordinate 8,004,474 downwards.
ACGAACCCATCGTTGTGTGTGTGTGTGTGTGTTAGGCCTGGGACGTGTGTACGCGTACCTGTGCCTACACCAACCACACTGTCCTGCCTGAGGCCCTGGAGCGCTGGCCCCTCGACCTGTTCCATCACCTGCTGCCCCGTCACCTGGAGATCATCTTCGAGATCAACCGTCGTTTCCTAGAGGTACTAATGACGCCGGACAGGAAGTGTTATAACGGCGTTTGTGCGCGCTTCACGGAACTATAGCTGCGGGTCCACAACACGCCGTTACAGAAAAACGTTTGCCGTTAATGATTACCTCTCGTGTCGTCTGACTCTACAGTTCGTGGCGTTCAAGTTCCCCGGTGACAACGATCGCCTGTCCCGGATGTCACTGATTGAAGAGGGCCCGTGCAAGAAGGTCAACATGGCTCATCTGTGCATCGTGGGTTCCCACGCGGTCAACGGCGTGGCCCGGATCCACTCTGAGATCCTCATCGCCACACTGTACGTGTCCGACCGAAATACAGGACACGTGGCTTACAGTTTAGACATTTATTAGACCCATTAGCAAAAATAATAATGGAAGTGTATATGCGCCTGCAGTCACTTGTATGCAAATTATAGGATGGAAATGTCATGTTATTGCATATATTTACATAGGGTGTAAAAAACATTTATTACCAAACTGTTTGATTCAAAATATTTCAATATAATTGTTATGTTTAGTTATTTAGGAAATATATTTACACAAGTTATATACGGTAAGTATATATCGGTTTTACTGAAATAGTTTTTTCCGGATGCAATTTTTGCATTTGGGGGTGTTTTTGTCCAGAGCGACTTGAAGTTAATTCTTGTAATTTAGGGTGAAGAGGCCAATCACATCTAACATTCGTGGTGACACAATTATTCTCATAGATATTAAACACAGTTATATAGTTGTACTTAAATGGCACAAATGAGAGCGATGTGCCTTATGTGTAATTCAAAAGATTCCTGTCAGTGATCTGTTTTCAATGGATTAGCTTGGAGAGCTGAAGTGAACTTATTTGATCACTGACGCATTGCTGTATATTCTGTGAACAGGTTCAAGGACTTTTATGAGTTGGAGCCACACAAGTTCCAGAACAAAACCAACGGGATTACCCCTCGCCGCTGGCTAGTGATGTGCAACCCTGGCTTGGCTGAGGTCATCGCAGAGGTAGTAGGACTGTTAAAAAGCATTTGGAAAATACATCTCACTGTAGTCATATTTGTTTATTTTGTGATGTTGGGCGTATATTGATGATATCTGTTCTTTTAAATAAATCTTTCTGTCCTTGCGGTGATGACCTAAAATATAACACACACACACACGCCAACATTTTTCCCGTCATCTTGTTCGTCAGAGAATCGGAGAGGACTTTGTCCGTGACCTTGATCAGCTGAAGAACCTGTTGAAGTTCGTGAATGATGATGCCTTCATCCGTGACATTGCAAAAATCAAACAGGTGAGTGTCACTAATTCAACGACTCTGGTTGTTCATTGAGAGACCGTAGTAATATTGTCATCTGCTCTAACTCATCTGCGTCATACCCACCCAGGAGAACAAGTTGAAATTCGCAGTGCATCTGGAAGAACACTACAAGGTCAAGATCAATCCCCAGTCAATGTTTGACTTCCAAGTCAAAAGAATCCATGAGTACAAGAGACAGCTGCTCAACTGTCTGCACATGATTACCTACTACAACAGTTAGTGCCTCTCAGACTTCCCTTACTCTCTCTGTCTTTTCCCTTACACTCTCTGTCTTTTCCCTTACACACTCTCACTCTCTGACTTTTCCCTTACTCTCTCTGTCTTTTCCCTTACACACTCTCACTCTCTGTCTTTTCCCTTACACACTCTCACTCTCTGACTTTTCCCTTACTCTCTCTGTCTTTTCCCTTACACACTCTCACTCTCTGTCTTTTCCCTTACACAATCTCACTCTTTGACTTTTCCCTTACTCTCTCTGCCTTTTCCCTTACACTCTGTCTTTTCCCTTACACACTCTCACTCTCTGTCTTTTCCCTTACACACTCTCACTCTCTGCCTTTTCCCTTACACTCTCTGTATTTTCCCTTACACACTCTCACTCTGTCTTTTCCCTTACACACTCTCACTCTTTGCCTTTTTCCTTACACTCTCTGTCTTTTCCCTTACACACTCTCACTCTCTGTCTTTTCCCTTACACACTCTCACTCTCTGTCTTTTCCCTTACTCTCTCTGTCTTTTCCCTTACACACTCTCACTCTCTGCCTTTTTCCTTACACTCTGTCTTTACCCTTACACACTCTCACTCTCTGTCTTTTCCCTTACACACTCTCACTCTCTGACTTTTCCCTTACTCTCTCTGTCTTTTCCCTTACACTCTCTGTCTTTTCCCTTACACACTCTCACTCTCTGACTTTTCCCTTACTCTCTCTGTCTTTTCCCTTACACACTCTCACTCTCTGTCTTTTCCCTTACACACTCTCACTCTTTGACTTTTCCCTTACTCTCTCTGCCTTTTCCCTTACACTCTGTCTTTTCCCTTACACACTCTCACTCTCTGTCTTTTCCCTTACACACTCTCACTCTCTGCCTTTTCCCTTACACTCTCTGTATTTTCCCTTACACACTCTCACTCTGTCTTTTCCCTTACACACTCTCACTCTTTGCCTTTTTCCTTACACTCTCTGTCTTTTCCCTTACACACTCTCACTCTCTGTCTTTTCCCTTACACACTCTCACTCTCTGTCTTTTCCCTTACTCTCTCTGTCTTTTCCCTTACACACTCTCACTCTCTGCCTTTTTCCTTACACTCTCTGTCTTTACCCTTACACACTCTCACTCTCTGTCTTTTCCCTTACACACTCTCACTCTCTGACTTTTCCCTTACTCTCTCTGTCTTTTCCCTTACACTCTCTGTCTTTTCCCTTACACACTCTCACTCTCTGACTTTTCCCTTACTCTCTCTGTCTTTTCCCTTACACACTCTCACTCTCTGTCTTTTCCCTTACACAATCTCACTCTTTGACTTTTCCCTTACTCTCTCTGCCTTTTCCCTTACACTCTGTCTTTTCCCTTACACACTCTCACTCTCTGTCTTTTCCTTACACACTCTCACTCTCTGCCTTTTCCTTACACTCTCTGTATTTTCCCTTACACACTCTCACTCTGTCTTTTCCTTACACACTCTCACTCTTTGCCTTTTTCCTTACACTCTCTGTCTTTTCCTTACACACTCTCACTCTCTGTCTTTTCCCTTACACACTCTCACTCTCTGTCTTTTCCCTTACTCTCTCTGTCTTTTCCCTTACACACTCTCACTCTCTGCCTTTTTCCTTACACTCTCTGTCTTTACCCTTACACACTCTCACTCTCTGTCTTTTCCCTTACACACTCTCACTCTCTGACTTTTCCCTTACTCTCTCTGTCTTTTCCCTTACACTCTCTGTCTTTTCCTTACACACTCTCACTCTCTGTCTTTTCCCTTACTCTCTCTGTCTTTTCCCTTACACACTCACTCTCTGCCTTTTTTCCTTACTCTCTGTCTTTACCCTACACACTCTCACTCTCTGTCTTTTCCCTTACACACTCTCACTCTCTGACTTTTCCCTTACTCTCTGTCTTTTCCCTTACTCTCTCTGTCTTTTCCCTTACACACTCTCACTCTCTGCCTTTTTCCTTACACTCTCTGTCTTTTCCCTTACACACTCTCACTCTCTGCCTTTTTCCTTACACTCTTTGTCTTTTCCCTTACACACTCTCACTCTCTGTCTTTTCCCTTACACACTCTCACTCTCTGTCTTTTCCCTTACACACTCTCACTCTCTGACTTTTCCCTTACTCTCTCTGTCTTTTCCCTTACACTCTCTGTCTTTTCCCTTACACACTCTCACTCTCTGTCTTTTTCCTTACACTCTCTGTCTTTTCCTTACACACTCTCACTCTCTGTCTTTTTCCTTACACTCTCTGTCTTTTCCCTTACACACTCTCACTCTCTGCCTTTTTCCTTTTCTGTCTTTACCCTTACACACTCTCACTCTCTGTCTTTTCCTTACACACTCTCACTCTCTGACTTTTCCCTTACTCTCTCTGTCTTTTCCTTACACTCTCTGTCTTTTCCCTTACACACTCTCACTCTCTGTCTTTTCACCTCTCACTCTCTGTCTTTTCCACACTCTCACTCTCTGACTTTTCCCTTACTCTCTCTGTCTTTTCCCTTACACTCTCTGTCTTTTCCCTTACACACTCTCACTCTCTGTCTTTTTCCTTACACTCTCTGTCTTTTCCCTTACACACTCTCACTCTCTGTCTTTTTCCTTACACTCTCTGTCTTTTCCCTTACACACTCTCACTCTCTGTCTTTTCCCTTACACTCTCTGTCTTTTCCCTTACACACTCTCACTCTCTGTCTTTTCCCTTACACTCTCACTCTCTGACTTTTCCACTCTCTGTCTGTCTTTTCCCTTACACACTCTCACTCTCTGTCTTTTCCCTTACACACTCTCACTCTCTGTCTTTTCCCTTACACACTCTCACTCTCTGACTTTTCCCTTACTCTCTGTCTTTTCCCTTACACTCTCTGTCTTTTCCCTTACACACTCTCACTCTCTGTCTTTTTCCTTACACTCTCTGTCTTTTCCCTTACACACTCTCACTCTCTGTCTTTTTCCTTACACTCTCTGTCTTTACCCTTACACGCTCTCACTCTCTGTCTTTTCCCTTACACACTCTCACTCTCTGCCTTTTTCCTTACACTCTCTGTCTTTACCCTTACACACTCTCACTCTCTGTCTTTACCCTTACACACTCTCATTCTCTGTCTTTTCCCTTACACACTCTCACTCTCTGACTTTTCCCTTACACTCTCTGTCTTTTCCCTTACAAGCTCTCACTCTCTGCCTTTTTCCTTACACTCTCTGTCTTTTCCCTTAAACACTCTCACTCTCTGTCTTTTCCCTTACACACTCTCTCTGTCTTTTCCCTTACTCTCTCTGTCTTCTCCCTTACACTCTCTGTCTTTTCCCTTACACACTCTCACTCTCTGTCTTTTCCCTTACACACTCTCACTCTCTGCCTTTTTCCTTACACACTCTGTCTTTTCCCTTACACACTCTCACTCTCTGTCTTTTCCCTTACACACTCTCACTCTCTGCCTTTTCCTTACACTCTCTGTCTTTTCCCTTACACACTCTCACTCTCTGTCTTTTCCCTTACACACTCTCACTCTCTGCCTTTTTCCTTACACTCTCTGTCTTTTCCCTTACACACTCTCACTCTCTGCCTTTTTCCTTACACTCTCTGTCTTTTCCCTTACACACTCTCACTCTCTGACTTTTCCCTTACACTCTGTCTTCCCTTAAACACTCTCACTCTCTGTCTTTTCCCTTACACACTCTCACTCTCTGACTTTTCCCTTACTCTCTCTGTCTTCTCCCTTACACTCTCTGTCTTTTCCCTTACACACTCTCACTCTCTGTCTTTTCCCTTACACACTCTCACTCTCTGCCTTTTTCCTTACACTCTCTGTCTTTTCCCTTAAACACTCTCACTCTCTGTCTTTTCCCTTACACACTCTCACTCTCTGCCTTTTTCCTTACACTCTATGTCTTTTCCCTTACACACTCTCACTCTCTGCCTTTTTCCTTACACTCTATGTCTTTTCCCTTAAACACTCTCACTCTCTGTCTTTTCCCTTACACACTCTCACTCTCTGACTTTTCCCTTACTCTCTCTGTCTTTTCCCTTACACACTCTCACTCTCTGTCCTTTCCCTTACACACTCTCACTCTCTGCCTTTTTCCTTACACTCTCTGTCTTTTCCCTTACACACTCTCACTCTCTGTCTTTTCCCTTACACACTCTCACTCTCTGCCTTTTTCCTTACACTCTCTGTCTTTTCCCTTACACACTCTCACTCTCTGCCTTTTTCCTTATACTCTCTGTCTTTTCCCTTAAACACTCTCACTCTCTGTCTTTTCCCTTACACACTCTCACTCTCTGACTTTTCCCTTACTCTCTCTGTCTTTTCCCTTACACTCTCTGTCTTTTCCCTTACACACTCTCACTCTCTGACTTTTCCCTTACTCTCTGACTTTTCCTTACACACTCTCACTCTCTGTCTTTTCCCTTACACACTCTCACTCTCTGTCTTTTCCCTTACACACTCTCACTCTCTGTCTTTTCCCTTACACACTCTCACTCTCTGCCTTTTTCCTTACACTCTCTGTCTTTTCCCTTACACACTCTCACTCTCTGTCTTTTCCCTTACACACTCTCACTCTCTGCCTTTTTCCTTACACTCTCTGTCTTTTCCCTTACACGCTCTCACTCTCTGTCTTTTCCCTTACACACTCTCACTCTCTGTCTTTTCCCTTACACACTCTCACTCTCTGACTTTTCCCTTACTCTCTGTCTTCCCTTAAACACTCTCACTCTCTGTCTTTTCCCTTACACACTCTCACTCTCTGACTTTTCCCTTACTCTCTCTGTCTTCTCCCTTACACTCTCTGTCTTTTCCCTTACACACTCTCACTCTCTGTCTTTTCCTTACACACTCTCACTCTCTGCCTTTTTCCTTACACTCTCTGTCTTTTCCCTTACACACTCTCACTCTCTGTCTTTTCCCTTACACACTCTCACTCTCTGCCTTTTTCCTTACACTCTCTGTCTTTTCCCTTAAACACTCTCACTCTCTGTCTTTTCCCTTACACACTCTCACTCTCTGACTTTTCCCTTACTCTCTCTGTCTTTTCCCTTACACACTCTCACTCTCTGCCTTTTTCCTTACTCTCTCTGTCTTTTCCCTTACACTCTCTGTCTTTTCCCTTACACACTCTCACTCTCTGACTTTTCCCTTACTCTCTGACTTTTCCCTTACACACTCTCACTCTCTGTCTTTTCCCTTACACACTCTCACTCTCTGTCTTTTCCCTTACACACTCTCACGCTCTGTCTTTTCCCTTACACACTCTCACTCTCTGCCTTTTTCCTTACACTCTCTGTCTTTTCCTTACACACTCTCACTCTCTGTCTTTTCCCTTACACACTCTCACTCTCTGTCTTTTCCCTTACACACTCTCACTCTCTGCCTTTTTCCTTACACTCTCTGTCTTTTCCCTTACACACTCTCACTCTCTGTCTTTTCCCTTACACACTCTCACTCTCTGTCTTTTCCCTTACACACTCTCACTCTCTGACTTTTCCCTTACTCTCTGTCTTCCCTTAAACACTCTCACTCTCTGTCTTTTCCTTACACACTCTCACTCTCTGACTTTTCCCTTACTCTCTCTGTCTTCTCCCTTACACTCTCTGTCTTTTCCCTTACACACTCTCACTCTCTGTCTTTTCCCTTACACACTCTCACTCTCTGACTTTTCCTTACTCTCTCTGTCTTTTCCCTTACACTCTCTGTCTTTTCCCTTACACACTCTCACTCTCTGACTTTTCCCTTACTCTCTGACTTTTCCCTTACACACTCTCACTCTCTGTCTTTTCCCTTACACACTCTCACTCTCTGTCTTTTCCCTTTACACACTCTCACTCTCTGTCTTTTCCCTTACACACTCTCACTCTCTGCCTTTTTCCTTACACTCTCTGTCTTTTCCCTTACACACTCTCACTCTCTGTCTTTTCCCTTACACACTCTCACTCTCTGCCTTTTCCCTTACTCTCTGTCTTTTCCCTTACACACTCTCACTCTCTACCTTTTTCCTTACACACTCTCACTCTCTGTCTTTTCCCTTACTCTCTCTGTCTTTTCCCTTACACACTCTCACTCTCTGACTTTTCCCTTACTCTCTGTCTTTTCCCTTACACACTCTCACTCTCTGACTTTTCCCTTACTCTCTGTCTTTTCCCTTACACACTCTCACTCTCTGACTTTTCCCTTACTCTCTGTCTTTTCCCTTACACACTCTCACTCTCTGACTTTTCCCTTACTCTCTGTCTTTTCCCTTACACACTCTCACTCTCTGTCTTTTCCCTTACACACTCTCACTCTCTGACTTTTCCCTTACTCTCTCTGTCTTTTCCCTTACACACTCTCACTCTCTGCCTTTTTCCTTACTCTCTCTGTCTTTTCCCTTACACTCTCTGTCTTTTCCCTTACACACTCTCACTCTCTGACTTTTCCCTTACTCTCTGACTTTTCCCTTACACACTCTCACTCTCTGTCTTTTCCCTTACACACTCTCACTCTCTGTCTTTTCCCTTACACACTCTCACTCTCTGTCTTTTCCCTTACACACTCTCACTCTCTGCCTTTTTCCTTACACTCTCTGTCTTTTCCCTTACACACTCTCACTCTCTGTCTTTTCCCTTACACACTCTCACTCTCTGCCTTTTCCCTTACTCTCTGTCTTTTCCCTTACACACTCTCACTCTCTACCTTTTTCCTTACACACTCTCACTCTCTGTCTTTTCCCTTACTCTCTCTGTCTTTTCCCTTACACACTCTCACTCTCTGACTTTTCCCTTACTCTCTGTCTTTTCCCTTACACACTCTCACTCTCTGTCTTTTCCCTTACACACTCTCACTCTCTGACTTCCCTTACTCTCTCTGTCTTTTCCCTTACACACTCTCACTCTCTGTCTTTTCCCTTACACTCTCTGTCTTTTCCCTTACACACTCTCACTCTCTGACTTCCCTTACTCTCTCTGTCTTTTCCCTTACTCTATTTCATATTTTCTAGTCTCCTTATCTTTACTCACTTAAGTAGGTAATTATTATAATTATTGGCAATAATGGATGGCAGCCAGTATTGCCATAAAGCCACCGTTTTGGCTGCAATAATAATAATAATTTGGCATAACATCAAAAGGCAAAAATATACATTGAAAATGATAAACAAAACAACCAACAGATCAACGATGTAAGTAGTACAAGCCATGTGTGTTCACATGAATAAATATCCTGAAATAATATTCATTACATTTGCAATAGAACATCCCTTCCCCATGTCTCTTTCTTCCTCCTCTTTTCCCCGCTCCCTAATTCCCATCTTCCATTATCTGTGTTTCTCTCTCTCTACTCGACACACCTCTATAGACATCAAGAAAGAGCCCAACAAGCACTGGACCCCCAGGACCATAATGGTCGGAGGAAAGGTACGCTTGTTGCTCCTCCCGTGTACCAACATTTCCTGGATGTAAATATCCAACAGAACCTCACTGTTCTTACGTTGTTTCTCCGGCTGGTCTCACAGGCTGCTCCAGGGTACCACACAGCCAAGATGATTATCCGTCTCATCACGGCGATCGGCGACGTCGTCAACAACGACCCCATCGTTGGTGACCGCCTTAAAGTCATTTTCCTGGAGAACTACAGAGTCACCCTGGCTGAGAAAGGTGACGGACTTACCTCGTAGCTATCAGTCGTAGCAATGTCTGACTTAACCTAAAGTAGCCAGGGGTATGAGGAACTTCACGAATGTGATTCTCCACATCCTGGTCTTGAAGAGAATATATACGAGTGCTAATGAGGGAATGGGCACCGGGTGTGTGTGATGACGAGACATGGCCAAACACAGGGAACCTATATACGAGTGCTAATGAGGAAATGGGCACCGACCAGGTGTGTGTGATGACGAGACATGGCCAAACACAGGGAACCTATATACGAGTGCTAATGAGGAAATGGGCACCGGGTGTGTGTGATGACGAGACATGGCCAAACACAGGGAACCTATATACGAGTGCTAATGAGGGAATGGGCACCGGGTGTGTGTGATGACGAGACATGGCCAAACACAGGGAACCTATATACGAGTGCTAATGAGGAAATGGGCACCGACCAGGTGTGTGTGATGACGAGACATGGCCAAACACAGGGAACCTATATACGAGTGCTAATGAGGAAATGGGCACCGACCAGGTGTGTGTGATGACGAGACATGGCCAAACACAGGGAACCTATATACGAGTGCTAATGAGGAAATGGGCACCGACCAGGTGTGTGTGATGACGAGACATGGCCAAACACAGGGAACCTATATACGAGTGCTAATGAGGAAATGGGCACCGGGTGTGTGTGATGACGAGACATGGCCAAACACAGGGAACCTATATACCAGTGCTAATGAGGGAATGTGCACCGGGTGTGTGTGATGACGAGACAAGACAATGTAGTGATGAGGGAGGCGGTGTCACTAGTCAGCTGATGACGCCGAAGCCTGCCAGTAAATGGCGGTAGAATGGCTTCGGAGGGAGTTGTGACATTTTGTCTTAGGTTAATGAGTGAACAATATCGAGTTTGAATGTCGATAAATACTTGACATGGAAAAACATACACTGATGAGACTAAAAATGATGACCACACACACACAGGTAAATCTCCTTAAAAGGGCACCTGTCATGGTCTGGTTAGATTAAATGGTAAACCAACAATTCGTTCAACTAGGTCAACTAGTAATAACGTCTTGTTGCAACATTCTTGATACAACATTTAGGACATCATGAAGACGAAAGATTGACTGAACCGTGACTGTGAGTGGTTACTCTGACCTGTGCCAAAAATACATATATTCCCTGCGCGTCATATCATTGTGTCAAGAAACAAACTGAAGAACCACCAGGACACACATAAAGTGTCAGATGTAACAGTAATACACACAAAACAATTACGTCAAAATTGTGAGATGAGAGACATTTCTATTGGGAATACAAAGCAATGAATAACATTACAAGTTCAAATTAATAAAAGTTAAAAGTTGATATTTTCCGGGGAATAGAATGGCATGGTTACCCAGGTCGCTTTTCACTTTTAAGCGAATGCCAACGGCGTCAACCTGGAGGTCCGTCTGACTAGACGTTTATTAGCCATTGCTCAACCTCATGGTCTCCCCCGTAGCCATCCCCTCCGCCGACCTGTCCGAGCAGATCTCCACAGCCGGCACGGAGGCCTCCGGCACCGGCAACATGAAGTTCATGCTGAACGGCGCCCTCACCATCGGCACCATGGACGGAGCCAACGTGGAGATGGCCGAGGAGGCCGGGGAGGAGAACCTCTTCATCTTCGGCATGAGGGTGGAGGACGTGGACGCCATGGACGCCGGTAAAGGGTGAGTAGGAGTATGACACATTGTGACTGTGGTGATACTCAGGGACTTCTGAGTATAGAGCGCCCAGCGAAGTCATTTCCAATGGCGGCTTGAAATTATGCGGGTGGAGCCGTCCTGGAGGTCTCTTTCTGTGGGGTCAGCAGGTTGGAACGTCATCAAGGAGGACAGTTACATGTTTTGCAAAGCAAAGGTCCTAAGTTTGAGCGTCCGAGTCAGGGGGAAATGGTACATGGTAAGCAAGCAGCAGGTCACAGTGAGGTCAGTTACATGTCGGGGATATTGATAGGTTTCTTTGCACCATTTGACAGCATCGAGCAGTGGTTCCCAACTCTGGTTCTCGATAACCCGCTCCATGACATATTTCTATTTCAGTCCCAGCCAAGCACAGGCATATTCTACTTGTCAGGTTATTATCAGGCGAACAGAAATGTGTGCTGTTGTGGGTACTTGATGTGAGTTGGGGACCATCGTCATAGAGTGCAAATACTGGAGATGGCATACCTCTTAACTCCACACACTAAACCCCAGGTTTCGTCCTGTTCAGATACCACGCCATTGAGTACTACAATCGTATCCCTCAGCTGAAGCAGGCCATGGATCAGATTGCCGGTGGCTTCTTCAGTCCCAAGCAGCCAGACCTCTTCAAGGAGCTTGTGGACCTTCTGATGCACCACGACAGGTAATAACGTCCACACAGAAACACACATACTCACGTATGCAGCGCAAATATATACATTTGAAGTCAGAAGTTCACATTCACTTAGGTTGAAGTCATAAACTCATTCTTAAACCACTCCACAGATTTTATGTTGACAAACTATAATTGTGGCCAGTCAGATAAGACATCTACTCTGTGCATGACACAAGTTATTTTTCCAACAATTGTTTACAGAGAGGTTCTTTCCCTCTATAATTCACAATACCACAACTCCAGTGGTTGACTGTGGTGTACCAAAAAGTATGTCTCAATTTTCAAATTCTGATTGACATTATTCAAGTCAATTGGAGGTGTACCTGTGGATGTATTTCAAGGTCTACCTTCAAACTTGGTGCCTCTTCGCTTTGGGTTCCAAATGCCTGAAGTTATCATGTTCATCTGTACAAACTTTATAAAACACCATGGGAGCATGCTGCTGACAACTGCTCAGGAAGGAGGTGCATTCAGTCGCTTACACGAATATAATGTTTGATTTACAGGTTCAAAGTCTTTGCCGATTACGAAGACTATATGAAAAGTCAAGAAAAGGTCAACGAACTGTACAAGGTCAGTATAATGCATAAATGACATACAGAAGTGTACCTGGTTTAGGTAAATGTTAATTCAAACTTTTGTTAATTATTCAATCACATTTCATTTCAAAAGTGCTCTTTATTACCGAAGCAAATATATTAAGTACAGTATTAACTATTAAGTATGAAATACTCCGTTCATAAACAGTAAGAAACCTAGAGCTGAACCAGACTCTAGGTTCAGCTCTAGGTTTCTTACTGTTTATGAACCTAGAGCTGAACCAGACTCAAATGGGTAGCCAGGTTAATCTGTCCATACAATACCTTCTATTTCCTTTCCTTCCTTTTTGTCTGGCTCTAAAAACAGAACCCCAAAGAATGGACTAAGATGGTGATCCATAATATTGCCGGCTGTGGTAAATTCTCCAGCGACCGCACCATTTCCCAGTACGCCCGGGAGATCTGGGGTGTGGAGCCCAGCCTGGAAAAGATTCCCGCCCCTGACGAGCAACTGAAATAAGCTGTGCGTTCCCTCCACACTGTGTTATGTTTCGCTACTCCCACTGTTTTCTGCTACCCACTGCTGCTGTCAGGAGATAAGCTCCGTAAGATTTGCCTGAGGAAATATCGACTAATTCCTTAAGTCACTTGAATATTTTACGCCTAGCTAGTTTGTTCGACACAATGTTATGGCCAGGTTGTACAATCATGTTCCCTTATCGCGACGCGTATCCAGCTCGAAACGGCAGCACATGAGAAATTAAATGACAGCAAAGACGTGTACTTACAAGGACTCTCTGTTCTGTCACTAATTTGACAGAGCAGGTAAATTTAGAATTATAGTAGCATCGCTAATAGCCAACGCCAAAAGCAGAAAATGGCAATCGCAACACGGTACATCTAAATACGATTTCAGTGGACCGAGACAACGATGTGTGCGGTCCAGATGAGACATTACATTGCAATCCAGAGTCTTACTCTAAAAGCCATTCCACCTACTGAGAAGGTAGTTCTGTCTTAGCAGGCCTTGAGATGCTAAACACATAGCGCTCTGTCGTATGAATCGGTGCTGTGGCGTTAGCGTGATACTCGTGATGCGTGATGGACATTTGAAGACCCTAGGTAATTACTCTTTTCTCACAGATACTGAGACCTCCTTATCCATCCACATTGCGGGCAAATTCAAGCAGTCGGTTTTTACTGTGTGACCTGTCTACTTTTTAGCTTCTGATTATTGTTTGTAACAGATGGAGGATGTCCTCCCAAAACAATCTCTATCCATTAAAACAAATACCACGCAATGTGCTTAAATTGTAAAGATTGTTCTGTCCTGCTGCCATCAACCAATGGAACGGACGAAGCAATCTTCTCCTTGGTCACATTATGGCGTTTTCTCCAGTCTAGGTTTTCTTTATGCAGTGGGTCTAATACTGGATCAGTGATGGTATTGAGGTGTGACGGCACCAGGCGCTCAAAGGATTTCCTAACCACAGAGGTCAGGGCAACTGGTCGGTAGTCATTATGTCCTGTGAACCTTGGTTTCATGGGAACTGGGATGATGGTGGAGGACTTCAAGCAGAATGGGACGCTGCATGACTCCAATGATTTAATGAAAATGTCTGTGAACCATGCAGAGACTCCATCAGGACCAGCTGCCTTCCTTGGGTTGTGACTCTTAAATAGTCTGTTTACATCCCTCTCCAGTAGAGAGTCCCATTGTGGCTTCAGGAAAGGTGTTGATTAATGCCATTGTAGTCTCAGGGGAGGTGTCGATTGTGATGGTTGGTTGTGAGCGAGCCCTGTTGATCGAGGACTGTGGGTGGTGGCAGGACACAGCTGAAGGAGGAGTGAAGTTGTCATTGGTCTTGTCTAGAAAGTTTCCATTTGCTGCTGCAATCTCATCGAATTGTTAATCGTTAATGCACTCATTAAGTGAATTTTTCAAATCAACCAAAGCTATCATGATATTGCCTTAATTATGAATAACAAGTTCAGTAAACAATATAGTTTAAAGTCTAAATGTGTACCGTTGTGCAGAGGCCATAGCGGTTTTGTATTTGATTGTGCAGTCCGGAGTCTTTTTATTTATAACTTGGATTTAGTACCGGGGCACCAGGTCCACAGCTGCACTATTTTTCTTAGGTTGAACACTGACAACATTGTACAATAATGTCTATTGTACTTTTTCCCAGTGGTGATAGGTCATGCTCATGACATATTAGGTTAGAGCACTCATAACATTCTGGATTTTCTCGTTCCCAATGTTGAGTCGGTACAGAAGACAATCGGGTCAACAATTTATTTAAGATTATAATTCCCTTTGCCGTGTGTGCAATAAAAGCCAAGGGTGCCAAACTGTGTACGTTTCAGACTTCCTGGGGGACACAAAATACTCATCCCATGATGAAAAAACAAAATACTCATAGCTGATGGAGATCACATGACCAACGGAAACGTTCCTACAAAAGTTTTTCTTCCGCGCACTTGAATCTAGACATTTCAATACACGATTTCCAATGACAGACAAGGTTCACGAACATACACACCTGATAGGGACTGCAACTAGGTACCGTTTGTTTTCTAATTTTGAATGACGACTATATCTGCGTTGAGCAAAACGATAGCTGAATGTTATAATGGCCTACCGGCTGATATTCATATTAAGGGAGACCATTTGTGCCTGGTCTCTATAGGAATATAGTCCTGCCTCAGTATTTACATCTGTGTACACATGCCTTTAATTAAGTCTGGTACAGAACCAATGTGAAACACTCAAATGTTTGTTAACCTGCGTATGTTTTGATTTCACCTGAAGAAACCACCGAACGCGTGTAACCCTTCTGATGACATCCGAGGACTAGCCTGGGAGCCAGGGAAGCAGAACTGTGGAAGGTTAAAACGGCACAGCTGCTTCACAGTTGGAGGAACCATGTCCCAGAACCACACATTGGGCTTCCCGGGTCTCTTTTAGTTTCCGCTCATTTCAGTGTCAGCAACGCCGACGGTGTCCGCCAAAGCCCAAACCATCCTGTGAGAATGTTTCTGTCTAGCCATACTGAGATAATAAAGTATACTAGACACAACTGCTTTTGTCTTTGATTCCCCGCATATATCGTACACATGTCCATGGGCCTATATCAGTATTAAATCCATAAAAGGCATTGAAAGGATTACTCTGTTGTAGTATTGACCTCATTAAACGTAAACTTCTACAACGACTAAACTTCTACAACGATTCTGCTTGGTCATGCTGACATGGCCATTTGTATTGATGAGTAACTCCGGAAACAGAGCTGCAACACATTGCGAAAGGAGACGCGCGCCTTCTGAGGTATATTCTGCCTTCAACTGTGTTCTGAAAGCCTGTCTTTACGTGGACCAGATAAAGGTCAAGGCAAAATGGACCTGGGCCCAGCGCCTCCGAATGTAGAGCCGGACCGTGCTCTTGACCTTATATGGAGGCATATGGGAGCACCATATATATATATATAGCAAGTACTGTTCTATACCGATCGGCCATAACATTATGACCACCTGCCTAATATTGTGTAGATCTCCCTTTTGCCGCCAAAACATCCATAGATTGGATTTAGATCTGGGGATTTAGAAGGCCAAGTCGACACCTTGAACTTGTTGTGTTCCATAAACCATCCTGACCCACTTGTGCTTTGTGGCAGGGTGCATTATCCTACTGAATGGAGGCCAATGGCATCAGGGAACAGCGTTTCCATGAAAAGGTGTACATGGTCTGCAACAATACTCAGGTAGGTGGTACTTGTCAAAGTAACATCCACATGAACGCCAGGACCCAAGGTTTCCCAGCAGAACATTGCCCCAAGCATCACACCATCAGAACCAGCAATAACGTTTCAGCAATGTGTGCTACACTCACACATGTCTGTTGGACCCGGCCAAACGGACCAGCCTATGTGCATCAATGAGCCTTGGTCGACGATGACCTTGTTTTCCGGTTTACCGCTTTTCCTTTAACTAGTTTTAATAGGTACTGACCACTGCAGACAGGGAACACCCCAGAAAAGTCCAGTCGTCAAGCCATCACAATTTGGCCATTTGGTCAAAATATGGTTGCAAGAAAGTGGGCCTTTTTCGTCCAGTCAGGAAATTTCTAAATATTTTAAATATTTTTTTCCTATTCCATAAAAGAGTAGGAATTTGTTCCCATACGTTTCCACAAAATAAAATGAATATTTTGTAAATTTTCAGTGGCATCGAGGCGGTAATTTGTTTTGACAGCATTGGAATTTTTCTGTTGCGCCCTGCAACTTGAGAGTCATTCATCTTGACAACTCATTCTGTTTCCTTCAAACAGATTTTAACCGTATAAATCTGTTACTAGCAAACTAGCAAAGTCCTTCTTACTGACATTCATTACACATATTCATAAAAATTGACTGCCACAGAACGACTAGTATAGCAGCTTTTCTTTTAACCTCGTTTAACATCTTCACACACCGCCTCGATTCCTCAGGAGTTCATGCTTACAGATCTTTTTTTAGAAGATTCACTGTGGGTTCCCTGATCCCAGTACTTGGGAGTCCAAATGTCGAACGAGTAAAAAAAAAAGGGGGGGGAAAAGACTGGTCACTCATTGGCCACACATTTTATTGAACACAATTCTGAGATAAGACCTGGTAAAGTAAAAGAATCGGCAGAGAAGAACACTAGTTTAAGATATGTCACTAACAAAATGTTTTATATATTTGCTATCCTCGTAGATGGAAAGGTTGTTATGGTTCACTTATATCGTCTTCTTAGTGTAGCAAATGAGTCACATTTTTTTAATGCTGCATAAAAGTGGCCATTTGGGCATGGCATTCTGGATGAAAATGAACTGAATTCTTCAAATATGTATTTCTGATTAAGGCCTTTTCCTCGTAACAGCAACTGGAAGCGGGTACTGAGATTCACAGATCCAGATATGCATCCCCCTGAATATAATTAACAAAGCACTTCCTTCCTACCCTTCTACCTAAGAGTCATTGGAGCGTGTTACGTTCCAGCTCCCTAAAGGGAGGGGAACCAGATAACCCATTGCTCAGGCCCACCGATGCCAGCAAAGGGAGTATGGTGTTGTGGTGCGAGAAAAGGACAACAACTAAAAATACCGTAAAACAATGCTTTTATTTAGCCACGGTATTACGTAAATACTAAACAATACTAACGTTCTTGGGAAATTGGGGAGGGCTGGACAGACCAAAGCAAAGAAATAAACAAAACACAACCACTAACCTCCAAGCAACACAAACACATAAGAACCCCTATCTGGCACACGACCCAGGTGCCCTAAACAAACATACAGCTGGTGGTCCGCCCAGGTCTAGCTAGTGGTTCTAGACAGAAGTATACCTACGGGTGATGTATACCCCGGGGTAGCTCTAAATCTACTCCCCAACTCCCTAAAGAACAACAAAGGAGAGAAAGACAATTATTACAAATTATAATCACAAACAATCACCAAACAAAATGCTCCGTCCTGCCAACTGGAACACAAAACAGGGATAAACTAATACACACTGGGGATGTAACAGAGCGAGATGTGGCAGGACAATCTAAACCGATCTTGCAGAGCTGTAGTACTCGAGACCGGTCTCGAGACCACTTTTTTAAGGTCTCGGTCTCGTCTCGGTCTCGGTTACATTTGGACTCGGTCTCGACTCGGTCTCGGACAGTAAGGACTCGTAAATTCTTCCGAGACCAGCCGAGAGCAGCGTAGAAATTATCGCCCACAATTTTTTCTAGAAAAATATTTAAGTATGACATGTAGAGGCTGTATTTCCATTGGCTGTATTTCGTCCAGAGTCAGACTGTTTTTTTCTGATGTGGCTTATCCCGCCAATGGCTATCTACTTTTGAAGAAAAGCCCACCCCCAGCGTCGCTAGAGCGTGCACCCATTCACGTAAATACTTCAATCTTAAACATATGCTCGATCATGTCTGCACAATCAGCCAATATATTCGTTTTGCCTATATTCAGTACATTGAGCACAAATAAATAATTTGTCCGAAAACACACAGCGGTTAGTAATTAAAATACATACATAATGTTGAAAAGCTACAGCCGACGTCCTTCCATGACTTTTCCTAAATACGTGCATTTTACCTTGTCCCGTTTTCAGAATTGCAAAATCACAAACCGAACAATATATAAAACTACTATTTACATGTTTTTTGATACCTAAACTGCCTTCCTGTCGCCAAAATCCCACGCCGCTGGGCGTTGGTACCCTAATTGCGGTACCCAGACACCGATCACACTTAACTGAGCCTATATGGCAATGGTTGAATGGGCGATACACAGACAAATACTACGAGAACACATATAGACAATAGTCTGATTGGCTTGGTTGAACTACAAAAAGAGGTACGTACATAAAGAAATATGTTTCACTAAATACACAGAACGAATTCCGCCAAATACATACAGCCCCATTCATGTGTCATGCGCCTATTGCACTCAATAATTAATAACGAATGAACCACAGTGTATTCATATAGCCTACAAGAGACTTCAACAAAATATTGTTTTGTATCGAAATTAAACGAATATAAACAATAATTATTAATAGGCTAACTACAAATGGGCGATAAATGAAATTACTCATGCACACAGAAGGACGTGGGACATACATAAGTCCGGGGCATACGGCAGAAAGAGCATAAAACTGGAACGGTTATGGTCCGATCTATATGAAACTGAACCCGTTTTGGTCCGATCTTTATTAAACTGGAAGGGTTTTGGTCTGATCTATATGAACACTGTGCGCAGTTCAACCGGGTTAGTTTGCTGCTGTCTCATGTGCACTCGTAACAATAATGAACACTGTGCGCAGTGCAACCGGTTCGTTTGCGTGTCCTGCTCAAGCAGACAAACAACTGAAGCTGCGTGCCTGTGGACGGATAAATAATTATAAATAGATTTGTTTATCGGCCAATCATGCGCAAATCATTTGATTGCAAGTCGCTTGTGATCTAAAATGTGTTAGCATTTACTACATCAACATAGGACATACAGTTTGATGGCTTTTCATTTATTCGATTTTTAGAAATTTTAATATCATAGCCTGTGCATTTTCAAATCATGGTTTTATTTTCGTATTTTATGTTTACATAAGACAATAAATAGGCCTAGATACTCTTTTAATAAAATTCATTTAATTCAGGATGACAACACAGTAGATGATCTGATGCTGTTGGTCAAGTGTTTTTTTTACATTGGTCATTGGACCAAAAACATGTCATATTATTTAGTGTTGATATGACTGGTCTCGGTCTCGGCCCCCATTGGTATCGGTCTCGTCTCGGTCTCGGCCACCTTCGGTCTCGGTCTCGTCTCGGTCTCGGCCCCCTTCGGTCTTGGTCTCGTCTCGGTCTCGGTCTCGGCCCCCTTCGGTCTCGGTCTCGTCTCGGTCTCGCTTTAGGTGGTCTCGAGCACAGCTCTGCGATCTTGCCCGGGTGATCGGATCATGGGACAATCCCTTTGGGACTCCGGAGCATGGTACAGGGCTGTGATATATGGATTTCAAATTAGATTAATAAACTTTTTCTGTGTATTTTATTTCCGATCATGAAACATGTGACCCACACTGTTGCATTTATATTTCTGCTATTGCGTAGAATACTAAGCCTGAATGAACAAATTAAAGATAAATAAAAGGTACTTCATCACTTTTTGTAACTAAATGCGACGATTTCAGGATGTGATCAATACTACAGAAAAAACTGGGGAGGAGGTCACAGACGGCTTTGGGCTTGTCTTATCTACTATCTTTATTGTCTGAGAACTGTTCACAAAACATTACCACTTTGACCCACCATATCTTGCCATGGAAATGATATTAGTACCAGAATAGTGTTAGCCAAAACATTGTACTTGAAGCATATACAACCAGCTTGACCAGCAAGATAGAACAAGAACCAGCCTGTCCAGCAAGATAGAACAAGAACCAGCCTGTCCAGCAAGATAGAACAACAACCAGCCTGACCAGCAAGATAGAACAACAACCAGCCTGACCAGCAAGATAGAACAACAACCAGCCTGACCAGCAAGATAGAACAACAACCAGCCTGGTGGTAAACAACCACAAGTATACAATTATCAACAAAATATTATGGCATATACAAAATCTCGAAAACGCTAGTCACCAGCAGAACAACCTCAACCACGCTGATAAACCTCCTGTCAAATGACGACCTTGACCAGCATTCATCCAACACTCACTGTGAACGAGAAAGCACTAGCTTAAATTGTAAACTGGTCAATTTCGTTTTTTAGGGCATTCAGCGTGCATATGTTTCCCAATGCTCCCAAAGAGTCACTTGTTGCCTCACACTATCCCCTCCCACAATCTACAACAAACACACACACACATGAACCCTTGCTCTTACTACCAATAAAGTGATTGGGGGATATACAACTGACTTCTAAGGGAGTGTGCCTGTTTGAGTTCATTATGTTAGTGTTCACTCTCTGCAGGGGACGAGGCATTGCTATGTAACAGCTAGGACTTCTTGTTCCTCAGCGGTTAATAGAAAAAGTAAATAACAGTTTCTTTGCGCAGGTTATAGTCCAACATTAGAAACCTATTTCCACATAAAAGCCAGAGAAAATCCAAGCGGATTAGCAAACAAGGGATAGCAAACATAATTCCCTATGCAGGATACATTTTTTTGTTGCTGCTTTTACAACGAAGAGAAAAGTTACTTAATGAAGTGAAAAAGGATTGAATGGACTTTATGGATTCTTGGTCTCTCTCTGAAAACAACGCACGCTGTGAAAACCTTGTCTGTTCACAGTTAGATGCCTGCTGAAATCTGGACAATCTTTCAACAAAGACAGGTGCATAGCAAAAACGTTTTTGTCAACTCAACGAAATAATTTGATTATGTTTTAGGTCAAGGATTTCCTTTTACTATGGGAATTGACAGGTATGTTCACATCTCGGCCTACACTTACATTGGACAATTACTTTGCACTTACACATGTTTTAAGATTATTGAATGATAACAGTAAACGTGACACCACTAGGCAAGACTACTAGGGATTTGCGAAGTGTAGTATTCCCAATGTTCACTTCAAAATGTGTATCGCTCAGAAAGTAATCGGGTTCCTGATTAGAAATGCATCATCAATTAAAATCTCACCGGCCGTGGGGGAATTTAATTAAAGTAGCAAAAGTGTAATACGATTTGTTCAGATTGTTCGTCTGGCAATGATTCTTGTTTTTTTATGTGCTCCTCTGCTTCTTCCATAGGTAGTATACGCGTTTCACTGGCGACAGTACCAAGCTTGACCGTTCTCATTTTCCCCTCGCTGCCGTTTTGAGTAATTTTAGACCTTGTGAGGACGACAGCCTGATTTCCTTTCACAGAAATTCTTCCACCTGATCAAACTTCCTATCTAGTCGAAACCGAGCCATGGCTTTTGGCGACCTCCTGGAACTGGCAGGTGGCACCGGCCGCTTCCAGGTCATCCACGTGACCCTGCTCAGTATGCCCATCCTCATGATGGCCAGTCACAATATTCTCCAGAACTTTGTGGCGTCAGTGCCCCCCCACCACTGCAACGCCCCCCGAAACCTATCCCTGTCCGGCCTGAGCCAGGAGCAGACTCGACTAATCACAGTGCCGCGGGACATGAACGGCAGGGCAGAGCAGTGCCAGCGCTACGCTGCTCCCCAGTGGCAGCTGCTGACGGGGAACGGGACCTACAACCCGCTGGAGATGAACGCCAGTGATTACACGGTTGAGCTTTCAGCTGTGGAGCTGGAGGCCTGTGAAGATGGCTGGGAGTACGACATGGTAGACAGGAGCTCTACCATAATCTCCGAGGTAACAATCGTCGTCTCATGCACACCGAGCTACGGTTAAAACACAGTTCGTTAATGACGCTGTTTTGCCGAAATGATCAATGGCCGTGTACGTTCTCTTCTTCTCTCGCCAGTGGGACTTGGTCTGTGGTTTTCGCTCGTTGAAGGAGACGGGGCAAAGCATTTACATGGCGGGGGTGCTGTTGGGATCTGCGATATTTGGGAGACTTTCTGACAGGTAGCGCTTTTCTTATTTGGTACGTTTTGATCAATCATCAAAAAACAAACAGATGAGGCCCGGTTGCTCTCTTCAATCTTATAGCTAATTTTATATAAGACGAAACCGCTGCTGCGACGACACACCTGTTCATGTGAATCACGAACGTCTGCAGTCGCTCCTCGGATGATTGGCGCTAATGCACTCTTCACTCTCGCAGGTTCGGGAGGCGCGTCCTGCTGTTGTGCGCCAACCTGATGGTGGCGGTCGGGGGCACGTGCACCGCCTTCGCCCCTTCGTTCACCTTCTTCTGCGTCTTCCGATTCATCACTGGAATGGCCATATCTGGCCTGGTGCTCAACTCGTTCTCACTCAGTAGGTTACAGCAAAGGGTTGAGAGGCAGAGAGCTAAAATTCTCGGAGCTGTTGTTTGACAAACTAATAGGGCGACAGCGAATCCAAGATGTTACTCCGTCTGACCAGTAACCGAAAGGCTGATGGATCAAATCTTTGGCGAGAAAAAATCCTTGTTAACCTGAGAAAATCAGTTAACCCTTATCGCTCATTGGATGTCATTGCTGAAAATGAAAAGGTGTAAAAAATTGTCTCTGTCTCTGTAGTTGTGGAGTGGATTCCCACGCGTGTACGGACAGTAGTGGGTACAGCCACAGGCTACTGCTACACGATTGGTCAGCTGGTTCTGGCACTCTTGGCTTACTACATCAGGGACTGGCGCTGGCTAACACTGGCCGTCTCCTTGCCCTTCTGCGTCTCTTTCCTCTACTCATGGTGAGAGCCGAGGGATGGAATGACACTTTACATGGGCTGGTTATTTTACGTTTAATATCTGGTATATATATATCTCACCTCTGCAGGTGGTTTCTGGAGTCGGCAAGATGGCTCGTCCTAAACAGGAAGTCTGAGCAGGCCGTCAAAAATCTTAAAACGGTGGCTCGATGGAATGGACGCCATGAAGAGGCTGACAAAATCGACATTGATGTATGAAGCTTTTTTGTGTGTGTGCGCCAGAGAGAGGGAGAGTCATTAGTGTCTATGTGTAATAAAAGCTACGATATCCCCAGAAAGAAATTCTACATCTACTAGATGCCAGAGTTGTAACATGTGTGCTTTAGACACTGCAATTTAAGTTTAGCCATTAGGGCTAGGTTAGATTTAGGCATGAAAGTCAGGTTAAGTTAAGGTAAGGTTAAGGTAAGGGTTAGGAGTAGGGCTAAATAATAGGGAACATTTCTGGGTCAAGATTAGGACTGAGGACCCCAAAGGGATTATCAGATAAACAATGTTTATGTAACTGAACGTCACCTGTAAAAGTAATGAATACTGTTCCTCTGTCCAGATGCTGCAGGAGTCCATGAAGAAGGAGATGTTCTGCTCTCAGTCTTCCTACTCTGTGGTGGACCTGCTGCGTACGCCCACCATGAGAAACATCACCATCTGCATGAGTGCGGTCTGGTTCGTCTCCCCTAATCTCCTCCCCTAATCTCCGTCGGGACCACGTGGCACCAAAAAAACATGTGAAACAACTTTGTAATTCAATGTTCACTCTCTAAAGGTTCTCGACCAGCTTTGCTTACTATGGACTATCGATGGATCTGCAGAAGTTCGGTGTGGACATCTACTTGATTCAAGTGATCTTCGGAGCGGTGGACATTCCTGCCAAAATAGTGATTTCTGTGACCATGAGCATATTCGGTCGGCGGCCGTCACAGTGTGGTTCACTCGTATTGTCTGGAGTTGCCATTTTGTGCAACATATTCGTGCCGTACGGTAAGTGGTTTCACCTGCGTCCGCTACTGGTGTCAGTTGCTCTGTTCTCCAAAGCTGCGCTGCCGGCACAGGCGTGATTTTCACCGACTACTGTTATCACTTCCGTGCAGAAAAACAGACGGTGCGGACGGTTCTCGCCGTGTTTGGTAAGGGCTGCCTGGCTGCCTCCTTCAACTGCTGCTACCTGTACACTGGAGAGCTTTACCCCACCGTTGTTCGGTAATTTCAACCCTCAAGACACAACTCACAGACAGGCACTATTATGGCACTGGTCCTTCAATTGTGGCCCGCGCCACGCTAGTGGAGCATCATGCCTGTTTGTACGTTCTTGTCAACAAACTGGTGAGGTTGGAAGTTTACATACCAGGTTGGAAGTTTACATACCATAGTCAATATACCCTTAGGATCATCGCTTCATTCTATGATAGTGAAATGTTAGAATAGTAGTAGAGTGTAGAGATTGATTTAATTAAACTTTTATTTCTTTCATCATATTCCTAGTGGGTTAGAGGTTTACGTACGTACACCCAATAAGTATTCGGTAGCATTGCTTTTGAATTGTCTTGGCTTGTTCCATTGATTATCGCGTGATGTCAAGCAGAGGCAATGACTTTGAAAGGCAAGGCCTTGAAATACATCCACAGGTACACCTCCACTTGACTCAAACGATGTCAATTATCCTATTGCCCAGATGCTTTTAAAGCCACGACATCATCGTGGAGAATTTGCCATGCTGTTTGACAGCACAGTCAATGGCAGCGTACGTGAAGCTCCGTGTGCGCTAAACAGGGAGTGCATTTACTGTAATTAAATAATTTAGCTAAATGTTTTGCGTGCGATGGCAGTGGCTGATTGTGGATTTTCCTCTGAACTCCAGGCAGACCGGTATGGGTTGGGTATCCATGATGGGTCGCATTGGAGCAATGACGGCCCCTATGGTGCTGCTTATTGAGGAGACTGTCCCCTGGCTGCCCGGTTGCATCTATGGAGTCGTGGCCATCTCATGCGGACTGGCCGCTTTCTTTCTGCCAGAAACGGTTGGTGGAGCTCTACCCGACACAATGCAGGATGTGGATGACAGGTGAATAAAAAGGCCGTCTTTCAAATTCTGCCATGTTAGAACAACGCGCAGCTCTATGCTAAGCTTGTTTGTTTTATTTCATCAGGAGTGGCAAGAAAACTAGCCTTGATATCTCACCAAAGAAGGAGGAGCTGCTCATGACTGACATGAATAATTCCTTGCTCAAGGTAGCTCCCTGAGGACACATTTATCTAATGTCACTTGCATTCCGTACCAAAAAAGTTTTGATGGAAGCAATAAGTACAGGGTTAGGGTAAGAACAGAATTAAACAAATTAAACAGATATACTCACGGAACCTCTTCGTCTCATAGCAAATTCATATATGCTGGATCTGACAATTTCGGAGGCGTTTTATAGTGGAACCTGTCAGTACCTGGTTAAATAAAGGTGAAATGAAAAGTAAATAAAGTCATCATTTGGAGACTACTGTCATTGTAAGCTGAATACCTCATGTCATCATGTTACCTTGTTTTTCTTTGCAACCATGAGCACACGCCCTGACTCATTTCATTGTCTTGTCTAACCATTCACCTAAGGTCCCTATCAGTAATTATTAAGTGTACATATGCCCTACATAAGTCCTTGAGCTACATTGTTATATATCAGGTCTACGTTGTGGTGAGTGGTATGTGTGTCTGTGTGGTTCATGTCTTGCCGTTCAGTGTTTTACTTTCATTAAAACCGCTGAACGCGATATCTGCCTGCATCTGGTTCCTCTGCACTACACCGTCAAGAGATTGTGACGAACTATCTAAAATGTTTGTACTGTTTTGGGTGTGTTGCAAGAATGGAAGCACTGACTGTATTTTGGGGAGTAAAACAGATGACATGCTTTCCGGAATTACATAAATATATATTGATATATACAATATCTCTTAAGCCGTAATTATGATTAGTTTGAAGTGCCATAAAGGGAGAAACAGAGAGAGAGAAAAATCAACTAACTAAAAATAAATTTGTATAGAAGCCGTATATTTTGAAATTGTGACCATAACTCATCCGACCATGACCGCTTATTGTGTATCCATAATCACAACCTGTAGGGCTATTCTATATGTCTGGAAAATACTTGCAAGTATACATTCCGTATACCCAGGTATAAACCTGGTTAATTGAAGGTTATGCAAATCTCTATTGAATTTGGGTTTAAATATGTTCCACATCTTTGCATTCTTTTTTTTATTTCCATTTATCACAGCGCCCCATAATTTTTGGAAATGGGACTGTATATGACAATATTATATTCAGTGTGGACTGATGGCCTATTTTTCAGAGATACACATGGATGAAAAAAATTATTACAAGGACAGATAAGGATAAACTAAAAGAGAGCATTCAAAACTTTGAAAGGTTAGCAGCACCCACAGCATACAATGTAAACACCCTAGATTATAATTTTGTGTGCATAAATATGCCTCTGCTCTTTTAGCCATATTTTGATGTCTTATCAGAAAGTCTAGCAAGATAATGTGGACAAAATGAGGTTGAATAGTTCTTACCTTAAAGCGCCCTTCTGCGAAGATGAGACCGCCAGGAGAGCAGATCTCTAGAAGGTAAGCATGCCAAATCGGACACACGGTAAATAACAGTTACCACAATGCTAACATCTACAACTGTACTTCCAGTAGCATAAACAGTGTTATTTACATTAACAAAGTACGAGTCACACCAGTGAGAAAAAGCCAAACTAGCATTCATAAAAAACACATCTGTATGGCAACTTACTAAACAGTGTAATTATGGACAGAATTAATGGCTAATTTTAGAGATCAGCATAGTGTCTCGAGCACAGTATAGTGTCTCGAACATATAGTGCCTGGCTGCTCGAGCAGACTTTCCAGCCGATGAAAACTGTTTGCTTAGTGAGCCTTTTACTACTGACAACCGTTTAAGCATCTTCAGATCGAGAGTACCTAGTCTAAACTTATAAAACATTTTTTTATAAAAAAAATTATGAAATTAATGAATAATTTTGTAAATAGCTGTATATAGTAAATTAGTTCATGGTTCTAGATATTTGGTAGATTTTAGTGATAGTCATTTGTTGTTTTTGCTAGCTACATTACATGCTTGTCTATCCAGTCTTTTTTTGTCTATTTCCGTCAGTTTTTCTAGTTTACACTATACATTACAACACGTATGTAGGCCTATACAATTATTTAACATGCAAACAATTTGAAAATCGGGTGTCTTTATTGAACACACCCATTAAACATACACACTGCTGTCTTTTGTTGTGATTAGATGAGGATCAGATCACATTTTATGGCAAATTACTGCAGAAAACCAGTTAATTTCAAGCGGTTCACATACTTTTTGTTGCCACTGTATGTGTTTTAAGGACTAGTTCATCTTAAATACAACTAAGTAACCCTCCGTCACTGGTGCCCTGCTGGCTTGATGGATGCGGGGGAATGCAGTTAAAAAGAAAACGTGGTTAGACCTTATATACAGTATATTTCACTGTGTGAAAACCCTGAATATGACAATCAATCACTCAGAAGGAGTTATTTGTGTTTGAGAATAATTTTGTTTAATCCCTTTAATGTAGTATCTATTCTAGGCATTTCATGCTTAACAGACCCATCCTTTTGATGATATTTTTTTTTGGGATTGTTTCACATCAATTACTTTGTGTGTGTGGGGGTGAATCTAGTGGGAGGAACACAGACCATTTCTAACCACCCAGACCACACACACACACACACATGTAAATTAATTTTGTGATTTTGGAATGAATTGCTCCTTCGCTGGAAGGCGTCTTAAAATGTAGAACATCTTCAAAACAATATGATTTGAGATTTGATAACTACAACTCCCATAATGCACTTGTTATTTTCCCACAACCACCTCAGTGGCTGATCACCTCCGCGACTGGGCATTCTTGTCATTCAAGAACATAGCACTATTCCTTGCTGACATGTCTGGGCCGTTTAAAGCTATTTCAACCCGCACGGCTTCGGCTTTGCGGGGATTCATGATCACCCAGAAAGCCGGTGTCTTCACTAGACCAGCTAAAGACCCTGTCGGTCCAGCCGTAAGTTAAAATAATAACTAACTAATAAATACTAACATAAATTCCGTTCTAGCTACCGCGATGTGCTAACCGCGTAGCTGGTAGCTAGGTAGTGGTGCGTCGCAATGTT
This sequence comes from Dallia pectoralis, assembly GCA_029465975.1. Taxonomy (NCBI): domain Eukaryota; kingdom Metazoa; phylum Chordata; class Actinopteri; order Esociformes; family Umbridae; genus Dallia; species Dallia pectoralis. The sequence goes on along the minus strand of CM055747.1, from coordinate 7,976,135 downwards.
GTCGGGCCTGTAATATTAGCCAAAGTTAGCTGCTAGCTTGCTACTATGCTAAACGTTAGCTAACTGCAAAATGTGTATGAAATTAATTATTTTGCTTCGTGTGGTAGGTATTTATGGTATCATACGGTAAGAAAGACAAGAGTTGTGTGAATTTCCTCCCATTTTAGCCAAACACCAATTCAATGTTTGTCGCTAGAAGGTCACGGATAACTAAGGTGGCGTCACGACCTTGCAGACATACAGTTAAACTAATAGGTCTTGGAATTCATAACTTATAGTTAGACGTAAGCCAGCTAGTGTGTAATAGTATGTGTTTGTGTGAATGTAAACGTAATTTGTAACATTAACATGGTAGATGGAAGAACCATTCCCCAGTGAGTTGTCAAGTGCCAAGAATCACACACACACACACTAGCAGTCGCTAGCTACTGTACCTTACTACTGTAACTTGCCTAATTTATCGACATCCCGACATCACAAGACAGATATTGACAATATCCACATTTCAACATGTTTCTGGGGTTTACAAGGAGCTAAAGGGGTGTAACAATAGAGGCTTGACCAATATAATAGATTATTCAATTTATTTGATATGATGCCTTCCCATTTCACAGGTTAGGTTTAGAATCTCACTTGTTGCTTTTGTACTTCCTATATCCGCTAGAAAGAACACAAGTATGTATTTCATAGCACAGGCCATGAAATATGTCACAATAAATAATAAAATATGTTTTACATTTTAAGATTGTTGCACAACATCCTTATTGGCGTTATGTCGGCAATAACGTGTTTTTGTACGTCCTACATTCCTGTTTGTCTGTAGGAGACTGCCATTGGACTGGGGATGTTCACACTGGCTATTCTGGGACCTTCAGGTTGGGTTCTTGCGAACATTCAGAACTACAAGAAGAAATAATAACTCAACATGGACTCATGGCTTTGAACTGGGATTTCTCATACATTCTCTACTGCTCCTGGGACCATCCTCACTTCAACAACTTCTCCATTTTACAACCGTGTAACATATCCTCAATCTTAATGAACTACCTCCATCTCCGCTTTACGGTCCCCACTCCAGTCTGTGGACTTGTATGCCAATAGATTGGCGGCACAACATGTTAAGAATTGTGAATTTCAAGTGACTTATTTCAACAGGGAGTAGCCTATGTTACAATACAAAAATAAAACATTTAAACTTTAAATGAATAAGTCTCAAATGTGTCTGATGTTTATGTGCCTTTTAATGAGACAAACTATACAGATATTTTTCATCATTGATGTTTAGTAAGTAAGATTTGTAAAGCTGACAACCTTAATTCAATCAATATGGATCTTTTTATTATAAAAATAAAGTATACTATGAAGGACGGCCTACAGAAACTGCCATGAGTTCTAGGCCTGATATTTCATTATCTCAAAACCAGAGTTTTAATGACATTACTTGCGTAACTGTGTTTAATATAAACGGTCTGGTGAAACACGATTCTATACTTCAAGAAAAACAAGCAGTGTCTTGTAGGGCACGATGACAGCTGTGCTCAAGTCTGATGCAGGTGTAACATTTGAAATGAAACTGACAATCCTGGCTGTGAGCATGATTGATATTTATTGGTAAGTAGCTTAATTGTTGCATTGGATCTCACTTTTTATTTGTATGTGGTGTTTTTAATACACTTATTGATGAGTGTAATTGAAAAGAAACATGCAGTAGCCTAAAGATACTAAGATTATTGTTATTTTTACTCAAGTGAAACAAAAAAGGCTTTAATTGTTAGCTCTATATACAGTAACAGTAAAAAGATTGGATGCGATAATTCAAGGTTATTTTTTTATTTTGACTATTTTCTACTTTCTAACCGTTTTGAAGGAGTTCCCAATTACGCTGATGACATGTTGGCTGCTTTTCCTTCACTCAGCTTTGCACACTCTTGGCATCACACCTCCTCCTCCATTGGGACTACACATGCCAAGATTATCTCACAAAGACATGGCGGTTGGAACCAGACATCTCAAACTTGGACTAATCAGACCAAATGACAGATTCCCACTGATCTAATCCACATTTCTCAAAATGTTGGCTCATGTTATGGGTGTTTTAGAGTTTCATTGCAGCAATTTCAACATGAATGCCTGATTTACGCACTCTGTGAATAGTTGGTGTTGAGATATTTCTGTCTAACTCTGTGAAGCTGCGATTCATTTTGGCTGCAATCAGAAGTGCAGTGAGATGCTGATTTCTGGGGGTGGGAACTCCAGCGGAGGTCTTATTTGCCTGTTATATCATAGTGCTTGTTGGTTTTGCAACTGCACTTGCCATTATTATTCTACAATGTGGAAAATAAAAAAAATTAAGAAAACTCATAGGTGTTTCTAAAACATTTTACATCTCTGTTTAAAATGTTTTTTTTGTTTTGATGCGGTAAAGTCCACCATAACCCATGAAGAAAGTATTCTAAACAAAGAATATTCTTGATGGGTGACTTTCCAAAATCCTAGTAACGTTGTTATCTCGAATGTGTCCGTATACTCCCAATACCACCAGCTGTTGGCCGGTAGCTGGTATTACAACAGTGTGCTGCAGTAGAAATGGAGTCTATATGTTGCTTTGTAATTTGTACATCTTCACCTGCTGAAAACTTGGTAGATACCATAGTGTTAAGCATTGCATATTATTATTAGCATTTTTTTATCATATTTAAACAAGATTAAGTTAATAGTACCCGTTCTCTCTGGTTACAGTACACATCATTGGAAGCTGCAAAGTTAGAATCTCTCACCAGGGGGAAGTGTTGTTGAGTCTATAAACTGTTATACAGACTCTACAAAAATAACCAGTTAGGGGTCTTCTGGTATCTTACCTAGGGCCTCTACTGCTGAGATCATGGGACTAATGTCTCATGCAAGATCATTAATTTGATATGGATCAACAACTTGGAATTGTTGAGGTCACTGAGCCAATGACTGTTACAATCAGTCTACCCGGGAAAGGAGACTCTTGTTTATGTGTTTTTGGTGCTGCAAAATAGCAGGTATTTTGGTATATTTCACACACATATATTTAATGATTCCAGACAGCTTTCCACTATGGATGTCATTTTTTTTTACTGAAATTGAGGTTTGAGTCATTGTTCAATCTTTGGATAAGTGTCGAAAACATTTGTTCACATGGTCACATTTGTTTTGCAGACAGATTTCTCCCATCACACATTTTTTTTTTTAAATCGACTGATCTGATTCTAAGTGCCATGCTCTTGTTTCTTCTAGGGATAACAAACTATTTGTATTCTCTTCATTTTTCAATAGAATTACATCATATTGAATGTGTTTGGTCAAGGTATATATTTACTATTTGCTCTGAATGTGGTTCTCTATAGTTATTTGGTACCTCTGCAGCTTTGTTTTGTATTAAAAAAAATTCAAATGTAAAAAATGTTGTTGCCTCAAAATAGTAGAGGTTCAGTCTATTAACTGATAGGGTAGGACTGTTTATTTTGAAGTTTCGGTGAAGAACTCAATGGACTCAATCTCAGAAGACAAACTAAATATGTCTATCTAGATGTCAAAATAGTTTGTGTTTCTGGTTGGTACAGTGTATTACCCCTTACAGTGGACATTCATGTGTCAAGATTAAGTCATTTTGCTTGTTTAACACCAAATTCCATCAATATTAAACAGAATAAAGCAGTCAAAATGTGGTTACAATAGTTTCTGTTTTATTACTTAAACTATCATAATGTGGGTGAACTAGGAAATTATCTACTGCACTGCAATTATCTCATGAGGGCATCAAAAAAATTGGTCATTTCACGCTCGCTGCTCAGCTCGACTTTGTCACAGAACGAAGGAGGGATGAAAATGTTCGGGTCCTCAACTCCAATCACAATGTCAAAGAAGCTCACACTGAAGGTTTGAAAGGATCACAGTCAAACGTTACATTATCAACCCAATGTTTCTTGAAAATACACCACCAACTTTGTGATCTGAGAGACGCTGCATGCAATTGCGGCTGCTTTGCAATTTTATTGTTTTCATCAGACAAACGTACTGCACGTTGCACTGCTTACCTGAGAAGGGTTTGGTCCGGCGTGTCATACCAGGCGTGAACAGGCAAGCAACCAAACTCAGTGAACGAGATGAGGTATTTTACTGTAAAGAGTGTGCGTGGACATTAGAACACAGTACGTTTTTGACGATAATAGTCCCTAGCAACGGGGAGAGCACACTGACTGCTTTTCGGCCAGGGTCATAATTTAATAGTTTTCACAGGCTAGGGGAGATAAGCTGGGACTATATAGAAGCTGTTTATTGGACAATTCTGGTCACTCTTCCGGAAAGTTCTAAAGTTTCAGCATTTATTGGGGAATCTTCAACGTTCTCTTTGTATTGAACGTCGCTTCGTGAAAACATGGGTCTCATTATTTAATGAATTAAACTATGTAGCTCAAGATCTAAGTGCATGGCACATGTTGACTTAGAGGGACCACGGGAGTCAGTATGAAGCAGTGAGCACGAATCAGCATAATTAGACTCGAAATAATGAATTATATTCGTATAAGCAGGATGTCGTTTGTTTTTGTGTACTCATGTCTCACTCACGGGGAGGCTTTGCCACTTCTCCTGACCAGTTGTTGATGAGTAGCCCTTCGGCCGAAGGGGAGAAGCTCCCAATGATCATCTGGGACAGGAACTTGGCGTCCTTTGGGATCTCCATCGGCTTCCAAGGATCCTTAAACGGAACCTTCGTGCACGTTTGGTTATGGCGAAATATTTCAAAAGCTATACCCTGGGAAGATGAGCAACAGACACAATGGGTTGATTTTATTTTCTGCTGTAGATTTGGACGGTGATTGCCTTTATTAGTTAAAATACATTTTAATAAACTTGTGTAATTAATGAAGCACAATATACTTATTCCTATACGTATTTCAAATGTGGAAAATTAGAATATATAAAGAGAGCCAAAATTGGTTGGTTAAGAAACAGTAGCTTCTGCTTATGCAGTAATGGATCCAAATAAAATAGTATTATTTTTGAAAGTTCTGACCTCTCTGTAGAGCATAAGGAGGTCTCTGTATATGGTCTTGTTGTCTTTGTCCAGAAGAACTCGTACGTGTACCCTCTCGTCAAAAGCATTATAGGCAAATTTCTCAACTGCAAAGGTTTTTTCCTTGAGGATCGCCTAATGAAGTTTTTCATTGTTAACAAACACAATACAATTTAAGGATTATTTACATTAAATGATAATACTTATAAAAATTACAGATTATGAAGAGATCTGATTACTAAACTTAATTAAAACCTACTTCAGTAATCAATAATTTGCTCCACTTCATATAGACAAATAAAATTGCACAGTGCTTTTTTTTACTTCCTGCTGAAAGGTTATATTTCCTGAGTAACAATCAATGTGAACGAAAGCAAGGTATTAAATATGGATTGCCACTATAAATAACTCTGGATAAAATTATCTGCTAAATTTCTAAAATGTAAATATTTCACTGGTGGGTGAGTTGTACATTTCCTCTAAAATACTTACCAGCGCCAAACGGCCTTCAAGCAAAGGTGGGGATTCTTCAATGTAAAAAACATGCATTAGTTAAATTGCTTCTCATAAGTGCTGTAGTCCTCGCCGACCAGTTGGATGTTTACAGTAAGGTCGATATATATGGTACAGACTATTTGCATAAAATCTTAGTAATACACGTTGTCATAACAATATGACAACAACAATGAACCCCAGTTTATGTCACTTACTGCATGGACGAGGATCTTTAGCCAGGCTTGCAACAGCCAAGCAGAGGCTGTAGGTAAACAGAAGGACGGCTTGCATGGTGTGACTGATGTCTGTCAGCTGCAGGTCAAATGGTAGCAGCTTGTTTTTCTTCAGCGGTCCGTTTTGACAGCCTCATATCCGAGGGGCTTTTATACAACTGGCACACCTCTACGAACCCAATGCCACCTCACATTTCTCTCTGACCGATAAGGTGGTAGATGGTCGGGCAGAAGGTCAGGTAGAAGGTCAGGTGTGAGTCATGCGACATCCATAAAAAAAATGAGTCGTTAAATGTTTAAGTGTGTTGTTTTTTAAAGAGTCCTCTCGGGACTTACACATACAACTTATCCACGGGTCAACCTACTGCCCTTTTCACGGGATGTTTCAAATAATGTTATGACAAGAGGTAACCTGGGTAATTAACTATAGTATTATAGTTAATTACCCAGGTTACCTCTTGTCATAACACAATATCCTGTAGATCCGATAAACAGCAAAACATTCACATGTATCAGTCCTCATCTATCACATATATAGAGAGCAGAATTAAGTATTCACATTGTAATAACCACTGTAAAGTATTCTTAACAAACTTTTCAATAATGGGTTAAGAGACAGACCTTTTAGGATAGCCACATCACACGGCTTATACTTGATACTTCTCGTACCAGAATCCAATCTGTCACGTGGTTTGTATACAAAAAGTATAGACCAACGGGGAAATGCAGACCATAAAACCGTGTCATTTTATTCCTTTACTATTTTACTCCAGCCATTGTAAAGTTTGGATGTCCATGGTCCTTTAGGACAACAGAACAGTATTGCACAGTTTGTGGCTCAATAAAGTGTTGGCCTCTTTTTCTTCTGTCGTTTTCAGTCAATTTTACCAGAGGTTGTTTTCTGTGTGCTGTAAAATAATACAGAAATGCCGCCGGCTTGATGCAGTTTGCAGTATAAGATGTTTTCTGCAATAGAATTTATGCGATCACTTCTGTAAGCAGCTTTTATATAAGGTCTTCGTCAATTGCCACTATATTACATTTAAATTGTACATAGAAAACGGGCTACAGAAATTAGCGGCCCGTGTGATCCTGATCTAGGAGATGGCTTTGCTAGTTACCTGCTGTGTGACTTGCTCTTCTGTCCCACTGAAACACAATGTGCAATGGGAAATCAATATAGGTTATAGAACTAAGAGGTTGTAATATCCACGCCTTTAGTCAATATTGAGAGCTGGTGGCTGACAGTAGAGTTTACTAGCAGTGTACGTATGAGTTAGTGGAGCAAGGTTGCAACAGTAGGCGGGGAACATGATAACACTGTATGGATGTACGATGTGTGAGTTCCATCAGCTCGCATATGGCTCCATACACAGGGCATGTGTTGTGCTGGGCAGGACACTCAGTCAATAAGGCCTGAGGGGATACATGTTATGGTCAATATACCTCAGCTAAGGGGAGAGGTCTGGATACAGCCATTAGCATAACCATTGCCTTACATAGGCTTTTGGTTGTCTTTTGACCATATACCAACATGTTAGCCTTTTGCCGTTACAAACAGGTTACCAACACTATTTGAGGAGTAACTGTTTGTCACACCTGTAAATGTACTGTTGCTATTAGGCCCTGATTAGCCTCGTAAGGAGGGGAAAAAGACTAGGGGGCCTCAGAGGACTACATCAGCCAAAGTTAAATGTTTTAATCCGAAGCGATTTACAGATCCTGCCTCACATTCACCCATTCATTCACACACTGACGACCACGTCTATCAGGCAAGGCGACTGCAGGCTCGCCAGGAGCAACTAGGGTTAGGTGTCTTGCACCTTGACAATTTGACAGGAGGAACCAGGGATCGAACAACCAACCTTCCGATTGATAGACAACCGAGCCACTGCCACCCCAGAGTTCTTACACGACTTTACATTTCGATGTGGGTGAATTTTGTAGGATTTTATTGTCCAGCCTGTCTGCAGTTCACAAAGGAGCACTCAAGGGATCAGCATTTGACAGTTAGACAAATACATTGTTATTTCCGCTAACTACATTATTTGTAAATAACCATGTGTGTGTTTTGTCACAGAAAAGGTGATTGTTTTTTGTTTTTATGTTTTTGTGCTGAAGGGGTTAACTTTCTGTTTTAAGTTACGCGCTTTACTTTCTTTTGGGAGCGAGCGCGCGCGTGCCCTGTCAAGTGCAGTTTGTATCTTTTAGCTTGTCATCGCAAGTGCGGTGGTCACTGCGACACGAAGCTGGTAAATGGTAGATTTATTCTTGCAGCCCCTCCGAAGAGGCAAAAGGTTTGTTTAATCAGTTTAGAAAAGCATTTGTTAGTAATATGTTCGTTTTGTACAAATGTAAAACAGCATGAAAATGTGTAGAATGTTACCTGATCTTTTACATGTGTTTGTATACATTTCAGTTCTTACGTTGGTGATATGATGAACGGATAAGGAATAAACATCATAAAACTACCAGTAAAGATCTCATCCTTATTCGAGGGGGCATGCTACATTATTTAACCTGCATCTTTTTGGGACCCTGACGACCAAATGGCTTGCATGTACGAGAATACAAGAATAGTTTAGATTCAGAATCTATTAAATGCTAGACAGCACCGAAAATAAGAAAAAACAGAAACGAAGGCTGTAAAATACTTTTCCATCTCGATTTTTTAAACACATTCGGTGGCGCGCACAACACAAGAAACAACAACACAACAAATAAATGGTAATCAAATTTTCGTAGTAAAAGTGATGACTCGGAATGAGTACTGTATATCATAAGAACTTAGCTGGTGTTTTTATGTGACGTAAATAGATGAGAAGCAACCGAACTTAATGAGACTCATAAAACAGCTGTAAAAACAACACATATTACAGAAATAAATCTGTGAAGGACACGCACCGCCAGCTGTATAAATGTACGTTTTTTGGTGGTCAATAGTTACAGTTTATTGAAGGCCTCTTCTGAGTTAATTGCAATTTATTCTGTAAGGGGGAGGATATCTGTGAAGAACAGCAATAGTGGGAGTTGGGGAGGATTTTGTGGTTTACATCTGGTGCTGTTTAATAATGGGCATCTCCTTGGTCTCCTACTCACCGGTCGTGTTCTGGTAATTTTTTATGAACACTTTACACGACACGCCCTGAGGATTTGCACAAAAGAAAGACACAAAAGACACGAAACAAAGACAAGATTTGTATGTACTTCTAACATTCCAGTTATGGTTTTTGACCGTTAAGACGGCATTAAATATCAGTTAAATTATTCTGACAATGCTGTTTTACAGATGCCCTGAGGGATCTGTAAGACATGTTTGGTTTATAGTGAAGGAGGCAGGGCAAAGCTTTATTACAGACAGATATCTTCCCATCCTACCATAAAACACCCATAACCTCAGCAAATGAGTCTTTCCAACTTGCTCAATCCCTACACCAATCAACAGTCTAAATGATTTTAAGATTTGAGCCTGCATTTCTCTCAGAGACTTTTAGTTGTTAGAACTTTCAGAACAAACCTGTTGTCAGTCTATTCAACAACATACATAATATTTCCGGGTGTTTGGTCATTTATTTGTTGTAGCTGGTGCTGTTGACCTTTTAAAGTTCATGGACACTCAGCTTTTAATTACTGTTAGTGGAAGAGCATTTGTAAAAACAATAAATGACCAAGTTTGGTTGCTTTGCGGCTCTGAAAATGCACACTTGCAACCATGCACACTGGAAAAAATGCACACTAGAAAACATGCACAGTTGCAAACATGCACACTAGAAAACATGGACACTAGAAAACATGGACACTAGATAACATGGACACTAGATAACATGGACACTAGAAAACATGGGCACTAGATAACATGCACACTAGATAACATGCACACTAGATAACATGGACACTAGAAAACATGGGCACTAGAAAACATGGACACTAGATAACATGGACACTAGATAACATGGACACTAGAAAACATGGGCACTAGATAACATGCACACTAGATAACATGCACCATAGCAAACATGCACACTAGCAAACATGGACACTAGAAAAAAATGTGTTAGAGGCTTTTATTAATGAGAATCGTCTGTGTTCTGTTAGCCAGGTCACTTCAATCCATTATATGGCAGAGAATACAAGCCATAGCTTGTTTAAGTTGCACTGAAATCTAACAGTACATCCTATAACTGTATAATTCTACACTTAGTTTTGCTCATTTCAACCATTTGCTGATATTCTATCCATAATTATTTTTTGCAAAACTGTCCTTTTCTTTGATGAAGAAATATTGTAACAGGGTGCTTATATAGTCAATAAAAGCACCTATGCCTCCTCAGGTTTGATGGGAAAATGTTTAATTGCACAACGTTTCACACAAAAAATTAGCTAAAATAACTTTAGCTTGTGAGAATTTTTTTCAAAACTTGCATACACTGTTTTCTGTTATCATCCTTGATTATACACAGGTTATGACATAGAATATTAACTGAAAGCCTAAAAATATCTTGACTGATTATAAAGCAAAAAGTTCTGGCAGAGTATGTTGTTGTTGACATGAATTCCTCACGAGAAGTAGAATTTCCCTCGGGCTATATCTGATGTGTAGAACATAACACACAGATGGGGCCAGTCATAGATTCTCATCTATAATCATCTCTGCTCATATTTTTAGCATGACTAGTCTCAGCATGACCGCTATCAAGACTGGAAGTCTATCTGTAGTTGAAGGAAATGGCCCCAAACCATGACCGACCAATTCTTGTCCTGTATTGAAAAACAAAACAACAGCACATCCAGAACATGTTTCAAATCAAAACACAAAGAGCCAGAACATTATAACAAATAGTTTTAGTTACAAAGCCACTAACTCTCTGACTTGGCCAACAGCAAAGCGACGACCTGCAAAGGAGCAGTCGGCCAGACACGGAGAGCAGGCATACCACGATGCCTAAATATAGATTTCTAGATGTTAGCGATGTAGACCAAAGTTTTTAAAAGTTACTGTAAATACATGGGTTGTTGACCTTACAGTTGAAGAACAGCACACAATGCTCCTCGGACTGAAAACGGCAAAATAAAACAGTAACTTGTAAAAGGCAAATAGATAGCGATGGAGCAGAGCAAAACAACAGTGCAATCTAGTTCTTCATCAGAAGGTTTCCAGTAAACACTGTCGAATGACTGCAGACCCGAGAAAGGGTTGTGTATCCGGAAAAATTGGATAAGAATTAAATTAGGAGAATGTAAAAATGAGAAACAGGAGTGGAGTCGCACAGAGCGAATTGCAACCTCAAACCAACATCAGGCATTGTCATTGATTATGAAAAAATGGAACCACTCCAAATTATGATAATTTAGCTAATATATGTCATCATTTTTAACTCAACTTTCATATTGCATTATGCTCCTATGAACTTAGTATAACGTAATTATTGTGCATATGTGTTCATTTGATACTCTATGTATTTTTTATGAACCCAGTTGAATTTATGGACCTATCGCCTTATCAGTTTAGTGTTTGCAAATATAGCCTTGAATAGCCATACACTGAAGAAAAATATCTAACGCGTTATAGAACAATTTCAATTGATTTCAATGATTTACAGATCACACATTTTCTTTTACACATCTCCTAAGAACTTTTTGTCAGAGACATAAAACTGTTAAAAGCAGAAGTGTAACACAAGGGACAGGAGACATCTAGGCACCTTTATGGTGGCCTAGAGGTCCTTTTAGGGATAGGAGGATGTCTATGTATTTCTATGTTTTTTTGGTGGCTCTCCATTAGAGGCAGCAGCATTGCGTTGTCTCTAATTGGGAGTCTGATTTAAGTATGTTTGCATTTGGAATTAGCTTCTTTTGTTTCCCCAATACCTGCTGTGTCTGTTTATTGGCACTATTTAGTATTGCTTGAGCTTAGAGTATACTGTGTGCCTGATTCGTTAATCGATCGCTAAAATAAAAGATTTCCTAAAGGCTAAGAATCCTGCGTCTGGTTCCCACTTCCTAATCACAGAAAAATGAACCAAAGTGTTTTGTCAAATAAAGTATACGCTTTATAAGTGAAGATGTCAAATACAACTGTTCACCTGCGTCCTACAACCAGCAGCATCGTGACAGAAAGACCCACCGTTACAGGAAGAAGCAGTTTGAAGGTAATTATTAGTGTTACTACTTAGTGTCACTATTTCAATCGGAAATATTTATTGAAAGGTCCAAATCACCATGCAAATGAAAATCTTCCACAGAATTGATATTATTTTATCAGACTTTATCGGATTATTTATGTTTCTTTGGGTGTATTGTAGGATGGTCTTTATCCTTATTGAGGTTATTATCACAATCCCCATGTCTAGTGCCATCTAGTGGTCAACAATGCAAGGAAGAGTGACATGTGACAAACCTTGTGGATTGTAGTATTTCTATGTATACAGGTCAGGACTGGCAACCCAGGGCCCTGGTTACTAGGTGACCCTAAATCCGGCAGTTTTTTATCGGTAGTTTTATTTTACAGTCGTTAATTGCTCATTAAAAGTGCTCTTGATTTTACCTGGTTTAAAGATGCTACTGGTGGTGTAGAGACATATTCACTCAAGTCGACACATAACCATGTACAGTAACACTGACTAGGGTAGTATGTGATTACTTTCTGACTACTTTAATAGTAGTAGAGTTCATTATAAGTTAATGGTTAGAAGATGTGTTGATTTGGCTTGCGAGGTCCATTGTTTATAATCATTCATTTCATTCCATTTCACTGCTACTTGTAGGGTTATTTGTGTTTTATTTCAAATGTTAACTTCTGCACTGTTATGCACCATCATTTTAAAGCAAGTTCCTTGTATGTGTAAACCTACAATAAAAGCTGATTCAGATAAATTATCCATGTAACCAAAACATATGACGTTTGGTAGGTAGTAACATTTTCATTACAGAAAATGTGTAGAATTGCTAAGAAAGGTAAAAAAAATATCTCCCCATATCATGGCAAAAACAGGTAAAACTGAACCCATCCGCAAGAAAATAATTCTGAAAGAAAAACATAAAGCTTAAATTACATATACATTAAAAATATGTATATTTGCAACAAAAATCGATTAAACCGCAAAAAAACTTTTATCTGCCCCTTACAAAATGTATGGACTTGCAACAAATGTTTAGAACATTTTCAAAAACAATTATCCTCTAATTCAGGTTTTATACATTTTTTACACATTTTTTGTACAATTCTTAGCAGATTTGAGAAAGTCGTTGTCAAAATGTCTTCCAAAGCACATCCAATTATATTTTGTATCCTATTATGCTGCTCGCTTAAATCAGCATCTCTCCCTCCATGTTTCGTCTGGTCATTTATGATTCTAGTTGAGTAACAAATGTACAAATAGCATCTTTTATACACATTTTTAAAGCGATGTGGAGCCAAACTCCGGACCAAGTGGGACAACATGGTGGAATTTTTATGCTTTGGCTCTCTGTTTAATATTTCAAAGAGCTCAGTGACTGCATGAGTAACAAGAGTATGACTACAAACTTTTGAAAGAGGTTGCGCGTGTTTGAGGGAATAGGAGGAAGACTGAATGAGAATGTTACTCTTCAATGTTAAACTCATCCATTGGTACACTGGGAATTCTTGCGGAGCTGACCTGCCATTGCAGTGCAATTATTGCAGGCTAGGGTTTCATGTCCACACCTGGCTCTAATATAGTTGTAAAAGGAAAGCTCTGCTTTGATACACCGTGTTCTTGGAAGGCTGCAACACCACAAACTATTACCCCAAGAGATACTATCAGAGGTTTACAAGCATCAAGTAATGATGAGAAGCAGATGAGTGTGAGTGTGTGTGTGTGTGTGATTGTGTGTGTATGTGCATGCATGTGTATTTCGTAGGATAACTAGCGTGTATGTGTTTGTGTGCGTATGTTTGGAGTCTGGTCCAGTCAGTGGGATTGTAGCTTTTTGACCCAGGTTGACACGAACATGACGAAGTAATTCCGTGGCACACTTTCTTCAGCCAGGGTTATGTAAGAGATCAAGGTTAGGATTAGGGTTCTGCCAGAGAACCCCCTCGTTCAGCAATACACTGACAGCCAATCATCAAGAGAGGGTCTATTTTCCCTCAAATGTGATGCAAGTAGATCATGTAAAAACATCCTGTAAATACAAGGTTGTTACAGTATTTTATCGCTGACGGACAGTGATTCACTTCCATGATCTTTAGCTGTTTTTTATTGCCTGTGTCTCTAGTCAAGGAGGAGACTTCCTGTGGCCTTCCATCTTGTCAGTGATGCTGCCCAGATACTTGTTTTAGCTGAGCTTTTGACCTTGGAAAAAAGTGCAAAGCAGACGTTCTGAAAGAGAAATCAAAGAGATCCAAAACGGACCTGAACGGTTAAACACAGCACCGTGCGAGAGTTCACCTAACATTCCCTATCAACCAATTACATCTCTTCCTTAGCAGCCATTCAGTTTGGTTTCTACATGTGTGAAACGTTAGGAAACACATTTAATGCAAATAACAGGCTGAAATTTAGGTAAACATTTTCTTATACTTTCTCTTTCATAACATTGGTGACAATAAAAACATCTTTACGAAATTGGCAAGACACCTAAAGGAGATTGTATACATTTAAGAGGAACTAATGCTCAACTACACTTCTTTGTGTTTCAGTTTGGGACACTTAATTTACTTTAATGAGGCTTCTGAATGCAAAATGAGTGTGAGTTGAACAAGTTTCCATACTTGTTGAGTTTTAAATAAGAGTTGCAAACAGACAATAGCAGCATTAATAAATAGCATCAAACCTAACGCTGTAAACAAAACAAAAAAATCTGTTGCAGTATCTATTCCAGAACCGCCGGCTTGTTTCGAACTCGGTTTGACAGAAGTGAAATAATATGAAGCACATGTTTCTGAATGTCAGGATTGACCAGAAAACTAACAGCACATAAAAACTGATCGTTGATCACAGCCATTGAAGGGAAATAAATGCGTTTGTTCTAATGAGAGCCAGATGAACGTCCTGGAAACGTCTTGCGCGATAAGTCAGAAAGAATTGTGCTTTTGACACTGAAATAGTGATGTTAGCAGCTGGAGGTTGCGTGTGTCAAAAGTTTCCCGTTTCCTGTGTGCACATAAAAAGGAACGTTCTGTAACAATTGTGTATCTGTGTTATATGAACCGTACAACAGTATAACCTCCCAAAGCAGCCTCCTTTAATCCCATGTACTGTACACTAGTTTGCACAAGAATACATTTCCCCTAACTTTTACTCAGTTGTGCCAGAGAACGACATGTCTACGAACCCGCGCCATTAGCTGTGCACAAATGACCACTTTATGTTAGAATGATATGAAGAAAGATTTATTGTCTCATGTGAACAGGTGGATTCCGTTTTTCGTTTTATTTTACAATCTATGACAATCTCGCATTTTTCTTTTTTTTCTAGCATATTCCGAGCATGGGCAAAGGGGGAAGGTTCTTTTTTATTGCTGAATGTTAAATGAAATACATTTTCACTGACTGGAGGAAATAAAAGCCTGCCGCTTTTTACCATGCACCCATCTAACCTTAACCACAAGGGCATGCAGAGGAGGGGTGTTCAAACATTTCAAGCGAGGAAGAGTAGAAAAAAAAAACAGGAGAAACTGGCAAGACGAACCTGGCAGCACTTCTATTGGGTGAGGGGGAAAGGCGAGGTGGGGGGGGAGATATCACACGTGAACTAACCCGGGAGACAAGTCTTCTTTTGCATTTTTCAAACATACAAAGTCAGAGCGAGGATCTGAAAGAAGAGACGTGACAGAAAACCATCGTCTGTATCTCTGGGACTTACAGCGGCGTTCGGCAGTTTGCCAGTTTGGTTTCAGTCCTCACCTGTCAGATTGGCGTCGATCCATTCGTCCGATTATTGTTCCTGTTACGGTCATTTTTTATAATTGTAATATTTGAAAAATGCATACAATCGTCTTGTGAGATCATCAACTGTCTTAATTCACTTCATTTCAAAAGCACTGCCAAAACCCTCCTATTACATTTTCTGAGTGAGTTCTGAATTGTTTTCCCCAGACATCTCAATAACCGACATACCAACCAAGCGACAAACAAACCCTTATCCAACGAGATTGAGCGCCGCTCAACAGCAATGAATGAGACCCTTTAAAGTAGTTAGTCATTACAGTACACTAGGACGTCGTCTGATTGGCCTGGACTAAGTGAGAGAAGAATTCATGAAAAACAATCGATCCATGGAAATGAATATGTGAAAATATACGATATAAGCGATGGCTGCATAACTGAATGAAATAATAACGATGAATACAACTTGATGCCATGTGACTTCTACACTACAGGCGGTAGGTACACAGGTTCAACACAGCGATCTACAGTCATCTCTTGGAATCTGAAGTCATCAAACGAAACAAAACAAACAGAAATAGAAAGGTTGCATATTTTGGCATTTTATGACCCTCCAAGGTTTCACAGCTATATATCTTGTATTAGGTGCGAGTTCCGTTGCGGTGTGTTCATTTCGCCAAAACGTGACCTTTCATTTGTGAGACAGATGCTCATACATCCGTCTCTATTGGACAAATCCGAGCAGGACCCTGACGTTTTCGTTTCTGTCCCGAGGAGGACGCTTTCCGACTAGAAGGTTTTGTTTGGCACGATGAACACACCTCTGATCTGATTGGCTCCGAGCTTCCTCTATGCTTTTCCTCCTCTCTGGATAGAGCGGATAGGATCAGGAAACTCAGTCAAAGGGAGGTCTGATGGTGGAGGGCAGGGGAGAACGGGGCAGAGGTATGGGCAGGGGTCCTGAGACGCTGTGTGGCCCCCGGAAACGGATGTTCAGTCGGATCTCTTTGTATTAAGCCATTACTAACGACGGCTGGGGGAGCGCCACACCAACTTCTACACTGGCCAATGGCATTTCTTCTTGAGAATCACAGACAGGCCAGGACGTTGGAGGCCACCATGAGACAAACCTTGGCGTGGGTGAAGCATGGCCTAAAACAGGGTGGAGTGGGTGAAGTGGTGTGGCTTGTGTGAAGGGGGGGGCTAAAACGAGGTGGCGTGGGTGAAGCGCGTGGCATGGATGAAGTGTGCTCGCTTGTAAACACACATCGAGCAACGACCTAGCAGCAGCACATCCCTGGAACCAAGGCTGATCTCACTGAACTCTGGCAGCTCCTACTGATATAAAGCCTGGTGCCCGACAGAGCAATGAGCTGGTCCATGACATATCAGCACATCTACCACACGCACAAGCAGTCAAGCACAAGAGCAGCCCCACACACACACACACACACACACTCACACACGCACGCACAGAGACTCATGTTTGCAAAAACTCCTCCCCGCCCAGAGAGCCAAAAGGACCCACGTTGCATTGATCCGTTTTTCTTTAGTGGAGGCATAACATGAGAAACCCAATAATTATATGAATGTAAACATACATCTGATGGTTAAGCGGTTTATATTGCGTGACGCGGAAGCGAGGTGGGCCGTATGGGCCCCCCCCCCTGAAGAACACAGCCTGGACCAAAAGGAAAGAGAGAATGCCAAAGGAGAAAACAAAAGAGAAAAACGTGTATCAAAAATTATGTCCATATAAGAAAGGCTACAAAAAACTCCACTGCCCCTCCTACATCGGCACACAGCAAAAGGCACCACAATATGACTCTAGGTTTTAAGTTGTGAAAAAATTGGCACGCTGTAAATCAAAATGTACGTATAAATACGGTTTTCCCTATAAAAAAAGTCTTTGCCCGTTAACTAGTATACAACTTTTGCTAAAATGAAAATAAATATTTCATTTGCTTAGAATATCTGTCAGTTATATAAAATAAAAATATTTCTTATAGGTGCAGGTTTATAGTATATAGATTTTGGGATGGTGGGTCTTCTCCTTTCCTTTAGTGGGGCGCATTGTCCGGCTTAGACTGCGAGTGCGTCTGCCTGCTCTGTGGGTTCCCGCGTGCGCCGTGTCGCCCCGACGAGTGCGACTGGGAAGTCCGACTGTCGGCCGGCCTGTAGATAGTGGACGGCTCGGCGTTCATGTTCTGCATACTGAGGAAAGGCGTGCTCTCGCCCTCCTCTTCCTCCTCACTGTCCGTCAGGCAGCTGCGAGAGCCGTAGTCCCGTGACGCCTCGTAACCGCGCGGCGCGACGTGCCCGTTCAGCCTGGACCTCCGCGAGCGCCGCCCGCCGCCGCCGGACCCGCTTCTCTTTGGTTTCTCCCGGGAGGAGAGGTTCTCCTGCGTGGTCTCGTAGTCTTCGTCCTCCGCCAGCCGATAAGGGCTGGACGGCAGGCTGCCCGTGCTGTCGTTCAGGTACGTGCGCCGCTGTTGCCGGTAGGGCTCCTGGCGCTGGGCGTCGTGCAGGGGCACCTGGTAGCGTCGCGCCAACGGCCGCCCTTCCTCCGGGGGGTACGGGGCGCGTGCGGCGGGCAGGAGGGACGTGGCCTGGCCGGCGTTCGGGGAGGTGATCTGGAAGGTAGGCACCTGCGGGGGCAGTGAGTAATGGAAGTCCACCGGAGAAAGGTGGGCCGGCGTCGTCAGGGCCGAGACGTACCTGTGGGAGGGGTGAGAGACGGGGGGAGGAGAGGGAGGGCCAAGCCGAACAGCGGCAGCAGAGTTAGATGTCAGACGCACACACATCAAACACGATACACATCGTATGACTTTATGGCACGTGGACTTTTTATTGTGTTGTGCTTCGTTGACGTGCTGTTCTGCGTGTGGTGTCATATGTGTTGTAATGTTAGACGTTAGACCAGTATAGACCCTCTTCCTTCATAATATGGCACTGGGGAGGAAAAAGTGTACACTTTAGGAAAAAGCCTCCGAAAGATCCAATGGCAAACCAAAACTCAAATGAATCACTGTTTGACTCTAATCCGGTTGGAAAACTTGACATTACGATTCTGCCTGGCACTGTTTAGCCGAATGTTCATCATAGCCTAAAACTATTTACGTACGCGAGGGGCCCTAGCCTAAACACGAGAAACCCGAGGAAATGAGTGCTCGTACGTTTCCAGCTAAAATAAATAGGAACAAATGTTCCGTAAACCTCAGTTGATCTCGGGAATACATGAAGACGAGTACCCACAATGCCCGGTGTTGATCATCAGACACAGAGCAACCCGGTGAGGAAATTGCATTATATTAATAACTTATAGTTTTACAATTCATATTTCATTATTGTTTTTTTATTTATTAAACCAATAAAAGTTGTTTTTTTTGTCATAAAATAATTTTGGTGATCATGTACTGGTTTCTACGGAGCCCCGGAGGTGACATGAAGAAAAAAAAAACGAACACTAAACTCGAGAACTTTACGTTCATTCTCGAGAACTTCACGTTCATTCTCAAGTACTTTACGTTCATTCTCGAGAACTTTTCTTTCATTCTCGAGAACTTTACGTTCATTCTCGAGAACTTTGCCTCGCTGCTGGCCGGTCCCTGCTGATCCAGATGGGACCGGCCAAAGACACAGTGGTGATCGGGAGGATCTTCCACGTATTCAAAGCGTTTTGTCTATTCAACTCTAATATCTGATCGTTTGTCTTCTTCGTTATAACGTTAATATAAATATTAATGTTTGGTTTATGTCTAGGAGCGCCAACAGCCCGCGGGCGTTGCAGTTAGTAATTAAAAAATATATATAATGTTGAAAAGCTACAGCCTCGTCCATCATGACTTTTCCTAAATACGTGCATTTTACCATGTCCCGTTTTCAGAATTGCAAAATCACAAACCGAACACTATATAAAATTACTATTTACATGTGTTTGATAGCTAAACTGCCGTCCTGTCGCCAAAATCCCACGCCGCTGGGCGTTCTAATTGCGGTATCCAGACACCGATCACCTCACTGGGCTTATGACATCAATGGTTGAATGGGCCATACGCAGACAAAAGACTGATAGATAGACATATACAATAGATTGACTGGCTTGGTTGAATTTGAATGAACTAGAAAAAAGAGGTAAGTTGATAAATAAACATGTTTCACTAAATAAACAGAACGAATTCATCCAATTGCATCTATGTATACAGCCCATTCATTGATTTTTTATTATTATTTATCAGTTCTGTGTCAAGCGCCTATTGCACTCAATAATTAATAACGAATAATAATCGAATAATCATTAGTGTATTGATTTAGCCTACAAGAGACTTCAACAAAATATAATTTTGTATCGAAATTAAACGAATATAAACTTTATCAATAGGCACACGGAGAAGGACATGTCTGTTGATGAACTCAAAGCCTTCATTGCGCTTTTGTAAGTCCGGGGCGCATACGGCAGAAAGAGCATGAAACTGGACTGGTTTTGGTCCGATCTATATGAACACTGTGCGCAGTGCAACCGGGTTAGTTTGCTGCTGTCTCATGTGCACTCGTAACAAGACTAATGAACACTGTGCAACCGGTTTGGTTTGCTCAGGACACAAACAACTGAAACTGTGTGCGGATGTGGACCCGAGAGATACATATAAATAGATTCGTTTATCGGCCAATCATGCGCAAATCATTTGATTGCACGTCGCTTGTGATCTAAAATGTTTTAGCACTACATCAAAATAGGACATATTTAATGGATTTTCATTTATTCGATTTTTTATGTTTTTTTATGGTTACAAGACCATAAATAGGCCTACATACTATTTTAGTAAAATGTTTTATTTCATAATTCATTGTAATGCATTTAATTCAGATAATAACACAGTAGATGATCTGATGCTGTAATGGTAAGTAGAATTATACTCTCTAATAATAATAATAAATCTAACTGTAATCATTTAGATACCTTAATGCTTAATATCTGGTTAGTTTGCATTGGTGACGCCAAATGTAAATGATATGCGGCCCGTGAAACTTGAACTTAGACTTTGTGCGGCCCACTGAAAAAAAAGGTTGAGAACCACTGGTTTAGACAGTTGGCTATATTATATACAGTATATGTATAAACATACTGTACATCTGCTTAATTATTCCCACGGTGAAGATGCATTTGCCATTGGCTGTTTCAAAGTGCCGCCACCGGCCTCTAGGGGCTGATAGAGAGCCGGCTGTAAAGTGACGCCTCCTGAGGTGGCCACTGAAACGCGCCCGAGTGCCATAACCATAACGAGAGAAGGGCAGTGTTCCCTTCCCACCTGTCGCTGTGCGGAGAGTCCCCCAGCGAGTCGAACGAGTCTCCGTACTGCAAGCTCGACCGGTGGGGCTCAGTAAAGCCACAGTGTACGGCACGCCTGGCCCTAGCCTCCATGCACGCAGGACTGTTGCATTTACTGGTCCCCACGGAAGACGACATCATGCCCGGCGAGTCTGAGAGGACGCTGTCCGTCCGCTCCAGGCTCCACGTCCGCTCCTCGTGTCTGAATGGAAGAGGCCAAAACGGAGGGTATTACGATTGTTGGAAAGCCAGAGACAAAATGACTCACTTTGGCTTGGAATGAAAGTCCCTCGAGTTTAGCCTTTAGTAGTATGAACAAGGATAGGAGGGTGGGTTTTCCTCTGTGTGTGCAAGTATGTATGTGTGTGTGCAAGTATGTATGTGTGTGTGTCAAAACCTTTCCCTGTAGTGAGTGTAATGTGAGGCAGGTGTGAACAGGTTACCTGTGACTGGATGAATGGGCACGGGTAGACGAGTTGTGAGATCTGGAAGACGCGTGGCTGCCGGGGAATGAAGCCTCTGGTCCGTGCCGTATGACTCGCTCTGTTGCCGGCACGTTCTTAGAGATGTACTGAAACACACAAAGAGGCGGCTTCAGCGAGAGGTTGAGGTGGGAATCCAGGTCGTCACGGGGCACTTTAGTGACGGAATTGTTAACTCTCTAACACAATTGCTAACGCTCTAACACAATTGCTAACTCTGTCCTGGCGCTTTTTCGGACGGGGTAGGGCTTAATACCCGATAACGGTGAACTGAAACATAATTCCCGTGTTGGCTTGGTTAAGTGGTCACGTTAATCTGGCCTTTGCCTTTACGTTCACATGAGACAAAAGCTGAGTTTTGTCGGTGTGACAAGATACGCAGGAGTTCCCCGTCTTCGTGACGATGCAAAATCTCCGACCCGTTTCGCTATGATCTGTGCAAACTTTTTAGATGTCTTACAGGCTATACGGCCTCCCGATCGTTGTTATATTCGGAGGAACGCGGATTTGAAAGTCAAGACCCTGTCTGGGAGCTGTGTGTTAATTTTTCCCGCTCCATTCCGCTGGTGTGAAGGTGGCGTCTGAGGCCAGTGTTTTCCTTTATCCAACCCCAGCGGACACAAGGAATCTCCACAGCGATGAGTTCGGCAGTGCTACCTCTTCAGCGTAAGATTAGCTCTCACTCCCTGGTGTACGTAAGCTTGGACAGTTGTAGATAGGATAGGATGACGGGGTCAACTGGGCTGCAGCTTCCTGCCATGGTTACGTGTCTGATATGGTGATGTTATCCACGCCAAACGGATGCCCCACGCTCCCCCACAGACGGGGCTTCACAGACTGTCTCCCTATTGCCTTCTCTAAGGGACACATATATTATTCAACCGTCCCATGAGGCAAGGCGGTTTTGTAAAAAACGTATCTTTACAGTTGCATTGTCACGATCCGTCCAAGGTGTAGTGCGTGAAGCCATGTGCAGGAGCCGTATAAACCGTTCGGTAGTTTTATTTGTATACAACAAAACATAAAACAAACCGTAACCGGCGAAAAAGCTAACTGAAGCTAATGAAAATAAACATGCGCATATAGCGACTTATAGAACAATAACCAACAGTAGCAGACAATACACTCACCTCGAAATAACAACGTGACATTAGATTAATCCCAAGCACCAGTGAATACTATCCACCCACATTTATAACCCATCCTGATCACATTACACAAAACAGCTGTACAGATAACGACAAACCCGGAAGTGAAACACCGAAAACCCACGCCCCTTCACCAATCGTCACAGTATCCCCCACCAAAAGGCTGGCTTCCAGATAGCCTAACCCAAACCGACGAGGGCGGAACACCTAACCGGTGCCAGACACATATAAAAAGTTCAACCCGGATGCTGCCCGGGACAGTTAGTCCAGTCTTTTTTCCTGCCATTAGACAGGGTCGGCGTGGCGGCGGCCATCGTGGCGGCGGCCATCGTGGGCGTAGTGGCGGCGGCCATCGTGAGCGTAGTCGTGGCGGCGGCCATCGTGAGCGTAGTCGTGGCGGCGGCCATCGCGAGCGTAGTCGTGGCGGCGGCCATCGCGAGCGTAGTCGTGGCGGCGGCCATCGCGAGCGTAGTCGTGGCGGCGGCCATCGCGAGCGTAGTCGTGGCGGCGGCCATCGCGAGCGTAGTCGTGGCGGCGGCCATCGCGAGCGTAGTCGTGGCGGCGGCCATCGCGAGCGTAGTCGTGGCGGCGGCCATCGCGAGCGTAGTCGTGGCGGCGGCCATCGCGAGCGTAGTCGTGGCGGCGGCCATCGTGAGCGTAGTCGTGGCGGCGGCCATCGTGAGCGTAGTCGTGGCGGCGGCCATCGTGAGCGTAGTCGTGGCGGCGGCCATCGTGAGCGTAGTCGTGGCGGCGGCCATCGTGAGCGTAGTCGTGGCGGCGGCCATCGTGAGCGTAGCGTGGCGGCGGCCATCGTGAGCGTAGCGTGGCGGCGGCCATCGTGAGCGTCGCGTGGCGGCGGCCATCGTGAGCGTCGTCGTGGCGGCGGCCCTCGTGAGCGTCGTCGTGGCGCGGCCTTCGTGGGCGGCGATGCGGCAGCCATTGTGGGCGGCGATGCGGCAGCCATTGTGGGCGGCGATGCGGCAGCCATTGTGGGCGGCGATGCGGCAGCCATTGTGGGCGGCGATGCGGCAGCCATTGTGGGCGGCGATGCGGCAGCCATTGTGGGCGGCGATGCGGCAGCCACTGTGGGCGGCGATGCGGCAGCCATTGTGGGCGGCGATGCGGCAGCCATTGTGGGCGGCGGCGAGACGGCGGGAGCCATCGTGGACGCTGGCGTGACAGCAACAGCCATCTTGAGCGCTGGCGGAATGGCGGGAGCCATCGTGGACGCTGGCGTGACGGTGGCAGCCATCTTGGGCGCTGGCGGGACGACGGCAGCCATCTTGGGCGCTGGCGTGACAGCAACAGCCATCTTGAGCGCTGGCGTGACGGCGGGAGCCATCGTGGGCGCTGGCGTGACGGCAACAGCCATCTTGAGCGCCGGCGGGACGACGGCAGCCATCTTGAGCGCTGGCGTGATGGCAACAGCCATCTTGAGCGCTGGCGTGACGGCGGGAGCCATCGTGGGCGCTGGCGTGACGGCAACAGCCATCTTGAGCGCCGGCGGGACGACGGCAGCCATCTTGAGCGCTGGCGTGACGGCAGGAGCCATCGTGGACGCTGGCGTGACGGCAACAGCCATCTTGAGCGCTGGCGTGACGGCGGGAGCCATCGTGGGCGCTGGCGTGACGGCGGCAGCCATCTTGGGCGCTGGCGGGACGGCGGGAGCCATCGTGGACGCTGGCGTGACGGCGGGAGCCATCGTGGGCGCTGGCGTGACGGCAACAGCCATCTTGAGCGCCGGCGGGACGACGGCAGCCATCTTGAGCGCTGGCGTGACGGCAGGAACCATCGTGGACGCTGGCGTGACGGCGACCATCTCAGGCGCAAGCGTGGTGGCGACCATCTCAGGCGCTGGCTCCTGTAAATCCAGCCATGTCCTCCACCACGTCCTAATAATGGCCGTGGGCTGGTCATCCAACCCCTCCGGGGGTTTTTCTGTCCCTGTCGTCGGCGGCAGAAAAGGGTCTTCCCACGGCGGGGGTAGTGGCTGTAGCTCCAGGGGTTTTCCTCCCCCTGTCTGCAGCCCCGGAGCAGTGGGTGGCCGTTCCTGCAGCACCAGGACCGTGGGTGCTCTCTCCGCGGTCCTCCCGGAACACCTCCTTAGCTCCCCCCCAAAAACCTTCTTGGGACGCCTTCGGGGTGCCCTCTTGCCTTCCTCCGGGAGGGACCGCGGACCCGGTGTCATCAGCCCTGATAGCTGCATCGGTGGCTCATACCCGAAGTAAGCACGGAGGCGCCTATACTCCTCTTCGGGCGTCTCCGGCTTACCCCAGTCCCACTGCTCCGTGGTGCGACGGTGAGCTTCATCCTTCGGGGCGCTATAGCTTGCCCCCCCGAGGAATCCACTCACCATCAGGCTCCGCTGGCTATCTTGTGGGCTTGGGATTCTGTCACGATCCGTCCAAGGTGTAGTGCGTGAAGCCATGTGCAGGAGCCGTATAAACCGTTCGGTAGTTTTATTTGTATACAACAAAACATAAAACAAACCGTAACCGGCGAAAAAGCTAACTGAAGCTAATGAAAATAAACATGCGCATATAGCGACTTATAGAACAATAACCAACAGTAGCAGACAATACACTCACCTCGAAATAACAACGTGACATTAGATTAATCCCAAGCACCAGTGAATACTATCCACCCACATTTATAACCCATCCTGATCACATTACACAAAACAGCTGTACAGATAACGACAAACCCGGAAGTGAAACACCGAAAACCCACGCCCCTTCACCAATCGTCACATGCATATGCAAATCATGTTTCCTGTACATGCAAATCGCAAAATAGCAGATATTAAATCAGCTTTCTGTATAACTAGAGTGCCGTGAAGGGAGTGCCTTAAAAAGAGAAATGATGCAAACCCACGGGCATTCCTCCATGGACATGTGCTGGTCCCTTATCAGTCAGACAAGAAATTCAAACTATTTGTCCGTCCGTCTCTCCACAAACAGATGAGCAAACAGCCGGTAAGTGCGACTCACATCCACCATGGGAATCTCCTCTGGACCAGGCCCTGGGTGATTGGGTCCGTTTGCCAGGTTTCGGTTTGGGTGATCTGCACACATGTTCTGCCGAAGATGATTGTGCATCTTCTTCCTCTGTTTCCTGTACAGGAGAAAACCCCTCGTCAGTTTCATATCAGAGATAACTGTGACAGGAGCCACACAATACAGAGCTGACTGCAGAAAGAAAGGCTTCTGCTGGACCACGGGCCGTTGCCATGGGCTACAACATTGAAGCCATCCACTATTTTAAATTGGTCAACTGGGTGGTAGTAAAACCCTGCACTCAAAATACGAGTCAAATACGAAATCTCAACCCGCGGTTCCGAACTATTATTTTGCCCGTCTGATCTTTTAAATTTAAATACAACATTTCTGTGAGAGATAAGACAAAAAAATGTAGGACATCGTAAAGAAACGGACCAAGATCAATCCCCGCCCCGACATAAACATAGCATGCGTCGCTCGGTAGCATATTACGCCTTGATACATTTCTAGCCTGCTTTTTAGCTTATGGGATAGACGCAGGGCACCGAATCAAAGGAATGTTGAAGAATGGGGTTAGAAATATCCTTCAGCATGTCTGGAGGCAGGAATAAACTGGATGTTTTTTTTCTGAATAGCAGTTCGGGTTTCGTAACTAAATCCATGCGGGTAGGTTGCCGATAATTAATAACCGGCCTTGCGTCGGTTTCTGAAACGAGCAGGACTCTACTGGGTGGGTACGTAAAACTGTCTTGAATATTATATTATGTATTTAAATTATGCGGGGGAGACTTACTTGGTTTTGCAGTAGGCCACCACACACACGATGCCCACCACCAACAGAGCCACGCAAATACCAGTGATTGTCAAGACTCTTTTCTGGTATAGTTCCTCCGCCTCTGTGGACAGCACACACACACAGACACAGAGAAAAGTAGAGGGAAGAAAACAACAGAACAACATCAGTCTTTGAAGGTGAGGTTTTACACGTCATGCATTCCTTCACACCATCTCCACTCCTACACCGACCAATAAAGCAGATGGCACATGTGTTAAGTAGTAGGCATGTGTGTGTGTTGTGAACGTCCTGATGCTGAACTAGCCAACCTTGTAAATCCCATCTCTTATTGTGATGGCTATTGAATAAGAGCCCGCTGATGCTACATGGCTGGAGTAAAGCATTAAGGAGAAAGGGGACAGAAATGTTGATAAGGGAATCTGGGAATTATTGACTGGAAATGTGGAGATTTGACGTTGAATTGAAATGAGATGTACTTTTAAAAGATTGTTTGGAATGTTGGCGGTGAAGCTGTGTATCTATTTCCCCAGAGTCAAATGAACCTGTGAATACCATTATCCTAGCATCTTTGGTTATGTGTCCAGGCATGGAGGACGTCTAAATGAGTTGTTATATGTCACTATGTCCAGTATGGAGGACGTCTGAAGTAGTTGTTATATGTTACTATGTCCAGTATGGAGGACGTCTGAAGTAGTTGTTATATGTTACTATGTCCAGTATGGAGGACGTCTGAAGTAGTTGTTATATGTCACTATGTCCAGTATGGAGGAAGTCTAAAGTAGTTGTTATATGTCACTATGTCCAGTATGGAGGACGTCTAAATGAGTTGTTATATGTCACTATGTCCAGTATGGAGGACGTCTGAAGTAGTTGTTATATGTTACTATGTCCAGTATGGAGGACGTCTAAATGAGTTGTTATATGTCACTATGTCCAGTATGGAGGACGTCTGAAGTAGTTGTTATATGTCACTATGTCCAGTATGGAGGAAGTCTAAAGTAGTTGTTATATGTCACTATGTCCAGTATGGAGGACGTCTAAATGAGTTGTTATATGTTACTATGTCCAGTATGGAGGACGTCTAAATGAGTTGTTATATGTCACTATGTCCAGTATGGAGGACGTCTGAAGTAGTTGTTATATGTCACTATGTCCAGTATGGAGGAAGTCTAAATGAGTTGTTATATGTTACTATGTCCAGTATGGAGGAAGTCTAAATGAGTTGTTATATGTCACTATGTCCAGTATGGAGGACGTCTGAAGTAGTTGTTATATGTCACTATGTCCAGTATGGAGGAAGTCTAAATGAGTTGTTATATGTTACTATGTCCAGTATGGAGGAAGTCTAAATGAGTTGTTATATGTTACTATGTCCAGTATGGAGGAAGTCTAAATGAGTTGTTATATGTTACTATGTCCAGTATGGAGGAAGTCTAAATGAGTTGTTATATGTTACTATGTCCAGTATGGAGGAAGTCTAAATGAGTTGTTATATGTCACTATGTCCAGTATGTAGGAAGTCTAAATGAGTTGTTATATGTTACTATGTCCACTATGTAGGAAGTCTAAATGAGTTGTTATATGTTACTATGTCCACTATGTAGGAAGTCTAAATGAGTTGTTATATGTCACTATGTCCACTATGTAGGAAGTCTAAATGAGTTGTTATATGTTACTATGTCCAGTATGTAGGAAGTCTAAAGGAGTTTTTATATGTTACTATGTCCACTATGTAGGAAGTCTAAATTAGTTGTTATATGTCACTATGTCCACTATGTAGGAAGTCTAAATGAGTTGTTATATGTTACTATGTCCACTATGTAGGAAGTCTAAATGAGTTGTTATATGTTACTATGTCCACTATGTAGGAAGTCTAAATTAGTTGTTATATGTTACTATGTCCACTATGTAGGAAGTCTAAAGGAGTTGTTATATGTTACTATGTCCACTATGTAGGAAGTCTAAATTAGTTTTTATATGTTACTATGTCCAGTATGTAGGAAGTGTAAAATGGTTTTCATATGTCACTATGTCCAGTATGGAGGAAGTCTAAAGGAGTTGTTATATGTTACTATGTCCACTATGTAGGAAGTCTAAATTAGTTTTTATATGTTACTATGTCCAGTATGGAGGAAGTGTAAAATGGTTTTCATATGTCACTATGTCCAGTATGGAGGAAGTCTAAAGTAGTTGTTATAAGTCACTATGTCCAGTATGGAGGAAGTGTAAAATGGTTTTCATATGTCACTATGTCCAGTATGGAGGAAATGTGAAGTGGTTTTCATATGTCACTATGTCCAGTATGGAGGAAATGTGAAGTGGTTTTCATATGTCACTATGTCCAGAATGGAGGAAGTCTGATGTTGTTATTAATCCAATACTAAGCAGCACCAGCATTTTAAAGATCCATAAATTAATCTGGCTTGGAAAGTAGTGTAATGTGCTATATAGAAACATTCTGAAATAGGCCTGTAATTCCTGTAGAATATGTGTTGTGTATGTGTGGTGTGTGTGTGGTGTGTGTGTGGTGTGTGTGTGGTGTATGTGTGGTGTGTGTGTGGTGTATGTGTTGTGTATGTGTGGTGTATGTGTGGTGTATGTGTGGTGTGTGTGTGGTGTGTGTGTGGTGTATGTGTGGTGTATGTGTGGTGTATGTGTGGTGTATGTGTGGTGTGTGTGTGGTGTGTGTGTGGTGTGTGTGTGGTGTATGTGTGGTGTATGTGTGGTGTGTGTGTGGTGTGTGTGTGGTGTATGTGTGGTGTATGTGTGGTGTATGTGTGGTGTATGTGTGGTGTATGTGTGGTGTATGTGTGGTGTATGTGTGGTGTATGTGTGGTTTAGCATTTAATTGTTATGTATTTCTGTCATAAGCCAAGAAGTTATGCCCCGAAAGTTGTCCCGAATCTGCTGCTCTGATTGTTAGAGCGCCTCATTCATCCCAGGCATAACCCATCAGATCAACTCTCAGCTAAATCAAAGTTTCTCATCCACTCACTGTCTTTTCATCTGTAGACACTCTAAACAGAGGGACTCACAC
Organism: Dallia pectoralis; assembly: GCA_029465975.1. NCBI lineage: Eukaryota > Metazoa > Chordata > Actinopteri > Esociformes > Umbridae > Dallia > Dallia pectoralis. The sequence goes on along the minus strand of CM055747.1, from coordinate 7,946,722 downwards.
AAGCAGAATCACAAATAAGCGGTCCCAGCAGGCTTTCAACATGCTCTACATTCCATGCTCTTAAACGTTACAGTGGTAACTGTTTGTTGTGTATCAAAAATTAAAGAAAGAGGAAACTTGTTTTCCCGGTATTTCCTTTCCCATGTAGTTGTCCCTATGAGGAGGGCAGAATGTGGCCTAGGCTAGCCCAGCGAGAGAATGGAGGGAAAGGGAGTAGCAGGCCACGGTGAAATGCAGGAGCGCCTGTGATATATCATATAATAATATTAACAGCGTTTGAACGACTCGTATCTGAGGTTGCCTCTCTTACCCGTGGCCCTCATATAGTAACGACAACAGCGGCGGCCATTTTGCATCAGCCCGTCGCCGCGACTCAATTTTCTGACACTATAAATAATTCTCCATGGCTAATATTTATTTGGCAAACAGCAATATTCCGACCATGTCGGTTGTTATCGAGTGACGAAAAATTCTCAACGGCGCTATGGAAAATCTATTTATGAATCGTCGGTGCCTGCAACAAACGTGCCTTAATGTGGTTTCGAAATACTCTTTGCACGGAAAGGCGGGAAAAACGAACTTTGAAATAACAGGAAATTTCACGGGAAAGGAAGTACTGAAAGAACGGACCATTTGTTTACGCGCCAAATAAAGTATGACATGCTTATACCACTGTAACTTAACTAGAAATAGCCCAGTCAGACGAAGCATTCTACTTTAAAAGACGATTCTAAACAACGGTAGAACAGAGCATGTTGACTTACAAACAAGTAGAATGGTTTTATAAGGACGGGGGGGTAAAAGTTGGAGAACGATAAGGAAAATGACAGTTAAGATCAGGTGTATGGAGGTTGGGGAGCGGGGGGTTTAACAACTGTAAACCTAGCATAGCATGCTGGTAGGGAGCAGAAACAGGGGACGAACATGGAGCGAATCTGGGAGACATTTTCCTAAAGGCTTCGGTTAATTCGAGAGAAAATGGGTGTCGTGTTTGCAGCCTTCGCCCTGAGCTCCCGACGGTTCTTCACTGATACGACTGCGGCGGGTGACATTAGCTGATACAAGTTGAAACGTAGCACTGTAATAGCTGTATTATTAAAACAGATCCCGTCATCGCCGTCCGTTAAAGGTACAGTGCATTCTGGGAACGTGATAGAGCCGAAACAGAGACATAAATACATTAACAGAAGGTGCCAGTAAAATAGACAATAAGAGAGGTGTATGTAAGGACAGAGCGGTTATTAAACTCTTCCTGTGAATGTAATTAAATGTACGGACTAGTGTGCGCTAACAATATCACTCGAAACTGCTTATTCTGTCGGAAACAGAGCGCTCTCATATATCATTCAAACGTCATCAACTCCGGAGAGGATTCCAGAAGGGTTTCAACTCCAAAGACAACACGTATCCTTCGGGAGAGGACAGAAGGAAAGGGAATCTAATTTATAACAACCCGTGAATCAGGCAGGCTTTCATATTGATTCTACCTGTTCTTCGAGCCAAACACTCTGAACCAGTATAGCAAGAACTGCTCACAATCTTTTGGTCTAATGTACTGTACATGTAGTCTTGACAACCCGACCCCAAGGCAACGGCACTGTTCTTTAACGATGGCCGTTGACGCAACGGCGCCTACGAATTGCACTCATTAAAAGTAACCTCCGTGATCTTGATCTAGCAAGCTGCTATTTTGTATTGTTCGAGCCGATAAGGCGTAACTTAGGCGATGACCTACTTCCTCTCTATGCCAAAAGGGCTTGTCATCTAAGCTTAGCCATTGTGTCCTAGGCTCGGGCTATAGTACATTATATTGAACGACGAGGGCTGCAGATCAGGACACCCATGCTCACGGAGTCGTCCCACCCGGGCGTGGCCAGTGCCTTTTTAGCCCAATGGTTTAGAGTTATGGTTGACTGACAGATTGACCGGTTAATCAGTGGGGACCGTTTGCTTTGGGGTCCGCGGGGAATGGAAGCATGTCAAACAGCACGGAAGGAGATCTAGTACACGGCTCTACTCAAGCTGGGAATCAAAATGAAGGATAGTTCCATACCCATAAATTCAATCCCAAGATGCTCTGCCATTGCAGAAAGTTGACAGTTGGAAGACGTAACAAAAAGAAAACAAAAAGGAGAAGAGAACAGTTTAGGAGACACCTTCCGACACAGATTCACAACAGATATATTCAGTGTGTGGACATTCTGAGACACGGATGGTGAGCCACTGGATGGTGGTGACGGCAACAGGACCTACATGGGCAACGTCGAGGCCGCCGCGGCAACCGAACGCGAGCACTACAGACACAAGGCATGCCGAGCGGACAAGACAACAACAAGCAGTTAGTCAGTCTAGAGGCTATCATGCAAAACCAGACATCCACACAACACCACAACTGCATTAATGACTACAGCGATTCTCTGGGCCAAACGTTAGGGGGAAATGAAGACTAGCCCGCTACTTAGCTGATGAAACATCACACCGACGAATAAGTCTCTAACGCAGGAACGCGGTTATTGAACGTGCCGAACTGAAGTCCAGTTAATATATTTGAACGTAGTCATTAACGACCACCCAGTTCTTAACGAATGTTAAGCGTTTCTTCTCTCTGGATTTCACTACATAACACACTGCATAGCAGGCCAGTCCAATGCTAATGTCCCATTCAAGTCTATTTAGGGGGGGAAGGGGGTGATTGGAACATGTTTTCATGGCTCTTGACAGGTTAACAGAAAGGAACCTTACCTGTACGCGGTTATAATATAATGTTAAATGTTATCGACGCAACATGAATGGCGTGGCTGACGGCTGGAGGTAACGACAGGCTGGTGTGACTTTGCGAGACGTTCAGACAGCGACAACCTCGCTACTATTCGCTGTGTATTTTACTTCGTCGGGCCGAAAAAAAACAAAAGTCATCCGGTCAGATTTTCAGAGGGAGGGGGTCACATGGCGTGTAACGTTCGGAGGGAGGGGGTCACGTGGCGTGTAACGCGAGGCCACGGGGAGAGGTGGAGACGGGCTGTCTGCAGCATTCCGAGGTGCTGAGCCCGTATCTCTGACAGCTCACTCGCACTATTCCGGTTGCGGCAAATCCCAGTTGTTGTCATGACAACGTGCTCTCGGTAAGCCAGGCCCGGTTAGGGAGCAGAGGGGGTCCGTTTTTGTTTTTATTGTCCTCGGCGGCGTATCTGGGATTGGGGGAACTCCCGGATCGGAGAGAGGAAGAAAACTCTTCTGAATGGGATTGCGTACGTTTATCAGCCTCAGGACCACACAGGAGTATCATTAAATCGTTAACACATAAATCACAGATTTTGATCTTATCTGTATAAATGCCCATTATACAGATCCGCCGCTAAGTGCTGTTCTCAGGCACGACGAAAAGGCGAAAAGCTGTCTAGATATACAGCCCTTAGTTGTGATATGTTGCCGTAGTCGAACCCCCTGGGGTGCCTTACTCCTATTATAAACCGGTTACCAACGCAGTGAGAGCAGTAGAAATATGTTTCTGTCTTACCTTTGGCGGACGCTAATCAATATTCCATCAACAATCGTTCGAACATTCAAGGTCTGAACCATCCTGCTTTTACTCTCACGAGAAGTCGCTTCGTGGCATTAATAAGGATTGCATTACTGCTCTGTAATGCCCGGAGAGGTTAAATGTTTATTACTGGCACTCCAGAGCCCCCTCCGTTAATCAACATACTTGAGAATCCATACAGTCGTTAATGGAAGAATCTCGTTGTACGCTCATGTTGGGCGGATGACGCGGACGGACCAATCCCTAGGTTCCGACATGCATTTGTTCTTGGGCTGACGGGTAACGTAAGTGGATTTCTCGAGCCCCGTTTGGATTTACATGTTTCGCGGCAATGCTGCGAGCTCTACTTTCTGACCTCTGACCTTAGCGCGCACGCTCGACACGCTGAGGGACTGGCGTGTTTACGTTCTGGAAGGAGTTAGCGCAGAGAAAGGGCCTTCTTTCCAGCGCGCTCTCGGAATTCAATCACGTGTGTCAGATCGGGCGCTGGGCGGGGCCAGAGCGGGTGGAGCTTCACCCCATTCGGCGAGCCCTTTCTCTCAGTCACGTTTTTATTGTGTCGAGCCTAAAGCTCGCTCCCCGTCCTACTGCTGTGATTAGACACAAGGTCCTCTCAAAGTTGTCACGCCTGGCTGGGAACTTTGGGGGCATTTCTACAGATAAGATTAAGATAAATGGTTCATGTGCTAATGACTGAATTATATCCCCGGTTGGTCTTGAGGTTTATAAAACATTTGGTTGTGTGTGTGATGTCGTTACAGTATATCAAATGTAGACATCGTTTCATAATGAAAGATCTTTGAAAAGGATCACCCACACATCCTTTCAACGGTTGTCTCAGCATGTTTGTCGGGTGAAAAAAGGCTTGGCTTTGTTGACAAAGAGACCTATTGAAAACAGAGGCAACTATTTGTTTCAATGGTTTCTCTCCGTTGCAACGAGGTTGAACAATTTACAGTAAAATAGACAAAGAAAAGTTCCAGAGAGCTCCCATGCAAAAATATTCCGAACTAGGCTAGCGTGTGTAGGCTGCAGTACACAGTCTCAGGTAAAAGTATATAGGCTCTTACATTACTTATGTTTCATACACTGATGAGCCAAAACATCCTGGAGTGCGTCCAAAACTGCGCCGACCCACCGAGGCATGGACTCTACGAGACCCGTGATTGTGTCCTCTGGTATCTGGCGCCAAGACATTAGCAGCAGAAGTCTTGTAATATGCGAGCTGGAGCCGCCATGTATTGAGCGTGTTGGACCCGCACCTCCCACAGATGCTCAATCGGATTGAGATGGAGGGTGTTTGGAGGCCAGGGCGACACCTTGAACACTTCATTGTGTCCCTCAAACTATTCCTGAACAATGTGTGCAGTGTGGCAGGGTGCATTATCCTGCTGTAAGAGGCCACAATGAAGGTGTATGCCTGGTCTGCAATGATGTTTAGGACGGTCAATAGACACATGTCATATTGACTTTCACATGAACGTCTGGACCCGAGGCGTACCAGCAGAACCAGGGTATCACGCTGACTCCACCTCGCTTCTTGTCTTCCAACAGTGCATCCTGATGTCATCACATTCCTTGGTAAAGCGGTCACCGTGTGTGTACTGATCTGCGGCTACACGGCCCCGTACGCTGCAGGGTGTGATGCGCTTTGCGTCTTGACACATTCCTCCGTCGTGAAAATTTTCTGAAACTTTCCGGTGGACCTTGCGTTGGTTGGACCGCACGGGATAGCCTTCACAGCATTCGTGCGTCGATGAGTCTTGGGCGCGCAAACGCCCTGTCGCAGGTTTTCTGGTTTGTCCTTCCTTAGACAGCTGTTGGAAGGCACTCGCAACTGCTTACCGGGAGCACCTCATAAGTCTTGCCTTTCAAAGCTGCTCTCACCCAGTCGTCTGGCCGTAACATTTTGGCCCTTGTCGCTCACGTCTTCACCCCTGCCCATTTCTCCTGCATCCAAAACACTGACTATGAGAGCTGATTGTTCGCTTACTATCTGATCTACCCAGATCTTGTGTGGGTGGTCATAATGTTTTGGCTCGTCAGTTTTACTACTAAAGAGTGTGGAGAATTGGCGTCGTTCTGAAATCCACACAAGGCCCCGTTAGAAAAAGCCTGAGCTGACAGATTTGCAGAGCGAAGCACTACAGTATTGTAATTCTGAAATAACACACCTCGACATGACCTGGACGTGGGCCAAATGTCTAATCACACACTGTAGACTTTTACGAACTGCATATGGTAAAACGTCCCAGGTTGTGCCTGCGCTACGCGGGAACCCTCACTGTACATGTACATTTTTAAGAGTTGCAGGGAGGCAGACCCAGATGCACGTTGGTTCATTTCACGCGCCGGACATATCCACTCTTGAATAAATGCTCGGAGTTATGTGTCAGTATAAACAACATTGAGTAAGACAGAGAGGCACGATCTCTCTGCAGTACGCGGACACACAACGGAGCCAATCGCTGCCAGGCATGACCTGTCGAGTTCCAGTTCTCCACATGCCTTTCGTCTAATCCGGGGTGTAAGTGTGAGGCTGACGGACATGTTCGCTGGGTTTGCCAACGCACAGCGCCGACGCAGGGGTGAATTCTGTCGCTCCGGGCCACCAGTTCTGTTCGACACTGCATTGTAATTACAGGGCAGGCGCTAAGGAAGACCTCTGTGAGAGCAGGAAGCCAGGGTCTGTTGTTTTAACCAGGGAATGGCATTCTGCGGCTGCGAAAGCCTGGCAAGTTTGTGCAAAAAACCCGGGACAAGGGTTCTGAGGCAATCCAAGTGGGGCGGATGAGTCAGTGTCTGTTTGTGGTAATATAGGCGTGTGTGTGTGCGGAAAGTAAACAGCCATTTGTACAAAAATGTCTTCTCCCTATAGGGTTTATGATCTCAAGGGGTTTTACTTGGGTACTGCCAACCGTCTGCTTGTATGTTCTATATACGATCTAAAGCAATTTGTACATGCCCTTAGTTTGCCCATTGCATTCCCATGTGCCCTAGCTCTAATCCATGGGTCAAGGGTCAAACGGGACCTTGAGCTAAAAACCCAGGGTGGCTAGATTCGTCTGATATCAGACTGAGGATTTTGAATTCAACATCCCGCAGCGTCGTCAGTCCGGCCATTTACAGCGATCGACATTCATGTTCGACGACGAATATAAAATTATTGGGATATTTCTGTCCACGGATCAGCGCTAATGTTGTCTCAACTGGCTGGGTTTGATTAAATATCAGACAAGCATCACGGGCGTGACGTCACGGAGGGTTCTCTATTGATCCACCTTTTCCTCATTGGACCGTGCTGCCATGCCAGCAACTTGCAGTAAGGGGTTTTTCCCATCTCAAGGGTACATGGCGAAACCCAAGCGGGTCAATTTCGAGCAGAGGACATGCAATTATTCTACACATCGACGCCCGAGGGACGTTTATCACGGATTCACATGCAGACCAAACGTGCCGACCATCGCGCTGATCGGCGCGCTGATTACATTCGATGCGGGTAATTCGTTCTGAAGTTAAAGCGTCAACAAACGCACAATGTCGATTGGACGGGAGCAACGCCACAGGACGGGGTGGTTAAATTTGATGAGTCGGCACACACACAGCCGGTGGAATCACAACCGTTAGAAGCGAAACCGCTCTGAGCCCGTGCCACAGATACTCGACAGACCCGTAACCGCATGCAGGACCGACAGACAGGACAGACGGACAGGACAGAAGAGGAAATGGACATACGGTAGAAACTGGCCATAACGTAGTTCTGACAGCGGTCGCCAGTGAACTCATTTGGACACCTGATGGAAGAAAAACAAAACCACGAAGAGAAGGAAAGGTAGGAGAAAAAGAAAGGAGGTGTGGAGGCCAAGATAGAGAGGCATAGACAGAGAGAGAGAGAGAGAGAGACAGACAGAGAGAATGAAAGAAGCAGAAGAAACACCAGTTAGAACCGCAGCAGTGCCATGTTCAGTAGAAGCGGCGTGATCCCATCGGGCAACCCGGTTGCGTGGCTTAGCACCAGCCATGGCTGCGGTTGACCTGAGGAAGGGGGCAGAGGAGACGGAGCTGGACTACAGAGGTAACCCAGCAACCCAGTGACAACCGTGACTCGGCTGTTGTAGTCATGCGGACATACTTTCGTAAGGATTGGACATTCTCAACCGCAGTGGCTCTGTCTGCAAGCACCGCGGGCCGGAGTATCCTTTCTGACATCTGCGGAGAAGGAGGGGGGACAAGGTGATATGAAAAAAAAAACACATAGCAGTGAACGTTACACACGTTACTGGGGAAAGATGATGTCACAATACGTTGCAGAAACATTAGCGTGAATCAGAAATCATTACTAGGTTTCGCTTTCCCCCCGCAAAGTGATTAGCGCCGCTCGACTCGAGTCTGTCCTGCCACAGAAGGCAGTCGACCAATCGGACCACTCTCTTTAATGATTTCTCTGCCATCCTAATCTACCTACATCATCTACAAATCAATGGTGTCATAAGTTCAAGCAGATTAACACTGGTAGGCAAACGCAAAGGCTACTGATGAAGGCGGTTCCGCACTGCCGGTTCGCTGCAAACAAAATGCTGAGTGACATACAGAGTGAACCATACAGAGTGAACCATACAGAGTAAACAATACAGAGTGAACTGTCAGTGTGACACATCAGAGTGACCATACAGAGTGAACCATACAGAGTAAACAATACAGAGTGAACTGTCAGTGTGACACATCAGAGTGACCATACAGAGTGAACCATACAGAGTGAACCATACAGAGTAAACAATACAGAGTGAACTGTCAGTGTGACACATCAGAGTGACCATACAGAGTGAACCATACAGAGTAAACAATACAGAGTGAACTGTCAGTGTGACACATCAGAGTGACCATACAGAGTGAACCATACAGAGTAAACAATACAGAGTGAACTGTCAGTGTGACACATCAGAGCGACCATACAGAGTGAACCATACAGAGTAAACAATACAGAGTGAACTGTCAGTGTGACACATCAGAGTGACCATACAGAGTGAACCATACATGGTAAACCATAAACAGTGAACCGTCAGAGTGAACCATCACAGTGAACCGTACAGAGTGAACCGTACAGAGTGAACCGTACAGAGTGAACCGTACAGAGTGAACCGTACAGAGTGAACCGTACAGAGTGAACCGTACAGAGTGAACCGTACAGAGTGAACCGTACAGAGTGAACCATACAGACTGAACCATACACAGTGAACCATACAGAGTGAACCATACAGAGGGAACCATACAGAGGGAACCATACAGAGGGAACCATACAGAGGGAACCATACAGAGGGAACCATACAGATGGAACCATACAGAGGGAACCATACAGAGGGAACCATACAGAGGGAACCATACAGTCAAGAGTAAAAAAAACGTCAGAATGAGTAGTAGATCCCTCTGTTGTATATATCCCCCTCCTCCCCCTCCGGCACTACAGTCAGACTCTGACAGCCACACCGCTGAGGAGGTCAGAGGTCATGGAAACAATGTTGTCCTGATTGAGAGTGCCAGAGGGGAGGGTTACATGTGCGCACAGATACCCCACGGGTAGGTGGTAGGTTAAGATCCACTGGGACGAAATAAGCCCCTTTTAATTGTCACATCCCCCTGTTTTCTCTCTTTCTCCCCCTTGGCGTCTTCCTCCTCCCTCACATGGGTTTCAAATAAGCCTTGGGTGTTCTGCAGAATCACAGTTGCATATTTTGAAACTTCATTATCGTTGTAATAGAAAGCGGGAGGCCCCCTGCCTCATCTGTATCAAGACCAGACGTGATATCAGTGGTGATCTGGAAGATTCTATTACGCCATGTTTCTGTCGTATAAATACCAGATGTAATATTGGGGATGACTTGAAAGACTCTATTACACACCCATGTCTCTGTCTTATAGAGACCAGCATTTAAATTGGTCATACTCTGGAACACTCTTCATCCTACTGCCATCTCTGTCCGGCCACTCGATCATCTCTCTGTCTCTCCGTCTGTCACCTATCTCCATCTGTCTGTCTGCATTGCGCTAGGGAAAAAAGGCTTACTTAACTCTGGACAATGTGAAATGTGGTTGTGTTATCAGTTCTGTTATAAATAGTTTTGTGTGTTAGTGAGTTCGTTATGATGGCCAATATAATTGTGTACAGATTCGCATAGGGCATCAGGAATTAAGTGTTCGATCAGATTAAAATAATCCGGAAAACCCAGAATTCAAACATATTCTGTACAACCCCAATCTTTTGAGCTACATATTTGGTACTTTACATCTACTGAAAGTAGACAATTATGGAAACGTTCTCTTGATTTTGTATTACACAGATGTGGCAACAATCAATATGTGAGGTCCAGTCCTTTGAATTGAAAGTATTGTATATGATTGCTGCCACTAGGGGAAGCTGTGGCGTAAATGAGGACTGTTAGTGGTATCACGAGATCTGGATATTTATTTTCAAATATTTGAGAATGCCTTATACTTTTTCCAAAATTAATTTGGATTACGTTAATACAGTTTATGGACTTATAAGTCAGAACAATGGGACCTCTCACAGGTGAGACGAATAACATCGATAATCTCCAAACAAGGGCATGGTCTGGATAGATTAGATGATTAGCGATCAATGAGTTCACATAGTCAATATGTTGTATGCGCGAGAAATTGCCAGGAATAAAGACCTGAGCGAGAGCCAAACTGGAATGGCCAGACGACTGGGTCAGAGAATCTCTGAAATGGCAAGGCTACTGGTCGGCAGCGCTGAGTACCGACTGACAGTGGTCCGAGGAGGGACAAAACACAAACCGGCGACAGGGTGTTGGGTGCCCAAGGCCCATCGATGCATGAGGGCAACGAAGGCTACCCCGTCTCGTCTGAATCGACAAAAGGTCTACTGTGGCACAAATGACAGAAAATGTTAATGATGGTTATGGGAGGAATGTGTCACAGCAGACAGTGCATCGCACCCTGCTGCGTATGGGGCTGTGTAGGAATGTGCCACAACACACAGTGCATCGCACCCTGATTCATATGGGGCTGTGTAGGAATGTGCCACAACACACAGAGCATCGCACCCTGCTGCATATGGGGCTGTGTAGGAATGTGTCACAACACACAGTTCATCGCACCCTGCTGCATATGGGGCTGTGTAGGAATGTGTTACAACACACAGTGCATCACACTCTGCTGCATATGGGGCTGTGTATGAATGTGCCACAACACACAGTGCATCACACCCTGCTGAATATGGGGCTGTGTAGGAATGTGCCACAACACACAGTGCATCGCACCCTGCTGCATATGGGGCTGTGTAGGAATGTGCCACAACACACAGTGCATCGCACCCTGCTGCATATGGGGCTGTGTAGGAATGTGCCACAACACACAGTGCATCGCACTCTGCTGCATATGGGGCTGTGTAGGAATGTGTCACAACACACAGTGCATCGCACCCTGCTGCATATGGGGCTGTGTATGAATGTGCCACAGCAGACAGTGCATCGCACCCTGATGCATATGGGGCTGTGTAGGAATGTGTCACAATACACAGTGCATCGCACCATGCTGCATATGGGGCTGTGTAGGAATGTGCCACAACACACAGTGCATCGCACCATGCTGCATATGGGGCTGTGTAGGAATGTGCCACAACACACAGTGCATCGCACCCTGCTGCATATGGGTCTGCGTTGCTGCAGAGCTGTCCGAGTGCAGATGTTGACCTCCAACTTGACCACGGAGAATGGGACGGTTGCCTGGTCCGACGGGTTTTCTTTTACATCCCACGGACGGCTGTGTATGCGGAATGGGATGGCACCGGGATGAACCGGGAAGACAATAAGATGGAGGGAATGTAATGTTCTGGGCAGTGTCATGCTGGGAAACCATTGGTCCGGGCACTCAGTTTGACATGTTCCACCTAATTAAACGGTGCAGATTCATGGAAATGGTATTTCCTGATGGCAGTGGCCTCTTTCAGCTGGATAATATGACCTGCCACACTGCACACATTGTTCTTAAATTCCCCAGATCTCAATCCGATTGCATCTGTGGGATGTGCCGGACCAACAAGTCCGATCCATGGCAACTCCACCTGGCAACTGACAGGACTTGAAGGACCTGTTGCTAATTTCTTGGAGTCAGATACACAGAACACCTTCGGGAGTCTTGTAGAGTCCACGTTTCGGCGTGTCAGGGCTGTTTTGGCCACGCGTGGAGGACCAACAGCATATTAGGCAGGTGATCATACAGCTCTGGATAACCAGTGTACACGATGTGGTGATAGAATGTCATGAACATTATTGGATTCGTAAGAAAAAACAATTGGAACAGTTTGTTTCATGTTGACTGAACGAAGCTTTGCAAAGTGCTAGCTCTAGGTTACTGGTTTCTGACCTGGGATCTGACCACTGTCTCTGTTGGGGAGCTGTAAGAGACTTGTCTTTGGACAACTACTTTCTAATTAATCACCATTAGCAATTGTGTCCAAAAACAAGAACAAAAAATGCTGAACAAATATCTTAAGAATATTATTTGAAGAAAATATCCATTAGTCTTTAATACAGCACATTTTGTCCATAAAGTGTGGTCAACACCAATGTTTTGCAATCAAACAGCACAAAACCTCTGGGCTATGTGCTACCTTCTTTTTTCCTTCTCTACCGGTTTGGGCGAGTTTAAAGCAGTTTGTTTGCGCTTACAGCTACACTTTCAGCACCCGTTCGAATAGCTCAGACGAATTTTCTCACTGCAATTATTGTTCCGGGACACCTGTCTCACTCACAACCTTTCTGTTCGTCAACCTTCTTTGGTCTCCCCTGCCCTCATCTCCTTGTGTCTCTCTCTCATTAAATCAGTCAGTTGTATTGAGGGGTGCCAACGCCCCACTCTTTCGCCACCAACAGGGACCCCGGTCCAACGAAGGTCATTCCTCTGGATTTATGAGATTAACAAAACGCCTCCCCGGAGTGTTATCATATTCCAAGACAAATTACTCACAGAGAGTGAACTGGAGATCACACACTAATGGGAAAAGGACTGCTGGAGAAATTACTAAATACAAATGTTGAAACATGTGTTTGCGCGAGTAAATGAATAAGCAAACACATGCTCAAACCAATCCACATTTTTTTGGTTTTGTTGCGTTAATTAGGATAAAATGCATTCTTTCAACACTAACCAAGTAAATCCATACGCCCAGAAGCCCCACATTTGGGCAGAAACCTTTTCGACGTCAGGCAGTATTGACAACTGAGGAATTTCGCCGACTGATCTAAGTGCTCTCCTTAGGGAGCGACGTATTCTGCCGTTTGCTTCAACCTATCAGATCGGAGTATAACAGAGGTTCTCGTTTCTCTATTCACAGTTCAAGTCTGCATTCTCCCCTTACTGACTTTCTGGACTATGTATCCAGCAGCTATCGCTGACGCGGCTGACGCCGTGTAACGTGTCACGCCGCGAAATAAAGAGCTGACGAGGACATAATTACATTGGGGGTCATTTGTTTATCCATTCCTTTCTTAAGAACAAAGTGAAGGAGTTGGGCATTAAACTAGGGCCAGCTGTCTGCCGGACTTGTTCTGCCGGTGAGTAATACCAGCTGAAACCTGGCTTGTATTGAATGAGATGGCTTTGGGGCAACAATTCCCTGCAGGCATCCACTGCATTATCCGACTTTCCTGGACCCGTGCCTCGACCGTGAGTGAATTAGCCATGGCAATTGAGTTATTGCTCCCTCCAATTTGTACACAGCTTATTGAATGGCTGTTGCAGCCATGTCCTGACTGCTTGCTGAGTAGTGTTTCTAGGGGGCTAGCTGAACACACACACACACACACACCACACACACACAAACACACACACACCATGGCTGCTCAGTGGACCTACACACTACTCCTCGCTGTAGATGACCAAGTGAAGCATATGGTATTTAGGTAATTGACCGAAGGACTCTGTTATGAAGTGATACTCTTACTATAGATGCGTGTAAAACAAAACAGTCCCAGCTCACTTGGCTTTGTCCCGGGATAATATTTATGCAAACTGTTGCAGGATTATAGCACTGTAAACATAAGCTTTTGAGCTTACTGTACGGACGGCTTGTCTTTTGCACAGACAAGACCACAAGCATATCCGGTTCCCGTGTGCAATAATTCAGTATGCCCACGGAATCATGAACTCCACCGCGGAGGTGTTCAACATTACCCAGTCATTGAGGACATACATGTAGCATACGTACATCCAGGTCATAGATGTACATATCCTACATGTGTGTGGGAGCCATACATGTAGATGTAGGACACATACATGTAGATGTATACATGTAGATGAGGGACACAACCATGTAGATGAGGGACACATACATGTAGATGAGGGACACATACATGTAGATGAGGGACACATACATGTAGATGTGGGACCCATACATGTAGATGAGGGACACATACATGTAGATGTAGGACACATACATGTAGATGAGGGACACATACATGTAGATGAGGGACACATACATGTAGATGAGGGACACATACATGTAGATGAGGGACACATACATGTAGATGTAGGACACATACATGTAGATGAGGGACACATACATGTAGATGTGGGACCCATACATGTAGATGAGGGACACATACATGTAGATGAGGGACACATACATGTAGATGTAGGACACATACATGTAGATGAGGGACACATACATGTAGATGAGGGACACATATATGTAGATGTGGGACACATACATGTAGATGTGCGACACATACATGTAGATGAGGGACACATACATGTAGATGTGGGACACATACATGTAGATGAGGGACACATACATGTAGATGTAGGATACATACATGTAGATGTGGGAAACATACATGTAGATGAGGGACACATACATGTAGATGTGGGACCCATACATGTAGATGTAGGACACATACATGTAGATGTGGGTCACATACATGTAGATGTAGGACACATACATGTAGATGTAGGACACATACATGTAGATGTAGGACACATACATGTAGATGAGGGACACATACATGTAGATGTGGGACCCATACATGTAGATGAGGGACACATACATGTAGATGTGGGACCCATACATGTAGATGTAGGACACATACATGTAGATGTGGGTCACATACATGTAGATGTAGGACACATACATGTAGATGTGGGTCACATACATGTAGATGAGGGACACATACATGTAGATGTGGGTCACATACATGTAGATGTAGGACACATACATGTAGATGTGGGTCACATACATGTAGATGTAGGACACATACATGTAGATGTGGGTCACATACATGTAGATGTAGGACACATACATGTAGATGTAGGACACATATATGTAGATGTAGGACACATACATGTAGGATACGTACATCTACGACCTGGCTCAACATCTGATACCAGGAGGCTCACCAGACGCCACCGTTGCCACTTTAATTATGAAGACAAAAACATTTATCTTCCAATAAAAAAAACATTTCCACGGCACTCTTGATGTAAAAGTATGACCCGCTTTCCAAAGGTCTCTAAACGTAAGCAACTATTCTATTTACCACGCTACAGACCTCTGACTGGCGTAAATATTTGTTCCTTACTAAACTGGTGAATCATGACATTTCCAAAGTGCTTTTCATGTGCGAGGCTCCTACACGCTAAAACGTGGGCAGAGAACGAAGAGCAGACCAAGATTTATCCTCGTTATCAACAATGAAAGCAAAGAAAAACGAAAATCCCCACTGTAGACATCTGCATTTACTGGCATAGCCTTCCTGCACTCCGTCGGCGCTGCTCTGCTGGGCCTGTGAAAGAGAGGGGTGGATGGGTCCTAAGAGGGTGAATGGATGGGGGTAATAGAGAGAGATTAGGACTACAAGGAGAGAGACGGCAAAAGAGGGTTAGAAATCACTTGACGTGACTGGAGGCCTGATCTTATCGACGAAATGAAGAGATAAATGTGATTAATAGCCTGTGAAGAACAGTGGACAACAAAAGCCTGTTTTTACGGTACAAGATTACCTCGCATAGTAAACCGAGCTCTAATGTTTTACTAAACAAGTACATTTGTCGTTAATTCTTCATAATCTACGATACCTGTGACAAAAAGAAACATATACTGTAAAGCAGGCATGCCAGTGTGTATTGTAATACAAGTATATCTGTGGAGGAAGGTGTGAAAAGAGTCGGGCTCATGGAACCGGTATGGTAAGTTAGCATTAACAAACGACTGAGACCGAGTGGCCTTAGGCCTGTGCCGTCTCACACCATTGAGGTGTGCAGTTATTCCCTAGCAACGCACAGTCTGAATGTTAATGTGCCTATAAAACAAATGCCAAAATTGTATACTGAATATTTACCTAATTAAGTTGTGAGAGTGCAGTTTTTTTAACATTACCTACCCCCACCACACCTTTGACATTTGCCATGTTTCTTCACCAAAGCAACACGTTTCTAGTATGTTGCTTTATCAAGGCCATGGCTATTGCACATACGGTGCATCTGAAAAGTATTCACAGTGCTTCACTTTTTCCGCATTTTGTTATGTTACAGCCTTATTGCAAAATGGATTCAATTATTTTTTTACCACGTGAAAATATATATTTTTTAAATCTTTGCAAATCTATCATCGACTCTCAGACTATAAACAAGATTATCTGGTATGATGAAACCAAGATTGAACTCTTTGGCCTGAAGGCCAAGCTTCATGTCTAGAGGAAACCAGGCACAGCTCACCACGCTGGTGGCAGCATCATGCTGTGGGGATGTTTCTCAGCCGCAGGAACTAGGAGACTAGTCAGGATCGAGGGAAAGATGAATGCAGCAATGTACAGAGACATCCTTGTTAAAAACCTGCTCCAGGGTGCTCTGGACCTCAGACTGGGGCGAGGTTCAGTTTCCAATTGCAAATCTATTAAAAATATTAAACAAACCTTTTTCATTATGGGGTATTGTGTCTAGAATTTTTTAGAACAAATTTGAATTGAATCCATTTGTGAATAAGGCAGTAACATAACGAAATGTATGTTGTGAACGTTTTTAGTAATTTTGTTGTAGATTCCTCAATGGATTCTTAATGAGAGATCATTTATTATACATATAATATATATAAAAAAATAACCACAGAATGTACTCCACGATTACTCTATCAGACTGTCCATTAAATGTAAACCTCTAAAATGTACTAATTTGTGCAGAAGAAAACAGGTAGGCTATAGCTGCATAGGCTAGATAACTTTTCTGGTTCGTCCACCACGAAACCAACTTTGAGAAAGATAATCGTTGCTGGTAGCAATCAGAGTTTATCATCCATGTTGCTTGTCCGCTGCGTATTACACATGCATTTGATACCGGAAGAAACGTACTATGCACGCAGAAAAACTACGTATTGGAAATGTGTGCCACAGTCGGGAACTTTTTATGATGCTACAAACAGGGAACTTACCTAGTTGTAATGAGACCTCTATCTATCAAGAGTGACACGCATTTCTCAGGTTAGTAATACTAGCAGTTCACCGAAATAGTTTTTTCATCTACATGTAGTCTTTCTAAATTTGGTAGTCAGACAACAACTTTGCAAGCAATATCTTGGATACATGACTAAAAATGAACGTCTGTGAATTTTCGTTTCTAGTGTAGATAGCTAGGCACTCCTACTTCGATTTTGGTTAAAGTTATAACTTCAGAGTCACTAATTGCTGAACAGTAATACATCGAATTACTTTGAAATATAAAGAAAGCATTTCTAATAATATCGGTCTTTTTATATGTAATCATACGTATTTTTATATGCAACCTATTTCAGTGTATACATTTCTAGATAATTGCAAGGAACCCAAAACCAAGCAACTTTTGCTAGACCTTGCGTGACATATTATGGTGTCCAGACTAAATTAATTGTAATGTAATGCTTTGTTTTATGGATTGTATAAATATGTATCCACGTACTACGTCTTGTAAATTATTTGGGAGGGTTACTTGTAAAGATAAACCAACGCCCTCTCTCCCTATTTTGGAGCACTATACCTGTTGGTTGTCCAGCCCTCATCTGTGTTCCTTATCTCTGTCCCTATTTAAGTTCCTCTATTCTTAGTGCATCTTGTCATCGTTGTTTTGGATTCCTTTTCTATTTGTAATGTTCAGTTGACGTCTTATTTTAGTTTTGTTTCGGCTAAGTTATTTTTATAAAAAGCCCTTTGTTCCGCTTGTGTCCTGCCTCCTATAAGTAAAGTTACAAAACACTTCGGTCCTTTGAAGGGTGGATTGGCCAAAAAATTAAACATTTGGGATTTGTTTGGGAGAACAAAGTCTGCGAAGTAAGAACAAAATATTAACTGCATTTCATCTCTCATTACAATAAAGAAGATAACTAGATGGGCACTGAGAATAAAACAACAAGCCAGTCAGAAGTACAAACCCAGCTATAAATATAATCGAACTCTTCAAATCCAGAAATAGCAGAGACGGAGATAGACTCACTTGCAGGAGAGCTGACTGATACCATCTATGAAGTAACATTCGCCGCCGTTCACACAGTACGTCTTGTCCGTGTCGTTGCATCTTCTAGCGTGGCCTGAGCCCGGAGACAGCATAGTGGTGACTGCAGAGAAAAACATAGAGGCACAATCGCGGTCAATTTTATTTCGTTTCAGGTCAAGTAAAAAAAGGTCGAATTCAAAAATGGCCTCATGACATGTTAGCAGTTAAGATCACATGACCCAGAGCTATCCATTTTTCTAAATCCCTGCATCCAATGTCACGGCATTGGTTCAAGATCCGACACCTTCAGCCAAATAGTTTTAGACACTAAGTTAGCTGGGCGGGAGTCACCCCTGTATTTTCGGTAACAGGCAGCTGGATAGGAACTAGTGCTGATAAGGAAAGTTTGGTTGTAGACAAGGGACTTTTTTTCTATTTTCATGGACCTGGTTCCAATAATCCCTTTTCTTGCCTTTCCTGTGTTGTGTACGCTTTATTTTTTTAAATCATATTAGGTGGTTTGTATATTGGTTGTCTTGTTTATTTGCTTTATATTACAAATGTGTCTGTGTTATTTTCGTTTGTCACAGGCCCCACCTCTTCCACCTCCATTTCTGGTTTTCATAGAGTGTACAAGCATGAACATTTACGTCTCCACCTCACTGAGCTACACCCGAGGTGAGACCCCAGATTCTGTTATCACCTTTGATGTTAGCAGGCATTTTGCCTTAGTTACACTGTTTTGTGAGTATAAAGTTGGCTTACATTTGTGCGTCCTAAAGCATAGCAGTGGCTTTGAACTGACCTAGAGATGTTTGACCACTGTAATATGTGTTATGTCGAAAGGCTTCAGGAACTAATGTTGTTAAAGGAATTTAAAAACAGCCTCTCGGAGAAATTGGTTGCTTAAACCAGAATGTGTTGAAGTTATCATTAAATTCTTGCGGATTAATTTGTGTTAACACATAGAATTTTGTTTCCCACACCCCGTAATGAGAATTGACTCATTTATCCTCACCTGTCTATAATCTAAACCTTTACTCAGGAAATACGTGACTGACTCCAAACGAGGAGTGTGCATGTTTTTATTGTCATAAAGTGGAACACCACTTTCAAACCCTAAACCACATACAATTGTTTGGTTAAGACCATTTGTAAGGGTTGTTTGTACTTAATCATCACAGTAACACATTAACATAAGACCTATTCCTACTAAAAGGCCTCGTTTCCCTGACAGATTTGAGAAAACCGCAGCCCATTTTGATATTGAGAGTTATCGGTGTCGCTCAGTCAATAATAGTCTTTAATGTTTTGATGAGTCTTTGACTCTAGTGTAATATAGAGGGAGATCGAGATGGATTGTGTGCCTTACATAAAGTCTATTTGATTTCTGATCTAGTGAGTGGATGTTTCAGAGTTGGTGTACAGCGCCAGCTTCCTATTAATGGCGTTGCTCTAATCTTGGATAACAATCTAGCCAGAGGCAAGGTTGTGCCTGTATTACAAGTACTAGATAATCCTGACGCTCAGCCTGGTGCTGTGGTTTTGGCCACTATATTTCCGAAAGTGTTTCCAGCATTTACGGTCAGACGGTTACGCTAACTTCGAGCTTGTACCTGTTGGATGTGAAAAATATCCAGTGTTCGACACCTGACTTCCTGATGAGTTATTATCGAAAACAATGTAAAGAAAAGACATGCTAAAAGTCTCCATCGACAAATGTTCACAGTAAAGCACACACCCAATAGCCTGCTTACTTACCCACCAATCTGCACCAGACGAAATATCTCTGGTCAATGTTGCTGCCAGTACTTACCTTAAAAATTAAGTATGCCACCTGGGATACATATTTACTTTGCAAGAAATGAACGGAAGGTAAACCTCATAAGCTGTCTTTGAAGCGTAGTCATGTTGGTCAAGTATAATTTAAGGAACAACAGTTGTTTGGGATTAAGAATGAAGTGTAACTGGATGTTACGTACATGTAATTAATGTATACTGAAAAAGACAATTACTCTGTCTGACAATAGAATACCATTGTAGCTAATACTGTGCCATTTTAAAGAGGAGTATAGAGTATTTAGGACATCTTTATTTAAAACTGTTTTTTTAACATTGTTATAAAAAATCTGAAAATACTGTAAAGGTATAAACTGATGAAAAATATTAATGCTGTACTAACATTGTTTCTTAGTATGGTCATTTGAGGTTGTAATTGCTAATCATTCATAAATATATTTTCAGTACGGTAGCTACAGTAATGTTAGCTAGCTACATATGTAGCCACGACACTGTAGCTATCAATTTACATTTCAGTGCACAATTAGCAAGATGCAGAGCTAGCTAGCTTGATAAGAGGGTAATTACGTTATTACTAGCTAGCTAGTTAACCCAGTCACTTTTCAATTAACATACACACATAGTTCAGGTTAAACAATTGTCACAATTATAATGTATACAGGGAGCTAGCTGTATATTTCTTGAAAGCACTTGACAAATCATAATTTAGCTATAATAGCAGCTCTATAGTTCGGCTAGATACATGCCAAATGTCCACTCTTTTGTATCACATCTGCTAATTCCCCATTTTTTCAGTGGGGAATTAGCTGAGGTTAGCTAGCTCCCTGTATAAATTATAGTTGTGATAATTCTTTAACCTGTATGATAAGTTGTTGAATGGATTAAAAAAAAACTTTTGCAAAATCAATAATGGGTAAAATTTGGTAAATTAAAATGAAGCTAGTTTATTCCCATGTACAAGATGGCTAAAGCAATGGCTGCTGAAAATGTTCCTTTTGTTGATATTTAATGTTAATAATTCATTCTAATATCAGTCATTCACAACAGTGAACAGTGATACTTGCAACATTAGGAATGTCTTTAAATATATATTCAATCAACCGAATAGCACCTTGGTAAATACAAGTATCAATTTGTTATCAGAAACATGAAAATTTTTCGAAAATATCAAACTTTTCTAGGTAATAAAGTTCAAAAGAATCCACAAGTTAGTTGTACCATCTGGTGTGCTAATGTTAGTAGCCTACATCCATGTAAAATGTGCTTAAACAAGGCTAATATCAAGGGCAATGTTTTCTGAACGTGTAATGTACTAAGAACAGAAATCCAGAGACTTTTTCTTTGATGAAAATACTTTCAATAGGATTCGCTCTTGTTTACTATAATTGCTAACTTGCCTAATCCCAAACAACTGTTGGAACTTAAAATATACTTCACCAACATGACTACACTTCAAATAGAATTATTGAGGTTTACCTACGTTAATTTTTGGCATAGTACTCCAATTTATCCCACGTGACATATATTTTTTTGAGGAAAGTACTGGCAGCAACGTTGAAAAGAGATATTTTGACCAGTGCATGTTGACGGGTAGGTAAGCAGGCTATTGGGTGTGTGCCCGGGAAAATCATTTGATGTTACCCTGATTTTAGTCCATCAAATTATGATGAAACTAAAGAAACACCAAAACTGTGATTTCTTGGAAATGTAACAAGTTTAGTAACACGTGTGCTTTGTTACACGAGTGTTATTACATACCTTAACAACTACCAGTTACACTATAGTGTTATATTATTACGCTGTAACAATACTTGTTACAGTGTAATTATGTACGTAAGTATGCTGTAATAATGACACCTTAAAACAAAGTGTTGCCAAATATTGTATTGGCACAGAGAAAAAATAGGATGACGGTTAACTGCTGTTTGCTATTTGTGAGACAGTGACCCAAGAAGCTCTTGGGTTTAGCTTAGCTAAACTGGTTACTGGTGACCCAGTGAGAGGGCGATTAAAATGACTGAATACACAACTTATATGGCTACCGGTATGGTAACGTCCACTATGTATGTACCAGACTACGTTAGTCAAGTCTGGGAGCGTCTCTGCATGACTCATGCACTGTAGCCCAGGGAGAACCTGTCTTCAACACAAAAGCAAATCCAACGTCACTTTGATGTGAAAAGTGTGTCTCGTTTTTTCCAACCAGGTGACCGAGTGTTGGTGTTGTTGCCCGGGCCCCGATCTGTCTCTCCCTTCCAGATGTTCTGGCACCTATGTGATGGAGGAAAAGCTAAGTGACGTTGATTACGTTAACCAGGTTTGGTAATCATATGAGCATATTGAGTGTTGCATTTGAGCACTTGGCAAAAGCTTCATCGACCTTTAACATAGTAAAATGTGAGTTCGGAAAAGCCACGGAACGTATTTGGGTTGCGTAACAGTGACTTTCACCCCTTTCTCATCCAGTTTGGCATAGAATGCCAAAAAATATCTATAAAAATAATAACAAAGCAATTACAGTTTTGCAGATTGTTAATGGATTAAAAAGTGTATATATATATATTACCATCTTAATACTTGTAACTAATGGTGCTCAATACAGGGTATGTACGATGAATCTCAAACGTCTCTTTACCCCACATGCTTGTGGTGACCTCCACTGTCACGTGTTGACGAAACATGGCAAGGGGATCAATAGACTGCTTGATTCAGGACACACTCGGACTTGAATGCTGGAATTCCGGTTTTACATTTAAATGATAAAAAAGCCGGACATTGAAATGAACCAATCCCAAATGTTGTGTTTTAACACATAAACCTCAGTAACAGTAAAACATTCAAGGTTATATGTTATCTTTAACATGTGACAAATCTCAAATGTTGAAAAAATTTCCCACCTAAAGAGCTTGAGCTACTTCATCTGCCAGCCCTCAACACTGGGGCCCCCCAAGGACATGTGCTCTGCCTCCTGACCTTCACTCTCTCCTGCCTAAAGTACGCTGACGACACAACGGGGTTCTAACGTCAGATGACCACAATCCTCTTTGTTGCTTTGCCAACCAAATGTGGTTCTGACCATCTAGCAAACAAAGTTGGTCCAAGCATTTCTAAAAGACATCGGAGATGAAGGGGGACTTTTGGAGAAGCTCAGCAGCACTTTCCTGGGTGGCTTCCCAGACAACACTGTGGAGTCCTTTCGCTTCCTTAGCAACACCATCGCCCAAGACCTCAAGCGGGTTAGTAAACACCTTGCTCACAAAGAAAGCACCACAGAAGATGTACTTCTTGCGTCATGAGCTTTTACACCACCATCATTGAGTCCATCTTGAACTCCATCTCCATCTGGTACTCTGCGGAGTTGTTCATTGATGCAAATCTGCCATCTCTACGCGAACTACACATCTCCGGGAAGTTGAAGCAGGCAGCAAAGATTGGTGCCGACCCCTCTCACCCTGGAGCTGGACTATTCAGATCCCCCCTCTCTGGCAGAAGAAGAGAGTTCTGAAGACCAAAACCTCTCGCCAGAAGAACTGTTCATTCCCTACAGCAGTAGGCTGTCTACAGCGTGCTCATTTGAACCTTGCATAATTTCATATTTTATTGTAGTGCATCGTTCATATTTGTTCGTCATGTATGTATTCATTTTTGCATTAACAGGCCAGAGAAAATGTCTTGTTTGTTGTAAACTTACTTGGAAATAAAACTCTTTCTGATTCGGATCAAGACAGACATATTGAAAGAAAGCTACTATCCCCAGGCATCAAACTGTTACACAAACTGCCAATCTTCCCTGCATTCCAATCTGCACTGTAAAACCCTTTTGCGCAATCAAACGTTGGTACACAAATCTACTCTTCAGCTCATCTACCAGGATGCCCTACACCACCCGCTCACAGTCTTAATGTACACACACTCACAAACCGACAGACAAACACACACACACACACACATAGTCCCTCTATATGTACACACACATTGAGTAAACGCTGAGCCATGTATCGCGAACACAGGTTCAGTTTCCATCTTGTTTAATGTCATATACTGTTTACTTATTTTGGTGCTTTGGAATTGTGTAAGTAATATATGTACTACTCTAATCCACTCATACTGGATACACAAGCATTTCACTTGAACCACAACAACATCTGTTATAAAGTGTATGTTCTTAAAAACTAGAAGTTCAAAAGATTTGTCATATGTTTAGGAAGACCGAGAAACATAGAGAAACATAGAGGCAGGCGTTCGTTTTCCACTCCAGATGAGGCTCGGGATCAGGTCAACCAGTTGCTATTTTCTGAGCGGTTTTATACACACAGCAGGCCAAAAACCCCTGCGTCACCTCCCATTCGATCAATCACTCTTCAAACGGTCTGGTGTTTCCCCCACATTTCGCCTGATCCGTCAGTAATGTTGACGCCCGCATGCAAATAGATATATTTCTCCGAAAGGGTTTAGACATCTCCTGTATAGGCCTTGATTCAGATGGTTGGGAAACAATGGCTGACATCATGCTGACTAATCCTCCACTGTCAATAGTATACTATGAATTGTCAATAGTATACTATAATACTATGTGTTTCCTGCATTTGGGTTCTATGGGGAAGACAAGAACTTCCGAACTGGGCAAGTAGATGAGTAGGGCTCGTCAGTCAAATTTTCGGATATGGCCTCGGTACTACAGACCGATTTCAACATAAACGCGTTTCACGATTTGTGGTCAGTTAACAAATGACGACGTGTTGGTGGACGTTCAATCTTCTTTCAAGCGTACACTTTGGTACGGTACCGTGGAACGTTTGCCCCATTCATCCCAATACACCCTTTGCCAACAGTCATTTGATACTTAGTAAATGAAATTGGGACTGTGGCCATAAACCGCTGTGGGCATCTTGCCACGGCAAAAAAACGGTATATTTCCCCACACACGCACTCGCACAGGCGTGACCAAGTGGGTGAGCGCACACACACACACCCAGTTCAGCGTGGCCTTTTGTCACTGTGTGATCCACACAGTGACCCGATTCATTCCTGCGTTTGATTCAGATGATCATTATGAATCAGAAGCAGACGCACAGGGCGACACATCGTGCTACATCTGTGCCAGCCTTTAGATGCATTTCATTTCGACCAAGACTTGAATGTGCTCCTCATGTGTATTTTGAGAACGCACGCCGCCTACTTCAATTGAAAATATTCACGCCGAATCTGTCGATGCGTTGACGAATTGTAACGACGTGCACGAAACCTCACTGGTCCATTACTGCTGTTACAGCCGATCACAGCCAATAAATGTGCGATGAACAGATTGAACCTGTAGCCAGATCCCCCGTGCCCCGTCACATCCCCAGATACCTCGCTCACTACCCGTGGCAAGACATGGCAGGAAATCGGAAGGGGAGAAGAAAACATCCACAGAACAAAAGCCCTATACACTTATGCTAATAATAGTGTTCTCGCAGCTTGCACAATTCACACACGGTGAGGTGCCCGTTGGCTCGAGTCCAGCAGGACAGCGTGTCTAGTGTTCCTTTACTCTCAGAGGAGCAGAGGTGCTCCTGCCGTGCCAGGGAGAAAAAGAGGAAGCCGAGAGTTTACAGTACCCAAACTCCATTATTTGTTTACTTATGAGCGAGTTAACCACAACATTTTAAACTCAATTGGATTAAGTGGGCGAGAGCATGCGTGTCGTTCGGGGATTGCCTCATTTCGAAATTGCGCCATCACACGCTCTCTCTCTCTCCTCTCTTACGTCAAGAGATCCTCTTATTTTTTTGTTGACTTAGCCTCCTGTGTGAGAGGACAATAAACGTCCACATGTGTTATTGTGTTATATGGATGAATTCTGGATGGTTGTACCATGGATGGTTGCACTGTACCATGTTTGGAAACGTCTGAAAGCATTAGTGTAACGTCAAATGGGTAACAACAAATGTGTAACACCAAATGTGTAACGTCAAACGGGTAACATCAAACGGGAAACACCAAACGTGTAACAGCAAACGTGTAACACCAAACGTGTAACACCAAATGTTTAACACCAAACGGGAAACGGGTAACACCAAACGGGTAACACCAAACGGGTAACACCAAACGGGTAACACCAAACGGGTAACACCAAATGAGTAACACTGTAAGAGACTGCCTCTGTTCCCCTCTATCCCAGTGTGGCCACTCCCCTTGCCAGCAGTGAGAATTATTCAAGGACAATGTCTTACACCTGTGTTTGTTTCTCACCTGTTCTGTGTTCAGTTCGTTAGTGTCTGCATTTAGCTTGGTCTGTGTCAGTTTGTCTGTGTCGGTCATTGTTTCAGGTACGTTGGGTTCTAGTTCTATGTCTGTGTCATGTCTGCGTTCCATGTCGGTATGCATGTTACTTTGTCGTTTGTTAGATGTATTTCCTTGTTCGTTCAAGTATTTAGTCTTCCCTGTGTCACTGAGTGTCGGGCTTTGTTAAGGTATGTTGGTTCGTTTGTCTTGAGTCTGTTTGTTTGTATGGAGGTTTTGTGCTTAGTACTGTATTCCTGTCAGTCTGTGTATTGGTTGGGTTTGTCTGGTTGTGGTGCATAGTCTGTGTCTAGGTTTATTAGTTCTGTCTTTGTTTCTAGTTACTGTAACCGTTTAGTAGTCCTTGAGGTTTCATTCACTGTCAGTCCTGTTAGAGTCTTTGTGTTTCATGCTGTGTTCTGTCTGTTAGTCCGTTTGTGTTTAGTTCGGTTCTAGTCCATGATTTCTTGTGTTTTAGTTTGTGGTATTCCTGTTTTGAGTTTACTCCTTGGTTTTGTTGTTTCAGTGTTTCAGTTCTGATGTTCAGTGCCTGTTCTGCCTGGATGAGAATAAAAACCCTGTTTTGGAAATTATTCTCTGCAATTGTGTCTATTCCTTGCCATCTGCCAAAAGGCAGATCGTGACAAACACCAAATAAGTAACACCAAATAAGTAACACCAAATGGGTAACACCAAATGGGTAACACATCAGCGTAACAGAAAATCTGTACATCCAACGTGCCTATGTCGTCTGTATCTGTTAATGTCACGCTCTTCTCCAAGCCCTATTCTTCTAACTCTAATATCTTCACTACCGATGGGATTTTCAGTTTTTCAGTTGTCTCAGCATTGTGTCGTCTCAACTGATTTTGATAATCAGTTAAGGAAGCGTGCTCTCTAAGCACAGAATTGAAATAACACATTCCTTCATAATCCAATGAACATGTCCGAAACACAGCATATATTGTACATCGATTAGCAATATTATTATGACCACTGACAGATGAAGTGAATAACCCTGATAATGTTGTTATCAAGGCATATGTCAGTGGGTGGGATATATCAGGCAGCAGGTGGACATGTTGTCCTCAAACTTGATGTGAAGCAGGGAAAATGGGCACGTCTGAGGATCTGAGAGACTTTGGCAAGGGCCAGATTGTGATGGCTAGACGACTGGGTCAGAGCATCTCAGAAACTGCAGCTGTTCTGGGGTGTTCCATGTATGCAGTGGTCAGAACCACCAAATGTGGTCCGTGTGGTCTGATCCAACAGATGAGCTACTGTATGCAGGTTCTGATGTAACGGTTTCAGAACACAGAGTGCATGGCAGTTTGTTTCATACGGGCCTGCGTAACCACAGACCAGTCAGGGTGCCCATGCTGACTCAGTCCACTGCTGAACCTGCCTACAATGGACCCGTGAGCATCAGAACTGGACCACGGAGCAATGGAAGAAGGTGCCCTGGTCTGATGAATCACATTTGTTTTTACATCGCATGGATGGTTGAGTGTTTCTGGGTGGCTTAGGATGGCACCAGGATGCACTATGGGAAGAAGGCTTTTGGTCCTGACGTTCATGTTGTGGTAGAATTTCAGGTTGTTTACATTTTATATTTCTTAATCTCTTTTACATTATTATTATGTTTACCTCATTAATATTCTATAGCATTGATTGTTTACATTTTGTTTACATTTTATCTCTTATTCTTAAGTTTACATTTATTATTATGAGGTGTTTAGTCCGTGTGTTAGTAGTAACTGTATTTTAGTCATCCGACCATTAGGGGCGGTAATGAGTAGTTCGTGCTTGTAAACAGGAAGTATTTTACCTGAGTTGGGAGGCGCTTCTGAAACAAGCTAGGAGGAGCTTCCTAGAGGTTTTAAAAGGAGGCAGCCCGCTCAAACTTTCTCTTCTTCTGATTCAACTCGCGCGAGTAGGACTTAGGACAGGGCAAAGAGTTTATTGTTGTGTTAAATTCTTTTAATAAACCATCTGAAAAGGTAATCCGTTCGACTCGTGTATTTCACTCATTTTCTCTACCATAATGTGTATGTCTCTTTGACACATGCCGCATACCTAAGCATCGTCGCAGACGTTGTACACCTTTTCATGGACCCTGTACCCTGATGCCATTGGCCTCTCTCAGCACCCTGCCACAAAGCAGGAACGGTTCCGGAATGGTTTGAGGAACACTACAACAAGTTCAAGGTGTCGACTTGGCCTCCAAATTCACCAGAATTTCAATTAAATTCGGCATCTGTGGGATGTGCTGGACAAACAAGTCCAATCCACGAAAGCCCAATGCAACGTACAGAATCTGCCTTGGTGCCAGATACCACAGCACACCTTCTAGTGGTCTAGTGGAGTCCTCGACAGGTCAGGGTTGTCTTGGCAGCAAAAGGGGACCTCCAAAATATTAGGCAGGTGGTCATAATGTTGTGTCTGTATATATATAGATCAGTATCTAACAAAACAGCCTTTTCAGGATGTCCTTTAACCGTCTAACTCAACAGCTTTCATGGCAAAGAAGCCCGAGTGAATAATAAATCTCAACCGGTTTAAATCAAAATGTTTACCAAAACTCTTAGCGGAAAAAAGGCCTTATTTTGTTTTATTCTTCAAGGTGCCTTTAGGTTCTGAAACGTCTGTGAGGCCGACCTCGATCCGGCTGCTCTAGACAGACTGTCAGACCAGACGGGAGCGGGGTTGTTTACTACGCCTAAACACTATTACACTTTCCAGAATTCTGACATGTCCTTTTTTTCCTGAGCCTTTCAGCTCGACTCTGAAATGCCCGCGGAGGCAACCTGGTTTTCAGAGAGAGGGAGAGAATTAAGCCTCTTCCGGGAGAGGAGGTTGAGTAAAGACAGCTCTGTGTGTACAGAGAAAACCCATCGCTTTTCACGCAGCTAAATAAAGCAACTTTCTCACCAATACAGACTGACGATCAAGGCAGAGAGAAAGTGGACTGTGCGATTTTTCTATTTCAGACATTAAAGAAAAAATGAAGAACAAGAAAAAAAAACATTCTCATTACGGCGTGGAAGTTTGGAATGTGTGATCTCTCACTCTCTTCTGTCGTACTCTCTTTTTTTTTGCCTTTGCCTTTTGCTTGCTGTCCTCTTTACAGCAGAAGATACTGACACTGCTTTTATCTGCATTTATCCCCAAGAGGCAGGCCAGGAATGAGGCTGCTAAAAATGGGTGACAAATGAGGCGCTCCATCCTGATGGCAACGTCTGGAAGACGAAACGTGGAGCTCTACGTCTCTAAGCGGCAGACTCGTATCATCAGGTTTCCCCACTCGCACAGACCCAGGTCTTGAGGTGCCATGGCTTTCTGGCACCATGGCATTGGCATGGCATGGCGCCAGGACCGCACATAGCTTAAATCCCGAAGTCACAAGAATGTTTTACACTAAAAACAGGCTACCACAGCTACCTGAGCCAGTCGTGCGGTTCCCTCAGCGTTGGCAATCTGAATGCACAAAAGACTAATCTATAAACACACACACACACACTTTGACTACACAGGCACCCGGAACAAACGGTAAACCGCAGCCACGAACATTTGTTTGTTTTCTGATTCGGTAAATTCTGTTAACTTTTGCGCTAAACCGCAATAGCCCAAAACAATTTTAGGAATACATTTCTCAAGTTTGACTTCCTGTGAGGGGGCATCCCTTCCACACATGTACACGACAGTGTCTGCACCTGAAATAAGCATGTGATACATACTAGTGTATTTTATTTGAACGGTCTCCATGGCCCTCCAAGTCCCCGGGGCCTTGGACAGTTTACCAGTTGCCAGGTAGTATTTCCTTCTCATGGTCCTAGTGTGTCCTGTTCCAAGAGGCTGAGTAAGTCAAACCCCCTG
The DNA here is from genome assembly GCA_029465975.1 of Dallia pectoralis. NCBI lineage: Eukaryota > Metazoa > Chordata > Actinopteri > Esociformes > Umbridae > Dallia > Dallia pectoralis. The sequence goes on along the minus strand of CM055747.1, from coordinate 7,916,748 downwards.
AGAATTCCCCACCCTGGATCTGACACTGGAGGATGTCTTGGTACACCCTGGCAGGCTGTTTACATTTAAAGCCTCATGACCGAGGCTGTTTCACAAAACCTCTGTCCCAAATCAGGCTTGGTTCCCCTGTCGTAGACATTTGTGGCTGGATTTGATCATCAGCTCTGGTTCCCTTAGGGTCAATACAGTTTACCTGGCCTTCTACCCGGACGTTTGATCTTTCCTCTGTGGTTTGGCCAAAGGGCTGACTGGATAAGCTCTAGCCCGGCAGGCCACACCCCTGAGTTGCATTAATCCTTCGAGGCGAGGAAACGCACACAATATTCTGGAGGTGCAAGAGGGGCCATCTGGAAACCTTCATAAACATGTCTGTTTTTTTCGAGTTCTCCAAAGGGCTTCGGGAAAGTCGTAAAAAATGAAAGGCAAGATCCCTGTTGGCTGCTTTCCTTAAGGCACCTCTTCTGTGCACATGTTCAGATCCCCGTGTCTACTGGAGGCTTGCCCTGTTCTGTATCTCGTACCGATCAATAATGTCGTGACATAAGTGCGTCGGGAACGCCACCTGGGTCTTACAGTCCTAAGAACAACATACTGTATAGAAATTACTCCTGCAAACAGCAAATATTGCTGTAAAACAAGAATCCATATTAAGAGGCAGACAATATCTCTAATGAAATATTCTCTGCAGCAGATTGCATGAGGGCTTCTGGTCATTACTCTTCTTTCTCCACGAAAAGGCACCAAGTAATCTAGTTACGTTGTGGGAAAGAAAACTATTAAGCTTGAAATATGTGGGTTAAGGACAAAACAAACAGTGAACACAGCAAAGTGAGACAAAAAACTAGACACCGAGACAATTTAGGTATCTAGTGGGATTGTGTGTGTGTGTGTGTGTGTGTGTTGAGGTCTAGATTATGGAAAATAATATGGTCCGTAGGTTTAAAAGTGAAGCACTATCATGAACAGACCAAAATATATTATTTTCCATAGCCCTGTGATATACATAATTGCATAACTGTTTTTTTACATCAGCGGTCTGCATTAGATGAATCACTGAATGAATCCCTGAATGAATCTCTGATTGAGTCCCTGAATGAATCTCTGAATGTCTTGGCTGAGAATATTAAAACCGTTTTCATATATGCGATCACTTTGAGCACATGTCATTTTGCCAGGGGTCAACACATGCTGTTCCGGTTGCATTTGTGAGCTGTCCGTTATATATATATATCACCACAGGTTTTTTATTCCTCAGTGGATATATTTCTGGCTTTTTCAGAGCTGAATGTGAATGGCTAAAATGATCAAAAGGAGAATCGAAATACACATGGAAGTTTGACAAGGAAAAGAGTCGTTCACAAGATCATTTCTGTTGCATTCGTTTTCTTCGGTCGGCAACAGAAATGATCACGAAACCTCCTTCCATTCTGGTGGGTGCATGTCTTTGTGGGTGTGTGTGTGTTGTTTGTGTGTTTGCATAACGATGAATAATAAAAGACATGCTGCATCTAATTTGTCTCAAGGCAGCATTAATACGTGTGTGAATATATACGCCGCAAAGCTCGACATTGACCATGCACTGCAACGAAGAGTGGAAAAATCTTAAATCCCTTTACACAAACACTGCCAACGCAAAAGGCGCACTGCCTCCCACACACAAGCATGCACGCTCACACACACACGCGTGCGCGCACACACACACACAGTTCAAATGGAGCATGAGACTTTAGCTGCTTCACCCTTAAACAGCCTGAGGAGAACTCAATCATAGTCTAGGCCTTAGCCCAGAGCAGAACATTAGCCACGGCACAAATTTGAGAGACACGAAGAAAACGTAACTAACGATTATACACTAAAAGCCGGTCTCAAGAGTAAAGTGACCGCATTTCAAGGACCGTCAAACTGAAGGTGGGAGAAAGAAGTGAGACGGAGAGAACGTGTTCCGAGCGTACAAAATGGAACCCGCTCAGAACACTACCCTAATCTGCTCCTTCATCGTGACTTCTTTTATACTCTTATTACCCTTCCTCAAACGCATAGCTGATACGCCTGGTCTTGCCTGCCACCGCAGAACGCCAGAAAAGGGAACAGAGACGATGCCACGCCATGCGATTACACAACCCGTGTAAACAAGCGATGGGAACGTATGGGCGGGGGTGAGAGGGGGCGTGGCGCTGACAGGTAGCACGGCATGTCACGGGGACGGCAGACTGGGTGGCGGGCGGGCAGATCGGAGGGCTGTGGGGAGATGTCCGACGGGGTGTCCTGTTCCCTCTGCGGGCCCCAGAGGCCGTGGTGCGTGTTGGGGGATAACTCTTCTAGTTTCAGCCTCTCCGGTCCAACTGATGGCCACCATCGGGCCCCTTCTTGGGGTGCACGTGCAGACACCTGGGTCCGTCTGGTGCTTTATTCTCCTTATAGTTTAGCCGGTGCCGGTGAGTCTGTCTGGTTAGCTCTGCATTGTGCCCCCGCTCACCTCTCAGACCTCTACACATGATCTGGCGGCCGTGAAATTGGGTGTCAGTGCACTGCTGCGTGGTGGCAGATGGTTGTGGTCGGCTTCACAGTCAGAGGACAAACCAACAGAGGAGGGGTCAATGAGAGCAAAGAGGCCAGAGCAACCTAACCCAGTCCCGGATCACCGTGACACCTCCAACCCCTAGCACCAGACTCCTAACCCAGACTCCAGCCCCTAGCCCCAGACCTCATATCCCCAACTCCAGCCCCTAGCACCAGACCTCCTATCCCCAACTCCAGCTCCTAGCCCCAGAACTCCTATCCCAGACTCCAGCCCGTATCCCAGACCTCCTGTCCCAGACTCCAGCCCCTATCCCAGACCTCCTATCCCAGACTCCAGCTCCTAGCTCCAGAACTCCTATCCCAGACTCCAACCCCTAGCACCAGACTCCTAACCCAGACTCCAGCCCTTAGCACCAGACTCCTAACCCAGACTCTAGCCCCTAGCCCCATACCTCATATCCCCAACTCTAGCCCCTAGCACCAGAACTCCTAAGCACCTAGTGAACAGATTACGTAAACAGAAATGGCACCATAGACCTGTCCTCAGATAACGGATGGACAAATCACAATTTGTTGTTCACATCTTTTGAATTTCAAAAGGGCCCAGTGACTTATTCGTGAAAAGGAAAGGGCGCAGCTATTCAATCCAGTTCCGAAACCTCATTTAATTAGTCCTGGGTCAGCTGAGTTTGCGTTCCTCTTAACCCGGGTCTTGAGCCTCAAGACGTTCCGCTCTCTGCTGATATAGAAAATAACACCCGGGGAAAGAATTCCCGAACCGCGTGCCAGCTGACTTAATGAAGTAATGAATAGTTTTAGGACGGGACCACAGGAACTGGCGAACCGAGGGGTGTGGGGGTTGGGGAAATGGGGGTTGGGTTGACAGCTGTGTCGGGTCAACTACAAAGGGGTTAAGCAGTGCAACGGTAAGTATATGTGTTTCTCCTCTGTCCAGTGTCACCTTTATGGACCGTAATACCACACACCCTGAACAGTTAAACCTTTATGGACCAGTACTACCACACACCCTGAACAGAGACACCTTTATGGACCAGTACTACCACACACCCTGAACAGTTAAACCTTTATGGACCAGTACTACCACACACCCTGAACAGTTAAACCTTTATGGACCAGTACTACCACACACCCTGGACAGAGACACCTTTATGGACCAATGATACCACACTCCCAGAACAGAGACACGTGAGGTTATCTGATCGTGGAGCAGCCAGAGGTCAGAGGCAGCACAGGCCTCCCAGTGACCGAATCTCTAGGAATGTCATCACACACACACCTCAACCCACATACAAAGTGGAAAACCCCTAAAAGCATCAAGGCAGTGATCGAAACCACGGCGCTGTGTTCGGCTTTTTGTTGGGTTATGTTCATGTGAAGCGCGCCCCTTTGTAGTGACCGAGTGCCCCTGTCGGGGTACTGAATACTGAGAGCCTGGCATGAATCTCCCTGACTGAAAGCCTGTTCTGCTCCGACATGACTGCCCGTCACTTGGCCACACCAATCAATGGCTATCGATTGGCTCACAGGTGCTTTACATCGAGCCGCGGTCGCAGCCAACGTACCCAAAAAAGATTCCCGAGCGTCGCTTGAGCCAAGTTATTCTGTCCGTTCGCGCTGTCACTCTGAGTGAGGCATTTATTTTTACTAACTCCAAACTGTTTTTCCCCCATTCTCTTTTAAACAAACGAGGTTCCCTGTAGCCTGTATCGGCGAGAGAGAGAGATGTCAGGACTTTTATTGCAGGGAAAGAGAGTGACAAAAGACAGGAGAGAGCAAGAGCGAGCGGGAGAACGGCTAATAGGTGCAATCGTTTTCTGCGAGAGCACAGCTGCACATGTTAAAATAGCTAACTTGATGTTGCTAGAGAAGTCAGGGAGAAATATATTGTTTTGTATAGGAGAGGAACAGGTGTGTTTGGCTTTAATATTAACATGGGTAGGTGTGTGTGTGTGTGTTTGTATGTGTGTGCGTGTTGCTGGTGGGCCCCAGCATGACTGATGAGGTTGGAATAATCAGCCGCCCAGCTGCGTTTTCCATCAACACATTCCTGAGAGCTCACGCGCTCTCTGTCTTTCTCTCTGGGGTTTGCTAGAGCGCCCCCTAGGGCCCTTTGGGAGCGCATGCTCGGGGTGCCTCGCAAACGCTTATCACAACACGGCAGGCCGCACAAGTTACCCCACTGCCCTTTCACTCACTCTCTCTCTCTCTCTCCTCTCTCAGAGCACCACAACTCGTAGTGGCAGTCACCACTGTTCTGTACCAGCAGGTACATAAACCTGTACTGTAACAGTTCAAAGCATGACCATAAACACGTCTTCAAGAGTCAGCGAAACATCAGTCCGAGGAAAGAAAAATATGTTCCCGTTGAGAAATAAGGGAGTTTTGCCCACAAAGCATACAAGCTGACTAAAATAATGATGGAACAACTAAATCATTAAACCCGTCCACCCACTCTGCCATCTGTGCAGCTTGACTAGAATTGGCACTTGGTCCTTGTAATGTGTGTTACTTCTTCCTGGCGAAACACAGTGGACGTTGGTCAAATCTCCATAGGTAGAGCACATAATTAATTTGATCGGAAAGCTGCATGGTTGACACCGCGGCACCATACATCACTGTCTCTTTTAGTATGCATGAGAAACAATCTTGCCTTTCTCAACAACAGAGTCCAGGGCCGGTATGTATAAAGCCGCTCAGAGTAATTTTTTTGTCTTAAGTGTGTCAAAATTCTAAGAATGACGTGATTTTACTCTTATTCTTATTCTTAAGAATAAGTGTGATTCATAAAGGTTCCTAAGTGTTAAGACTAGGTCTCAGCTTCTAAATTATTTAAGACAGCTGGAGAGCTGGGATATCGAACGGATATCGAATATCGTGAAATGCATTCGGATATATTCGAATATCTACGTGCCGCCAACCGTGCATCTGACAAGGTGCTGATTGGTTGTGCATGAAAGTATGAAGTCATGCGGTGTTGGATGCCCGATGCTCTGGCTGTCTGTGTCTCTGACTCCGCTGCCTCATTTGGATGGTTACTCAACAGTTGAGCGCGAATTTTAGATGTGGATGATAATACGTGAACCGTTTTTTGCAAATTTTTTGCAAATTCGGCAAATCACTTCATCTTGTACGGTTATTTTACCGGTCTAACCATAGACTGTAAAAAATGCGCTACACATGGCATTTTAAAAACCGGATAGTTTATTTATAGTTAGAATACGGATATTTCACGTCATGTTCGAATGCATATTCGAATATCGAATAAAAAGTGACAGCTCTAGTTGGAATTATATGATGACAGAGATTTGATCAAACGATACAGGCTTGATCGTCAGGGTTTTCTTTTTGCATCCATTTTTAACAATTTGCAACTTCGGTCTTTCCTTTATATACAGCTGTGACCTGTGAGTGCAATTTTTTATTATGTGATTCATCAGCTTAATAACTTAAATAGCATCACATTTGTCCATTTAATTAATGTTTTGAAACTCTATTAAAATTATGTGAAATAAATGCATGTACTTATTTGTAATTTTTTTACAAATAAGTTATTCTAAATAAATTTAAATATTGAAATAATTGTTATGTCCTAATTAAATAATGAATTAATTGTGTCATGCTGCTGTGACCTCACCCTTGCAGGCTCACTATTGGCTGATTCAAATGTTCAGGTCGGACATTTTGGGTTCACATCATTGTAGTCCTTAGTTCACAGCACTTAAGTCCCACTTCAGAAAGCACTTAAGAATCAGTCTTATACTTTACTGAAAGTTGCTTTTAGCTGCTCCTACTCTTAGAAAAGTCCTTCTCTTTACTAAGTATTTTCTGACACTTAAGTCAAAGCATAAGACTATTCTTAAGAGCATTTCTTAGAAGTTTTATACATACGGGTACTGAAATTTAGTTTTGAAGCTCTCAGCTCTTCAGCTCTACAGCTGGTTGAGAAAAAAGACCCATTCGTTTTGAATAAAAGCCTCCTGTTTTGGGGACTTTGTTCTGGACTTGGTGCGACCAACACGACCGTGTACAGCAACATGTCTGTATACAGCGCACTCTGTGAAGCATGTCACTTTCTGCATACTTAGAGTCTGTAGCGTGTCCACCACACACCGCCTGTGACAAGCTAGGATGAAGTGTGTGATATTTTTGACGTAATTTGCATTCGGAGTGCCAGCTCAGATTTCCTGGCCTATCAATGTGAAAAATTGATTGGTTCCGGTTTAGAGTCACGGCCATATGTGCCATAAGGCAAATAGTCGTTGCATCCTGCTGTCAAGTTTAGTGGCGGATTGATCAAACGTGAGACGGGTACAGTCTGACTGTTGAATATACACAATCATTCGAATCTCACATTTTATTAAAGTAGGACAGTTTTTTAATCAGAGTGACTGAGCTATTTATTTATTAATGGTTTCAATAACGGACAAAAGCGTGGAAAATGAAACATTGTCTAATATGGATATTTATTTTTTATTATTTTTTAACTTTCGGGAATAAGATACCTAATTCAACCTAATTGATCCCTTGCTGATTTTGTACGTTATTCCACTGTCAAAGACATGATCAGTCTATAATTCAGTCTATAATCCAGAAAAACACATTTCAAATCATTTATAAATAGATTTGTATTTTACTCGTTGAAACAAGTATTTGATCCCAGGTCAATCAGCACGATTTCTGTCTTTTATACAGGTAACAAACTGAGATTAGGAGCAGTCTCTCAGCTTGTTACATGTATAAAAAAACCTTGGGAGCCAGAAATCAATCAGATTCCAAACTCTTCACCATGGCCAAAACAAAAAAACAGCTGTCCAAGAAAGTCAGGGACAAGATTGTAGACCTACAATCTTGTCAATGGTCCAAGAAAACAGTTGGTAACACACCACCCTGTGAAGGACTGAGGTCCTGCAGCGCCCACAAGGTCCCTCTGCTCAAGAAAACACATGTACAGGCCGTCTGAAGTTGGCCAATGAACATCTGAATGATTCAGAGGAGAACTGGGTGAAAGTGTTGTGGTCAGATGAGACCAAAAGTGAGCTATTTGGCATCAACTGACCCCAAGAACACCATCTCCACGGTCAAACATGGAGGTGGAAACATTACTCTTTGGGGGTGTTTTTCTGTTAAGCGGACAACTTTACCACATCAAAGGGACAATGGATGGGGCCATGTACCATCAGATTTTCGGTGAAAACCTCCTTCCCTCAACCAGCACATTGAAAATGGGCCGTGGATGGGTATTCCAGCATGACAATGACCCAAAACACACAGCCAAGGCAACAAAGGAGTGGCTCATTATGTCATCAGGTTATGTCATTATGTCACCGTCATGTCCTGATGTTATGTTGTTGTGTCATCGTCATGTCCTGATGTTATGTTGTTATGTCATCGTCATGTCGTGAATTCAGTTTGCAATGAGTGATGTCTAGTACCGCTTTCCATTAGACACTGTTCCTATTAGTTTTGGGCCAGTTTAACCGCTGCCATGGATCACAGCTCAGTTAGTTCCCAGTCATCATCATCTGGTTAGGATTATAACACTTCGTCCACTGTAACAAAGTGATCATTGCCCAATAAAACAGTGAACTCCATGAAAAAAAAAGCACCAAAGTGAAAATCCATTTTCTGGCTTCACTGTGAAATGGCCGCTCCACAAGATCACAGGCTGCTTCCGGTCGCCCCTTAACCCGTCTTTGTTCCGTGGCCTAATACCCTGGAGCCAAATGCGCACACACGCAGACTTCTGAGAGACCACCATGCTTAAAGACCCCCATGCGAGTGACCCCGAACCCCAATGGAACAGCATGGAGCTGGGTAGAGGGAGTGGGGAATATAGGGGGGAGTTCAGAGGCAGCCTGGGGCCACCAGTGGAAACATGACTCTGGGGTAGCAAGCGCTGTTTGTCTTCATTACCCACAAGGCCCCGGGCATCGAGGTTTCACACACACGCCAGCAGGCATGAATTCGCAGACGTGAACGCGAACACAAACAAACACACGCTTTCACACACACCTCTCTGTGTGTGTTTACCCAAGACTTGTTTGACTTTTTATGGGACGGCAAAACCGCCGTGACGGCCAACGCGGCCAACACAGCTAACGCCGCTAACGATCTCAATTACCACAGGCAATTATGTAAAAAAGCTTGTGCGCGTGTGTTTGGATTGGAGTGAGGTGACAGCAGCACGGGGGATTAGAGAGACATGTGCCACGGAGCTACTAGCTTAACGATAAGACAATCAGACCGCTTGTCACCGTCCCAGCCCCTGATTGGCCGCGTGTTGTGGAAACAATGTGCTATTGGCTGCCTGTGTGAACAAATGCCGGCAAACATGCACCAAGTTCTAAAATGAGCTTGAAACGGTCTCCTGTGTATAGCGACTGGGTCTCTGAATATCTTCCTTAAAGTCTCTTGGTTACTCTCTTTTTCTTTGTCACTCTCACTCTGTCCATCTCTCTGTTACTCTCTGACTGTCCATCTCTCTGTCACTCTCACTCTGTCCATCTCTCTGTCACTCTCACTCTGTCCATCTCTCTGTCACTCTCACTCTGTCCATCTCTCTGTCACTCTCACTCTGTCCATCTCTCTGTCACTCACTCTGTCCATCTCTGTCACTCTCACTCTGTCCATCTCTCTGCCACTCTCACTCTGTCCATCTCTCTGCCACTCTCACTCTGTCCATCTCTCTGTCACTCTCACTCTGTCCATCTCTGTCACTCTCTGACTGTCCATCTCTGTCACTCTCACTCTGTCACTCTCACTCTGTCCATCTCTCTGCCACTCTCACTCTGTCCATCTCTCTGTCACTCTCACTCTGTCCATCTCTCTGTCACTCTCACTCTGTCAATCTCTGTCACTCTCACTCTGTCACTCTCACTCTGTCCATCTCTCTGCCACTCTCACTCTGTCCATCTCTCTGTCACTCTCACTCTGTCCATCTCTCTGTCACTCTCACTCTGTCCATCTCTCTGTCTCTCTCACTCTGTCCATCTCTGTCACTCTCACTCTGTCCATCTCTCTGTTAATATCTGACTGTCCATCTCGCTGTTACTCTCTAACTGTCCATCTCTCTCTCTCACTCTGCTGTTACTCTCTGTCTTTCTGTCCCCCAAGCATGCCCACATACACAGATGATACTGCAGCTACATACTGCTACATCTGCAGCAGGCGGACAGACAGACAGGCAACACAGGCAGACAACACAGTAGCCATTTCTTCAATGACCTTAGGATAAAAAGCAACGCAGATAGGAGGACTTCAATGAATCAAACGCCCCCCGCTCGTGTACAGTACCTGCCTAATTGTACGCAACTATCTTTTCTGCTCCCGTTCATTAGTTTCCATCTCTCAAGAAAACGAGGAGGAGAGAACTGTACTGTGTGTCTACAGTATACACCCCATCACACGCTTTTGTTAGACGCTTTTGTTCATATCAAGGTTCCTGCCATATTACTGGCCAAACACAGCATCTTTTTTTCTGTGTATTCGTCATGTTACTTTTTTCTTCTAGGCGGGCCTCTCACATGAGCCTTTGGGCACTCTCGTCTTGCCTCAACACCCCGTTCCTCGACCCATCGCCCCGGAACATGAACTAGGCTTCTTTCTGTAACACAATTAGACATGTCTATGGAACAGCTTGCTTTTACACACAAACTACGCAAACACACACACACACACACACATAGACACTCAGCTTTCCACACAGTACAACGGCTTCCACAAGACGGGGCAGGCAGTGACACTGCTGTAATGGGAACAGATGCTGGGATGTTGTGGTGCTGACAGACACAGACGGCCACACACATTCATCAATCACAGTTATTGTGTAAAGCCCTTTTTTACATCAGCAGTTGTCACAAAGTGCACATACAAAACCCCTCAGCCTGAAACCCCAAAGAGCAAACAACAACAGGCTTAATGCACAGGGGCTCAGAAAAACTCCCTGAAAAGGTTGAAACCTAGAAAGAAACCTAGAGAAGAACCAGACTCCGAGCGGTGGCCAGTCGTCTTCTGGCTGTGCCGGGTGAACATTTAAGGAGTACAAATTGAATGAATGAATGCATGTGAGCTGTGTCCAAAGTCTGTAAAAAATTATCCAAGTCAGAAGCATGACCAGCCAAATCGTAGTCAAAATCTTCACTTAGGGTCAGGTACTTGCTGCAACACAACCAGGAGGACTTTAGACAGGAACAGCAACGAGTGAATTGGGCCTGGTAGTCCTGAGGTGTGGTCCAAGAACGCATGACCTCCTAAGTTTAAATGGAGCTGGGGACTTTAGGGAAATGTAGAGAGTGCATTCCTTAGATTTAGAAAAAAATTGCAAAGGCAAGGGAGAACTGACCCTACTCCCCTGGCACAATAATATATCAGGGTATAACCTTGGGGCCAACACGACATCCAGTGACACTGTGGCCAGATCCGAGGGTAACCCCGGACAGGGCCCAACTGGCAGGAAGTCACTCCACCCACTTTGCCAAAGGGACACCAGCCAACCGCAACCACCATTCACAGACAAAAGGAGGAACGAAGGCGTCTGCTAACACACAAGAAGACTGTTCCAATAACACACTTCAAAAGCTGCCAACGTTCTTGCACGAGGATGTGGATCTCTGAACCTTTGTCTTTTTAATGATGTGAGAAAAGAGGTACAAAAAAAAATCAAGCCCGTCGTATATATCAACACCTTAAGCGCATTCCAGCGCGTCTTTCAACGTGCCATTTCAATTTTTCTTGGCATTCCAGCACCAGCATATGATGAAGACTCCAGCACCAGCTTATGATGAAGACTTTAGCACCAGCGTATGATGAAGACTCCATCACCAGCTTATGATGAAGACTCCAGCACCAGCTTATGATGAAGACTTTAGCACCAGCGTCTGATGAAGACTCCACCACCAGCGTCTGATGAAGACTCCAGCATCAGCGTCTGATGAAGACTCCATAACCAGCGTACAATGAACACATTCCCCCTCCGCTTATGTGACAATTAGGCCGACATGGCTTAGTACTCACTGCTTTGGACATGGACAGTGCTTGTGGCGTTAGAGTTTCCCAGTTGGTTCTCCGCCACGCACATGTAATTCCCAGAATCCTCCAGCTTGGCCCTGCCGATCTGGACCCTGGAGTTCTTCCTGTGGCACAGGCACAAACAGCTGAGTCAAGGGAGCATAACGACATGGAAACACAACCCAGTAAGCATGTGGCACGGACACACGGCACACAACAGGGCTTAAAGCACCTAGCAACTGTTTTATTTTTGCTTTTATCCATTTGTTAGTCACGTACAGGCTGTAATCGCACCAGAAGCAGCTAGTTAATGTACATTTCATATGTAGTTCCTGGGCAAAAACTGTCCTCGAGACAAGCCGGGATTGGATGGGGAATTAGAGTCAATGTTGATGTAGTTAGTTGTTTCAGCTGGGCAGAATGTGACAGTTATCTACTGCGTTATAACAAGGGGTCCTTGGTTTGATGATGCCTGCGCCCTGTACCGTGAGATAACTACTCACACACACCCATCTAGTGGTTATGAATACATAGTTGAGAGAAGCTTCTGACACAACGGTATTGTCGTCTGAAGAAACATAAAAGATTTATGATATGAAACACTAAGTGGGGGATCAAGAGCCTCTGTTCATTAGCTTAATAACCAGTTCTGAGTTAACCCTGAAGCTACCAACATAATATGCAAATACTAATGCTGGGATTTTTGACCCCCAAAAACAATTCATTGGAAAAGAACATCTATTACGGCCGGAAAGAACATAATAACACAAAATAATAGCCACAGCAGACTGTTATTCAAGCTAAAAGTATATGTACATAACTGTGTTTTTTTTCCAAATCTAGAATACACGTTAAAATAAAACAAACCATCATTCAACTAAAGTATAACTTATTTGAAACGTCAAAATATTCAATTAAATTATCAAATTCGTTCTGCATTTTTGAAATCTCCCGCTAAATTGAGCATTAGCATTTCTGTTAAAATGAACAGCAAACACTAAGGTTAGAGGCCTAAATCCTTTATATACTTCAAACCATATTATCTAGTTAAATGTAATGAAAAATACATGACTAAACAAATTATGATATCTATTCAACATTTTAAGTAGAATAAATATTTCCCTAAGAATACACACCCGATACGGTTGTTTACAGAGAATAGCTGCTTCCTGTTCTACGTTCGAATCAGGTATGTGTTCCACTGTGCCACCTTTATCAGATGTTTCGGAAATATATTTAATTGTACAGTTACAACTTGTTATACTGATTTACCTAATGTACAGTGCAGTACCCTGAAGGAAATCTGTCTATTTGGTTAAATACTGGTGCCCGGCACCTTAGATACTATGCACAACCTAATTGTATGTTGCCAGAGAAATCCAGGGTTCAAATAAACACTTTTTTAGAGTAGGCCTGGTTTACCTCTTTGGGTTTTGTAATGTAGGTCTTCCATTTGTGTCGACCATGTGAATACCTGTTTATAGAAATCCGATACATGGTTTAAAAAATTAAATCCTCAATCTGGTACATAACCTTCTATATCTCCTGTTTATCTGGCCAAACTAACAGATCCAGCTCAGCTTTCACCCTCATTTTTTAATAACTTTATGAATTAGGTCTCTAGGGAAACCTAGATTCAAATAAAGGTCATATTCTTCAGATGACAACAGGCGTTATTACACGTATTATGTGTTTTTGGCTCGGGTCAAAATTGAACCAAAGGGCTCGTCCACACTGATATCGAAACACTAAGTAGGCTGGTTAAGAACACGTTGAAAGTCTGAAACATTGTGAAAAATGTAATAAACCAATTTTGTCTTTAATCATAAAATCCTCCACGTTGCAGTTTGAAGGTTAAAAGGCCGGCAAGTCTCTTAACACACTACAAAGTAAGTACATATTCTGTTACATTACTAATTAAGGAGTTTGCTCATAATCCCCTGGCGTGGCTTTTTATCGTCTCATAAATTATGTTTCACTTAGAAATGCGTTTCATCCCAAGGGTTAGCTGGTAAAAGCATTAACTACCGTAGGGGAAATCTCTGCCCTTCAGTGACATTTGTCTGTTTTGCTTAGACCACCATGTGCTGAATGTGTTAGGAGCTTTAAGGGATTGTAGATGTACTCACTGGCTGGACTTTATTTTGACCATTCTGCTTTTCTTCAGCTCACTGCCATCTTTGAACCATTTGTAGGTTGGGCTGGGGTTCCCTGTTGCCTCACACTTGATTGAGAGTCTGCTTCCCTCGCCCACCGTCAGTGGGTTCTTCATTCGCTTCAACTTTGGGACTTTGGGAATAGCTAGAAAGAAACACAGAGGACAATAGCTCACATTCTCTGTGTGACACACAAAGAGTCACACATTTGTTTTTCCATCTTTCTGGCGACCTGCATTTTTTATAAACCTTTTTCTCCCCTTCTTATCCATTATCTTATTCGGGCCCTTAAACCAAATTTGAACCCTATAACTTTTAGACTAAATGTCACAAAATGCGAGGTCGGACACACGCGCAGGGAGAACTAAGGACATTTATAATAAAAAAGAAACGTGTCTGTGCACTGAACGGGACCATACATTTTTTTGTTTAACCAACCATGTAGGGATGTTTGATGCACAGTGTACGGGGGTAGAACTTGACATGTGGTCTGTAGTTATGCCTGCATACCCTCACACACAGCCTGATGCATGGACAGATGAACAGAGGCAGAGAAACATAACGGCACCAGCGATCAGCCATCAACTCTGGCCAGACGATGTCACCAGAGGCACTGGAGCTCAGCCTCAGGTGGGATATATTCAGCATTGTCTTCATTTAACTTGGGAACTATTGTAGTAAGCATATGCACGATTGAATTATATGGTCCAATAAACACAAAAACAAACGAGTGAAACTTATGAACGCTTTGAGTCCGGGCGGTGAAGAAATTTAGTCAGAAATTGAAAGCTTGTTGGTTAAAATCGTCAATCTTACAAAAGGAAAAAACTGTCAATGTGTCCTCAGGAAGGCACCACGCCAAAATAGTTTTCTGGATAACAGGGTCTGCTAAATGATTAAAATGTAACAGGGATGAACTTTCCCCAGAAGGCTCTAGGTACGCTCTAAGAACTCCCGGAAGCTTTATAATTCAAGGAAATTCACAGTAATTAATGCTTAAGTTTATATAGATTATATCGTATAACTTGAATTATGGAGGCTGGAAATAAAGCTTGATCACTAGGTACCCTTTCTTTGTGCCATGAAAGAAATTGGTCGTATTTACATATTCGAGCATTAAGTACCTAGAGCATAAAGTTCTGTGCAAGTATCCAAGTGGTTGCTGGATTGAATCCCAGAGAAGTAACTGTGCTCTGTTCATCTAGAACTGAGCTGGGCAATTCATTCACATTTTCCCAGTAAAAATTGCTGATCCTTGATAGTGAATCAGAATCCGTTTTATTCGCCAAGTCTGTTTACACACACAGAATTTGTTCTGACGCGAAGCTGCAGCATATAGAACGCACATGTCTAATTGTACATGAACAGTGCATATAGAGCAACAAACACATTGCACGAACAGTTTAACCAAAATTTTGCGGTACGCTGTAAAGTGTGGCATCCAATGGGAAGGGGTGTTCTGACATTTGATCCACAATGCAGTGATTGGTGCTTGTTGTGGGAGATGACTGGTGAGTGGAATGAGCCGATTAAACCAATGTCTATCGCTATTGGGAGTTTTGAACAGCTTTCTCGTTGGCAAATAAAGGCCAGGCACCTACTTTTACCGCTAGAACCTCCGGGAAATTGGGCAAAAGTATTTGGGAATAAGATCATTAGCGTCAACGACTGAAGGATCTCTGCTCATAGCGGCTAGCCGCCAGCTAGCGCGTCAATGCAGCAGAATGGCCCTCTTTGCTATGTTCAGCTAGTGTATTGGCTTGTTTGTCCCAATGCTATTTGCACTCTTGTGTTCTGTGTATTTATTGTGGCAATGTAGTCCTGCAAATGTTTTCGCCATATCTTGGCCAGGTCGCCGTTGCAAATTAGGATTTGTTCTCAATCGGCCTACCTGGTTAAATAATGATGAAATAAACCTATGTGAAAACTGCCGGCTGAGTCGGATGAATAGATTAAAGGATGGACTCATAGACAAATGGTTGGACGAAGACGGGGTGGGCAGAGGCTGGATGGCTCTTGGCCTTACTCCGGATCATTTCTGGCCTGCTTAACTGACAGCTGCACACATGTCAACTGAGGACTGGGGAGGGGGCGTGTACCGTACATGAATGGGAGCGGCTTTTTAGGTGGGAGGTCTCTCATTTTCTCTTTTCTTTTGTCTTTCGGTCACGTTCTTACAATAAGTCTCCCTGAATTTATGAATTATTCACTCAACCCTGATTCATATATGCTACGTACACACTGGTGGCACAGTAACCTACATATGGTGCTTCTAGTTATTTATTTAGTCAAATACTCTTACAGCTATATCACGTCAAATGGACAGGAACTTGACTATCACAATCACTTCAAATGATGTATGTGTACAAAAATAACCGCTAGTCATCCATGTTCAGCTGTTTTTACAAATTGTTAAACTTTCCCGACCTCGTAAAAAAGACCCTCTGTGGAAGAAAAGACCTCGTAATATTTCCTCCGTATCCCTCTTCGGAAGTCGCTAGGTGATATTGAGCTCTTCCGAATTGGTTGGAGGGTTGGAGGGTTTATTTCAATGAGGCAAGTTCCTATTTAAAAGATAAAGCTGGCCCATTAGAACGGAGTACTCTACAACACATCACAGTCTCAGACCTCACATATAGCGCTCTGCTCAGGCAGTCCACTTGGCAGTCCACTTGCAATGTGCAGCGAGGAGCTATCCGTCTAGTGCTCCCATGAGTTCGCCGCCCGAGACACTAAACAAGTACATATATTGCATATACATTTACGCGTTGTCGGAGTATCCCTGCTCTAGTCGGCATTTGATTTGCTCGGGCACTGGCCTTGATCCTTCGAGGAGAATATCTTGATAGTACTTGACACTGGGTGCTGCCGACATATTAAATGTTTAATTGTTCTAAAATATTCAGGATACATAAAAGTATGGTAAAGTTTGAAGTGACAGCGGAGCAGCTTCCTTGTTTATCGCAGGGACGTGGGGGGAACTTCTACACCCTGTGACATGTCCTGTAACCTGCCTGGCTCTGCTACCTCGGGTCTCTTGGCACTGACATCCCTTTGCCGAGCCAGCGGTCGTCCTGCCCGACCGGGTCATAAGGACTTTCTGCTCTGGCCGCACATTCCAGAGAGTAGTGGAATGATTCTGGGCTCGCAGTCCACACAGCTAACGTCCGCTGAGATGCTGACCCATTTCTTCAGAAAGCACCTTCGCTTCTGACAAGGCCCCTCCTTGTGCTTCCTGTTTGAGTGTCGAACATCTGTCATGTTACTTTAGCACTATGTAGTCTAGATCCAGTAGCATGAAAAACCAACAGACATTTTCAGTAATGTAAACTTCGGTAAAGGCAAACATGCCGTGTCTTATGTTGTGATGGATATTTTAGGATTAGCGGTCTTCCAAACTGACCAAATTACCAAAGTAGTACACATAGTTCTCAAAGTAGTACACACGTGTTCATTTTTGCTGTCAAAATGTCCCAGGGAAATAAAGCATGATGTAATATTGTTGTCTGATTCCAGGGTAGCTCTTGTCCTTGTGGTTTAGCCTCTATGGTCCTGCCCTTGTTAGACTAGTCCATAGTGCGAGTTCTGCTCCCACTGGAGCAGGTCTGGATCTAGACCACTTCCCTAGGCAACTCCAGAAGTTTACGGCAAAACTCCAAAGATACAACTTCGAGGGTTCAATCTGTCATTGTAAAAATTACTTGGATCTAATGTTTAAATGGATACTGAGAGATTCTGACAATTGAGTCCTACTAAAGTTCTGGTATATATAACTCGTCTTTCAGAGCACGAGAGCTTCTTTCAACATGTAGTAGGGTGCTGTTCAGTTGTAGCTTTCAATGACCCCTTCTGCTCTGCTCTGCCACTGGTACCAAGATCCTCAATGCAGACGGGAACTAACTGTGAGCACTCATTCAGCACGAGGTAAAATAAGTGCGAATAAAATAATTAAAGCTCTCAGATGGCCCTTTAAAGTCTGTTCGATTCTTTATGAAAATGCGGATTACATGCTTCGAAATGTTTCAAAACATTTTCAGATCATCTTCGTTTTAGATTATAGAGTGGTTATGAAGTCCTAGAACTTCGAATTCTTCAAAATGTGTCCCCCGCTTAAACCCAATGTAGGTCTTGTCTGTATGATAAATACAGTGACGTGAACCCTAAAGAGATGTCATTGGGGTGGGTGGAGGAACTATAGATGTACTGTGATCCTCAACAGACTGGTAGGATGTAGTGCATTTATACCTTTTTAATCAACACCCGAAAATGTCTCATAAAATTCAAGGTCCAACACAGACAGAACAACTGCAATACCGAATTACATAGGATCTTCCCAAATACCTCTACTCAAATGTCATACAGCAGAGGGCTCACTGCCTCATTGCTTTGCCCTGTGCTCTAACCTTTACAGCATTTGGCATGACATTTTTGAGATCCTCCGGAACATTCTAGGGACCTGGCTTAACCCAGATCCACTATTAATCTCAGGGTTTCAGAGGTCCTACAGTGTCTACCAAACCCCAACATAAGAATTTATGAAACAGAAACGAATGATCAGAGTGTGACTTGGTGTCTCACACGTCAATAGGAAACGTTTCAAAGTTGTCTTAGATTCTAGATACATCTGAATTCAAGTCCTGCTTTTGGTAGCTAAAACTGTCATTATTGGTATATAACTCTCTGCACATAGGCCCCGCTAGCTAACACTTCTGTAACATCACCTAAAAGTGTAATCAGGGACTCCAAACGGAACCATTGATAAAGTGGCATTAAAAACGTATTGGCTCTGACACGGATTTGTTAGAGATAATCCATTTGCGAATTTCTCATTTGTACAACAATTTGGCGTTAAAAGAAATAACATTAATTTTTATATCTCCATGCAGTACCCAAAAACAATGTTCCGTAGAATTAGTAAAATTATTGAAAGTATTCTGGTAAGGTTACACTGGGTTCATTGGCAGAATTTTAACCATCACACCTGCAGTTCATCTTGTGTTTTTTTCTTTTGAAATTCTTTGATAACACATAATGATTCCGCCTCATAATAAGTTGTATCCATTGCATACAAGGCTTTACTTCTGGACAGGTTCTGACTAGCGCCAGCAAAGATATGAAACAGGACTGCGAAGCTCATGCATCATTTTGTACATAATAAACGTGAATATTGTGTGATTCAAAATGTTCAACTGTCAAGACACATGTGCCGTCGTCGGAGGCTTGATGAATAATAACCATGACTAACGTTAGCTAATCAACCACATTAAAATGATCTAGTTTTTACCTCTGAACGTAAATATATAGCTAGACCCACAAGTTAGCTCACTGTGTTAGCTAGCCTGCAAAAGATGATGGCTGAGTACTACGGTACCACATGAGCAATGTTCCTGAATAAAGACCATTGTAAAATGAATGTAATTCTATGCATTTTTCGTAATAGCTGGATACACATAAATTGTTAAATAGAGCTCTGATGCTGTGCTCTCAAAAGGACACCTCAGTGATTTGTCTTAAATGACATCACTACCAAGCATTCCAAAGAAGCATTTTGACAGGTTGTCTTACTCCCAATTCACTGACAAAGTGCGAACAAGCTGGATATCTGTAAGATATATTGTCCTATCTGCAGTCACAGATATTAGCAAACGTATTGCATTTTAAAGCTTTGATTTTGCGGAGCTGGATGATCTGGACTATTTCAAGGCAAGCCGTCTGTGCTTTTTGCACTTCCTGGAATCTAACAGAAGAAACTGTCTAATCTGAATAAAGACCATGTGTCACAAATCAATAGGACGTGTTATTTATAGTCTAACCCCATCTGCACACTTCTCTAGCAACATTTATAAACCACTTAGAGACGACGTAGTCTCAGAACCGTCAACAACGTCTTGTTCTGCTAAATAAGAAGGGCTAACGATCGTTCTCACAGGAGGAAAACACACACATATACATGCACACAAATACAGTCCCGGTTGAAGGTTTGGACACCTACTCACTATGAAAAAATGATGAAATAACATATGTACAGTCATGTAACCGACAGATCAAGCTACATTTCTTACCACAAGTTCTTCAAAGAAGCCACCCATTGCCTTGATGACAGCTTCGCACACTCTTTGCATTCACTCAGCCAGCTCTTAATGAGGTAGTCATCTAGAATGCATTTTAATTAACACGTTTGCCATGGTAAAAGTTGTTAAAAATATGTGGAATTGTATTCCTGGTAAATGCATTAAGGTGGGAATACAGAGATTGACATGGTATTGTTGGTGTACAGAAGACCATCATTATGTCTATACTGCAGTAGTACATTAGTACATTAGTATATTAGTACATTAGTACATTAGTACATTAGTACATTAGTATATTATGCCGAGAACAGTTCAGATAGACGGTGAAGGTCAATCAACGCGGAATATTTGAAGAACTTCTGAAAGTCTCTTCAAGTGCAGTCGCTAAAAACATCTGGCTTTCATGAGGACCGCCTCTGCTGCAGAGGATACGTTTATTAGAGTCACCAGCCTAAGAAATCAGCAAATAAATAAAATTCAGGTTAGAGCCCATGTAAAGAGTTCAACTGTTCATGGGAGACTGTGAACCAAGCTTTTATAGTCGGTATTGCTGCAAGGCCCCACGACTGAAAGACACCAATGAGAAGAAAAGACTTGCTTGGTCAAAGAAACATGAGACATTGACAGTGAACAGGAGAAAATATGTCCTTTGTTCTGATAAATAAAATGATTGGATCCAAATTCTGTGTCTTTGTGAGACATAGAGTGGGCGAACGGAAGATCTCTGCATGCGTGGTCCCCAACATGAAATATGGAGGAGAAGGTGTGATGGTGTGGGGGTGTTTTGCTGGTCACAATGTCTGTGATTAATTTAGAATCCAAGGCACACTTAATCACCATGGCTACCACAGCATTCTGTGGTGAAACGTCATCCCGTCTGGTTGGCGCTTTGTGGGAATATCGTCTGCTTGTACACAGAACAGTGACCCAAAACACCTCCAGGCTGTGAAATTTGACCAAGAAGGAGGGTAAAAGTGCTTCATCAGATGACCTGGCATCCACATTTACCAGACTTGGACCCAAGTAAGATCTTTTAAGATGAGTTTCGATGAGTTGGACCTATTAAGCAGCCAAACAACAGGTTCTCAGCATATGTGGTAAAAAGTTTTGACCTGTACTGTACATACAGAGCCAAACACACACATAGAGAGCTACCACAGCCTTTCACTGCAATGGGCGACACTTGTCCTTGTGACAAGTGTCGCAATACGACAATACACAATATACATCCCTTGTAAACAATGTTGCTTTTATCGAACAGGAATAAAGAATTGCAGTTTTGGAGCAGTAATGTAGAGCGCAAGGAATCTTCACCTCTCATTCTTTCTGGTTCAGTTTGTACTTTTGTAAAGGTGAGCGAAGGTCAGCCCAGTCAATCAGTCAGTACAACAGAGTTCTTCGAACCCGAGTATAGAAACGTGCCCTTGCTCTAGCACTCTGCAATTGCTACACAAACACCAATAAGTTCGCCTTTGCTACAGGAACATCAATCAGTGAATCACACAAATGTACAATAAAGGTTGTTTGTCCTTTTCCAGGTTGTGACCTAGCCTGGATATTGTTCAGTTTAGGTTTCAAACCGTGAATAGAAGGTCGCAGCTTCATATCCTGTGGTCTAATGCCCCGACGAAGAACTGCATTCAACTGAAAGTTGTGTCAAGTTTCATGTTGTGTTCTAGCCGGTGCGTCACTCACCTCGCTTACATGTCAACATAAAGCGGATCACAACACTTGAAAGAAAAATTCCCAAATGCCCTACGGCGTGAAGCTTGGCCACAACAAAGAGACGTCGGTTACACAATCACATTTTGATAACACTAACAGCTGTATGTTGGCTACGTGCACCGTCACATACAGTGTATAGAAATAGTGTGCTATATGCAATCTCACAACGTCCCTTTTCCTGTCTTCGAGTGATCACAGGATGAGTTCCTCAGGAATCTTTTATCCTTTGTTTCGCTAGACAAAACAAAAAAGAGTTATACTACCACTACACTACTGCCAGCACTACCACCAATACTAATATGACTAGTACTATAATACTACTATATTACTACTACCACTACACTACTGCCAGCACTACCACCAATACTAATATGACTAGTACTATAATACTACTATATTACTACTACCACTACACTACTGCCAGCACTACCACCAATACTAATATGACTAGTACTATAATACTACTATATTACTACTACCACTACACTACTGCCAGCACTACCACCAATACTAATATGACTAGTACTATAATACTACTATATTACTACTACCACTACACTACTGCCAGCACTACCACCAATACTAATATGACTAGTACTATAATACTACTATATTACTACTACCACTACACTACTGCCAGCACTACCACCAATACTAATATGACTAGTACTATAATACTACTATATTACTACTACCACTACACTACTGCCAGCACTACCACCAATACTAATATGACTAGTACTATAATACTACTATATTACTACTACCACTACACTACTGCCAGCACTACCACCAATACTAATATGACTAGTACTATAATACTACTATATTACTACTACCACTACACTACTGCCAGCACTACCACCAATACTAATATGACTAGTACTATAATACTACTATATTATTACTACCACTACACTACTGCCAGCACTACCACCAATACTAATATGACTAGTACTATAATACTACTATATTACTACTACCACTACACTACTGCCAGCACTACCACCAATACTAATATGACTAGTACTATAATACTACTATATTACTACTACCACTACACTACTGCCAGCACTACCACCAATACTAATATGACTAGTACTATAATACTACTATATTACTACTACCACTACACTACTGCCAGCACTACCACCAATACTAATATGACTAGTACTATAATACTACTATATTACTACTACCACTACACTACTGCCAGCACTACCACCAATACTAATATGACTAGTACTATAATACTACTATATTACTACTACCACTACACTACTGCCAGCACTACCACCAATACTAATATGACTAGTACTATAATACTACTATATTACTACTACCACTACACTACTGCCAGCACTACCACCAATACTAATATGACTAGTACTATAATACTACTATATTACTACTACCACTACACTACTGCCAGCACTACCACCAATACTAATATGACTAGTACTATAATACTACTATATTACTACTACCACTACACTACTGCCAGCACTACCACCAATACTAATATGACTAGTACTATAATACTACTATATTACTACTACCACTAAACTACTGCCAGCACTACCACCAATACTAATATGACTAGTACTATAATACTACTATATTACTACTACCACTACACTACTGCCAGCACTACCACCAATACTAATATGACTAGTACTATAATACTACTATATTACTACTACCACTACACTACTGCCAGCACTACCACCAATACTAATATGACTAGTACTATAATACTACTATATTACTACTACCACTACACTACTGCCAGCACTACCACCAATACTAATATGACTAGTACTATAATACTACTATATTACTACTACCACTACACTACTGCCAGCACTACCACCAATACTAATATGACTAGTACTATAATACTACTATATTACTACTACCACTACACTACTGCCAGCACTACCACCAATACTAAATATAGTACTAGTACTATAATACTACTATATTACTACTACCACTACACTACTGCCAGCACTGCCACCAATACTAATATGACTAGTACTATAATACTACTATATTACTACTACCACTACACTACTGCCAGCACTACCACCAATACTAATATGACTAGTACTATAATACTACTATATTACTACTACCACTACACTACTGCCAGCACTACCACCAATACTAATATGACTAGTACTATAATACTACTATATTACTACTACCACTACACTACTGCCAGCACTACCACCAATACTAATATGACTAGTACTATAATACTACTATATTACTACTACCACTACACTACTGCCAGCACTACCACCAATACTAATATGACTAGTACGATGAACACTACTATATTACTGCTACCACTACACTACTGCCAGCACTACCACCAATACTAATATGACTAGTACTATGAACACTACTATAATACTACTACCACTACTGCTATACTTTTTCTACTAGTACTAATACCTCAACGCTACTACTGATACTACATAGACTACTGCCTTTTTTACCACTTATGAAAGTAGTAACACTATGACTAATTTATGAGCCCTATTAGTACTACTAACACTACTGCTAATACAACCTAATACTACTAAGAACAAAACCACAACTCGTTACAAAAGTTCTCTTGAAACAACAACTAGATATATTACTACTGCAAATAATAATAGTAGCTGAGTCACCAAACAGGCTAGCTGATCCACAAAATAGATTATCTGAACCACGAAGTAAGCTATAGCTGGGCAACCAAACTGAACCACGCAAATTGGTTGAACAGCGGTAATTGCACAATCTACTGAATTGAGGACCGTGTCATCAAGTCCATGTAACACCAGGAGAGATGACAGATTTCAGGAAAGCTCAGGGCTAACTGTGAAGAGTGTGGCCCCCGGCACTCTCAGAACTAAATACGCATGTATGTGTTCTTGTCTCAGAAGTCACCAGACTGACACATTATTTACTATTCTATGGGCTTTAGTTGACAATACCCACAATTTTAGACAAACACATGAAAAAAGCAATGAACTATTTCACAGATGAGAAGAAAACAGTAAACTTTATACAAACTCAACAGTGCAGCGGACAAGGCAGTCCTCAGCTGTGGCTAAGTGGCAGCCTTCTGCAAGGCAAATGCTCGTCTCTAAATTACAGGGAGAAACTTAAGTATGGGCTGGTTGAATGGGAGGTGAAGAGCGACGGACAATACAATACAGCTGCCGATTTAGCCGGGTATCTACGATGGCATTGTGACGTCTTAGGTCTTTGATTCAATGTCTCTCCGGGGGCCTGGCATTTCGGGCTACACGGGGGAAACACCCAGTGAGCTCTCAGACTGGGTTACTTCACACAGCCACAGATAGCTTTGGTTGCAAAATGACACAAAGAGTTGGGACAATATCCAGAAATGAAGCTCTGCGTCTATTTATCTGTGCGTGCATCGGTGTGTGTTCTTGTAGCAATTTAGTAGGAGGACCGCAGTTTCACAAAGGTTGTCACAAGTACGGTGAAACAAGGAACACACTGAAATGAGAGAACCGTGTTTTCTAAAAAGGCTCAGAGGTTTGGTTTAGGGTTATCGGGAAATTGAAGGTTAAGCTTAGAGACTTTTTGAGTAAATCCATTGTCCTGTCATTTCCCAAACGACACTCACTAGTAATGTAATACAGGGTTACGTTTGTGTGTGCGTGTGTGTGTGTGTCAGAGAGAGACTGAGGGTTGCATGCCTATGAAATGGGGGCAAGTCTTCCATGTGACCTGGGGTCAAACATCACTGACAGGCTCCAACATGCAGCAGCCACCATTGAGAGAGAAAGAGCACGTTACTGCGTTTGTGACTCAGAACACAGCAGCAGCTCCAGTGTGATTACAAGGGATATCCCAAGAGACCTAACAGAGCCCTTTGGGAAGGCATCGCCGTCAGCAGGAACCCGAGCCGAGGTACCTCCAACCCCGCCGGAGAGTTCCGCGGGAGAGTTTCGCCACCGGGAACGAGGACGAGAAAACACGGGAGCGCGGAACTCAACAGTTTCAGGTTGGCTGTGCAACACCACAGTCAACGCCAAGTCAAATATGAAACCTGAAGGGTAAAAAAAGCCAACAGAAACACCCCGAGGCGGCTGCCAAATTGTCCCCGACACGGTCGTGTGTTGCCGTGTTGTCAGCACGGTGTGTGTGTGCAGCAAGAAGGGCGGTCCCGAGGCTCATTGAGAGCTCGAGTTGAAAACACACATTAAACAACAGCAACACACCTACACAGCTGAAACCAGATGTGCTGATACACGCAGAGCAGCATGTATCACTGTTGAGAGTCTGCGTTCGAAAATCCTCGCTCGGTGACAACTTGAAGGAAGCCTTTGGCAAGGTGATAAATTCTATCTCAGGTCCTGCAGCCTCCACCTAGACCACCACCAATAGGCTCCAACACACACGTGCACGCACACACGCACACAGACACACCTCAAAAATGACTTCCCCAACGTTTCCTTTTTACCTGCAGTTGGATCCAATTCACTCAACTCTTTCTCCTTGCGTTCTTTCCGTTCTTTACGTTCTTTCCGAGCCCCCTTGTTCCTCTCCTTGTCCCTCTTCTTGCCTTCCGACATGCTGTCAGTTGAAAGTTTAAATCCTCTCAGGGAAAAAAACAACCGAAGGAAGAAAACCAGGTAGTCCTGTGGGGAGCGTGTGGCAGGCAGGCGCTCAACTCTAAGTCTGTCAGAGCTGTTCCCCTCCTAACTAGAACGGCGTGTAGGTAGTGAGCGAGAGGGAAAAGGGAGGGGAAAGAAAAGGCAGGGTAGGACCGAGGAAGGGAGAGAGAGAGAGGGAGGCATTTCCCTTTGCTGTGAAGACAATTAACTGTCCCATTTCGGGATCTGCCTGATAAGCAGCGCCTGTTCCTGATCCTCCAGCTGGAGGGGGGAGACCCGAGACAGAGACCCCCCCGGGAGCAGGTGGCCGTCACAGCAGGCCACCTGTACCTGAGCCAAGCCCAGATTAGCCCGGAGCATCATCCCATCACCACTGACCTAAGCACGCCCCGGAGACAGAACGCTTCACCCCGCCCAGCTTCTCTGCACCCCGGGATTCTTCTCAATCACCCCCATCCCCCCCACCGAAATCACTTTGTCTGGTTTTGATGAAGGTCATAAACACTGGCATCGATCATGAGGCGTCACCGTGCCTGACGATCGTACACACAAACATCCATATCCTCTCCACACCTCCTGCACCACACTTTGCCCCCCCCCCGCACCCCTCCTCCCCACCTCTTTTGGCACGTTTCTAAGCATCAACAAGTCCCAGCAGGAATCTGTGCTAATGCCGCCGTCATCTCTATCCTGAACAGATAGTTCTGTCTGTCTCACTCACTAACTCACTCATTGGCTCACTAACCTACTAACTCACCGACTAACTGACTCACTAACTCACTGACTCGCTAACTCACCGACTGACTGACTCGCTAACTCACCGACTGACTGACTCACTAACTCACTTATTGGCTCACTAACCTACTAACTCACCGACTAACTGACTCACTAACTCACCGACTGACTGACTCACTAACTCACCGACTGACTGACTCACTAACTCACCGACTGACTGACTCACTAACTCACCGACTGACTGACTCACTAACTCACCGACTGACTGACTCACTAACTCACCGACTGACTGACTCACTAACTCACCGACTGACTGACTCACTAACTCACCGACTGACTGACTCACTAACTCACCGACTGACTGACTCACTAACTTACCGACTCACTAACTTACCGACTCACTAACTTACCGACTCACTAACTCACTGACTAACTCACCGACTGACTGACTCACTAACCCACCGACTGACTGACTCACTAACTCACCGACTCACTAACTTACCGACTCACTAACTCACCGACTCACCAACACACTGACTCACTAAATCACTGACTCACTGTCTGTATGTGACACTGTAATCGCATTGCGTATATTGATGCTAAACTAGCGGTGCAAATAAACCCAATACCTACAAGTCTGAGAAATAAAGACTCTACTCAAGAAAAGTTGGAAAGTGTTCGATGACAAACGACAGATGATAAATGAGTGTAACAGAAATATGTTATGTCAGCAGCATGAAAATGGATTGTAAACCCATTATAGACACTTTATGAAAAACTACATGTATTTAATTCAGAAATCGGGTGTGTCTTAAAAATCACCAACTCCCTTTGTGTCCTTAAACATTACAATTACACCATTGGGTTTCTTTGATCGACAGGCACTGGACCACAAAGGCGGGTCCATACCCGGATAAGCGAACAACAAACGCGTTCGATTGGTCCTCCGGTTCGGCCTGGTAAAAAAATAAGAGCAGCCAATGGCCGCATTCATATCGTCCTATGATGTCATAGCATCCACATAGTACCGAGTTTTACGTGTCTCAATCAGAGTATTGTAGAGGTTTCAGACACTTTTTAATGGCTCGTGGCTCTGCTTTCAATGGATGGAGACATTCTAGATAAATCATAATGATGTTTGAGAAGGAACAGTGTGTTGATTGTGAGTACGTGTGAGTGTTAAGTCCTATGAATGACAAGTTTAAGGGAATAGCAGAATATAGTATACCTTCTAACCTCTACAGTGGCATTGATCCACCCGTTGTCTCAAAATGAATTCAATTTCACAAGTGGCGTCTCTCTGTTGAGTCTTAAAGAAAAACAATACATTTTTGATTCATTTTAAAGTGAAATTTTGTTGCTATCAACTTTAACTAATTGCAAAATTCACCAACGCGACCCTGTGTAGAAGAACCGCACAATGCCAATAATTAGGTCAAGGTTAGGGTCAAGGTTAGGGTCAGGAATAAAGTAATTGAATGATAGCTCATATACTGTAAAAGGACCAGTGATTTATTCATGAGGCTGAGTCCTACTGGCCCAGGCGACAGGCGAAGCTGCAAGGGAAAAAACCCCAGCAGGCCACCCACTGAAAGGTGCCCGGCATGACTCAGCTGCTCCGGTATCGCCAGAGCCTCCCAGATGTGTTCTCTCGGGCGAGCCCTCTGGAACCCAGGTCACCTGTGTGTGTGTGTGGGGGCGGGGGACGGTTGTTGGGGAGTGGAGCTGTCATGCCTCAACAGGTCAGTCTGTTCAGTAGACCGTAAAGGCTAACTAGAGGCCAGGTGTCCTGTGCCCACTTGGCCTAGTCGCTCCCATTCCTGCTCTCCTCGCTTGCTCCCTTCCGGCGTACGTCTTCTCCCTGTCCCCCTTCCTTCAGTCGTCCTCCTGTTCCGGTTTGAACGTGGCGATCTAATCTGTCAGCGGTGATGGTTGAGGACGACTGGAGGGGCTTCGGTTCGTCAGGAAGCACCCCGCTACTTATCGTCCTTCCTCCCCCTCGGTCGAGCAAGAATCGACTTGTTACCACAACTCACCGTTCCCTGTCTTCTCTGGCACCGGTGTCTTCGTGTGTACGTGTGTGTGCGTGTGTACATGTCTCTGTGTGTGTGTGTGTATTTGCGTCCGCTTCAGGGTACGTATAATTTAAGAGCGGTTATAGCAGGGTAGGTTTGATTATTACAACATTTCTCTAGGTGTGGGAGATCACACCTCAACAACGCGCTTGTAAGTCCAGCCGTGTTCTTTGATGAGGACATCTATCCGAAATCCGATGAGAGTCACATCAGGCCCAAAAACCGACGTGTCAATTGCGATGAGACAGCGTCCCTGTTTTCTGCTGCAACGTGTCTCTCCTTGACGTGAAAACCCTGTTTTGAATGAAACTAAAGCGGCCCACGGCCCCGAACCTTTTCCCTCTTTATCTGCTCGCCATGGATGCTTATTCGGGTGCGGTGCCACCCACCGAGCGAATGGATGGAAGACGAAAGATTAAATGAGGGATAAGAGTAGCCCGTGCTCACTAAAATGGCAGCACTTATGCACTGTGTGTGTGTGTGTGTTTGTATGTGTCTGTATGTGTGTGTTTGTATGTGTGTATTTGTGTGTGTGTGTGTTTGTATGTGTGTGTTTGTATTTGTGTGTGTGTGTTTGTATATGTGTCTGTATGTGTGTGTTTGTATGTGTGTATTTGTGTGTGTCCGTTTGTATGTGTCTGTATGTGTGTGTTTGTATGTGTGTATTTGTGTGTGTGTGTGTTTGTATGCGTGTTTTTGTGTGTGTATGTTTGTATGAGTGTGTCTGTGTGTGTGTTTGTTTGTATGTGTGTGTGTGTGTGTGCGCGTGTATAGGGGGGTTTGTGCCAGTGTACTACCCAGGGTATATTGCGTGTGCACCGGCCCTAAGGGGGTGTGATCGCACACGTCCGTAGGCTTGCACGAAGCACCCTGTTGGCAGAGCCCTGCACTGCAGCAAGACTTATCTGTGACTCGCATCAGTACGTCTGTCCAGCTCTCTACCTGGGACAGACTCACTGCTCCTGGATCTACTAGATGAAAAGAGAGATTTCATAAACAGCAGGCGTGCACAGACACAAGAAATACCCAGAGGTTCCTCTGTCCCTTCTTCTTTCTAGTCCATTAGGGAGCATCTGCTGTTTCTCAGACGTTTGGTCCCTAAAATCAGGATCTAGTGGCGGGGCCAGAGAGAGAGAGAGAGAGAGAGGGTGAGGGAGAGAGAGAGGGTGAGAGAGGGAGAGAGAGGAAGAGAGAGGGAGAGAGAGAGAGAGAGGGAGAGAGAGGGAGAGAGAGAGAAAGAGAGGGAGAGAGGGAAAGAGAGAGGGAGAGAGACAGATAGAGAGAGAGAGGGAGAGAGAGAGAAAAAGAGAGGGAGAGAGGGGGAGGGAGAGAGA
This sequence comes from Dallia pectoralis, assembly GCA_029465975.1. Classification (NCBI taxonomy): domain Eukaryota; kingdom Metazoa; phylum Chordata; class Actinopteri; order Esociformes; family Umbridae; genus Dallia; species Dallia pectoralis. Next base: position 7,886,462 of record CM055747.1, on the reverse strand, counting down.
GAGAGGGAGAGAGAGAGAAAGTGAGAGAGAGAAAGAAAGAGAGAGAAAGAGAGAGAGAAAGAGAGGGAGAGCGAGGGCCGGGGGTGGGTGGGGTCACGGGGGTGGTGGTGCGGGGGTTTAGTTGGGTGGAGCTGACATTAAGAGTAAATAAAAACGATCTGGAGCCAATGTTCTGGCTTGGATTCCCTGGATGTCCCTCTCATAAACCCTTTTAGGGCCCCATCCCAGCCTCTGTCAGGGCCCCTCAGATCGCGCCAGATGGCTGCGTTGTGTGACGGAGCGTGTCAGCGGCCCGTTTTCTCCTGTACCTGCCCGTCATCGCGGCGCGTTGCTCGATGGCACTCCGGCTCTCTTTCACAAGCGTCCTCGTTTATCTTCCCGAGACGTAATGGTTTTAAACAGCCATCACATTGTTTAGATGGCTCTGCTTTCCCGCGGGCGAAGAGTTTGTGTGAAGGGGTACCCGCGAGGGGACCGGCCCCTGCTTTTAGCGCTCGTCTGTTGACTCGACAGCGAGGTGGAGCAAGTGGAGCGGAGCGAAGAGACAGCAAAGAGGGAGATCGGGAGAGGGTAAAGGGGGGCCGGGGGGTGGACGTTAAGAGGCAAAATGAAGGAGAACATGATGCCGTGCAGGAGACACGATCGGCAAGAAAACGGTGTGTCCTCATTATCCGACAATAGGAAAGCAATCGTACGGCCGCGTCCTGGCCGCCTCGGAGAACAGATATGCATCTGCTTGCTCAGCTGAGAACACGCTGTGGCCTAGTCTGGGTAAACCACTACACAGGCTGGGGACCACGTCATTACCGCTAGCCTGGATCAGGCGGCTTCTTGTCAACTCGGGGCTCAGGCTGACACGAGACATATATCGGTGAGACGCTAGCAGTGTGTGTGTGTGTGTGTGTGTGTGTGTGTGTGTGTGTGCGTGTGCGTGGTGGGGGGAAGGGGGTTAGCCCTGTATCTGCGCCGCTCTGAATGACACGCAGAGGCTGAACGAGGTGGCGCGCGAGGCGAATTGCAGACCCGTCAGAGCGCTTGGCACACCGGCCCCTGCGAGGGGGAGACGCGCACAACCCGGAATCGCGACGCGACTGGCATCTGGGCACCTCTGGAAGGGACGGGCCGTTTCTCTCAAGGTCAGTTTCGCCAAGGTCGGACGGGATTCCCAAAACAGCGCAGCAGCTGAACTGAAGTGAGGGAACGAGAACGCTCGCTACATCGATTTCTCCGTTTACCATATTGGTGAGCGGGTAAATGGATTGAAATCGAGCCTGGCCACTTAGTGTGGGGGAAAGAGAGCGTGCTTCAGGAAAGAGAGAGAAAGATAGCAAAAGGCAGACGGAACGAGCGAGAGAGAGAGAGAAAAGGGGCAAGCAAGCGTTTAAGTATTTAATGAGGAAGCGTTCCTGGGTGGATTCGGCTCTTTGACGTTTCCGCAGCGCACAGCTGTCACCATGGAAACCACACTCAGAAAGGCCGGAGAGGCGGAGAGTGAGAGAGGAACCGGCAACATGGAGAGAGAATGCAATGGAGAAAGAGGGGAGAGGGACTGAATGAGAGAGAGAGAGAGAAAGAGAGAAAGAGAGATAAGCCGGTTGCCGTGTGGCAACTGCATCACTTCATAAAACAGATGTCCATAAGGGAGAACAGGCGAGGGTTGGGCTGTGGCTGCTGGGAAACACTGCAGCAACCCAAACGCCAAGTGAGGGAGAGGAGACAACAAAACACCAGCACTGGGCCGCGCTACACTCTCAAGGCCAGCGACAAAATGAGATTTCAGCTCTTTAGTCTCTCGGCCTTCTGTCCCAGCCTCCATCTGTCGCTTGAGTCTTTATAAATACATCATACCACTAGGCCCCCTCCGTCTCCTGGACTGGAAATGGCTCTATACTAAATGAAAATGAACCGGTTCGTCTTCAAATTGATTGATCAAATGGCGGACTGATTGATAAAGAGCTGTCTCCCCCTGCTGGCCCACAGGGCTGACTCATCTGGTGACAGAGAGACGGATACGCCATGAAAGATGAGAGATGAGCCTAGCAACACAGCAGCCAATAGGGCGTGCTACTGCAACAACAGGCCACCAGAGCTTCTCCACACATGCGCGGGCGCGCACGTACAGGCAGGCACCCTGTGACAGGGACGGCTCTCGGGTTATCTGACACCACCTCCTTGTGGTGACGGCACGTTAAACCTTACCGTGACGGGATGACGTCACTGACTTCTCGCACGACCTGCGTCTCATCTGGGATGGTCCAGTGACTGTCACCGCACCCGCGCTTTTAGTAGTGTGACATGTGATCACTACTGTAAAACTGAATGTCTGACATATGATCACTACTGTAAAACTGAATGTCTGACATATGAGCACTACTGTAAAACTGAATGTCTGACATATGATCACTACTGTAAGACTGAAAGTCATAAAAACGATCATTACTGTAAGACTGAATGTGAGAAATACGATTACTACTGTAAAACTGTACGTATGGCATATGATCACTACTGTGAGACTGTAAGTCTGCCTTATCATCACTACTGTAAGACTGTAAGTCTGCCTTATCATCACTACTGTGAGACTGTAAGTCTGCCTTATCATCACTACTGTAAGACTGTAAGTCTGCCTTATCATCACTACTGTAAGACTGTAAGTCTGCCTTATCATCACTACTGTAAGACTGTAAGTCTGCCTTATCATCACTACTGTAAGACTGTAAGTCTGCCTTATCATCACTACTGTAAGACTGTAAGTCTGCCTTATCATCACTACTGTAAGACTGTAAGTCTGCCTTATCATCACTACTGTGAGACTGTAAGTCTGCCTTATCATCACTACTGTGAGACTGTAAGTCTGCCTTATCATCACTACTGTGAGACTGTAAGTCTGCCTTATCATCACCACTGTGAGACTGTAAGTCTGCCTTATCATCCCCACTGTAAGTCTGCCTTATCATCACTACGATGAAAAGCCAGGCGCAGAGCATCTGTAAACGGTGACTAAAAACGATACTGTTTAAATGAAAATGCGCTATACAGCGCCTTATAAAATACAGACCCAATCTACAGACAACCAGTATGTTGAATCCACACTCAGCATAAATACCGAAGTCGCATAGAAACAATAACCAACCATGTGCACCCAGATCCAGTGACTTAAACACACACATTACCACCAAATCCCATACAGCCGTGACACTTTAATCAAACCAAATGCTGGACACCCGTGACAGAAAATCCAGTGCGCAGGGGGAGGATGTGGCCACGCCGCCAGGCACGCACTGGGAGGAAGGGGCCACGCCTCCAGTAAGTCTGGCATATGATCGCTACTGTAGATAACTGCTGAATGAGTCAAAGGTACACAGGCATTTGGATGTAGAATGATCACCAAAATGGTGAGTACGAGGAGGCATATCACATTGAGCGTCGAACAAATGAGTGTGTACTTTTAATAACCGTTTGTATGTTCATTTCTCAACCATTTTCAACAAAAAGTTTTTTGACTGAGCAAAGCGTTACATTTTGTCAAACAAAGTAAGTCAAAGGGGTCTTATACAACATCTACCAGAAAAAGTATTGTAAAGGCACATTTCATGCAAAGATAATCGTTTGGTGTATTCTTAATTCCAAAAGTATGCATGTCAGCGTTTTTTTTATCGGTTCTGAAAAGGCTCTATTTTAAGAACTAAAAAACATGACTGCTGACATACACACTTCTGGAGGATTAACGGGCAACCGACGTAGGCTTTTGTATGCTCTCCTTCTGGTGTCCGTTAGCACTCACTCTGCTACACTCACTCTGCTACACTCACTCTGCTACACTCACTCTGCTACACTCACTCTGCTACACTCACTCTGCTACACTCACTCTGCTACATTGGTGTGAAGACGGTAGAGCAAAGTCGATACTCCTAGTGGCATTACAATGATCAGGTCACATTGTAATACATGGGATTCAAAATGAAGGTCAGTCTAAAATCTGAATCACTACACAATCAAAAACCACACAGTTGTATCTGCGTGATGGATCGAATCTAATGCAAGTCAATGCACACGCGCCGGCGATTTCTTTTTGTCTCGGCACCAATAACTCTAACCTCAAGTTGTTCCCTAGTTAAATGTCCAAGACATTTGGTGGCATCCATAAATGTCCCTGCTGCATCAGTCTGGGTGTTAGCCAAATGGCTACAACGGGAAATCATAAAAGTTACAATAACCACACTGCCGTCCTCCCTTCCGCTGTTTATGTTCAGCTCTCAAGAGTTACTCCTCTCCTCGCTCTCTCCTCTTCTTTTATTCTCTCGGTCCTTCTCTCTTGCGCTTAATGTCACCTCTGTCAGCTTTTACTGACACCAGCCGCGTACGCGCTTGCCGTGTACTGAAACCAGCATTGTCACCCACAGAGAAGCAACTAATGCTGGGTATCCATTAAATTTGTTCAAATTTCCCTTGCTGTGATTTCTTAGACGTCCATGATCGAACACAATTGGACAAGAGCTCGTTCTGCACGCCTGGACCTCTTCAGTCTGTGGCCGATTCGTTGGAAATGTTAACCAAGCGTCTGATATGTACTTTCGTTTTATTTCACTTAAGATTCTAAAGCGTTAATCGTCTGATTCGGTTTGCTTGTGTCATTTATTTTTCTTTCTGAACGGCATTACTCATGATTTTGAGATTTTACAGTGAGTCCATTTTGAGATTAGTTGCAAATAATGTAAATATTGGAATACCAATCAAGTGCAATCTGGGTGTCTCATTGGGTGATGTGTGCGAAGCGTGGACACAAAGAAAAATGTCATTTTCCCAACTTTATGCAAATCACGCCAAACAATTGCCGAAGACTGACCAATCACAGGATGCTTTTAGCTGGCTAGTGGCTATGCTCAAACTTTGATAGACAACTAAACTTGCTGTCATGATACCATTACACTACAAGCATGCACACAGACTAGCCTGGGCGATGCTAGCATAGCAATCGGAATTTTCACAGGAGCTGTAACTGCTCAAACCAGAAGTGTTTACTAGCAGTTATTGCCATTTCACTCAGAAGTCTGCATGATTGGTTGTTCATAAATTGCCAGGAAACTGAGGAGCTTAAACATTGATGTGAACCACTCCGTTCGCAGAACTAACTGGCTCTAACTAGAATAGAACGATGAAACACACCGTCCTTAACTGGCAGCTTCCAAACACCAGTCCCAACGTCAACAGTGAGGAGACTCAAGGATGCATGGCCCTCTAGGCAGAGTTGCAAAAGCCAGTTCTCAGACTGGCCATTAAAAAATAAGAACAGAGACTCTGGACAATAATACATAAGAATATATAATACGTAATGCTGATGCAAACTGCAATGACCTAAGTTCCGTATGAATACAAACAAGATAATCTAATCTAAATACTAAACAAGTGTCTCCTCTTAAGCGTGGTGGTGACTACATCATGTTTCGGGCATGTTTGGCATTGACTGGGATGTTTGTCAGATAACACGAACCTGGATGCAGATAACAACAGGCAACTTCTACGTTGCGGAAAGTCTGCCTCTCTCTGTTTATACCACACACACTTCAAGTAGGACAATAACCAAACAGGTCAAACCTACACTGCAGTCGCTTAGCAAGATTATGTTTCTGAGTGGCCAGGGTTTTTGGACAATTTTATGCATTATTTGCGTTACCGTTTTCACTGTAATTATGGCTACGCTTAAGACTTACAATGTACATTCACAGGGATCGTTGTGTTTGGAATGAAAGAATGACTATGGGGTAAATGTGCAGACTGTGATAGTATTGTAATCATTATTGGACAAACCGTGTAGATATTACCGCATGATTTGTAAATCGTCTACCCATTTTAGAGTGCCAAATGTATTTCAACAATTGGATTCACAGCTGTTTCCTATAAGGCAAACGTGTTCGTTTGCAGTGTTAATGCATGCACAAGAAAACTGTCAATGTCTAGTTTGGACGCAAGGCTTTGCATTCGCCATTTTTATCTGTTGCATGGTGTCCGACATCCGGAGGAGAAAATAAATACAAATAAATCAGACGCAAAAAAACACGAGGTCACGAGGCAAAAATCAACTATCCTGTACACTTCAAAAGACGGACAAGCTCAGTAGAACAAACAATCGTGTAGAACAAGGAAGCATTGGCTGACAGATGCGTGTTTACAATAATGAAGAAAAAACACAGCAAGTAACTGGCCGACAGATCAGGAACACTCTCCAAGACGTAGGCGTGGATGTGTTAGCCGCTACAATCTGCAGAAGACTTCACCAGCCAAACTATAACCGGCTGCACCAGCTGGACATCAAATGATGGTAGCTACGTCCAATGTTGGGATTGGCATTCGTCTGGCAGAGGGTCAAGGTAAGCAACTCAACATCCTAACACCTTTATTGAGATTGAGCTCAGTTGATCCAATCTCACAATATATATATATATACGGAACCTACATACACGCATCAACTTCTCACGAACGGTTATTTCAAAATATTATTATACAATAGCCCTATAAATACTATGTACAACAATCATTATAACCTAACATCATTCAAGTTTTCTCTAAATTACTTGAGGAATTAGCATTTTCAAAACCGGTCCAAACTGAAACCGTGTTGGCCAATATGTCAAACAGCACTGACTCGTAAATGAAAATGACACCTATCGAACCCGGTGACCTTCGTGGACTGCTCCAAGGTCCAGTTCCAATGCTTACGTGCCCATTGTGGTTGGGTTCGACGTGGACTGGGGTCACCATGGGAACTGTGATCGGTCTGCGGCTACGATGAGCTTTGTGCACCCAACACCCAACACCAGTTTGCGATTTGTCCCTTCTTGGACCACAGACAGGGGACACTCCGCAAGCCCTGAGATTTCGGGGGTACCCCGACACGGTCGCCGGGCCGTAACAATCTGGCCCATGTTTTCACTTCGGCCCGTTTCTTCTGCATAGAACATGTTGACTACAGGAACTGCTTGTTCTTCCCAGACCTTGACATGTGTCCTGAGATGATAAATGGTATTCGCTTCACCTGTGTTTGGTCATAATATTTTGGCTCAACAGTGTATGCATGTCAACAGAGCTAGCGAGCGAACTGAATTCGCTAACCGTAGCGCAGTATAACTGGTCGAACGAAACCCTACGTGAGCCTCCGCTGATTATACATAATGTGGTGGTTGTTTGACACAAAATCTCTGCGAATGCACACGGGTTGTGTGAGCCAATATCATATTACTTTTCAACAATATATTACTAATGCATGAAAAGTGACTCTAACCTGTCTCAGATGGAAAACCAATTGGGATGTTACATAGAACTATATGTTCCATCTATGCTTCGTATGCGGCTAACAGCCATTGTGAATGTGTGGGCGGTATGTGAATGTAGGATTGCATTAAATCATAAGCTACCATCAGAAGACCACGGGTGGTTCTGTTTTGATCGATGAGAGGGACGGAGTACGCATGAGACTGTAGATGGTGGCAGGTGAGCTCTGACATATAGTACTCACGTTGCCAACGACAACTGTTCACGGAAATTCTGAAAGCGTTCTGAGAAGAACTCTACGCTGAATTGTTTTTTTTTGCAACATTCTTGTACACACACGCTCTTTATATTCCCAATTAAACATCAGACAAAATGGGAAAAGACCCATTCATTTTTTAAACATTTGACTTAAAAACACAAATAAATACCGACAGGGAACAATGCAACAATATGATGTGTACTTTTGAATAAAAACATTCAAGGATGGTATTTGCAACTCAACACAATTAAATTAAATAATAATTTTCTGCCTGCCGATGGCGAACAACTTAAAGCTCTAAACATCTTAGTTTACGTGTTGCTACTCCGGGTCCACTGGTCCCAGAATGATGCATGAAGTTTAACAGTCATTAATAAACAGTGGCTCGTTGTAAACCGTCTCAAGATGGACAACACGTCCCCCCCACCCCCGCGGCTCTCCATTTTGGTCGGGGCGATACGACGGCCTCGCTACCTGGCCGTGGATATTCGTGTCTGTGTGTAGTGTTTTGGTTTTCTGTGTGGAGCCGACTGTTGTTTTGATAGATGCAGGCTATCTACTCAATCTGCCTTTTCTCCTTCCCCGTCTCTCTCTCTCTCTCTCTCTCAGCCAGATGAACAGACAAACACTCTCACAGTTTAACAAACAAACTCCCACATAGGTCCGGGCCTTCGCACTAACTCATATGTGGTTCTCAGCGGAGAACTGTCCGTATTCAATCCAACTGCTCGCAGACTTGCGTGACTGTTTACACCTTCTGACAGCCAAACGCAAACACACTAACACTACCCCCCCACACACACACACGCATACAAACACATAAAGTCTCACCCTCACACACACACACATAGACGTACATACATACTCACCCACACATACACACGCAATGCATAAACACACAGCAGGTGCATAAATAAGCCCAATTCGAACTTTTCATTTCTAACCACTGGGGAGCAGAATTTTTCAAGCCCAAGTCATTTTCGAATTTACCGCGCAATTAAAAAGTTTGGGGTCCTTCAGAAATGCACAGTTTTTTGACGGAAAAGCATGTTTTGTCCCATAAAGTAACATCAAAGTGATTTGAATATTTTTAATAGTTAATGCTGTAAATTAGTGTAGCTCACAAGATTTACAATGAAACGTCTACAAAGATATACAGAGGCAAAGTATCTGTAAACATTAGTCATCGTATGATGTTTACAGTGAAACATCGTGATAGACATTAAACGATGTGGGGTTTGATATGCGGACGGATGACAACTAGCACTGACCATATCTAGCGTCATTAGCGAGGACAGCGAAATTTCATTTATATTATTAAACTCCTTATGTGGACTAGTTGAGTATCTGGAGTATCAGCAATTGTGGGTTTGATTTACTCTGAACCTCGGCAGGCTATTCTTGTTCTATGAAACCCCTATTGATTGTTTGCGGGAGCAGCTTGTCCGTTTGTAAGTAGTTTCCATCGAGCCAATCCAATTTGTGTGAGGTGATTCAGGAAACTTGGAATAAAATCTCTTCAGATTACTTTAACAAAATGACTAAAGGTCTGTATGGCTGTAATTCCTGGATGATTATGAAAGCCAAGTTTGATGAACACAATTATTATTTCAATTCAAAGTAATTATTTATTTCTATTCAAACTAATTTCATGTATGTTTTATGGAAAACAAGGACAATTCTAAGTGGCCCCACATTTCTGAACAGAAGAATATGTTGAAAAAAGGATTTTCAATACATTCTATGTTAGTTTCTTTCTCAATAAATTAATCACTTTAAATACCAATTCACCCCTGGAAAAAGAAATCTAACCCTACAACAATGAATAGTCTTAGTTTATATTTATGGCAATTTCATCTATTTTCCAATTTTCAATGCATAATTTAAAAGAATGTAGTGTTCTATATTGCATACCGCCCAGTAAGTTAATGGACCATAAAACCGGCAGTTCGAGCGAGGTGTGTACATCCACGTGTCTGTGTACTCAAAACCTGCAATGTCCAAGTTTCCTGTCACTTTGTCAGAATTTGCATCAGCATTTTCTTCTCTCCCCTACTTTTGCTCTGCTTGTTATGCAAATTGATGGCATGCTGGCAAATGTCCTTGTGATTTGGTTTATCACGGTGACAGGCTAGCAAGAGGCAACAGCAATCTGAATGTTCAGTGGGAAACATGTGAGAGAGAAATGACTGCCTGAACGGAGACGTTGACTATGGTTTTGTCCAATCAAGCAGCAGGATCAGCATACTGGCTCTGCCTGTGTTGTAAACTAGCCAATAGCGTGTGGACTGTTGAAGGTATGGCCTAAAAGTGGACTGACTCTATGATTGTAAAGAGTCAAAGCAACTCGGGAAACTTACATTACACTGCTGTTGTCATTTTGCTTGCTACATCAATTATTAAGTTAACTTGCACTACCACCAATCAAATCAACTGTTTTCTGAGAGCAATTACATTTAATTTGGTCACTTTGTTACTTGCTATTAGGACAGACACTTAGGGCCTTGCTAATTGGACAGACACTTAGGGGTTGCTAATTGGACAGACACTTAGGGGCTTGCTAATTGGACAAACACTTAGCAAAGTTTTTGTAGACACAAATTGAACCTAGTCTAGGACAAAGAAAAGCTCAATAGAGACTGCAACATTTAATATTACTTGATTATGATTCCAGTACAGCCCAGGGTATTTTGTCATGGCAATTTCATTTTTAAATGTTTATTTTACTCAAGACACCCGAAAATCCATTCAAAACCTCCCTGACTTGCAGCTGCTTTGAAAGCACAATGCACGCTAGCAAAATAATGACATTCTATAGACAGAGGCCTATATAACTGCCCTCTGCCCATATATATTAGCACATTTATTTTGCCCAACACCTCGGGGCACACCCAATACGGTAATATCGGCATAAACTTTTACACTTCATAACCACAAACCTTGTGAAATGTTCATTTAGAAACCGTTGCAGGTTTGCAGAAATGTATGTCATCGCCTGATTTAGAAATGGACAGTGTATTTAAATCCGCATTTAACTGAAGTCTTACGGTACCCGCCGAACACAAATTGATTAGAACTATGAAAACAGTTTATTGTATAGAAACAGCACAGCTGTAGCACAGAGTGTATAATATTTCTCTGGCCCGGAGAGTTCGCCACTGCGTTTATCATACATAAACTCAGTCCAGCTTTGATTTGCACAGCCGAAGGGCAATAAAACAAGGCGGCATTTGAACAACGGCGTCAAGTTAGGAAACACGGAAACGGGTCTAGTTCTTATCAGTGTGCTCCGAAGAAAAAACATAAAACCGCACACACGTCCGCTCCACATTCTGCACATCGTATCGAATTCCTCACGCGCTCTGGGCTCATCCTTTATCTCGAAAATGTGCTCTGTGAGAAGCACAAACATGTCATGTTGAGGAAGCTGAGGAAAGCCTCTCTCTCCTGTTCCCGCTCTAGACAGAGGTCCCTACTATAATCATTAGCGCGTCTGTTTTTGTCTCTTTTCGTTTGTTTTTCACCAATGTAGCCCATTCCCATAGAAGGTTGCACTGAGCATTTGTGGATCAGCCGTGCGGTCTAGACACAGGTCCTCAGAGAGAGAGTGAGTGAGAACATGGACCCACGGCTGAAGTGTGGCCCCTGACGATGAAGCGCCGGTACCTGCGACGTAGAGGGCCGACAGGAAGCCGAGGCGTCCGCTGGGGCGTCTCACAACGACACGCAGACAGCTACAACATCGTTGTTCAGAGCCAAGGTACCCAGTGACTCGCCGGTCTGCCAACTTCGAGACGTAGCCACGGAGCAACCGGCCCGACACGGCGACGGGGTGGCAAAGCAGCGCGGACTCCGCCCTCCGTCGTCCCTCATTCATAGCGGGGCTGTCGATACGGGCAGAATCTCTAGGCCCGCCAACGAGCATGTGACTCCACATCGGCTTAGTTATGGGTCCTACCCCTGGAGAAATTTGGTACCGGGTCCAAAACACACCAGCCACCTGTTCCCTGAGCCGCTCAGCTTACTACATTAGTGGGGCCGGGCTGCGTGTATTCCGACTAAAACCTCTACAAGAAAACGTCCTGATATTATATTACACGTGTATATTAACCAAGAAACCTGAACATATGGTCGAGCGATATGATCGTACACAAACGGCAGGAAGTACGTTGAACCCAGGCACAGTCAAACGTATGGGGCGTGCGTGATGTGAGGCTATTAACTGTCAGTGTGTCTGAGACGAAAAACATGCCTAGACAATGGCCGACAAAATAACACATCCCATGTGTGGCAGGGAGAGATGCAATCGCCGGGTGAGGAGGAGAGAGACGGTGTTTAACGCAAATGCCCTCCACAACATCAATGGACCGGGACAACACAGGTAAGAGACATAAGAGACATCAAGGAATTAAACCACAGTGTGAGATCACCTATAAAAGTGGCTGTCTGGCTGACGGTGATGAGTACAGAGAGGCAGGCTGGGTAATAGTGATGAGTACACAGAGGCAGGCTGGGTGATAGTGATGAGTACACAGAGGCAGGCTGGGTGATAGTGATGAGTACACAGAGGCAGGCTGGGTGATAGTGATGAGTACACAGAGGCAGGCTGGGTAATAGTGATGAGTACACAGAGGCAGGCTGGGTGATAGTGATGAGTACAGAGAGGCAGGCTGGGTAATAGTGATGAGTACACAGAGGCAGGCTGGGTGATAGTGATGAGTACACAGAGGCAGGCTGGGTGATAGTGATGAATACACAGAGGCAGGCTGGGTAATAGTGATGAATACACAGAGGCAGGCTGGGTGATAGTGATGAATACACAGAGGCAGGCTGGGTGATAGTGATGAGTACACAGAGGCAGGCTGGGTTGAATACACAGAGGCAGGCTGGGTAATAGTGATGAATACACAGAGGCAGGCTGGGTAATAGTGATGAGTACACAGAGGCAGGCTGGGTGATAGTGATGAATACACAGAGGCAGGCTGGGTGATAGTGATGAATACACAGAGGCAGGCTGGGTAATAGTGATGAATACACAGAGGCAGGCTGGGTGATAGTTACACAGAGGCAGGCTGGGTGATAGTGATGAGTACACAGAGGCAGGCTGGGTGATAGTGATGAGTACACAGAGGCAGGCTGGGTAATAGTGATGAGTACACAGAGGCAGGCTGGGTGATAGTGATGAGTACAGAGAGGCAGGCTGGGTAATAGTGATGAGTACACAGAGGCAGGCTGGGTGATAGTGATGAGTACACAGAGGCAGGCTGGGTGATAGTGATGAATACACAGAGGCAGGCTGGGTAATAGTGATGAATACACAGAGGCAGGCTGGGTGATAGTGATGAATACACAGAGGCAGGCTGGGTGATAGTGATGAGTACACAGAGGCAGGCTGGGTGATAGTGATGAATACACAGAGGCAGGCTGGGTAATAGTGATGAATACACAGAGGCAGGCTGGGTAATAGTGATGAGTACACAGAGGCAGGCTGGGTGATAGTGATGAATACACAGAGGCAGGCTGGGTGATAGTGATGAATACACAGAGGCAGGCTGGGTAATAGTGATGAATACACAGAGGCAGGCTGGGTGATAGTGATGAGTACACAGAGGCAGGCTGGGTGATAGTGATGAGTACACAGAGGCAGGCCGGGTGATAGTGATGAATACACAGAGGCAGGCCGGGTGATAGTGATGAATACACAGAGGCAGGCTGGGTGATAGTGATGAGTACACAGAGGCAGGCTGGGTGATAGTGATGAATACACAGAGGCAGGCTGGGTGATAGTGATGAGTACACAGAGGCAGGCTGGGTAATAGTGATGAATACACAGAGGCAGGCTGGGTGATAGTGATGAATACACAGAGGCAGGCTGGGTGATAGTGATGAGTACACAGAGGCAGGCTGGGTGATAGTGATGAGTACACAGAGGCAGGCTGGGTGATAGTGATGAATACACAGAGGCAGGCCGGGTGATAGTGATGAATACACAGAGGCAGGCTGGGTAATAGTGATGAATACACAGAGGCAGGCTGGGTGATAGTGATGAATACACAGAGGCAGGCTGGGTGATAGTGATGAATACACAGAGGCAGGCCGGGTGATAGTGATGAATACACAGAGGCAGGCCGGGTGATAGTGATGAGTACACAGAGGCAGGCTGGGTAATAGTGATGAATACACAGAGGCAGGCCGGGTGATAGTGATGAATACACAGAGGCAGGCCGGGTGATAGTGATGAATACACAGAGGCAGGCTGGGTAATAGTGATGAATACACAGAGGCAGGCTGGGTGATAGTGATGAATACACAGAGGCAGGCTGGGTGATAGTGATGAATACACAGAGGCAGGCTGGGTGATAGTGATGAATACACAGAGGCAGGCCGGGTGATAGCTAGAACACAGCAGCGTACCACAGACACAAACACAGAAACACACACACACACACACTGAGACAAACAGATACACACAGATACGCAGACACACAGCAGCTCTGCTCTCTATCTCTCAACAACAAGCCGAGCAGGGACCAGAAGGAAAGAGGGCCTGTTTGTGCAGGAAGATAAACAGGCTTCTGCAGCCGGTCCAGTCCACTCCAGATTACAGCCACATAATGAGAAGTGGCCCCCGGTGGAAGGGGCCAATAACGAGGTGAGACCGATACAGCAACACGCTGTTACCCGGGGGAAATGCACTCACTGTTGCTGACAAAGACACGTCAGTTAGCGATCCACACTGTGCGTTTTCTATCTTTCCAACGGTCGTGCCAAATAACATGTGTATCAGTGCCATATTCGGGAAAAAAGCCGGAAAGAAAACAAACTAAACCAAGTTTCCAATAGGTGTGGAAAAGGGAGGATAAAAGATGAGCGTTGAGATTGCGGAGAGAGAGAGAGAGGGTGAGAGAGAGGGTGAGGGAGAGAAAGAGAGAGAAAGAGAGAGAAAGAGAGAGAGAGAGAGAGAGAGAGAGAGAGAGAGAGAGAGAAATAGAGTGAGAGAGAGAGAGAGAGAGAGTGAGAGAGAGAAAGAGAGTGAGTGAGAGAGAGAGAGTGAGAGAGAGGGTGAGGGAGAGAAAGAGAGAGAAAGAGAGAGAGGAGAGAGAAAGAGAGCAAGAGAGAGAGAGTGAGAGAGAGAGAGAGAAATAGAGTGAGAGAGAGAGAAAGAGAGTGAGAGAGAGAAAGAGAGTGAGTGAGAGAGAGAGAGAGTGAGAGAGGGTGAGAGAGAGGGTGAGGGAGAGAAAGAGAGAGAAAGAGAGAGAGAGGGAGAGAGAGAGAGGAGAGAGAAAGAGAGCAAGAGAGAGAGAGTGAGAGAGAGAGAGAAAGAGAGTGAGAGAGAGAGAGAGAGCGCGAAAGAGAGTGAGAGAGAGAAAGAGAGTGAGTGAGAGAGAGAGAGAGAGAGAGAGAGAGAGAGCAGTTTCCAGTGATGTCACCGGGCACTGAAAAAGCATTCTCTTTCTTAATACATCAACAAGCAGGAATGCTTGTCCTGAGTCGGAAATGTTCCCGAGAACTGATTGGAAAAACTCTCTCTGATGATACGCGCGTTCAGCTCTTGTCTCTATATCCGCACGCCATTGTTTATGTAAGACGTCAACTGAGAGACGCGGTGCCACAAAACTGTTACAGTGATGTCAAGTATACAGGACGTTGGCGACCACGGCCGAAAATGCACAACAGCGAAGATGCGAACAGGTAAAGATCCATATAATGAGGTCATCATCGGGGCTATCACGGGAACACACATATACGAGATTCCCATTCGCATCGAACATTCCCGGACTATTCCTCCAACTGGAAAGTGCCCCATAGCCTGCTGCCAAGGGAAACAGTATCGTCTCGGTCCAACTCACAGAACTACTAACAACAGTCATTTATTCCCTTTAAATCCTTTTTCATGTTAAGACACACATCCATCCACACCTACAACATACCTGAGGAAACAAACCTTCCCTGGTGGTGTGTAGCGTGTGTGGGGCGAACATGGCCGGACACGTCCCTTTAACACACCGGGAGGCGCCCGGCGGGAGTGCCAGCGGCCCCTCAGTTAAACACGCGCACAAACACCCTCACCCTTCCCATGGTTCTCCTGTGACCGTCGGTTCGGTTGAGTCGGGTTACCGCTGTGTGCGCCGTTGGCGTCCCCTGGAGGTCCGTCATATACGAACCGCGAGGGACGCGCTCTCGGACGCGCGAGCACGCACGCGCGCGCAGAAACACAAACACGCGCACGGTTCTATTCACGTGGGTAAACAGATGCCTAAACAAAAGAAGGGGAAAGGTTCAAGTGCATTGACACCCACGTGCGGAAAACAAGCATACGCACGCCACCCTAGACAATCTTATCCAAGTTGGGAAAAATATATACAATTGTTCAGCGGATTAACACACCCGAATATCGACACGCACACACGCATCTGGTTGACCTTAAGTGGGTTCCTC